>CM044438.1:55713323-55810621 GCA_024363595.1 Xenopus borealis
AAAAAAAAAAAAAACAGGAAGAATACTCATATTTGTTAAAAAAATCTTTTTAATTTAAGACATGTTTTACACAAGGGTGCATTATTCAAAAAATGACAAATCACATTTTTTTCAAGGAGATAATTGGTGTTATTGCAAGCATCAGTACATGACATCTCAAACAAAGTGGACTCTTGCTCCAATCATCAGTCCAAGAAATACAAAAAAGAGCTGAAGCTTGTTTTCCAAATATATTACAGAATACAGTTTTAGTGAAGCTTTATTTTGTAGCCCTGCAATGAAAAATACATAACTGTCAATAGCAGTTCCTTGTTTAAAAGTTTCACCACAGTATTCTAGCCTGACCCATTGACTCAATCTCTGGCTTAGCATCCAGGCATTATTCTTCAATGGAGGGCACTCTAATGTACAAATATTTACAAATGATTTAGTTAGTTACAGGTGCAATCAGCCCAAAAAAGACCCCCATACAAGACCAAACAACTGACTCAATATCATACAAAGGGCTTGCACGCCAAATGAATAGACCAAGTGGTATTGAAAAAAATATTTTTTAGAAGATCAAGAATTGTTATGAACCTTATGTTCTAATTTATTACACCAAGATCCCAGTGGCTGTGACCCGCAACAATGTTGCTTATTTATTGAATGGCAAGTGTGCTGTTTGTAACAGAGTCAATTGAGGAAATAGCAACAATCTGAGTTTAGGTTGATAAGTCCCTTTAAAAAGAAACAGTAACACCTAGGCTGCTAATATCTCCTCCAGTAGCTATTTCCCAGGGTTGCCAATCAGTCTAGAACTATAATATATACACAGGGGAGTCAGCAGCAGCTCACGAGAGGCAGGGTTAGTAGAGAAGCACCAATGAGGTATGCTGTGAGCGGCGAGCCGCGGCAGGGGTGCAGACAAGCCGGTTTGTGCGAGTGGCACTTCACAACAGGAAGCAACAGAACGGAGATGTGCGAGTAACAACCCCGCAACAGGGAATCACACACGGAGCGGAGGAACTATACCGAACCCTGCTGAATCGCTTAATGTCGGAGAACACGGAGCGCTATCTGCATACACGCTCACCAACCATTGAACTGGCAGCCGCGTGTATGTCTCGCGAGGCTAAGACACCTCTGCCTCTTGCGGATTCGCTGATGTGACGCCGCAATCCTACTCCTGCCTCGCCCCTGCTGATTAACTCCTGCGCTGCCGTTCTGGTCCACGTCAGCCCTGACAAGAATCCCAAAAAAAGTCAATTTAGTCATATATATACACAGCAGGGCAGACAATGCCAGAATGAGAATTACCCCAACGTTTCAGGTAAATTCCACTTGAGATTGAGATTCAGGATAATTCTCATTCTGGCATTGTCTGCCCTGGGGCAAGGGTATCTGCCTCCTTTCTCTGACTCTTACTGTTTGTGACCATATTTGAGTGGTATATTCAAATTGTACATTTTGCTGGCATTCCCTACTGTGTATTTATGACTAAATTAACTTTTTTGTGATTCTTGATCTTATAAAAAATGTTTTTTTCAATACCATTTGGGCTGTTTATTTGGCGTGCAAGCCCTTTGTATGATACTTAGCATCCAGGCTTTAACAGAGGAGGTTAATGCATGGAAGCCACTTACCCAACTGGGTATTTTTTGGTATGTTTATATGTAGGGACTTTTCTTTTATCCTGAGCTTTGAGAGGGGTAGCAGGTTTTCAAATCTGAAGAATGGTTAAGCTTAAAAAAATTATCTTTCAAGAATGCCAAGCAAATCTTATGTTTTTTTGTAAGTTGGACAATCTACAAGATAATGATAACTATTTTTCTTTGCAATTTGTACACAGACTCACACATATACACACACATACAATATGGTACTGACTGGAAATGTGTTTCAGATGTTGTACATAAAGGATTTGTCACAAGAGGTAAGAAGTTTAAGGGTTACGGAATGCTGTAAATACTACAATGTAGAAAAAAATTTAAATAAAGCTGGGCCTTCTACATTTGTGGTTGCCCCATGGTGTGCTGCTGTGTGTTCACATGAGTGTCTGATTAATGTGTTGGCTATCTGTATTCTGGTGAGCGATATACATCAGACCTGAAAAAATTAATTATAAAAAAAATCATGTTTATAAATTTTACTTAGGTACCCCATGCTTAAAGGAAAACTATACCCCCAAAAATGAATACTTAAGCATTGAGATTGTTTCTAACAAATTAAGTGACATATTAAAGAATCTTACAAAACTGGTATATTATATATATATATATACACATATATTTAAGTAAATTGACCTTTTACTGTACATCTCTTGCCTTGAACCACCATTTTGTGATGGTCTGTGTGCTGCCTCAGAGATCACTAAATCACTTAATTGAATAGTTTAAGTCTATTTTTTTAGTGCTATTCGATTTCTTGAAAAATTCGTACGATCGAACACCATTGTTCGATTTCATGAAAATATCGTGAAATTTCCTTCGATCATTCAAAAAAATGTGTACGATCGAGGCGAATGCTATTCGAGCAGGTAATAGAAAAATTAAAGCCTATGGGGCGATTCCCATAGGCTTCTATTGCTATTCAGTAGGTTCAATCTGGCGAAGTAGGCAGTCAAATAAAATTTTAAAGTTGAAGTACTTCGATCATCGAATGGTCGAATGATCGAATATTCGATCATTCGAGCTATTCGATCTCTTCGATAAGATCGAATTTTGCATATTCGATGATCGAAGTGGCCAAATTTGCATATTCGAATATTAAATAGAATCGTACGATCGGAATTTGACTGAATTCGATCGAACTTCGAATTATTCACACAAATTTTGTAAATCTGCCCCTAACTGTAACAAGAAGAAGAGTAGAAGCAAAAGACAGGAATCGTAGGATCACAGGAGGTGGCCCTTATTTTTTTAAATGGAAATTTTCTATTTATGATTACCCAATGGCACATACTACTAAAAAAGTATATTATTATGAAAATGGTTTATGTACACGAAGCAGGGTTTTATATATGGGCTGTTTTATGCAATATATTTTCATAGCGAACCACATTGTTTGGGGGGGTATAGTTTTCCTTTAATCTGATTTTGGTTTTACTGGATATGTGGAGATGCAGTAAAACAACTACTCTAAGATAGGAGTAAACAGGTTAGCTGAAGCCAAACTACATTGTTAAATGTCTTGTCTCATGGACTTAAAAATAACAGATAAAAGTTCAGAATCTGTTCTCCATCTATAGATAGATTAGCTAACGAAACATAAATCAAGCAATAAAGATATTGAGCACTTGAGACATTGCAAAGTCCTTTCTAATTCTTGTACCCCCTAGAATATAAATTCCCCACAGTAAACATCATTATTATTTTTCATTTGCCCCTGGTCAGCAAAAGGACTATGTTAAGTTACACATCTATTTTATCCACTTACAACTAAAAACCTTCTCAGAATTTCTTCCGAAGGTATTGCCTTGGAATAATTGCACTTGACTGTGTGTCAACTGCGTGGGACCCCCCAAAAAATTTACTTTGTAATCACATATGGTTACAGACATCTCTTTCTAAGGTCTACTTAACATTGTGTCACTGCATTGTAGGTGATGTAAAAAATGATTTTGATTCATCCAAATTAATAATGCAAACAATATGACAATATGAGACATTTTACTTTGCCTCTTGTGAAGCCTTTTCAGTTAGTCATTTTAGATGAAGCTGAATAATAAAAATAATAGAAACCTTGAATAAGACATGGTATATTGAGTATATTTTTCGATGTCGAAGATTTCAGTTCATGTTTATTATTATTATTATTATTCATTTGACTGTTAACAATTCATAATAGTTTCATCCACACCATTTAATGCAAGTAGAACTTGGAAGCAGGCCCGGATTTGTGGAGAGGTCACATAGGCCTGGGCCTAGGGTGGCAGGATTTTAGGGCCCTGCATAATGCCCAACCACACCCACATTGGTGTGCCAATTCCCATTGCTCTGTCCCAATGATGAAAATTTGAGCAAATAAAAGGGAGGGGACAGGGGCTAAAAACGCCAGTGGGCCCGGGGGTGCCCGCTAGGTAAATCCAGCCCTGCTTGAAAGCATCATACGCTTAAATTGGCTGCTATGAGTTATTCTTGATTACTCTATCAAAAGGGTATGGACCTCTGCAAGTTGAACACCCAGTGCTCTATTCTTGCAGTCTCTAAAATTTCTGGTACTCATAGCTTATATAATGGTATAAAATATGTTGTTTGTCCTCTGTATCCTCCTAGACTCCTTTATTTACATACTTCAATCTATTTTCCATATATTTCTTCTATTTGCTCCCATATAGAAATAGGGTATGACCATGAAAGAGGAGGGCCCGTGATACTTGGGATTTTTCCTGCTATCCTGGTGGGGCAGTCCAACACTAGAGGGGTTATCTATCAGATGTTGAATTTCAAATTTATGTGAATTTTTTAAAATTCAAATGTACTTACAACTTGAATGGGAGGTTATTTATGAAAAAACTCAAACGTCTACTATTTGATCTAAAAGTCTTTTTATCAAATTCATATCGAATCGAGTTTTCCTCCAAAAAAACTGAATGTCAGGAAGGCAATTAACATCTTCAACAGACCTCTGCCATTGACTTGTAAATTAATTCGGCAGGTTTAAGGTGTCGAATATGCTAATTAGAACTGTTTCCATGGTCGAGGTGTGATAAAGTTCACTTTAAAACTTACATTTGAATTGGTGCTTTTCAATTCGAATTTGTGAGTTTTGACCCCCCAAAAAATGTCAAATTTCAAATTTACCATTCGAACCATAATAAAACCACCCTTCGGTACTACATCTAAATAAAATTTATTTTAAATACTTCACTAAAGATAATGACATTGCTTTCTGTGATTTTTTGTGTACATATTTAGAACTACAAAAGGTACATTACAGAAAAGGGAAATTTAATTTAATAACACTGTAGATGTGCATGGCTTCAAGTAGATTGCACCAAGGAGCATGCTAGTATTTCCATTCCATAATGCAGATGTATAGATCACTAAACCTGTAAATAAAAAATATATGTGATGATGAGATTATTAATTTAGAGTAAAGTATTAGAGAGACTCTTAGAAATGCATTTTTAAACTGATATTATAGGCCTTGTTTGTTTATGTACCCATAAGCATTGTATCTGTGACTTATAGAACAGAGAACACATGTTTTAGACAGGTTAGACCCCAAAGAGCATCACAGCACATCATTATCAATGACTGTGTATGGGAACTTCTTAAATCTTATCTTTCACTGTCAATTTAAGCATTTAAACATTGATTTTGCAAGGTTTAAGTGATCACTTAAATCAGCCAAAGCAGGTGTCCAAAGATTATAGAGACTGATATAATGTGATGCTAAGCAGAACAATCAGAAGAAACTAAACTCGGGGCTAATTAGTTGCATATTGAGCTGTTACTTTATCATTTCAGATTTCAGTTCTGATTATTGAATACCCATGAAAAATTTTCGACATAGGCTGTGATACACTGAATATGCTGTTACTGTGAGGAAACTTGGGAAACTACAGTAGATATAATGTGATGCTTAGCATCACATTATATCTACACTTAGGGGCAGATTTACGAAATTCACGTGAATAGACCAAAGCTCGATTGAATTCCGATCGTACAATTTAATCCGATGGGCGAATATGCAAATTTGGCTACTTCGATGATCGAATACCGAAAATTCGAATTATCGAATAGACCGAATGATCGGATATTCGATAATTCAACCATTCGATGATCGAAGGACTTTAACTCTAAAATTTTCTTCGACTGCCTACTTCGCCAAATTGAACCTACCGAATTAGAAAATAGAAGCCTATGGGAATCCCCCATAAGCTTTTTTTTTAAACACCTGCTCGAATACCATTCGTACGATCAAACTCCTCGATCATTCAAATTGTACGATTTTTTCGTGAAATCGAAGGATCGGTATTCGAGGAAAAAATTGCGTAAAACTATTCGATAAGCATTCGATATGCTTATCGCATTTCAAAGGAATTCGAGGATTTTTTGGGGAATAATGGTAAATCTGCCACTTAGGGTTGGGGCAGACGGAAATATTCGGAGGGAGATGTAGTCGCCTGGCGACCAATCATCTCTTCTGCGGGGCGACAATCTCCGCAAACTGCCTTCCATCTGAATGAAGAATCGTCTGCGCTAATGCACTCATGGTGATTCTATTTCCAAAGTCGCCTGAAGTGTTGCCCCATGAGGAAACTTCGGGCGAGTTCCGGAAATCGAAGCACCACAAGTGCATTAGCACAGGCGATTCTTTATTCAAGCAGACGGAAGGTAGGAAGAAGGCAGTTCGGGGAAATTACTCCCCAGGCAACGAAATCTCCCTGAATCTGCCCATCTGCCCCAACCCTAATACAGAGAAAGGCTCACAACCAACACATACATCTACAATCTCAACCGGAAAGACATAAATTTTTGTCATTGGACATGGACCAGACCATAAATTTTCTATTTAAATGATGACTATGCTCATTCTTTATGGTGGACCTAGTCCAAAACATATTAATAATATTGTAATTATATAATTAATATTATATAAATGTATGTTTATTTGTTGTTCCCCTGCCTAAAGAAACAGGTAGCTAAATGGACTACATATGGTTTTAAGTGGGATTCTATTCATGGCCATGAAAGAGTATATTTTTCCTAGTAAAATCTCATCTCTTGAGCAACAGTTATTGCAGTTACAGAGCATTATCTAATGGTACATGCCAGGAGCTTAAAGGGGCAGTATACCCCTTTTTAACAAATAGGGCATGTGCTGAACATACTGTTTTCCTATTGTTTTGATCACAAAAAACTGTGGTTTTTATTATTTCTTGAGCTAAACAATGCAAACATATAAACTGGAGCTTCTTCGCGTTTGGTGCCTGGTAGAATATTAGATAACCAGAGCATTCATAAACCCCCTAGATTACAGACTTCTATCTATATGTGCATTAGTAATCTATTTACTTTGCAAGGACCCAACATGAAGTAATTTCAATTTATCTGTTGCCTTGTTTTTATCAAGCAATCACAACATAGATTTTTTGTGACTAAAATAAAAGACAATTAGTGTGTTTAACACTTGTTAAATGTGTATACTGTCCCTTTAAAATGCAGTCTTTCCAGTGAAATCCCAAATGTAGAAACATTAAACAAATGCATGCACAATTTATTCAGTTTACTGACATGTAAGGTATATGTCCCCAATATTATCCACATTGGAAACATCTTAAACAATTAAAGCACAAAAAGGCAATTTTAAAACGGAAACATTTTTTTCCAGTGTAAACATGAGAAATTCCTCTACATATTTATACAAAAATGTATTATTCTTGAAGCAAGTAAGATATTTAAAAAATTATGTCAGTGGTATATACAGGCATGGGACCTGTTATCCAGGATGCTTGGAAACTGGGGATTCTTGGAAAAAACCATTTACACCCCACAAGTTTGTTTTGCCACCAAAATGGATTCATGCTCCTTAATTAGAATCAGGTACAAGGTACTGTTTTATTATTACAGAGAAAAAAAAAGAATCATTTTTAAAAGTTTGAATTATTTGATTAACATACAGTCTATGGGAGATGGCCTGTCTGTAATTTGGAGCTTCCTGGATAACGGGTTTCTAGATAATGGATCCCATGCCTTTTCTGTGTTAAATACAAATAAAAAAAATACTTTATTTTGCATGAGTGAATGATTTAATAGAAACAAATATGCATCATTGTTTTTCTTCTCATGGCTACTTCAAGTCTTTCAGCTGGATTTCTCATGGGGGCTACCAACCTGCTGACAGTATCATCCAGAATCTCATTATAAAACAAGATGAAAGAAGAATTAGAAAACTAGAATTGAAGTGTGCATCATCCTGTTTTTGCACATTAAACCTTTACTCATGGTTAACGCTCAAATTCTTGTAAAGCCAGAAGAACAATACAATAACAATGCAAGTGCTCTCTGTGCCCCATCCACCCATTGTCTATTCTCGTAATACTGGACAAGCTGCAGAATGGGTCTTTGGAGCAGAGAACACTTGGCAAAATTGTCATTTATCTGTTATATCAAATTCTTGGAGGGCCCTGAAGGAAAAAGTTTATTGCACATAACATTTTTGTCAAGCCAGGTGCAACATGAGCAGCAGTGACACTGAACTCCATGTTCTCTTTAATAACTTTAATAACTTCCTCTTGCTCCACCAAGCTAGCCTTAGCCAAAGGCACTAGCAATTGACTTCAGCCTCTGAAAGACAATATTGCACCTGCTATTTATAATGATGCCTGGTATTGGATCAGATTAATACTTCTCCATACTTAATAATAAACTGGCCATTAAATACATTGGGGGGTTATCATTACATTTTCCTCAAAATGAATATAGAGTAGAACTGATTATGAGGCATCTGCCATTCCTAAGAGATTATTCAAATTCACATTCTAACTATCATGTATTTTATCTGTTTCATTATTGACTGCACATTCTAACTCTATCTTGTTCATGTAAGACTGGTTACATCAGAATTTTAGAGAATGTAGGCAGCACTGTATTAACTGGTACAAATCTGGCTCTCAAAACTCTGTTCTAAAGGTGCTTGAAAGGTCCAACTCTACTTTAAGTAGAAGAGCAACAATAACTGCTATCAGTGATGGTTTATTGAAGTAATGACCTATTTTAGGTCTGCCCCCCACTAACTCAAATTACTTGTGTCAACTTCAATCCAGGGGCACTATCTATGTAATGACTAATCTATATAATGTGACAGATGTAGCAGAAGGAATTGCAACTGCACGCACAACCCGTGGAATACCCCAATGAGTATAAAAAAACATAGACATTTTTGGAGAAGAAAATCTTTAGGGTAGAAAAGTCCACACATGACCAAAGATGCAATGCATTTAGATATTTGTCAAGAGGTTTGGGTCATGTAAATAATATCTACTAGTTGACTGCTATGGGTTTCGAGACTATTTACAATGTATCACATTATCCCAATTGATCGCTGAATTAGGAATTGTTGTTTTTGAAGATCACATTTTGTATTTTTAGTTAAACCCCAGTGAAGTAGAATTTCACCCAGCCAGTACACATTAGTATATTCAAAGACTACACAGCCACTCAGATATTGAAGCTAATTCTGCATACAGTATATTTCCATCAAGCTGTGCACAGGTCTCATCGTCAAGCTGTTAAAGCCATAAAATCAACCAAAGATCATATTCTGAACTATAGCTTTCAATGTAAAGATTAAATGGATCATGTTATTGTTTGATCTCTTATTATTAGCATTAGCCACTTCATGTGCAATATTGTGCTGGGTAAGGACATAGCCGCAATATATTGTGCTTTTAACAGACACACACAAATATCTGATAGAACAGCTAAAACTATAAAGTATGCATAATTCTAATAAGCCATAAACATCATATTATAATGTGACGGATATCAAATTGGTTTAGTTAAGGCCCAGTTTTAGGAGGAAAAGCAGAAGGAGACAAAACCTAACATGGTTGTTATTTGTATTTGTAACCACTTACCCCTGTCCTTCAGGAGCAATCAGCTTTTAGTTTTAAAAAAGAAATAAAACAGAGGCTTCTGAGTTGACCCACAGTGATAGAAAATGTATTCACAATATAAATGTTTGCTGAATGGTATGAATATTGCCTTTTTTGAGCTTCAGGATTCCATTGCCAAAAGAAGAACAAATACTTTTAGAAATTTAATGGAGGGGGCCAAACACACACATTTACAGAAACACAGTGTTTTATGTGAGCTTGACATGAAAAGCTGAGTGCAAGGGAGAAGGGTCTGATTCCCTCAAGGCAAGAATGCATGTGCCTAAAGGCAGCTCAGCTATGCGCCCAGAGGTTTTGCTGTTTCCATTTAGAGCTGACCAAAGCCTTTGCCTGTGAGCACAATAGATGTAAATACAAGTTAAAAACAATACTACTTTTCCTTAATGCATGAGGGTGTGCACATACGGTATTTAATTACACACATTCAGGCAATTAAGTACAATTTCTATATTTGTCCTTATATTTAAAAGGATTCTGAACTGTTTAACTTGGGATATTACAATCTACTTTATCTCCCAGTATGTTCATTTACTTGTGGATCTGTAGTTCAGGACTTTTCTGGTGAATGCTCATAACAAATATAGTCCAAGGCCCTTGAGAAAAAGAATTTATAGAGCACTTGTCAATGTAACTGACAAATCCAATGCTAGAGATGGTCTTAGTAGCCTAGTTCCCCATAAGGCAAATGTTTAAAGTTGAATAATAATGCAATTAATGGCACAGGCAATTGTTAGGAAACCACACACAAACTGTGGCCATGATCTCCTGGTGTGAATCGCCTTGTCATTATAATGTTTTAAGACCAGCTGCTAATGGCTCCATTGCATGTCAATTTGAGTTAGAAATTCATGCCAGAAATATCTTTTACACATGTAAACCACTGTTGTTTTGGCAGTTATGCAAGTACTCATCAACACACTTCACTTTTAATATTGTGAATGATAGAGTCAGCAAGACGTATTTTCATTTCACACTGTTTATCTATATCCGAGTATTTAAATGCGATAATTTAAATAAAAAGTTCTGACCAAACTGGACCTTATTTATTATTAAAAAAGCACGATTGAATCGAATCAGGGCAAAACACAATTCGGAGAAAAAAATCTGAATTTAGGTTTTTTTTAAAACCGCACAATCTGTTCAGATTTTTCCCCAAAAAAGTCTGAAATAGTCTGATTTTTGGGCTCTATCCAGTGCAGAGCACAAAAACCTCTCCAATGGACTTATATACAACTTTGGTAGGTCTGAGATGCAGGGTTTTAAGATTCAGATGTTTCTCGGGGTACAAGAAATCTCAAAAAAAATCTAGATTTTTTTATTCCACTAAAAATTTTCATGTTTTTGACATTTGGACATTAATAATAACTCCAATCATTTGAAATATTTCAATTTCTCAGTGTTCATCTCTTATTGCAGATCTAACAGAAAGATGAGAGGTTAGGACAGGTGACAGAACGACGACAAAATAATTGTATTGGAAACTCTAGCATGCAATGGAAGGTGTGACATGCAATACTTTTGTGGCATTGGAATTCCCAACATCCCTTTTAGCAAAAATCTTGTTTTTTTGCTAGTGCTCTAGCAGGTTGCAAATGTTTGGGGGGGGGGGGGGTTAAAGTGACTATAGAGGAAGCTGACCTGCTATCTACTTCCTCTATAGTTATATCACTGCCAATTTGTCCTGCAAAATGTTGGTAAACCAACATAATGCAAATTTTTCCTCTGCAATTTTTTGATAATATATATATATAGTAGGAGTGCACTAAATTCAAGATTAGCTTTGGGATTTGAACAGATCAATTTTTATATGAATCCGATTTTTAAAAGCATTTAGCAAACCCTATTCAGACTTTTAAAATTTTCAAAACAAAACAAATTGCTGATTGATCATTATTGTTAAATGTAGTACTACAGTTTAGGCTGAATCTTCAGTTGAGGATTAGGACAAAAATGATGGCTTTGGGGCATCCCTATTGCTATTTACTGGGAGCCAATTTACTCTATGTATACAGTCCCATAAGGGACTCAAGAGCTCTTTATTTTTCTATTACAATCCACCACAAGACCCCTCAGCTTTTGATCGTATATGAAGGGATCAGACCTACTTACCATATTAAAAACATTTAAATCAAAGATACAGAACATTTATTTTCTGATTCTGTGATATTGGTTCTTTTTCTTTATTTTTCAAAAGCTACTTTGAAGAACAGCTATTCCGCAGTGAACAGCAGTGCGCACTATGAGGACCATGAAATGTATTTAGATAGGCAGACTAGATAGACCAATTAGTTTTTTCTGTCATCAAAGTCTGTTTCATTGTCTCTGTACCCTGTGCCATGGCAAAGACACATTTTTTGCAGGGGTTTTAATCTCTTTGAGATGAGAACTAGGAAAGGAAAGCATGGCAACTTGCCAGACTAGCACAGTGAATTGAATCATGCCTGTTGGTGGGTAACTGGCAATTGATATACAGCAGAGTCTTGTGGTTTCATGTATAGTTTCTAAAACACAAGCAGATGTCTATCCATGAAATGGACAATTATTGCACCAATATTTGTTCATTAAAAAAGTATGTAACAATGCTTGCCTCTTTGATCAATACATATTCAGAGTGAATCCGTAATGCTCTGTCTTATCAAATTAGAAGCCACTGAAACAACTGTATAAAGAAATCAATTGTTCCCCTGACCTTAAAAAAGTTTCAAGATAAACATTTATACACTCTCAATTATTCACACATGTTCTTATACACTCACCCACACCGAAATTATATTCATAGATTCGCAAACCTAATTCAAATATAATAAATTGAGATAAAATGATTTCTGTAGTCATTTTGGAATTGTGGGGCTCATGTATGAGCAAATTTGCCAATTAATCTGCAGTTTTTGCAAAAAGAAAATTATATTTATTAAAGGCACTTGCTTAGGGGCGTAACTACAGAGGAAGCAGACCCTGCTGCTTCAGGGGGGCCCAGGAGGAATAGGGGACCCATTAGGCCCTACTTAATGAACAATTTCAATATTTAGTGGTTAAACAGGACAACCTCTGGATATTTTGGGGGCCCTAAAATAAATCTGCTCTGGGGCCCAGTAACATCTAGTTACACCACTGCACTTGCGTCAAATGGTTTTGCACTTGTGTATAGATGAACTCTGCACAGCCTTAACAGTCCTTCCTTCTGTTCCAAATTAAACATAGTGCTTCAGTTTCACTGGGGCACACAGGAGCTGCCACTACTTCTGAAAAAAATTGAAGAATTATTTAAATTACTCAAAGAAGAAGAATCTAAAGTTGCAAAACAAATATCCCCCATAGTGCTCCTTCAGGGCTGGGGCAGACAGGGAGATTCGGGGAAATTCTGTCACCTGGCAATTAATCGCTGGCGACAATCTCCCCGAACTGCCTTCTCCCTGTCCGCCGCCTGTTTAAATCAAAAAGCGCCAGCGCCAATACACATGCGGCACAGCGATTTCCGGAATAGCCCGAAGTTTCCTCACGAAGCAACTTCGGCCAATTCCGGAAATCGCCAGGCCCTCAAGGTTAAATCAATTAATCAGTGAATCTGTAGGCAAGTCATGAATACAGGTACCCCTCAGGCTTTTCAGAAGACCCCTTTGGGTATGAAATGCTAGACAAAATCTAAGTTGGTCCTTAGTATTTCTAGAAATAGAGAGTTGGTATAAATGGGGTTCCTCATCTTTTTCCTTCTGTCTATACTTCTTTTGCTCCCCAATGATTTCCCATAATATTTTCTTGCACCCACATTTCACATTTGCAGGGTTTATAGTCTTCAGATTTTATACTCCCTGCATAACTTGCCATAGCTTACGCTTTCTCCATAGGCAGATTTACCAAAGGCACCGTGCATATGATCTTCTCGGATTGTTGTCTATGGAAATGTCATTTAATCCGGAAGCAAAATACCAATTACATCAGAGATGGATAATTGCAATATGCAAAGAATGAAAGTCTTAAGCTCACTAGATGCTGTTTCCTTGATCTTTATCTTCTATTTATCAGAATATAAATGAAAAGATTGCCTGTACTTAGCTATAGTGTGTTTCACATTTAAATGCGCTGCCAACAAATGAAAGCGATATTAGTGTTGACTTTTGAAAAACTGCTGCATTAACCCAGACCAGCATAGGGGTTAATAAATCAATTTAATATTCACTCCTCTCTCAGAAATGTCCTAAATCATAATTTTAATAACCACTTAAAACCACAGTCCCTATACATATAATTTGCAACCTAATTTCAATTGCATAATGTTCCCTTATGGCTGGTATTCTATCAGCTGGCCAGTAACATAAAGTCCAAGACTATAGAGCTCTCAGACACCAGAATAATATATCACAAAACAGTGGAAAAAGCACCCTGTCATTGTTCCTTATAAACATATAGAAAATATTATTATATTTTATTATTAGAAAAAGGAAAATCATTGTAAAAATTGGAATTCTTCAATTAAAATGGAGTCTATGGGAAATGGCCTTCCCATTATTTGGGGCTGAACGAGAGAATGAAAAGACTGATGTGATATTAAGCATATACTAAACAGTAACAGACTGATGTTGGCACCAAAATGCAAAAGCAGCCAGGAGTGTTTTGCTCTTTTATTTTAGGGGCATTGTTTGCAGAGCATTTTATTTTATGAGGCATTGGGGATGTAGCTTCAGGTTGCACAGCAATGCTAAACACTGTGCCACTTTCCATATACCTTAATAAGGTGCGGGAATGATTTATTCACATAGACCAACTTGCATTCTATGTTTATGAGTAGAATTAGCTATGCCAAGATCTCAATATTCCTCCTATAAATAATAAGCCAAGTTGGACAAAACAAAATAATTTATGTAGGTATAAAAAATATTTGCCTTTAATTCAAATCTTTTTTTTATTTGTTCTGTGTTTAGAGGAAATTAACTTTTGCCTTTGTATTGTATTTCCTTTATTTCCATAGTACAATAAATGTTTACGTAGAAATAATGGCTGTAAAGATTTTTGTTGCAGAAAAGAACAAATGAGGGTTTTTAGATGGAAAAGAATGAACATTTCTATCAGATCATCTCTCAAGCTCTGATTAAGTAACAGAATTTCTTCTTACTGTGAAATGTCCTCGAGCATTGGTAATGTTTTTATTGCTGCTAAATATCAAGGGCTTAAGTTGCATTAGTGACACATAGAGTAAGTTCTTAGATCCCCTGAGACTTAATTGATCAACATACAGTAGACCAGACAAGAATACTGATATCAAAGATGGAGGAATAGGAGAGAATACATAATAAAATAAACAACATGGCAATAAATACAAAAATACCAAATGGGGAATTAAATCCATGTTAAAGTGATTCATTACAAAAATGTTTAATGAAATACCTCATTATCAGTAAAACTCAGCATCCAGGCAGAATAATGTTCATGAGTAAGAAAAATAAGTTATCCAGAAAACATACTTTAAGCAAAGTTTGTATCTTTCCTGGAGCAAAAAAGTAAATTATGCATAACTGATCTTGATGAAGCAGAGCTTACAATTACATTTCCCTGTCTCAAGCACGCCCTAGAGTAAAATGCAACAGATGCTAAATAATCAGTGTTTTTTTGATCTACCGTAGAACAGGAGAAATTTGGAGAAACCTGCAAATAAAAGGGAGAACACATCAAAGCAAGCCACTGTTCCCAAATGCACAGCAAATATTTAGGCATTGTACTTAAACTTAAATACACTTGATAATCCTAAGATTTCTGGATAATGGATTTCCAGATAACAGATCTCATACCTATGTATATATATATATATATATATATATATATATATATACACACATGTTGTAGCTTTCCAGCTAGTCAGGTGATCCCAGTGGTGGCCAATAAAAGGGCAACTGAGTTTGGGAGTTTTATCCTTAAAAAGCAGCAATTAAGTTGCAGGTAAAACTTTTTAAAAAAAAATTTTTTAGTATGCCATGAAAAAAAACACAGAGACAAATTAAACTTTAAAATCGGACAGCCTTTATTAAGAAATAACTTCCCGAAACTCTGCCTGCACTCCTCTTCAGAGAAGGCGATTGGGCGATCCATTGTGCAGCGCTCAATTTCTCCTCCCTGCCTTCCTTATTGGAGATAGCCGGGGAGGAGAAATTGAGTGTCGCATGATGGATTGTCCCATGTCACCCTTTCCGAAGAGAAGCGGAGGCAGCCATTTGAAATATGTCTTGGAGTTTTTTTATGTCATACTATCGAATGTTTTAAAAAAAAATTTGTTACTGGTCCTTTAAACATATTGATCGTGGGTTGACTGCAGAGGACATCTTCTATTTGTCTGTATGAACTTTGTAGTCACAGCCTCATAACACCCCTGGTTTAAAAATTAGGGGTGAGCACAACTTTATTATATATATATTCATATATATGAATACGCCCACACATGCGCACACTCATGTATACATAGTTAATTGATTAGCCCATTCCAATTGTCAGCTTAGCCACAAGGATTTCAGGAGACACCTGTATCACAATAAGCTTATATACCAAAATCCCCCACAAATACATGACTAAATAGAATTCTGATTTCAAAGTTGTTTTTTTTCCATTTGGCCACTTGTTGTAATATGCATCTAAAAATCAATTTCCTAATCAAACTAATCTCCCCCCCACCATACAAAGAAAGGAGAATGCAGTGATTAGTAACTCTGCTCTATCCCCTCCTCTATAGAAAAAAAAGTAGATTCAACGAGTTCTCATTTTGTGGTAACGAGCTCCAATTTACCATGATCATTACGTCTGACATTAAAGGTTTGTGAACACTGTCACATGCCCAGCAGCTATTTTTTTTTTTACCTTCTAAAGCCAGAAATAACAAGCTGCAGTCCAGAGATCCAAACACTGTCTTTAGAAATGTGCATCAAATGTAAAACATGCTTCTGCACAATGCAACGTCCAGATCCACGTACTTTCGGAAATGTTCAAATAACTGCTAATTGCAGCATGTTTCCCCATAATGTCTATAGTGTTTTGCTGTATGCTAATAGATATTTTGTAATGTAACACATACTCTAATGTGATTAGTAATCAAATACAAATATTAAGATATGATATAGGACATGGTATAATGAATCAATGCTATAGAAACGTAAAGCAGAAAATGTACAGTAGATTAGAGTTAGGTTGTGGTTTCTCTGTGGCCTTATGATTGCCAGGCCAGCATTGGCTCTGATGATCTGCTCTGTGCCTGCTGTTACATAGGATGCAAAAGAAGGGAGAGGCTGTTGCATAAATACATCAGTGTGAGCTTAGGATCTGCTTCTTTGCAGATAATGAATGCCTCTGATTTTTTTTCAAACACATTGTGAAATTGCTTAGACTATGGGGAGGCCACTGGCTCTGAAATACATTTTCATAAAGGTGCAAATGGGTTGATGAGTTTATTCCTGGTTATTGGCAGACTGTGATGCACTGGAGCATTCAGAGGGCCTTCTGCCACGCTTCAGCGGGCAATGGCTGCCTCGGACTGCGTCTAACAACAATTGAGTGCTTTCTTGCGTGGGTGAATAATATGTCAATCTAGCACTGCCCTAATTATGATCTTTAGAAGAAATATCTTTTAGAACAATCTCACGAAGAGAGCTGAACACATAATCTGTGTTACATACATACAACGGTGTCTTGCTGTTACATTTGTTCAGTATTTGGTCTTGAGTGGAGTTTAGTAACAAACATGGCATTATAATTTGTGTGTTCAAATCACTAATGCAGGTACAGCTCTCCTATTCTTGGGTTCTTTCATTTACCAGGTGATGGTCAAATTAGCAATCATTCAATGGGGTGAATTCAATAATTCAATGGGCTGAAAATCAAATCCATTTACATTCCCCAGTCTGTAAGCAGTGCTATCACCTAAATTTCCATGAATTATATTTTTGGTATATGGTCTACCAATGCAAAGTAGCTATAAGTAAAAAAGAAGTGCTCATGACAAGGATCATGGCTGCAGAGGCACCAGACATGTTTTCCTTTACAAGATCCACTTGGATATATATATCGTGCACAGGTATCGTGTCTACAGAAATTATCTGAGAGATGCTGGTTTTTTTTCCAAACTCTACCTAGTCAGGCATGTCAGACATCCTCTCTCTTTTCTGCAGGGGCAGTTTCTTTAACCTAATTTCCCCTTAGCCTTCTCATTGTGTCTCTACTGCTTTACTCCCTTTCTTTCCCTATCCGCCTCTCATTTCTTTCTGCAGTGATTCTCTCTCTTACGAAAGCACCTAGAACTACCTTCCAGAGCCTGCAGTGTGACATTCTGTCTTTTAATTAAAAGCAGAGAGGCCTGCATAGGAACCCTTATAAAACAGTGTCTTCTTTGTAGACAAAAAGAGAAATTGCTGGATAGTGAAGAGTTTTTAATCTATGTCTGAATTGAGGGGAGGATGGTGGATGTGCTGGGTGATGGAAAGTCTGAAGGAGCAGCTACAGAAAGAAGTCACAATTTGTTTCTATATCTCTAATTGGTTGTTTGCGAGGAGGAAGAATGAAGAGTAAGGGAAACAGCACGGGCTGAGATTTCCCCCCTCTGATGACTTAGAGAGAAATTGTTAGTAACCAGAGCTGGTCCCGCAGGGATTCATTAAGTCACTGGACTTTTGCATTGTCCTATTTTTTTCCACCCTAACCTGCATACAGTGTTGGTGAAACCGAGTCTGTGTGTCTGTAAGTGACTGATAGTGTAGTTTTCAGGAAACATGCTTATTAAACACTCTCTTTCTCTCCGTTTTAGGTTTGATTTGTTAGGGCCCATTTTTATGTGGTGATATTAATTTAGTTTTGCTACTGAACATAAAGCAATTACTGTGAATTGTATCCTGTTAGGACCTGCTCAGATTTTGGTAACGAGGTCGAATAGTCGATAGCAAACAACATCGGCTGTTATTAATAACACTAAAAACTAAATGACAAAGTATTTTGCACTTTTTAATAATAACATACACCAGTGCTTAACTGTTTTGAGCTATGCAAATAGTTGGCTAGTTGTTAATGGCAAACCATTTGAAAAATAATATTCGCAAAAATTGTATTTGTAATGCTTATGCTAGAGATTTTTTCTCCCCAGTTTAATAACAGTATATCAGTACTCCAATGCATGACTTGATCGTCCAATTATCATTATATGTGGCCTTGTGATTTGACTTCAAACATCAGAAGGAGTTGTAGCTAGCTGCTACAACTAATCATATTCCAATTTACATGACCCCCTTCTCCACCCCTACAAACACATTAGCAGGCTATATAAGATTACTGCTTTGTCCAAGCAGCAAAGATCACAATCGCTATGAATTATCACCTGGGGCAGGAAAATAGTTATGTATGGAACTCGTGAAAATGTTTCCTTGTGACCAACTGTATCCAATTATAAATGGGAAATTGAGCCCCCTTTAAAAATTCAACCCAATCATATATGAGGAAAAAAAAGACATATGTGAATGCCAGTTTGAATCAAAATTAAGTTACATGTTTATCAGTACATGTGCATCAACACTACATAAACAACTATTTTATATGGTTGAGGTGAATAAAAACAGAGGAAAAATAAATGAATTTCATAAAATATTATATAGATTTGATATCATATGCATTGAAATTGAGTTCAAGGTTTATGATTTATGCTTTGGTTGAAAGTTTGTAGTGACTTTACATAGCAATAATACACCAAAATCAAGTATTTTTTAAGTAATACTATTCCCCACTATTTGCAACAGTGATTAAACTTTTTTGTCGCAGTAAATCTCCTTCCCAAGGCAGATTGGTCAGTTAGTTCAGATATCTGGGTAATTTCAAAGTCCATCCAATGACTAGACTGAGAGGGGAAAAGGGATAAAACTGAATAATCATTTGCAGCACCTTTTAAAGGCTTTCTCATGCAAAGAAAACTTTTAAACCATTGTAAATGTGTGCATGGAGAACATTGTGGCTTCTCTAAAGTGGTCATATTCTTGAATGTCCACAATGTACTGTTTGCTCCAGCAGAGTTGGCTATTATAGGATATGAAGAACATCCCTCAGATTGTTTCCATTATGTACAGTTGATCATGCCTACTAGCTACATTGCCATTATTATCAAAGGGTCTAGCAGAACAAAAAAACTTGAGTTTTCTTGGCTTCATGCTAAAGGAATGTGCAACAATTTCATGGTTTATAAAGATAGAGCCCCTGTTTAGACAAATGAAGGGATAGCTCTCAGGGGGATCTTGTACCTAATGAGTTAATTCTAAAATGTCATGTAGGGAATCCGTGCAAAAGCATTGCACTTGTCCCTGTAAGGCAGAAGCAGAGGGCCTGTGTCTGTGTGCTGTAAGCTGTTACCTAGCAACCAGCTATTCAGTGATCTCAGTGCAACAGGAAGTGACACAGCAGCTAGTGAGCGGCTGGTGGGAAAAGGAAGTTACAGATACTGGCAAAAGAAGAAAGCCTGGCTTTGAGAACCGCATGGTGGACAGCGAATAAGGCCAGAGAGCTACTGGTGGCCCAGAGAGCCTGCACCAAAAAAGCTTTCATTTGGATTGGGCTGGCATAGGGAAGCCAGATACTGTGCTTGGAAAGACAGAGAGTGTGAAAGGAATCCCTTGGTTAAAGGGACAGTAATCAAAAGAGGCGCTGAACATACAGCAACTGTTTATTAAAGGACATTAAAGGCCTTTTTCTTAGTTAGGTATATAGATTGCACTAGCAAGTAAGTTAGTAAGGCCCTATTGCCACAGGTTAGGAGTGCTGCATGTACTAGTTGGCCATTTAGTTTATATAAGCTGTTATTCAGTTTAACCAATACTTTGTGTGTGTTATTACTGTATTCCTAGTTGACCCCCCCTGGGTGCATTCCCGGATCCCACTAGGTGGAGGCACTGTGTTATTAAGTACCAGGTAACCAGTCTCTCCCAATACCACTGCGGAGTCCTGTGTCATCAGATAAGCACCACACGTGGAGTATAACACCGGCAAAGGGGTGTAGAAAAGGTTACAGTCATAATGGCTAAATTAAGGACCCATGGCAGTGTTAGGTCCATATAAGGGAATATGAAACATTGCTTCGAATAACTACTTCATCCAAAGTAGTAGATTTTACAAAACTGAAAAAAGTGAAAAATCCCCTTTTGCAGCAAATGTAGGAACTGTAGAAATGAGAACTTCTTCCAACCAGTACAGTTATAATGTACACCAAGAAGGGAACACCATCAAATTCACACCATTGTTTGTGAATGACTTTCAAGTGCTGAGGAGTTTTTGATTTTGCTTTGGTTAGCCACTTATTTGCAAGAGCTGGGCCTTAAGCTTTATGCATCTGAATAACATGAAATCTAAATATTTTAATATCTTATGGGCCTTTGACATAAAATATTTGGCTGCTTAGTTAGTGGTCAACCAAAATGTCTTAAGTTTTGGATGACTCTCAGAAGCAGGGGAAATTGATGTATGAGAGTCAAAACTTCCATGAAAAGGTAGTCAGACAACTGCCATCATCCGAGATCTCAGAATCTCAGTAACTTCTAATTTTTTCTAAGAGTATTTTTCTGGCATAATTATTCTTAACCATTCCATCTGGTCTATGGTGTTTCCGGAGAAATAGTCAGCCTCCCAGTTGGTGGCCTCAGGAATGTAGATCAGTGATGCCACATTCTATTACAACCACTTAAAGATTATGATATATATGAATATATTGTGATAACACCAAATGTCCAAATAAATGTTTTAACATGTATCTCGTACCTCATCACAGACTGCTTCATAGATATTGATGCTACTTCCATTCATAGTAATATAGATAGATTGCGCTATAGCTTAGAGTGTAAAGAAAAACACGTCTATCAAGTTAAACCTTTTGCCAACTCCTACGTAACTTTTAGCTGAGCCAGAGGAAGATGAGGAAAAAAAAATCTCAAGTTCTCTTCAGTTTCCTTAGAAGGAGTTAATATGGAATTTGCTGAATTTTTTTGTGCATGTACAGTTAAAGTATTTTACCCACGGCAATGCCATCAGAATAATACTTGGAATGAAGCATTAATGTATTATCCCACTGAGCCACTTCTTCAGCAACAATAAAATCCTTTCTCTGGGTGTGAATCAGATGACCCAATAAATATTGATATATCCTTACACTTATTGGACAAAGGATATCAGCAAACAGAATTTTAATAGAGCTTTTGACTTCTGGAGCTGTACAAAGTCAGTTGGCTACCATGCACATGTGTTTTAGATTAATGATTTCCTCCAGCATTTTGTAAAAAAAAATTACCACATGAGAAGAATTATCTAATATGTATACTTAATATAAAATCAGTAAGTAGAGAACAACGGCTGTCATGCAGAAATATGAACCAGATGAAGGTTTAGGTAAACTGCATTTTACCTTGTTTGTTCTCAGGCAACAACAGAACTAAAACAATAACTGTTGAATCAAAACTAGGCCAGTGACAGCATTTTCTAGAAGAATGGGCGTTTGCAGAGTTAATAGCTCATAGCTTATGCCTCGTGCCCAGGTCTATAGAACCTTACATTAACCCATGCAAGTGAGTGGATCAGGCATGTAAATGGTACTCACAGGCTTCACCTTCTGGGACAGCCGCAGGCACACAAGGCCACACTATGGGGTGCAGCTGTTGCTTGGACCCTTCTGTGTGTTTGTTTTTGTGTTTTCAAAACATTATGCTGTTTGACACAAAGGAAAAAAGGGAAGGAAAACAGGCCGTGTGTTAAGCCGTCCTTGATCTCTGATTCATACACAAGGACGTGTTGCAGTGAAAGACAGCGACATGCAATAGCAAAGGGTTATGTAGGCTTGGCAAGACCTTCATTTCAAAGACACAGCCTGGGGAATAGGAGCACTGCCCTTCCTCTGCCCTCTTCATTTCTTTTTTTCAGCAAAATGCTTGCTTTTATCAGGCGCTTCTCCCCCCCCCCCAACCCTTTAGATACTCAGCTCGGGGAAAATAAGGAGCTGGCTGAAAGGCCGCCTTTCCACCTGAATGCAGCTGGGCAGCACTCCGCAGGAAAGAGGCTGAAGGCTTGTAAGGGCAGCTCAAAAAGTAAATGCAACCATTTTCTTCTGCTTGGATGGAAGGATTTGTCCTGGACTTAGAGTGCCGATGCTCTTTTTAAGCTCCCAAAGGCACTATGGAATTATATTGTGTCAGAAGTCTAAAGATGAAGGCAACAGAGGATACACTGGATGCTTGCATTCTAAATACATGTGAAAAGATACTGATCCTCTGTTTGATCGTTATTAACAATGATTATTAATTAGCTTTGGGCAACACAGTAGTTGTTGTACTACAACAGCTAGCCCCCCCCAACAGTTCAACAACACTTTTTTATAAGGTATATAGGAGTACATAATCTTTGGATCCAAGAAAAAAGATAATTATTTCTAATTCTACATTTAGGTTCAGAAGGCAATGGCAAGGCTAAAAGAAAAAGGTAAAGAACACAAGTTTAAAAGGTGATCCATTTCTCCTACCCTATCCTTTACCAGGTGGTCTGGTATTGAGATCAGATATGCCCATATAAATTATGAGGGAATACACTATACTAAATTTTCATCCTTTGCGAATTGTTTTTCATGAAATTACCACATAGGATCCCGTACAAAACACTTACACTAAGTTAGCAGCATATAAATTCCTAGCAACATAAATAATGGTAGTCATTTGACTTTAAAGAGGATAGACTCTTTATCAGGATAGTCTAAATCACAGTAGATAAACAGTTTAGCCACTTCATTGCTGGCTCACAGCTATGAGCCAGGTCATGAAGCAGCTGGCTAGTGTTCAGCAAGCATCAGCCCAAGATCTAGTTCAGAGGATAAATCCAGCGTGCCTATTAAGCTGTGCTTGCAATCTGGCCACTTCAATTAATCAAATTTCTTTTCTCTTTCTCTGCATATGCATGTGGCCGCTAGATTGGGGGAGGAGGGGATTGAAGGGGGGAACCCTTTGACCTCTTGATGGAAGTGAACTTGCTTTGACAATGGACCTCCTTAGCAAAGGACAGCAGCAGAGAAAGGAAAGGCAGGATAAAGAAAAGAGGAAGCGCAGAGAATAGGATAGAAATACGGGGTCAACAGAGAGATTTGCAAAGAAAAGAAGAGAAGGCAAGGCGATGCTAGGTGAGGAATCGAAGTGCTAAAATAAGTGTGTTAAAATATGTAAATTTGTTAGGCTGCCAGTTGTTTTACTGGGGAGGAGAGCATATGTCATTTATGTGCAGTGAATACTGAATTGGCAAAGATTTGTACCAGTTGTTACATTGTAAGAACACAGTGAGCATCTAGGGACCTTAAAGGCTCAGTAAAGTTCAAATAAAAAAAAAAAAAAAACAACCAAAGACTTGTGCCTCCCCTGTAATAACTTTGTGCGCAAGCCCAGCCAGGAGTTATCCAGGACAGACTATCCCTTGCAGATTTCTGGGTGTGACTGCGTCAGGGTGGCAGTAGGTTTGTGCTTAGTACTCTGGACTCCTTGAACTACAAGGCAGCTGTAACCACGTCTTCCTCTGCTGTATTGGATCTGTCAGTCATTTTTGAAACTTGGTTCATAGGCTTCCATTTGCTTAATCATGGGTGACTTGTTGCATTGATTAATTTGTGGCAGCTGAATTCTTTGTTTCCTGGTCCCGTTACAAATGCTGTGTAGATCTGGCGGATGGGGTATAATAATGTCCAGAATCTTCAGCCTGTCAAAGGATACTGGGAGTTGTAGTTCACAGCAGCAGCAAAAGGAATATTCATTTGACACACCGCCTTTTATGAATGGCCAACCTCCCCTGAACCTTTTTTTTAAATGCTGGAAAGAGACACATTGTTGAACTGGGTTAAAATCCTAACATATATGAAAGGTTTCTTTAAAAACATAATGCATCAAAGTGGCAAGGAGTTCCAGGGCCACAGGCGGCAGAGATGTAAAGGAAAAACAGTTAAAGTGTTTTTTCAACCTGCAGACAGCAGTATTCTGACTGGTCAGACAGAACATTATTGGGACACTGACCTGTGGCCTTTCATTTACTGTTTGCTCTCAAGTCTGTGTCTTGTGTTGAGCTGAAGAGCAAATAAAGAAAAGGAGCTCTATGTTTCTTAGAAGTAGGAAACACAATACGGCACAAAGCTAAGGATACAATTCAGGCAACGTGACCGTAAAGCTCTCTGTGTCTGAATGTGCAAAGATACACAGCTCTAGAAAGTGCTTGACACTGAACGACTCAGAAGGCTTGTTTGATTGTTGGTTAAGTAAAGGCAGAAAGTGAACAGAAGTCAGAAGCCCCAGACTCCTCTGTGAATTGATTACCATTGAATGCAGCAATTGGGGGCACAGTTCTATAATGTTGCCAGTGTTATGCTAAGCATTGTCTTCTAAGTGCTATTGCTGCAGATTTGCGTGCCCACAACCCCCTCCTAGCCCTGCTTCATTTGACCCTAAGGTCAGAGGCACACATGCTGGCCTTGAACCCTCCGTCTGTCTCCTCATAGTCTCCTCACAATATTAATTACCATTCTCCCCAGTCAGGGCAAGAGAGAAACCTTCACAGCATTAGTGCTAATTGGAAGAAGACAGAGGCCTATTTTTGAAGAACTACCAGATATCCTTTCTTTTTACATTTTTAAAAAGCTAAACTGCTACAACACCAGCACATTTAAAGGGATTGTATACCTAGGTGTGTTGTTGATCTTACAGAGTTATTCTTATTTTCTCAGCAGGAACTAGGCAGGAGCAAAGCAGATCCAAGTATAAAATAGGATGTTAGGACAGATTCCATTTTAAGGATGTAAAATGGGGCATCTCCCACAGTAGTGTAAGTGACTGCAGTACATAACATAGCATATGCGCAGTTGTAAAAAACCAGAAGACTGCTCCAACTGCGCGTGTGCCGATACATCGCTTACTTCCAGAAAAAGACCGAAGAGCTGAAGATGACAGCTGCTCTGAATCTGCAACGAGGGGTATGTAAAGAAAATTACAGATGGTAACACCTAGGCTGGGGGGAGCAGGGATGGTGGTCTATGTAGGGTAGGGGTAGGGATTTTTATAATTAAGGGTTTGGTTATCCTTTAAGGCAATGTGTCCAACTTCTTCAGCCAAAATAGAATAGAGTTTGATGTTATAGATAGGGCCATTCATGTCTTTGATAAGTGTGCAGAATATCAATTATATTTTTGGATGTGTAGCATAGTGTTTATGGCAACACATGAATTAGAAATATAGGCTGCTTCATATCATGTTTATTCCATACCTTTGATTCTATGGAACATTCACACCTATATAAAGTATATAGCATTGCCACTGAAAATAGATTTGTTGACATAATGCAGTTGTTTTGACTTAGATAACATACCAGTATGAGCTATACAGAATTTTTGCTTTTCGTAATGGAATTGCTTGTTTCAGCTCTTCACCATTTAAGCGAATGACTCATCCATAATAAAGGCACTCTACTAACCTCAAAACTAATAGTTCTTTAATTGTGTGCAGTAGAGAGGAATGAATATGCTGGGCATTGCTAAATGTGATCAATTGGCTTTAGGGCTTTTTCTTTCCTATTTTGACTCACCATTAATGTCATCCAATGCTCCTTGAGTGTGTTGTTATAACAGAAACACAAATTTAAAGCTAGTCATGAGCCTTTTGCAGTTAATCAATGAATGTTGATGACTGCATTTGAACTATTTGATTATTCTGTCCCGAAAACCTCAACTAGCCATTGCTTTCTACTGCTAATACGGGCCATCAGCCTGGGGGTTTCTAGTATCAAGCACTTTACAAAATTACACCAGAGGGTAGTTACTCAGACTCATTATCAGGGGGGCTCAATACAATGGATGTTAATAGGTCAACTTGGATATATCTGCAAGCAGAGAAAACTGATAACTGCTACCTGATCCAGAGAACGGCATGTAGTGGTAGTCAATTTATTAATGTCAGATATGTGTTTTAGGGGGACATTCTTCCAAAATAAAATCTAAAACATACATGTCAGTTGTTCTGTTTGTGTTTCTTGGCTTCTTTAGTAAAACACACACCTGTGCAACTCGATTCATGTAGATGACAATGTTGCAAATTGAGGGCCATATTATAACAAAATAATGATGACATACAAATAATTCAATGGCTGTCTTCGGCAGGTTAGTGGCCAGAAATATTCTAGGTTCATCCCGTGACTTCCAGTTGAACAGCCTTGGTTTAGCACATAGGTAACTGTAGACTACTACATAAAGGCAGAAGATGAAAGAAAAGAAATTTCAACTTTAGCAGGGTCAAGATTTAATTACAAAGCTTCAGTGAGCTGTCAATCAGAGGAATAATTGTTATTAAGCGGCAAATGAGTTATTTGACTAACTGTTAACCTCCCAAAAATCAGAAATTGGCTGATTTCAGTTACCAATATTTAGGTGCAGAATTTAACTTCTTGTTGTCCTCCTATATTTGCCGAGGGTGTGATGGAACCACTAAGTTGTGCTGCTTTAAGTCTTCAGATAATTTTCTGTCTGTGGGCCGGCAGGGATGCCCGCAGTGCCTCCCTGGGGACACCCGCTGCATGGTGCTTCATCTTTGGTATCCTGTAATGATCTGCCTTTTTCTGTGCATAATCACGCTATTGTGATTGTGTCATCGTGCAATGCTGCAAAATTCTAAACTATTTAAAGTAGGGATGCACCGAATCCAGGATTCGGTTCGGGATTCGGCCTTTTTCAGCAGGATTTGGCTGAATCCTTCTTCGACCGAATACTGAACCGAATCCAAATTCTTATATGCATATGCAAATTCGGGGCGGGGAGGGAAATTGCATGACTTTTTGTACAAAACAAGGAAGAAAAAAATGTTTTCCCCTTCCCACACCTAATGTGCAAATTAGGATTCGGATTTCGGTTCGGTATTCGGTCAAATCTTTTGCAAAGGATTCAAGGGTTCGGCTGAATCTAAAATAGTGGATTCAGTGCATCCCTAATTTAAAGGGACTTTGTATTGAAAATTGTTTCCCATTGTTTGGTTTCATTTGTGAGTTTCTGGGTGTGTTATATACTTATTCTGATTCCTGTTTTTGACCCTGCCTACCTGAATTTCCTGACTTCTCTAATCCTGACCGTGGCCTGATATCCGACTACTCTAAACTCTGTAATCCGACCCGTGCTTGTTTGACTCTTCTGATTGATCTTCTGATTTTGACCCTTGCCTGTCTGATACGCTTGAATTCTGCCCGCCCCAACCCGGCCTGTTTGACTAAGCTATTCATCTATTCCTTGAATTGTGATTTTCTGCCCAAAAGACTTTGCCAAATGATCGAACCCTCGCTTGGCTCCTCTCTTTATAAGACCTGGCAACATCCAATTAGATGAGGGCTCCTCCCGAGGTTAAAGGCGGCTTTTAGAGGCAGAAGCAAGAGCTGAGACTAGGGAGTCTAGCGTTTGTTCGGTATTCTGGGTGCCGATTGTGACACTGTCCTTTGAATACAAATTCTGAATTTGAACTTCAAGCAAGCATCACAAGTCAGACTGGGCCTCCCAGTTTTAGAAACTTGGCTTATTACTGCTTCAAACTGTGTGTCTGTTCTCAATGTTCTAGTCTTTGGTAACCAGAACTTTCCAAATAGCAGGGCTTTCATACATATAAACTTTTGAAATCAAAAAGCATTCCTTGTGTTAGGTGTGTGCAGTTGTGGATTCAGTATGATGATTGTGTTTTTTAGGTGTTTATCTAGCATTATCAGCAAGCTTTGATATTGGAACACTTTTTTCCTAATTAACTTTCCCCATTTCACACTATTCTGTTTAACACCATACAATTTTTTTTTTAATAGCAGAAATACATCATTAATTAGTTCTAAAATACACTTTGTTGCTTTTGTAATACAGAATTTAGCCTATTTGTGGCATAATAAAACACTGTTTTGTTCAGTTTGCTGCTGGACTGGAATCTCTACACAGAATTACAGCTGTTTCCATTATTCTGTCTACCTCCAGTCGTGCTTTATGAAACATAGACAACATGGCATAAGGGCAACAGAATCAGCCTCATAAAAGTAACACTCGTTTTTGGCAAGCTGAAATGGGAATTTGTTCTGTAAAGGTACCTAATTCCCTTTGATCCACTGTTTTTCTGAGAATAGTGAGATGTTCTCTAGAGAGAACGATATGTTTGTGAGCTCTGGATGTTCAAAGCCTATTATAGGGTTTCCTCCTGCTTTTAAATTACCAAGTACTGTCTGAAAAAACAGGCACAACTGTACAAAACTATAGGTAAAACAGGGGCCTTATTAGGGGGATCATACATCATGCTGTAAAGCAACCGCCAGATTGACATATAGACTCATTTAAACATATGGCTCTTGTTTTCACCTACTTTGGCTTAAGACAAGCATGGACATGTTATATAGCCATATGTATGCCTCAACAAGACAGATTTTAACTAGATAATTTGTATACCGAATGTATTATATTAAATGATTCTCTTATGTGCTAAACCACTGTTATTTAAAAAGAACAAAGCTTCTTTAGCGCTACAATGAAATCTTACCAATAGATATTGTATCGTTTAACCTAAAGGCTCTATTTACAGTCTGTAGATATTCTGGATTTGGACACTGCTAAGAAAAGGCATCATTTAAAAATATGCTTCCGTGAGATGCCATACGGCTTGCCTTGCCAGCAGACTTTGGCTCAGACAGCCATAGTTAAATACTAGTGGATATAATTATCTCAGAAGCTTCAAGCAATAAGAGAGCTCCCATTCATCTGCACAAAACAGGGGTGTGAATATAACAAGCTAAGCATTCTCATTGCAGAATAAAAGGAAACAAATGTTGTAAATATGTTTTCTGTTGATCACAATATAAGGAATAGATGAAGAAACACATTTCAAAAGGATCAGGGTTTGGTTCATTTGAGAAAAGGGTTTTTCGAGGACGCTTTCACGAGAGTGAAAGAGACGTATTATCGCTATGTGCTGCCATGATGGTGTCACTGCAGCTTCTGCCAACCAACATCCCAAACTGATTATCAGCACATCACATTGTGGCCAAGCAGCCTGCAATTATACAATTACACTGATACAAGCTTTCAGCAAGTATTTATTTCTGCTGCCAATCATTCAGCTTACCGGAAAACAAAAGCCTGAGCCTCCCAACAAAACTTGTCTCCTTGCCTGTCTTCACCCACTTTTCTCCATATTATCTTTTTTTATTCCTCCATCTGAATTTATGCTTCTTATTGTATTCAGTTTTTACAGTTCCTTTCTATCTATGCAAAATTAAAGCACAGCATGGACAGTCAATTGCCACTGTGTCTCTACACTATGTAGTAGAAAGGCAATGGAAACAATGATGTCAGAATTATAGTCACCGAGGTTCCAATCATACCAGGATTCCCCAGTTCAAAATAATCTCTTGTATATTTATTCAAAAAATTACAGCTTCAAAATCAAATGAGTGTGCTTTCAACATTCTAGTTTAATATGTTTATCTTAATCAAACTCTTAATTAATCCTGTTTAGGTCTTACGGCAGTGGTACCTGGGGAGAATTCAAAAATATTGTCTCCCCAGTATTTTATAGCTTGTTGGGTGGCAGCAAGGTTCTCAAATCCCCGCCTTATTCATTTCAGCTGGAATCACCTCGAAGCACCCTGTGAAGTTCCATGACAGGCGATAATTGCCAGACATGAGAGTGCACCCAGCTCTTCCAAGCAATTCCCTTTCAAATGAATGGAGGGCGGATTTTGAGTGTTTTGTCCCCTGCCCAACAGGCTGCAAAACAACGATGGGCAACAAAAGGCTTAAACTACCCCATGTGCCATTGGCATTAACATGTGCGTGTGTTACAGTTTCTCAGCCATTCATCACCTTTATGCAATCTGTATATTTAATGCTGATGACATGGATGAAAAGCAAATTCACCAGACCAGTTAAAAGATCTAGCCTTTATTACTACTGAAAGAAGTACAAGGCCAGAACAAAAATTATACAAATAAGAACACATACACTCCATATACTCCATATATATACTCCATATACTCCATATATACTTATACATATACTCTGTATACTCCAATGCTGAATAAGAGACAAATTGAAAATACTAAAGAAGATAACATTGATCAACAAAGCAGAACAGCATATAGTACCAGAAAATAGAGTACCAATCTACCCTGACTTTAGGGTATTCCTTAAATCAGTATGATGATAACTGTTTGCTAAGGGTGTGAACTGGCAATAATCTTAGCAGCCTTGTGGCTTCTAAGCAACCCTTTTGCCATATGTAGACTGGCGTCACAATCCCGCCTGGGCCCTGTGCTTATGGTAACTTTATCTGTCTTCTGCCTGACAGTTTCATAGTTACATAGTTAAATTGGGGTGAAAAAAGACAAAGTCCATCAAGTTCAACCCCTCCAAATTAAAACCCAGCATACACACACACACACACCTCCACTCTTTCTCACAAACCATATATGCCCATAGCTATACTAACTGTAGAGTTTAGTATCAAAATAGCCTTTGATATTATGTCTGTCCAAGAAATCATCCAAGCCCCTCTTAAAAGCATCAACAGAATGAGCCATCGCAACTTCACCCGGCAGTGCATTCCACAACCTCACTGTCCTCACTGTGAAGAACCACCTACACTGCTTCAAATTCTAGTCTGAAGGGGTGGCCTCTGGTGCGGTGATCCTCTTTTTGGGTAAAAGGTCCCCTAATATTTGTCTATAATGTCCTCTAATGTATTTGTAAAGTGTAATCATGTCCCCTCGCTAGTGCCTTTTTTCCAGAGAAAACAACCCCAACCTGGACTTTCTACCCTCATAATATGTCTTCCATCCCTCCAACCAGTGTAGTTGCACGTCTCTGCACTCTCTCCAGCTCATTTATATCCCTATTAAGGACTGGAGTCCAAAACTGCACTGTAAACTCCAGATGAGGTCTTACTAGAGATCTATAAAGAGGTATAATTATGCAAAACCTTGCATTTATCAACATTGAACCTCATTTTCCAGTTTGCTGCCCAGTTTTCCAACCTAGACAAATCACTCTGCAGAGTGGCAGCATCCTGCATGGAACCTATAGTTCTGCACAATTTAATATCCACATACCCACACACCACTTTGGAAAGTCCTACTGATAGAATGATTATCCCTCATATATACCTAAATTTAGGATATCTGATTCTGATACCAAATTAGCAGCTTTTCATTAAGTTTTATTATAGAATTGACTCAATCAATAGACCTTTTCACTCTCCTGTGATCTCCAGTCCCAATTCAGTTTTTAGTGGCTCTCAAGCAGCAAACTACATTATTATATTTTATATGTGATTAAAACATGTTTTAACTAAAATAATGATTCAGTGCAGAGCCACTGATGAAAGATGTATTTTGAAAGCACTAAATTAAAAACACATTAATATTTAAGTTAGATTATTTGGAGCTTACTGTATATCTGTTTCATCTTTCTTCTGACCTGTGGATTGAAGTCCTCAGCGTGAATGAGATGGTGGAATCTTTTTACCATAGGATAATTATGTGTAAATTACTGAACAAGCACCCAGCCACAATAATTCTATATAAAGTGACTTATTGTTGCAGAAAATTTCAAAATGTGACTGAATTTAGTAATGTCTTCTATTTATCTTACATTCTACTGAAGGTTGTTTAAGGCTTTATAACATGCTGCCGCTATGTAAAGGAGCATTTTGTAAATCAATGCAGACAGGCAAAACTATCCAACAGTTCATCTGGTGATTGCCTACTGTGATTTGTTTACCATGTTCTGCATGGTTACTATGTAGAATGGCAGTATAACTCAGTGTGCCTCAAGTAACATCTTGTCTGCATTGCCATTACACCTGTTACACCAATGGCAGTGCAACATGCTTTTTTAGCCTCCCTCCTAAACTGTGTTCCCTTGTAGTGGGAATTCATACATTATTTCTCACGTCTCTGTATGCATTGCATTGTGTCTAATAGGGATAATTATGTACTGATTACTTTCTCCTGGGATTATTGTAATCCAGAGACATGACAAGGGGACTCCTTAATTGACCCTTCACCTTGAGCCATCCCACTGAAACCCATTGTTCTATACCTTGATGAGCCAGAAATGGGGTAAAATTGCCAGAGCATATATTCACATTTTATTTTATAAATATGACCTTGCCAGCCTAACCCAAAGCAATATTCTAAAGCTAGAATTCCATTAGAGATCACATTTATGCTGTTGTTCATCACTGAAGACTTGAGATACTCACTGTCATTATAACCAGCTGCCTCTACCTACGAAAAGGATGACCCCAAACTCTGCTACCAGCAGGAGCTGCCTTTCCCATTTGCAGAGATAGCAATTCCTCCCAATTAGTTTTGCGATTTACCAGATTTTCCATTCTGTCCCTCAGTCTCTCGCCATTTCTTGAGATTTCTGCTGATTTCCAGCAATTTGCAGGCACAATTCTGTAGTGTGCATGTGCAACATGGCTTTGAAAGAGTTTCTGTGCATGGGTGTGAGGTAACTTCTGGTGAAGTCACAAAACCTGGAAAAATTTTGCCAGTGCACTATCCTGCAACCCTGCAGTGTCTCGATAATAGGACATACAATCAAGCTGTCACCTAGCACAAGCGGTAGTAGCACTTGTATCAATGCAGTCACAAGAGAGAACCTTCTTTCTCAGTCTTCTAAATATACCTGTGCAGTTCAACTTAAAATAAATTTTCATATATCCACTGTTTTGAAGCCAGTGCCGATTATGCCTCATGAGGGAAAAAATTCCTTCAAGATCCCCATGGCTATCGGAAACATTCCCTGGATCAAGAATTTGAATCTCAGTGAACATGAATGAATACAATGCAAACTTTTACATTTATACTGTATAAAGATACTGAAACCACAATATAACGGTGTATTCAGAAAAACATTCATATCTAATTACATGAACTTTTCTAGATCTCGATCTACCTTTTGGGCAACCCTAGATTAAGGCTTAGTTAGTAATATTAAAGGGGATCCATCACCCAAATTAAATATTCAAAATCCTATTTTATCACATTAGTCAAGCAAAATTAACTTTATTTACACTATATAAATTATTTGATTCTTGCTTCCTTCAGTCTGGGAATTCAAAATTATAACAAGCAGGCAGGAGCCATTTTGTTATTAAGGCAAGCCTTGCATCATCTCAAACTCTTGTTTATGCACCAAAATGGGGGAACCAATCTCCACCCCCATGCCCTGGCTACACAATTAGACAGTGTAAAGAGTGTAGAGAATGGGGGAAAGTGTGGAGAGCAGTGACATCTCGGAAGTGCTGAATGGAAAGGGAAAGTAATTGTCTTTCCCGCCTCAATGCCACGGGCATAGAGGAGGGCAGACAATATTTGATCGACAGCTGATATTTTTAAATGCGCTTACAACAGCTATGAATGGTTTAATAAAAAAAAGATATTGGATTTCATGTTTAATTGGAAAAGGACTTTTATTATACAGATTTTTGTGTCTGGGTGACGGGTCCACTTTAAGGTCAGTATGGTGATTCGAGGATTTTTTGCCCTCCGTATTTTATGCCATATAAAATCAAATGCCTAATATTACCTGCTATCACCGCCAACAGCGTGAAAGCATTTTTAGGCATGAGGAAAACATAGCATACCAAATGCATGAGAACCGCTCAATATGCAATAGGCCTCAAGACATACTGAAGCATTTTAGGTACTGTAGTAGAACAATATAGGTGAAGTGAAAATCCATTTATTAACCTGCACAATTTCTGTTAATCATTCCACTGTGATATGTTACAATATAGAGGGTCCAAGCTGAATTCAAGGTGCCTAGGTTGTAACCTTGTGTGCTGCTAGAGCTAAAGGAACCTTTGGAACAAAACCACTTTACTAGCGGTAGTACTGTACATTTTTGTTCAACAGAACCTCCTCATTTAACTCACTAATGCAGAATGGCAGTTTGGTATTAACTATATAACTAGAATTTCAGTTGGCTGATCTCTTATTTCTAGCCATCAGAGAAGCAACATACAATATAGCCTGGGGCATGTACTTCTTAACATGACTGTATCTCATTATTTGTATCAATAAATGTGGATTGCGCATCTGCTGTATGGTCATACCTTGCAATCCCATCTTCCATACCCCTAATCAGGAAGATACAAAGTTGGACATACCTTGATGAATAATAAATTAAGGAATCAGGAAGCTTAAGATACAGAAAGACGTCTCTGAGGGGGAGAACTGTGTAAATCAGTGGCCCATCTATCCATCAGTTTTTAAACTACAACTAAAAGCACCTATGACATCCCAACTTACAATTATAAATGTATTACATACAGATATTAAATATTATATTTATCCTTGTTGCATTTATAATTGTAAGTTGGGATGTCATAGGTGCTTTTAGTTGTAGTTTAAAAACTGATGGATCGATGGGATCCAATGATGGATAATGAAGACCCAATGAAGAGTTGCTTAGAATTAGTCATTCTATAACATACTACGAGTGATTCTACAAGGGATTCTATCATTATTTTTATGATGTTGTTTTTATTTCTAAATGACACTGTTTAGACTGCAAATAATTCATTCTACCATCTAAAAGTATATTTTTTTAGTTGTAATATTGGCGTGTAGGCAGCCATCTCAGGTCATTTTGCCTGGTCATGTGCTTTCAGAGAGAGCCAGCGCTTTCTGCTTTCTGACAAGCTGTTGTTTCTGCTACTGAATGTGTCGCAGTGGGACCTGGATTTTACAGATGAGTGCTGTTTTTTGATTTACCAGGTAGCTGCTATCTTGTGTTAGGGAGCTGTTATCTTGTTAACTTCCCATTGTTAGGCTGCTGGGGGCAGAAGGGAGGGGGTGATATCACTCCAACTTGCAGTACAGCAGTATCAGAGCACAAGTCACATGACTTGTGGCAGCTGGGAAATTAACAATATGTCTAGCCCCATGTGAGAATTCAAAATTTCAAAAACCGATTTGACTGCAGAATTCTGTGGCACTATTAAAGGAAAACTATACCCCCAAAATGAATACTTGAGCAACAGATATTTTATATCAAATTAAGTGACATATTAAAGAATCTTGCCTACCTGGTATATATATTTAAGTAAATATTGCCCTTTTACATCTCTTGCCTTGAACCACCATTTCATGATGGTCTGTGTGCTGCCTCAGAGATCACCTGAACAGAAATATTTCAACTCTTAACTGTAAAGGGAAGAAGTGTTGAAGCAAAAGACAGAACTCTGTCTGTTAATTGGCTCATGTGACCTAACTTTATAGTTTGTTTGGTATGTTTGTGTGCACCGTTGAATCCTAGGATCCCAGGAGGCTGTCCTTATTTTTTAAAATGGCTATTTTCTATTTATGATTACCCAGTTGCACATGCTACTATATTATGAAAATGGTTTATTTACATGAAGCAGGGTTTTACATATGAGTTATTTTATGCAATATCTTTTTATAGAGACTTACATTGTTCGGGGGGTATAGTTTTCCTTTAACTGATGGGTTTTTCCCATGCAATTATCCCTTTAAAGGTGAACCACCCCTTTAATAGTTTTGGAAGCAAAAGAAGTCTATTGGGTTTATTTAACGTTGAAATTATTTTTTTTAGTAGACTTAAGGTATGGAAATCCAAATTATGAAAAGATCTGCATAACAGGTTCCTTACCTGTATTTGTATAGCACCGACTTGTGTTTGCTGCAGTTTTCAGTTATTGTTCATTATTCGTATTGACCCCTTTACACACACCATAGTGTCACATATCAGGAAATGCAATTTGCCAAATTGTGAACTGCCTGCAAAGGTTTATTCCTGCACAGTGACATCACTCTGAACTAATGAACTAGCATTTTCTTTGTAAAGCAGCCGGATACAAATAAGGGGTTAAAAAGAGGCCATAACATCTAAAATAAGATGCCTGTGCAACATAATATACATGCAGAATGTGATAATCACAGCATAATGAAATCTTATTACAAACAAGAAAGCCCTGGCCTTGTTTCATCTTTGTCTAGAAATATTTCTGTCAGATCTGTTTAAAAACAGCGTCAGTCAAGTACAAGCAGCGGTCGGACTTGCCACTCCTAACAAAATCCATCTGTACTAAAGCTAACAACTCCTTTACATTGTCTTACATCACCACTGGAAACAGTTTAGGAGATGGAGGGTGATAGCAGGATTTTTAAATTGCATTTTTTACTGATCATCAGAGCTATAGTTTTCCATCTGTTAGCAACAATGGTAAATACAATGAATGTGCCAATCACTTGTTGGTTTATTGTTGTCCAGAAAGCTGACCCATAATGAACCTGGACACAGGATTCCTCACCTGCTGGTGCATTCATCTGAGACGCTTATTGATTTCTTTTTTTGTTCTCTTGCTTATTTTGCTTTTATATATATATTTTGTTTTCATCTGCTTTATTGTTGGTATTTTTATCTATCTTAGCATGAAAAAAATATATCTTTAGGCAACAAAAGGCTAATGTGGTAGGCAAAGCAAATGATGTTTTATAGGAGCAAAACAGCACAATGTCAGAGGTTACTATCATGTTGTTGTTGTGACGTAAAATAATTCTCCATGAATTGGGGTCAGCTATCATTTTGCTGGAGGCAATTGCTTCAGGCCATTTTCGGCCACACATTTCTATTTTGTTGGCTAAAGAGCATTATCAATTGTTGTATAAAAAGACCTATTTAATTTCTCTTTACAGAAATATAATTACACTGCATGCAACAAGGACAGTAAGCAACAGAATAAGGGTATTTACTTGTGCAGTGCTACCGCACAGATGTCAGGGGACCCATCTAGAATTAAAGGTGCTTTCTGCTTACCTAAAAGCATGATCACACAGCAAACTGGAGCAGGATGGAGTAATCCTTTAAAGGACAACTAAAGTCTAAAATAGAAAAATGTTAGAAATGCAGTATTTTGTATACTAAATATAAACATGAACTTACTACACCACAAGCCTAATTAAACAAATGATTTATGCTTTCAAAGTTGGCGCAGGGTGCTGTCATCTTGTAACCGTGTTAAACATCTTTGCAATACCAAGACTACGGACATGCTCAGTGTGGTCTGGGCTTCAGTTGGGAGGTTAAGCTCCGGGATCGTCATAAATGATCAAAACAGCACAAGTTAAATAATATCCACAAAAGAAGCCAATACCGCAAGACTGATTAATAATCAGAATATACAGACTGGGTGTGTGGATGCCAATCTCTACACAGTAGCAAGCTGCTCAAAAGGGAATCAAACAAAGCCCTCCTGCCATTTGAAACTAGGGATGCACCAAATCCACTATTTTGGATTCAGCCGAACCTCCAAATCCATTGCGAAAGATTCGGCTGAATGCCAAACCAAACCCTAATTTGCATATGCAAATTAGTTAGAGGAAGGGTAAAAGCCAGCTGTGCAGGAAATATGCGACAACATTTTTTTTTACTTCCTTGTTTTGTGACGAAAAGTCACACAATTTTAAGGATTCAGATTCGGTTCAGCCAGGCACAAGGATTCGGACGAATCTGAATCCTGCTGAAAATGGTTGAATCCTGGCTGAATACCGAACCGAATTCTGTATTCGGTGCATCCCTATTTTAAAGTATGATTGTTTCCCTGCAGAGCAGTGAGGGACTGTCTGACAATTCCTATGCACAGCAATTTTATTATAACAACAGTAGACATTTTTGTTTACTAAAATATATTTATTTTTCATTCACGAAAGTAAGAATGGGATTTAATTTTTTTGCCTTTATATCCCCTTTAATAATGGGTTTTTTAACCTTTTAATGAACTTTTAGGGATAGATGTACTAAAGGGCGAAGTAACTAATGCTAGAGAAAATTCGCAGGTAACACAGGACGAACACAGGTGCCACTTTGCTAGCAAAAGTAAGGTACGCTAGCGTTGTTCACTGTGGCTAATGAACGTAACTCCGCCAACTCACTAAAATGCAGATTTTACTGAACGTTACCTCCTGTGCCAGACTTGCCTTCGCCAGCTCAGACCAGGTGAAGTGCAATAGAGTAGATAAGAGTTCATAAAAAAATTGTTGAAAAGGTCCCAAAACGCTAGCTCTTTTCATATTTACAGGATGATAGGCTGCAAAAGGTCATAAATATTTTTTGGGGTACCTGGCTTCCCACCTACATTTTCCTAACATATGGGACATAAACTATACAGGGGGCACATGTGTAGGGCAATAGAACAACTCTATTTCCTTTTATTAAGGTTTCCCGGGCTTGTGTAATGTAATGTATTTGCTGCAACATATACGCCCATTGAGCTTCCCGCCGTATTCAAAATTTGGCAACACTAGCGCAACTTCGGTTTGCTTGACGAAGTAATTCTACTGCAATTTCACCAGCATTTGGCACCATGGACGCAACTTGTACTGGAGAATCTACACCTGGCAAAGTGTTGTAAGCGAAGGAGACGCTGGCGAAGTTGCACTCTTTAGTGACTTTGCCCCTTAGTATGATGTAGAGAGTGATATTCTGATTTGCGATTTGCAATTGGTATTATTTGTATCTTTTGAGTTATTTAGCTTTTTATTCAGCTGCAATTTCAGCAAACTGGTTACTAGGGTCCAATTTACTCTAGCAACCATGCAGTGATTACAATAAGAGACTGGAATATGAATAGCAGAGGCCCTGAATAGAAAGAAGAGTACATTTGTAGCCTTACAAAGAACGTGACCCCCATTTGAATGCTTTTGAAAGTGTTAGAAGAAAAAGGCAAATAATTCTAAAACAATAAAAAATAAATAAGGTCAAAAAGTACTTAGAATGGGCCATTGTATAACATACAATTCTGCTGTGCCTACATACAATCTGTTCAAGTAGTAACATATCAAATCCATTACAAATAATTTAGTCAACATAATTCCCTGTTACAAAATATTTTAAACAACATTGTTCAAAAGGGGAATATAAATATGAATATAGTAATAACGTATAAATACTGTTTCCCGTATATTGACCTAAGTATACATTAGAAATCAGGGATCTGCAACCTTGGCTCTCCAACTGTTAAGGAACTACAAGTCCCACAATGCAATGAAGGAGTCTGTGATGATTCATAAAGGCAAATGCATTGTGGGACTTGTAGTTCCTTAACAGCTGGAGAGCCAAGGTTGCAGATCCCTGCATTAGATAAAACACGTTACATCGAATTCATAATTTAAGTCAAGTGGCAAACGTGTATGTAAATAAAAAATCCAAAATGGCACAGTACTCACTGAAATTATTTCTGTTTACAAACCTCTGTTGTAAAATATGAGAATATTAGATGTCACTTTGGTGCTTACTAATGTCTCTTGTATCATACAGACAGTGATGAGCAAATTTCACTGTGACAAAAAAGTTGCCAAGACAAACTTGTTGCTGAGACAAAAAAAAAAAAAATCGCCATTAGAAAAAACCCATTGAATTTAATGAATTTGGAAAAAACTTTGCTCATTAAAATTCATCTAACTAAACAATGGCCCAAATTCACTAAAGCGCGAAGCGTCTAACACTAGCGCTAATTCGCCAGCGTGACGTCATTTCGCAACTTCGCAAATTCACTAACACCCTTACGCCAGACGAAGTTGCGCAATGACAAAGGATCGTAATTACGCAAATTCACTAAGATCAACTTTTTCCTGATCGTTACCACTTAAGCTAGACTTTACTTCGCCTGGTCAGACCAGGCGAAGTTCAATACAATAGATAGGAGTTTGAAAAAAAAAAATGGAAAAAACGCTGGCATGTTTTACCATTGGAGGGTGATAGTCTGAAAAAGATCGATTTTTTGGGGGTTACCCTCCTTCCCCCCTACATTTCCTGACATATGGCAACACAACTATACAGGGGGCACATGTAGGGCAATAGGACAACTTTATTTTATTTATTAAAGGTTTCCTGGGCTTGTGTAGTGGCTGTAACATATACTTCTATTATACGCTTAAATTCCCGCCGTATGCAAATTAGGCATCGCTAGCGTAACTGCGCTTTGCCTGGCGAAGTAACACTAGCGCAACTACACTATCGTTAGCCGACCTGAGCATAACTTCGCACTTTAGTGAATTTGCGAAGCGCTTGCGAAAATGTGCTTGGCAAAGTGTGGTAAATGCTAGCGAATTTTCGGATCTTAGTGAATTTGCCCCAATCAGTTTATAGATATTTTCACAGGTTTGCAAAAGGTATATTAAATTTGGGAAAATATTTATGCACAAAGCAAAAATTCATTGCATTCTCATATTTTCCCCAACATTTTCCTCAATACTATCCTTAAATTTACAACAAACGAATATGTTTTATTATATCTGTTATTTAAACCAAATCTAGTTTTCAATCTTTTTTTAAAGGCAACCTTTCACTTGCTCCTGAATTCTGTGTGAACAATAAAAGAGGCTTATGTGCCCAATTAAGACATCCTGAGTTTGTGTAATCTCCCTTAGATTTAGGAAGGTTGCCGAGAAACAAACCAGTTGGATACTCAGCCATAAGAGATTGTGAATAAAGTTGTTTCATTCACCCATCTCAGCACCTGCACAGATTACCCTGTCAATTCGCACCTCCCTATGATCATTCCACTTATGAGTTCCATTCCAGTTTATTAGACATTAATATAGGTATGGAACCAGTTATCCAGAATGCTCGGGACCTGGGGCTTTCCAGATAATTGGTCTTTCCACATGGATCTAGTTATATCTATGGACCACACAAAAGGTAATGTTTTATTATGACAGAGAAAATCATTTTTACAAATTTGGATTATTTGGATAAAATGGAGTCTATGGGAGACAGCCTTTCCGTCTGGATAATGGGTTTCTGGATAATGGATCCCATACCTATAATTCCTTATTTCTAATCTCTCTTTAACATTTAGCATGGCTCCATCTTACTTTAAACATGTTATACATTTTTGGAACTTAAAGGGATACTGTCATTGGGGAAAACAATTTTTTACTAAATGAATCAGTTAATAGTGCTACTCCAGCAGAATTCTGCACTGAAATCCATTTCTCAAAAGAGCAAACAGATTTTTTTATATTTCGTTTTGAAATCTGACATGGGACTAGACATATAATCAATTTCCTAGCTGCCCCAAGTCATGTGATTTGTGCTCTGATAAACTTCAATCACTCTTTACTGCTGTTCTGCAAGTTGGAGTGAAATCACCCCCCCCCCCAGAAGCCTAAAGCTGGCCATAGACGTGAAGATTTTTAAAAGATCCAATGGTTTTCGATTGTCTCAAAACGATTGTTTAAATGTATGTTGTCCATCAACTAAACCATTTCAGGTGATATTGCCAGCAAAACTGAAGGGTCACTGCTTGCTTGGCCCTGCAAACATAGATAGATTGCATGGGGACCAATAAAGATTTTTTAACTTGGCCAATCAATTTTCAGACTGATGTCAGATGAAAAATCATAAGATGTATGATTGCTCGAATCCCACTAACCACAAGATAATTTGACAGATTAGTTGGACGTCGCTAATATCTTATGGGGAGCTTTACAACAGAACAATGGTAATTTAACCAAATAATATCTCCCTAACACAAGATAACAGCTGCCTGGTAGATCTAAGAACAGCACTCAACAGCAAAAATGCATGTCCCACTGTGTTCCATTCAGTTACATTGAGAAGGAAAAACAACAGCCTTCCAGAAAGCAGTTCTCTCCTAAAGTGCTGGCACAAGTCACATGACCAGGGGCAGCTGGGAAATTGACAAAATATCTAGCCCCATATCAGATTTCAAAATTGAATATAAAAAAATCTGTTTGCTCTTTTGAGAAATGGATTTCAGTGCAGAAGTCTGTGTTTTTAAAAAAAAACATGTACAGTATCCCTTTAAGATGCCTTCTCCTTATTTCAGCTTCTGTTCAAATCACTGGCTCAGCTTTACTTTGCCTCTACACTTGCCCAATTCCCAATCTGCATTAATTTTATTTACCTTTTGTTCTGTCTTTGTCTTTGTGGGTTTCCGCCAACATTCCTAAGCCATCCAGGCAAGTTAATTAGCTTATGATAAAACCTGCCTAAAGTGGGGCAGTGAATGATGAACAATTTCTATAAAGCAGTGCCTTAAATGTCAGTGTTATATAAATAAAGGGAAACGATTATAAACTAACATATATTCCAGACAACTGATGAGTGCAGCTTTAATCATCCATAGGACACTAATAACTTGGCTCATGCTCCAAAGGATTATCATCCCTGTTCTGCTATCTTAAGCCTTGTCATTTCTATCTGCTAAAATTTACCTAGAATGTGACCCTTTCTCAAAGCTTGCATGTCCATTTGCAGTAATTTGTATTTCTAAGTCCCTTTTTGTTTCATCTCTTTTCATCTCTATGTCATACAACACAAAGTGATATGCCTTTATAAATAAATTATGATGAAAAGTGTCTTTATTATGATCATTCTCCATTACTACTCAAATTGTATAAGATATTCCTTAATGAGGACAGCTGTGTTATATCCCTGTCGGGCCTCAGTGGCTGTATTATTTCATTTGGAACTTGGTTGCGGAAACATAGATGCAACATTCATGGAGACCAGTATGAGTGTATCTCTCTTGCATCTAACTGATATACTTCCCTCTTCCAATGCTGCTTGGTAAGTGGTTTACATGAGTTATGTCTACTCCTATATACTTTGCAACATGAAGTTTCCTCGGGAACCACGGGTTTCAAGCTGGGCCTCATTCATATCCATCCTGGTCCACAGGTTGCTCAACCCTGATTTAGCTGTTAAACAACTTTCGCAGATCCAGTATAACAATACTTACATTTAAAATTGTATTTTAGTAATAGATTTTCCATTTCCTTGAGTACATGGGATATTTCTAACTTTATAACATTTTCAGGGTCATAAAGATGATAATCTTTCAGGGTCTACAACTACTTTTATACTGTTTAGAACGTGTATATAAGATCTGTCTCCTAAGAACTGCAGCCTTTCATAGTTACATAGTTAAAATGGGTTGAAAAAAGACCATGTCCATGTTGGTTTCAATGTCTACAAGTGTATTGTATATGTATGCTGTGCCTACATATTTTTTTATGGGACTGTCATCATATAGTAAAAAACAATAAAGAATAATCTGTACTTCATAAAACATACAAAGGTCAGTGTTGACATGTTGGAATTTGCCTTTGAGATTTCAGTTCTTGAAAACAGGAGAAAACTGTATATATGTTATTAACATTTTTTAAAAATATAAATTTTCTTAAAGTTTGGAAATGAGTGCAAACAAACAGTACAAACAGACAAGTCAAACAGTTGGTGCACAAAAAGTAAAATACTCTTGGGACAATTTAGTTCTATGGCAGTGGATATCTGACATCTTCAATACTAGACCCCTGCCTTTGACATCCAACAATTGTCCAGGACCTCCTTAGCCCATAATATGGTTAAGTATATATTTGAATACACTGCTGTATTAATCAAGTAGCCATAATTTTAGGAATACAGTATCTTAGATCTCAATATGATCTTCCAGATGTATCTAAGGAGAGAAAACAGGCATCCTTCCTGAATTTTTCCCTAAATGACCTTTAAGATGGGCATCCAACTACTATTCTGGGCCGTGCCAAGGGCTGTTCAGGAACCATCATTCTATGGTTCAAGGGTATTGGAACAACCCTGTAGGATGAAGCTCTTTTGGAGGGTTTAGTTTAATAAAAACCCTCTGCAGCCATGATCCGACAAACAAGTGTGTAATGAATGTGCCAGTTCAAAATTATGCAAGAAAAAGCAGTTTGCATGAGAAAATATAAGGTAAGAGATCTGTATTGTGTTATATAAATTTACATGTACCTACCTTAAATTTATTTTTTAATGGCATATATATATATACAGTAGAACCCCCATTTTATGTTTTTCAGGGGACCAGAAAAAAAATGGTGTAAAATGAGGGAAAACTTAAAATCAGGGAAATGTATTATGCATAATATATAGGTGGGACCACAAAACAACAATGTAACATGAGGGAAAACTTAAAATCAGGGGATGTAAAATTGGGGTTCTACTGTATATATATGGAATCTTAAAATAGACAGAAAAAAATGATTGTATATAATGGTATTGGTTCCTGGCTCTCATACATCTGCAGTCTGTTCCGTTTCAGTGACCCCTTGGAACAAAGGCTGTCCTTAATGGTGGCTGGAGGAAAAACTCATATCTGATTCAATTTACAGCTCACTGGCTGTTACTGAGCTACAAGCCTTAGCATTCTCCAACAGCATTTGGGTGCTCTCATCTGTATTGGACTACATCACCCACTGACAGTCTTTGGCAGCAATAAAGTACTGTTTGCATACAACTCAAACAGCTATTGATTAGTCTACTTATAGTGCGAATGAAGTTGTTAATCTGAACATATAACTGTATGAGAAAGTCTTCTATGTCATGGAAGAGAAGTAAGATGAGTAAAATAGATGCCACAAAAGAAAGGCCTCAGCTGGATAGTGTCAATGGAACACCAAAGCAGGTCTCCCATGCTTCACAGAAAAAGAAATGCTGCATATCTTTATCCACTGTCAGCAGGCTCTCATTTCAAATGGTTCAATATGGCAGCTCTAGCAGCAACAAAGGAGGCAAACTAGAACTTTCAGCTGTCCGACTATGAATTATCCTTCTATCTGCATTACAGCATTTAACCCATTGATTAATACCAATATCAAATTGATGATTTTCTGGTGCATATGGGAAAATTGAGATGCATGGGTATTTTGAGTTAGTATTACCTACCTCATTGAATAGTAGTCTATCATTTATCTTTCTCTCTCTATCTCTCTATCTATCATTCAGAATAGATTTGTGTAACATTGTCAACAGGATTCAGGGCTGGAACTAGAGGTAGGCAGGAGAGGCACACGCCTAAGGAGCAAAGCTTGAGGGGGGAGGCACGGACCTTCTGTGTTGCCTACCCATAGTTTGGCATTGTTAGCTGATTAATGGGGCCAAGCAAGTGACTCTGTTGCATGCCTACCCCACACATCCGTGTGCGGCAGGGCAGAGGGAGCAACGTCTGGTCAACATTAATGGAATTATAAAACAATTCTAATATTAAAATGAATAAAGTTTGTTTTAAAATTGTCAAAATTCATTATTTGTTTAAAAACAATTACCCCTTTTGTTACATCAGAGATGGGCAAGTTGGGCTTAGGTCTATGAATGAAGGTGTCGGCTGGGTTAGGGTAAGGTATGGTTTGGGAGTGGGCCGGATAGGATCAGTGTGGATGGAATTTTTGCTGACCCGCACATCACTGCAGTGACCGTGTTGAACTAAAAAAAAACAAGTGGAAGGCTAAGCGGTAATGCAAGGAATAGCATCCACATGGAGCACAACTGATTTGTAGTACAGTTAGTACAGTTAGTAGTGGTGCAGTAAGGTATTGAGTCAAACTAAAACAGAGTATCAGCTTGTGAGTCTAATCTAAACAAGATGTCTTTAGATCAATGTCTATACATGGAAGTTGGTTTACTGATGCCTCGCGACTATCTCCCCAAACCGCTTCCCCCTGCCTTCCAGCTGTTTCAATGAAAAATCGCCTGCGTCTATTCACGTGCGGCTCTGCATTTTCTGAAGTTGCTCAAAGTTGCCTTGTTCGGGGCGATAGTCGCAAGGCGATTAGTCGCCAGGCGACGAATCTCCTCGAATCTTCTCGTCTGGACTAGCCCTAAAGGAACAGTAACAGTGTTTTTTGGATCCTACAATGGAATAAATTTCCCATTCATTTACCTGGAGTGCCGCCAGTTTCTTTTTTGGATGTTTGCAACTGCAGCTGAGGCGCTGCCGGCTGAGCACCCAAGACTTTAGTGGAGGAAGTGGGGACAGCGAGGGGTAAGTTTGGAGCGGCTTATTCATCAATTGATTGCTAAAGGAACAGTAACCCTAAAAAAATGTTATAAAGGAATGACAATGCAATGTACTGTTTCCCTGCACTTGTAAAATTGGTGTTTTGTTTAAAAAACTCTACTATAGTTTATATAAACGAGCTGTTCAAGCCATTCAAGCACAGGATGCACATTAGCTAACAGATGAAATTTGAAGAATTCCATTGTATAATCTGTTATCTGCTATGTATCCTTTTCTCCTTTTTCAGCTTTGAATGGCTGCCCCCATGACTACACAGCAGTTTGTTGATATATGAACTGTAGTTGTGTTTCTGATGCACACACACCAGTTTTACCAGTGCAGGGCAACAGTAAATTATATTATCATTCCTTTAAAACACTTAGATTTTTTTGGTGTTGCTGTTCCTTTAACTCTTAATAAAAAAAGAATATTAGCTGCGATTGTGAATGGGCTAGACATTTAAATGTTTGCACAGACGTCCATGGTAAACTATATCTGAATAGCAAACGGCTGAGTTAAAAAACCGGTGCAGTTATAGATGCCAGACTCAAACACCAGAGACAGGAACATTATTTTGCAATTAATGTCATCACTTTCAGCTTTCCTTCATCTCCCTTCCTCTTATAGTTCTGAAAAAATTATTACAGTATACATGTTAGACTCATTATCCTTTTGCATCCCAAATATGAAGAATACATTGGTAGCGTCTTTGAATTAGCACAACAAACAGCTTCATGATAAACATCCCCAACTTTTGAGCCAGCAAACCATAATGCTGTTGGTACTTGGAATATCATTCTGCAGTCCAGTTCTTGAATTTGTTTTTGCCAAAGCAAGCATATTTTGCTTATTATATCTATTTTTGTCTTAACAGAGGTTTGCAAGTAGCTACATGACACCTAACTATTATTTGCACTTTTATAGTGGACACATTCTTATGTTTGCACTCATTCAGCTGTCTTGATATCTGGTGGTACACTTCAGTCTTATGTTACATAGGCTAGTGACCCCTATGTACTTGCTCTCTGATCTTCTGGTGGATCTAGGTCTACCTTCCCTCTTCTGGGTGCTGTTTGATGGTATAAGACACCTCCAAATATAATCCCATTAAGATCTAACTATCCCATTTGATTTAATATACCCATTCAGTCTAATTAGATCTTAATTGTTTTACAATGTTGTAAATAAAATGAAATTTAAACCATTTCTCAACTGACAGATACAGTTAACTAAATTGGATTTTTAAATGTAAAAGTGCATTGGTTGAAATTCTACCAAAAAAAGGGTGTTTGAAAACTTTTGAGTAGTAATAGTAGTAGTAGACATTGCCAAGCCATTATTTATATAGATCTAGTTTTAATTTGATTTTTAGACTTCTTTACACAAAATAGGAAGCAGACGTAATTTAAGCTTTTGCAATTCTGTTATCAGAAAAATGTAATAACTAAACTAGATTCCTCTTACAAGCAGATGTCCTATGCAATGTTATGATAACTAATAGACTTTAAAATGAGATTTATATAGTAGCAAAGTTTTGTGCAGCACTTAAGAAATAAGACTTGGGACATGGTGGATATGGTGCAATTTACTTGAGGCTGAAGGAAGGAGAATACAAACAGCATTGTTACTTTAGCCTTGCTTAGTTGGATGTAGAATAGATGAGTGCCTAGTTACTCATATGGGATCCGTTATCCAGAAACCCATTATCCAGAAAGTACAGAATTATGGAATGGCCCATAGACTCCATTTAACACAAATAATCCAAATTCTTAAAAATGCTTCCCTTTTTCTACTTAACCGAAACTAAACTACAATAAATCTCCATTGGAGGCAAAACCAGCCTATTCTTTTTATTGAATGTTTAAATCATTTTCTAGTAGACTAAGGTATGAAGATCCAAATTACACTTTCAGGAAAACTCCAGGTCCTGAGCATTCTGGATAAAAGTGTCCCATACCTTGCACTTTTTAGTGATCTCCACTGGTAACAAAGTATCAGATAAAATAAGAGGATAAACATCAATCAGTCAACAAATCAAACTTTATAAAGATTGGTGGTCAATCGCCATCTATTTCTGGGGGGCTCTGAACATAATTTGCAGAGGGTTTCTTGGAGAAAAAAAGGGATGCCAATAAAATGTTTCTGAAATTGCAAATTAGTGGTTTATCTCTCAAATTCTGGGCCAAATTCAATTCAGTGAGAAAAAGTTTTATCACTTGAAAAGTCATGGACAGCATTCAATTTGGGTTGCTATTCAATTCAGAAAAATGTATTTCATGGGGAAGTCTATGGGAAAAATATATACAACATACTCTTTCAGAACATAGTCTCCCCCGATCCACAGCATCTAGTAATTTAAAATCTAGTCATTTCTGCTGCTATTATTATTCTTTATTTATATAGTGCTGACATATTCCACAGTGCTTTACAAAGATTATACCCACATCAGCTCCTGTCCCACTGGAATTTACAATCTAAGTCCCCATGGCATTCACACACACACACTGTGGTCAGTTTTATCAGGAGCCAATTAACCTGTCTGTATGTTTTTGGAGTGTAGAAGGAAAGCTACACAGCAAGAATCCTTGCAGATTGCGGCTCCCTGACTTGAATTGAACATAGGACTCCAGCATTGCAAAGCAGCAATGCTCCCTACAAATATGCACAATTATTAGGCACAGTGTGCCATTTCTTCACGTTTCTACTATAAATTCAAAGGCACTGAGTGTGTTTGGGAAAACAGACTAAACAAACAAGTGGAGTAACACATTTTTATTCTCATTTGTGCAAATTGTTTTTGCTCAAACAAAATTTGATTGCGACTTTTATTACATTCCCCTGATATTCTCATATTAGCATTTGCCCACTGAATTCACTCTCCATTAAATGGTTATCATGGACAATGGGCTGGAATGTTTTGTATTTTTCCGACATTACAGTTTAATATATATCGAATTGTTATTCATATGAATAATTCTGCACATACCTCTGATGGGCTAATAAGAGAAATGGAAGTATCATCTGAAGATATAAAAATTACTGTCCAAGTAATTTAGTAAGTAAAAATAGGGATGCACCGAATCCTGGATTTGGTAAGGGATTTGGCCAGGATTCAGCCAGGATTTCCCTCCCTGCCCCTATTTTGCATATGCAAATTAGGATTCAGATTCGTCCTGGAAGGGATTTTGCATATGCAAAATAGGGGCAGGGAGGGAAATCACATGACTTTTTGTTTCAAAACAAGGTAGTAAAAATGTTTTCCCCTTCCCACACCTAATTTGCATATGCAAATTAGGATTCGGTTCGGTATTCGGACTAATCTTTAGCAAAGGATTCAGGGGTTTCGGCCGAATCCAAAATAGTGGATTCGGTGCATCCCTAAAGTAAAACTTGTTTTAATGCAAAACAATTGGTCAAATATAGGACCTATTATCTCGAAATTGCAGTATCCTGCTTAGAGAAACAACTCTTTATTTGACTGAATTCTTTTTCTCAGTAATAGTAAAACAGTATCTTGTCCCTGTTGTTCAAAAGCTAGCATACATGATGGGGCAGATTTACTATTGGTCAATTTCCGAATAAAAAAAAATTCGAAATTTGACCATCTAATTTTTTCGTAGAGCATTTTCGAACGAAAATGGACCAAACAAGTCCCTTTTCGATTGAATTGAAATTATTCGAAGGCATTGTTTGATTCAAACGATTTAATCCAAAATCCTTTGAATTCTCAGTTCTGGCTCTAGAAGGTCCCCCATAGGCTAAAATGCAATTCGGCAGCTTTAAGGTGGCAAAGTGTCAAATTCGAATGATTTTAAAGGGACAGTACTTCGAAATACGAATTTTTGTATTTTTTCAATTTTTGGCTATTCGATAGTCGAAGTAGCCAAAAATTACTGTAAAATTTATTCGAAAATTCTATCCGACCCTTAGTAAATGTGCACCTAATAGTGTTAGCAAAGCAATCTAACTATTAGAATTTTTAAAATATTTAATATATTTTAATAGCATTAAGGCATTATGTTACAGAATGGTACTACATTACAGAAGGGATCTCATGCCTGTACATGTACAGTAATTAAAGGGATTCTGTAAAGGGATTTTTTTATATTTAGTTTTGAAATCTGACATGGGGCTAGACATTCTGTCAATTTCCCAGCTGCCCCTGGTCATGTGACTTGTGTCAGCACTTTAGGAGGGAACTGCTTTCTGGCAGGCTGTTGTTTTTCCTTCTCAATGTAACTAAATAGTACACAGTGGGACATGGGTTTTTACTATTGAGTGTTGTTCTTAGATCTACCAGGCAGCTGTTATCTTGTGTTAGGGAGCTGTTATCTGGTTCCATTCTCATTGTTCTTTTGTTAGGCTGCTGGGTGGGGGAAAGGGAGGGGGTGATATCACTCCAACTTGCAGTACAGCAGTAAAGAGTGATTGAAGTTTATCAGAGCACAAGTCACATGACTTTGGGCAGCTGGGAAATTGACAATATGTCTAGCCCCATGCCAGATTTCAAAATGAAATATAAAAAAAAAATCTGTTTGCTCTTTTGAGAAATGGGTTTCAATGCAGAATTCTTCTGGAACAGCACTATTAACTGATGCATTTTGAAAAAAAAAAATTCCCATGACAGTATCCCTTTAAGATTCTCCTTCAGTTAAAACAGAACCCACAGATACTGATGGGATAGCATCACTAAACATAGACCCCACAATGGGAAAGTCTTGGCACCCAAGAAAGCCCCACGAAAAATTACAGTAGTACTATTTTCCATTATTCTTTGTTCATTATTTTTTTTTCTTTCTGTATTGAAATTCATGCTGGTCTTAAAATACTAATAAAAGCCTAATTTGCAATACGCGTTTCTTTTCTGTCCTGTATGGTATTACAATTCATTTACCCATTAATTAGATGTTTCATTGAATAGACTATAGTTTAATTTTACTCATTTGGTGTTTTCCATTAAAGTTTCAAGATTACTGAAAACCCATAATAAATTCTGTGCTGAATATTTGCAACTAGGAGTGTAAGCAGGATTTTCCACAAATTGTTGGTTTGGATTCCTTTGTTTTTCGATTCTGTGTCGGAATGTTGCACTCAGTTTGGTGTATGTATTTGCTTTGATTTTCTCAATGGTCACAGCATGTGCCAAAAATAATTTTTAAGAAAATCATATTGACATATCGTTTTTTGCTGTAATTAGACCACATATGTTCAAAATATATATATTCTTTTAATTGCTGTGTTGAAACATTGCTAACACCAAAGCGATCCTTTCAAAATGCATCAGTTAATAGTGCTGCTCCAGCAGAATTCTGCATTGAAATCCATTTCTCAAAAGAGCAAACAGATTTATTTATATTTCATTTTGAAATCTGACATGGGGCTAGACATATTGTCAATTTCCCAGCTGCCCCAAGTCATGTGACTTGTGCTCTGATATACTTCTGTCACTCTTTACTGCTGTACTGCAAGTTGGAGTGATATCACCCCCTCCTTTTCCCCCACCAAGCAGCCTAATTAGTGATAGGCGAATCTCCCGCGATTCGCTTCGCCGAAAAATTTGCGAATTTCTAGAGAAATTCGCGAATCGGTGAAAAATCAGTGAAACGAGTCGCGGGACGCTTTTGACGCGTGTTGCGTCAACTTTGACGCGCGACTCGTTTTTCCGGTGAAATTTCGCTTGCCGAAATTTTGCTGGTGATTCGCGAATTTATTCGCCAGCAGCGAATCGCGGGAATTCGCCGCGAATTCGACCCTGGCGAATAAATTCGCCCATCACTAAGCCTAATAAAAGAACAATGGGAAGGTAACCAGATAACAGCTCCCTCAATATTAAACACCCATGTCCCACTGCATTCTATTCAGTTACATTGAGAAGGAAAAACAACAGCCTGCCAGAAAGCAGTTCCCTCCTAAAGTGCTGGCACAAGTCACATGACCGGGGCTGCTGGGAAATAGACAAAATGTCTAGCCCCATGTCAGATTTCAAAACTGAATATAAAAAAATCTGTTTGCTCTTTTGAGAAATGGATTTCAGTGCAGAAGTCTACTGGAGCAGCACTATTAACTGATGCGTTTAATAAAAAGAAAAAACATGTTTTCCCATGACAGTTTCCCTTTAAACTCAGCTTGTGTTTTGGTGGTAAAGTTTGATGTAATTATAAAAAAAAAGGCAACAACGTTTGGTGCATTTTTGCAAATGTCAGTGTCCTCTTAACTTGAAGAGAACTGCCTCATTTAAATTGTAGGGACACATGAACATCCCTTTACATGTGGATGCAAGCTGTTAACTGTGAAAATACAAATGTTAGCAGTCTCCTATTTATAACGCCAGCCCATGAAAATACTTCCCCGTGGGCCCATATATCAAATTTAGATATAACTACACATATTCTAAACTTATTCTGAAGTAATCAGTGTAAAAAGCCATTGGAAAAAAAGCTGATCCATTCCCATTCACCACCATTAAAGGAACAACAACAAATGAAAGTGTATTAAATTAATTAAAAAACAGTATAATGCACTGTTACCCTGCACTAGTAAAACTGGTTTGTTAGCTTCAGCAACTTTACTATAGTTTATATAATCAATCTTCTGGGTAGCAATGGGGGCAGCCATTCAAAGCTGAAAAAGGAGGAAAGGCACAGGATACACAGCTGATAACAGATAAGCCCTGTAGTATACAATGGCATTCTATATAGCTTATCTGTTATCTACTATTTGTTTTGTGCTTAAATGGCTGCCCCCATGGCTACAAAGCAGCTTGTTTATATAAACTATAATAGTCCTTCTGAAGCAAACACCCCAATTTTACCAGTGCAGGGCAACCCTACATTATTTTTTCATAACTGAAAAACACTTTCATTTTTTGATGTTACTGTTCCTTTAAGTATGCACTCACAGACATGGCATCTACCTGTCAATGTACACACAGGATGGAATTTGGTGCAAAAATGTGAAAGTATGTATTTTCAAGTGTGCCACTGTCCTAAGCACATATGAAAGAGAGCGTAATGATGGCTACACAATTGGATGATTTCCATGATAAAACATCATTTAAACCCCTAACTTAATAACTATTAATATGAAGTTTTTACTTCTCATTAAAATAGTCACAATATACTAATCAATTTGGGATCCATGCTGTAATAACTGCAGACATGGAAATAGTGTTTTTAATCCTTAAAGGAGAAGGAAAACTACCAAAGCAGTTTATTGCCAATAGCTTAGCCACAATATTGCGAGCTAGAACGCTATTATTCTGTAGAATGATTTACCATACCTGAGCAAACAGCTCTAGAAACCCTCCCTGACTGTTTAGGATAGCAGCTGCCATATTATTTTGGTGTGACATCACTTCCTGCCTGAGTCTCTCCCTGCTAACTCATAGCTCTGAGCTCAGATTACAGCAGGGGCGGGGAGCAGGGAGGGTGAGAGGAGCAAACTGATCAAGCCCTAGCCCTGGAGGTTTAAGGTGAAAACAGGAAGTCTGATACAGAAGCCCATGTGTACACAATAGAAGGACAGAAATGCAGTGTTTTTTTTGAGAGAGGACTCTGAGCAACATTGCCCGGACTGGCAATCTGTGGGTTCAACTGCCAGAGGGGCTGCTATAAGGTCCCATAGAAAGTCAGTATTTAGTGGGCTGGTGGGGGCTGTTTGGGACTCTGTGTACCAGAAAAGCCAGGGCCTGTTTTAATTCTCAGTCCGGACCTGTGAGCAACATTACTTTCAGGGGCGCTCCGCCAATGAGGCGAGTTGAGGCACTCGCCTCAGGCGGCAGCACCCCCCTAGGGTGAGTAAAATGTTAGGGGCATTTGCCCAGGGTAAGAGCTACACGGGGGGGGGGGGGGGGGGGGTAGGGTTGCCACCTTTTCTTAAAAAAAATACCGGCCTTCCTATATACTTCACTTTTTTTCCTATTTATAACATTGGGATCAGCCCTCAAAAATACCGGTCAGGTGGCAACCCTAGGGGGGGGGTGCGTTGTCTATGGGGGCTAGGGTTTTTTTAATGAAGGGTTTAGTTCTCCTTTAGCTATCATTTTTTTAATCTTTCTAACAGACCAATGCACTAATAGAGTAATGCTTTGCCATTGTAGTAAAAGAACATATTGGTCCACAATCTTCAGAACTGGTTATGTTGAATGTTAATTATGCAACCTATGGGCCATAAGTCTCTAACCACAATGGAAAGCAATACATAGCAAGCTTAGCAGCCCATGACGCACAGTTATCCCTTTAAAATGTACAATGGCTTGTATTCGAGCAATTACAATTGGCAATAGAGTACTTATATAAATTCCCTTTGTAGCAAAGAACCAAGACCCACAAACATTTGCAGTGCTTTAATCCCCAGTGTTAAGAGCAGTGATTAAAATGAGTAATTGTTAAAAGGGACAACATTTGTTACAGGTCTAGATTGCAAGGGAATCACTTCAAGGTCCAGATTTAAGAATAATTAGGAAATGTTTCCCTTCAAAATACATGCATTATAAATAGGATGAGAAAATATACACACACACATGCAAACACACACACACTCAACTGAATTCCCCATCTAAATAGTTGCTTTTAAAGGGAAACTGTCATGGGAAAACATGTTTTTTTTTAAAACGGATCAGTTAATAGTGCTACTCCAGTAGACTTCTGCACTGAAATCCATTTTTTTATATTCAGTTTTGAAATCTGACATGGGGCTAGCCATTTTGTCAATTTCCCAGCTTCCTCGGTCATGTGACGTGCCAGAACTTCAGGAGGGAACTGCTTTCTGGCAGGCTGTTGCTTTTCCTTCTCAATGTAACTGAATAGTACACAGTGGGACATGGGTTTTACTATTGAGTGTTGTTCTTAGATCTACAAGTCAGCTGTTATCTTGTGTTAGGGAGCTGTTACCTTCCCATTGTTCTGTTATTAGGCTGCTGGATGGGGGAAAGGACTCCAACTTGCAGTACAGCAGTAAAGAGTGATTGAAGTTTATCAGAGCACAAGTGACATGACTTGGGGCAGCTGGGAAATTGAAAATATGTCTAGCCCCATGTCAGATTTCAAAATGAAATATAAAAACATCTGTTTGCTCTTTTGTGAAATGGATTTCAATTCTTCTTTGGAAAAAACAGATTTTTTCCCATGCCAGGATCCCTTTAAGCATTAGGGATGGCGCGAACTGTTCGCCGGCGAACTAGTTCGCGCGAACATCGGGTGTTCGCGCTCGCCAAAAGTTCGCGAACTTCGCACAAGGTTCGCCATTTTGGGTTCGCCAAATTTTGCGCTTTTTTTTTTTCCCTCTCACCCCAGACCAGCAGATACATGGCAGCCAATAAGGAAGCTCTCCCTCCTGGACCACCCCCACACCCCCTGGACCACTGACTCCCCTTCCAATGGAAGCTCCCTTGGTGCTCGCTCCTCCCTTCACATTCCCTGCAGCCAGATCCAGCTGTTGATCAGATTGGCCAGCCCAGCACTGATACTGCCCTACAGTTCCCTGATTTCAGCACAGGGAAAAAGAAAAAGGAAGGAGCTGCTATACAAACACTGCAGCCTGCAGTCTGCTCACCACCCTCCCACCCACATGGTCAGTGGCTCTGCTTTTCTATTTTAGTTGTGCCTGGATGATGTGCTGGCTACTGGTCCACTTTCCAGTTCTAGGGGTATTTATACCTGAACTGGCCACTTTAACATCTTTGTGTGAATTCTGGGGGCATTTATACATGAACTGCCCACTTTGCCATCTTTGTGTGAACTCTGGGGGCATTTATACATAAACTGCCCACTTTGCCATCTTTGTGTGAACTCTGGGGGCATTTATACATGAACTGTCCACTTTGCCATCTTTGTGTGAACTCTGGGGTATTTATACCTGAACTGGCCACTTTGCCATCTTTGTGTGAACTCTGGGGTATTTATACATGAACTGGCCAAGTAGTAGTGTGATTTCTGCCCTTTACAGCACAAAACGCAGCGCTGTGTCAACAATGGATTTTTCAGATACATTTTTGCCCTTGATCCCCCTCTGGCATGCCACTGTCCAGGTCGTTGCACCCTTTAAACAACTTTAAAATCATTTTTCTGGCCAGAAATGTCTTTTTTAGCTTTTAAAGTTCGCCTTCCCATTGAAGTCTATGGGGTTCGCGAACCGTTCGCGAACCGTTCGCAATTTTCCCGAAGTTCGCGAACCTGTTCGCGAACTTTTTTTCCGACGTTCGCGCCATCCCTATTAAGCATATGCCATTTTCCATGCATGTATATTTTTGTCTGTTTCACTCCCTATCATATTATATTGAAAATAGCTACAATCAGCATAATGGGCACATATATAGCATTGTACATCTGAGAGCATTTACACAAATGACATTGCAATTTAAATTATTTTACAAAAAAAAAGTTTCCACAAAAAAGGCATAATAGTTCCTCCTTGGCATTAACACAAATGATCTATCTTAATGGCCGATGTACAGGCCTTAAAATACACTGTGCAGGTTGTTTTCTTTTTTTGTAATATGCCATTTTCCATATGAGGTGAAGCATTAAGTATCGTTTTATGACATACTTTGGGCCCACATCTATTGCTAAAAATGAGCCCTTTCTTTAACAGCTTATTCAATTCAACTTATTTCAGACTCATGATTGTTTGCCTATCCGCTGCTTGGAATTTCAAATGAAAGTCATGCAATCCACAGAATGTAAATCAGCTGGAAACAGGCAGAAAAATAAACAGGTGATTTTTAATCTCTGCATCTGTCAGGAAGGAAGCTATTCCTCCATCTGTGAGTGAGAACAGCAAAGTTCCTCCGAGTATAGGGCGCTGCAACTATCCTGCTGTTCAGCAGTGCAATCATCTGATAGCACATTGTTGTTTATACATTCATGCTAATTATCAGCACTGATAACTTGGCTGATTTCGCTTGTGTTAATAGTTTCAATTATATATACAAAATCAACACAGCTTCAATATCTATCATTTAGGCTAAGGCCAGACGGGGAGATTCGTCGCCTGGCGACTTCTCGTGGCGAAGAATCTCCCCGAATAGCTATATAGCACTGCGCGCCCGCTAGGCTTAAAGTCGCCTAGCGGAGCGGCGCGATTTTAAAAGTCGCTCAAAATTGCCTCGCCAGTTTTCAGATCTTGCATACAGCTTAGCACAGGCTGACTCCGTAAGAAAGGCAAACATCTTTCAGTGTATAGATTGTTACATTAGTGTAAGAACCCTACTTAATATATTTTTTTATTTTTGTGTTTTACCTGCATAGGATTATCAGTTATGAAGTGGAAACTGAAAAATTAAAAGAGAGGACAGATTCTAAGCAACAAACACACATCATTGAAACATTGTTAGCAGCTAAGAGCCCTCTTTGCACTACTAACCCAACCACAAGTGAAGTAGAGAGAGTTATGGACTTTTGCCCAATATTTATTTAATAACAAAGAAATTTTGCACTCTCTAGCCCTGATAGAGAGTTCCATAAAACTTTTTTTACCCATGAACCACAACCAAACAGTTGAGGAGCAACACAAGCATAAAAATGTTCCTGGGGGTGACACATAAGGCCTGTGATTGTCTATCTGAAAGAGCCTATATGAACTGGCAGCCTACAGTATGCTCTGCTTGGTAGTACACCTGTTGTTTTGAAACCAAAACTTGCCTCCAACCCAGGAATTAAAAAACAAGCACCTGCTTTGAGGCCACTGGGAGCAACAAACAAGGGATTTGGTGAGCAACATGTTACTCATGCTCTGGAGGTGCTGGCTTGCCCCCCTGCCAGTGTCCTGTCAGAGCATGTCTTCAGTGCCGCAGGCGGGGTGGTCACTGAGAAGCGGACATGGCTATCCACTGGCCTCTTTTCTAATATAGTTGATCTAAAAACTAATGATGTTGCTACTACTGCCTCATCATTTGGCATATGTCCTCTGTTTGAGGCCTGCCTCCTTTAATTCTTCTGTTCTAATATAATTAATTAAAAAAACTGCTGCTGTTGCTACTACTGCCTCATCATTTGGCAAATGTGTTCTGTTTGAGGCCTGCCTCCTTTAATTCTTCTGTTCTAATATAATTAATTCAAAAACTGCTGCTGTTGCTACTACTGCCTCCTCATTTGGCAAATGTCTTCTGTTTGAGGCCTGCCTCGTGTGATTCTTCTGGTTCTAATACAGTTGATTCCAATGCTGCTGCTTGGTTGGCAAGTGTAGTCACACTGTTATTACTCAAAGTCCTGCCTCTAAGTTAGATGTCTGCAAGTACACAAATGGAAGGAAGTCTCTGAAACGACTGCTGCCAAAAGTCCTGCTGCCTCAGTCATCATAAAAAATAACAACATATTAAAAATCTCTTCAAACTCTACAACTAATGCTAGTGTTGTGTTATATAATACTTTTATTGAAGGTTTGCATTATGGGAAACGTGCTAAAATCTGCTTAAACCTGTTTAAACATGTTAAAATCTGTATACTTGGAGTTTATTATTCATTTAACTACTACTCATATGGTACTGGAAGTTGTTTGGATAATATAACACAATTATAACTACTTACATTTAGGCATAAATATATGGTTCATTGGTATAAATATATGGTTCATTGAGCTTAATGTGGGATACACAGCACCCTGATATTATGTGTTCAGATGTATAATTAATAGTTGAGGCTGTGTTAGTAAGCTATTAATAATAAATAAACTTTAGATGGTACTTTTTGGTTCAACAGCAATATAGAGAGTAGTAGTAGATACCATTACCAGTCAACCAGAGGTAATGCAAAAAAAAAGTACAGATGTTTTTTAAGAAACTGGCAAAATGTGAGCACTTTTTTCTTTTGAAATGATAGGAGTGCTCTAACAATGTGTACAGGGAGGGCATGTGTATAGCAGTTACTGAGTGAAACATAAGTGTGAATTTCTCTTCCCATTGACTTCAAAGCAAAACATGCCATATATTCATTTATCAAAGTGTACAAAGTTTAAAAGAAAGGGAAAATTTTAAATGCTAGCCACAAAGCCATGTCTGGTCTAGGAGTCAAAATACGCCCTGGCATTCAAATTACACAGAGGTCCAAACAGGCTCCATCAGCCCAATAAATAGTGACTTTCAATGGCACCTGATTGCAGCCCCTCTGGCACTTGCCAGAACCTACAGATGCAAGTCCAGGCCTGTCCAAAGCTGAAAAAAAGGTGACAACAGGTGTAATTTTCAAACCCGGCCAAAGCCAGCTTCAAAACCAGCCCAAAACTAGCCAAGAGGAACTTCAAAAGGTCAAAATAGCCCAATCTGTGCAGTGACAAATACTTTTAAAAATAAATGTATATATATGAAAATACGCCTTTTTCATTTTTCACTAATTCATTTTTCACAGATGTTTTAAGAAGCAGGCAAAATGGGAGGTCTTTTTTTCTTTTGAAAAGATAGGAGTCCTCTAACAATACAAGGCATGTGTGTAGCAGTATAATAAGTGAATTGGTCTTCTCATTGACTCCAATGCTATTCAGCACATTCAAACACAAAGCAAAAGATGCCATATTCATTTATCATCACAGTCTAAAAAGGTTGAAAGTAAGGGAAAATGTTTTATTGGTAGCCCCAAAGCTGGAAAAAGGTGACACAAACAAAAGACCCAAAGAACATGGATTTTATCAAATTGCAGTGCGCGTCAAAAAATACTGTCAAAAATCAAATACGTTCCCGTGTCAAATTACTTTGACGCGCAAAGAAATTGCAGCATGTGTCTCGTTTCGGGAAATTTGCGAATTTCACGGAAAATGCCACAGATTTGCCCATCACTATTAGTTACAGATGTTCTATCCAGGAGGTTACACCGACAACATATACTTTTCTTGTTCTCCTGTAGATGTTACAAACTCATATGAGCACTGGGTTGATGAACTCCTGAATAAAACAGAAAAAAAGATAATTGATGGCACCAACCCTACTGCAAGAAAGCAACACATGGCAAATGAATACAGGTGTAACTGACCAATGGCAGGGCTACAGAATACATATACAATTAATCTTCTTAAAAGCAAATAACCAAGCTCAAGAAAAATATAAAAACTATGGCATACTTATCACTGTTATGTTAAGTATCCTAAAAGTTATGAAATCATAAAATATACCACACCATGCATATCTCTGTGTATTACTCGATATGCTACTGGAACCTCTAGCTGCTAGTAGGAACTCTAAGTTAACATAGGCTTCTGTTACCCTAGGAAACAATCCTTTGCTCTGTCTGTGCCTTTCAGAAGTCATTTCCAAGGATAATGGGGATAGATCAGTTTCATCTTGAACAAATATACAAAACATCCTTTGACAGGATCTGAGCTGAAATACATGGTTGATCATTCATTTGTTTAATGTACCTTTGTTTAGTAAAATACATCAAATATCATTGGGAATTGTGACTGTTTTTTTTAACTGCACTGAAGAATTAAACCAAGACCAAGAGGAGAGAGAGAAAGGGAGAGAGAGGGGGATAGAAATGGGTGCCAGGAGAGTGAGAGAGAGTCAGGTTAAGCTCAAAGGCAGAGAGAGCGAAATGGACCAGATTATACAAAATTAAAAAGCAAATGCGAGCAGACAATTTGTGCCGAGTGATTGCAAGCAATTACAGCCCGGCTTTTCTGGGAGGAAGGGTGCATTATTTCAGCTTAAAAGGAGACTTTATTCATTCCTGATCAGCTTCTACTGCCATTCTCTTTTATTCTTGGCTATCAATTTAGAAATAAATAAATAAATCTTTAGATGTTACATTTTCAGCCCTGCTGAATGAAACCCTCAGGCGGTGAGTAGGATTTAAACTTCCCGTCCGCTCCTTCTATGGCCCCTGAAAAACCAATTTGCTTATAAAAAAAGCAAAACACACACACAACATACACAGAGCATGTTTCTTTTGGAATATAGCTTCAATCACACTGTAATTGTCAGGCAGAGGGCAGCTTTGATGTGAGAAATTATTATTATTATGATGCTTCTAATATTGCCCTATGAATATCACAGCTTGATAGCAGAAAAAGTCATCATGGAGGTCACTTCACCAGTTGGTGGCAAAAATCTACCAATGACGTACTGTTACAGGTGCCCTGTGTCGGATGCCTAGGGGAAACAATCATGGCAAGTATTAGAAGAGATATAGTAGGGGCACAATATGGGATACACTATAATAGAAAGTGATACTAGTTCAACTGATATACATGAAAACTGGTTCTTCTAGTTCAGTGGTCCCCAACCAGTAGCTCGTGAGCAACATGTTGCTCTCCAACCCCTTGGATGTTGCTCCCAGTGGCCTCAAAGCAGGTGCTTATTTTTTAATTCCAGGCTTGGAGGCTAGTTATGGTTGTATAAAAACCAGGTGCACTGCCAAACAGAGCCTCAATGTAGGTTGACAATATGCATAGGGGCTACCTAATGGCCAATCACAGCACCTATATGGCAACCCAAGAATATTTTTCATTCTTTTGTTGCTCCCCAAAGCCATTTTCTTCTGAATGTTGCTCACGGGTTCAAAAGGTTGGGGATCCCTGCTCTAGTTCCAGGTGCCATGAGATGCATCCCAGATCTCAGTGACCCCTATGTTTGTTGACCTGTGTCTTAACTATAATTATTCATCTTCTCAAACACAGTAATTTTTTATACCTAACACACCAAATATTTATAGTTACTGTAGCACTTTGTATACACCTTCATTTCTGCGGTGAAACGTCTCTATAATGCAGTTGCTTTACATTGTAGGTACCCACTGTCCACTGAATATCCTGATTACAATGTTTTATAAACATTATATTGTCAACAATATATATAGAATATCTTTCCAGTCTTTAAGTTTGTGACATAAATCTTCACTTGCCTTGCTCAAAAGGCATTTGCCTTCTTGGATCAAATACCTTGGTTATTCTTATCATGCAACACTATTTAGGAAAGCTTCATGGCTAAACCCTTAACACAGGTCTAAATAAGAAATTTGCATTTAGGTAGCAAGAAATCACAATTTGCCATTTGATCGCTTAATTATATTATTATATTTACAGTCACTATATTTTATTTCATGGTCTGGTGACTCATATTCTGAATTTGAAACTAGCTAATATTTTTTTCTCTCCTGTGATCTTCCTCGGCTCTGATTCCAAGTCTGCCTTGCTGAACAACAAAGCAATGTCCTTTCACCCCCCCCCCCCATCCATAGCAATACCAATGAATCCTTGCAAATGCCTATTCTGCAGCAGAAAGGCCAGTAACATGTTCTCTAACAGTATCCATTTGGTTTTACATTTCAGGAGCATAATGCACCAATCCAGCATCAGATTCTCTGCCCCTATGTTAGTACATAACAACGGCCTTCTCTTTATCTTGATTAGACATTCTTTTCTTTCACAGATCACAGTGGCGGTGAGGTCACAGGGCATACATCCCACCTTTGCTTGGAGATATGCAGGGCCCCTCTCTACTTACTAATTAGAAATGCAATCTCACAAGGAGTGAGCCTGTCTGCCAATGCCCCTTACTCAAAATGATTTATTAGCAATTTGTACAAATAGAGAAAATGAGATTTCTGATTTCAGTGCCATTTCAGAAATGAGGAGATTGAAAGACACCATGGCCTAGGTGAATATGGAGATTTTTTGTCCCTAAACATATGTGAAAAAGCAGCCATTTTAATCTGAAATCACAGATATATGACATATAACATTGCCATCAATTATGATGTCATACTTAGCTTTAGTACTGATGACACCCAATTGGCATGATCAAAATTTGAGGTTACTTACCTGCAGTAGTATATGTGAGCAATAAATATATCATGTTACATATAAATATCAGATCAAGTAAACCGACTGGAGAATACCACCCTGAGCAGCATATGCATAAAATAGAAAATCTTCATTGTATATTTGGAACTCCTGCGCTATAACATGTTGTGTGCACTTAAACAACATGTTAGATCAGTAACCCTTTGGCCTTTATCAGGGCTATTAAATATCTTGTTCAGCTCCAGTTCCCAGCATCTGCTGACAACCAAAGGACCATTAGAAATACCAGAAAATATAGTTCAATAAAAGCTGCAGGTTGGACTAAATAACAAAAATCAATACAGGGTATTATATAGGCTTTTATCTGAAATAGTTTGGCATATCCAGGAATGTTCAACCTGTCACGCTAACTATTTTGAAAAAATAACTGGCATTCTGGTGCTGTGATGAACTGTACATCCCTAGTGCAAACAGTCCGCAATAAAATATTTTCTGACACATTCATATTTTCCTTTGCCTATGATTAAGTGGCGTTAGAGCCCTTTTTTACCCTCTTGTCCATTTTAAGAGAATAAAGACTATTGTTTTAAACTTTTTTTGGAGTATATGCTGCTGTCTATATTTTGAGAAACATGTTGGAAGATTCTGGGAACACTTGAAGGCGTATTCCTAATTCAAATTGTGTGCTTGGAGAGGCTGAATTCTGTATTGCCTGTTTTCATATTTTCCTTTATCAGTCTTTGCCTGTAATGCAAAATGCACTTCCAATAAAGGGAATTTATATTAAAAAAATGTGTTGGTTTTACTACCAATAAGGCCACATTATTTTATTTTCCCCCCGTGGAACCCTTTCCTCACGGAGCAGAGAGAAAGGATGTAAGTAAAATATTTACCACGCCGCTTAAAAGGATAAAATATTTTCTGAAACTAATATCTGCTAGGGGAACATTGTCATGCTGTCGCTCCCCATGATAGTCTATGGGATAAGTATATTACATGATCTGTCAAAAGTGGAGTTTGCAGCCTGTAAAAATGAGCTATGGAGTTCCTTCTGTGAATTGTCCTGAACTCTCTTTTTACTTTTTGACAAATCTGCCCTGGTATTAGAGAAATAAGCTCTATATCTGCCAACTAGATAGAGAAGGAAAACTTTTTTATTATTTTGTTTGAAATATTGTAAAGTAGCAGGCGGAAGCTTTAATGGCAAAGGACCTGCAGATCTTGGTAGTTTCCAGGTAGATCTTCATTTTCTCATAAAATAAAATGTCCCACTATTGCTACTACAATGATAAGCACAGACTGACATGCACAAGCCCTGTCTGTGGTCTCGTGGTCCTGAAGCAATGGCTGCATTCTTACACTTGCAGGAAGCATGTGGAAGGCTCTTCCTATTTTGCCAATCACAGATGACCTCAGAGGGCATGAACTGTGACCCATGGCTGCTCTAGTTAAAAGGAAGAAAAATTTAATCCAGGGACCATCCTAAGGTCCAATAATCAACTGACTGTTGCAAGAGTCTCTAAACATTATATAGCTGTTCTAAAAATGACTTTTAAATTGCCTGAAAATACACCTTAATACATTCAGGCAATGGTTGTTGATGAGCCAGAGGCAAGTCATTAGACGAATGGGAATTTGATTTTGGAGTGCATATGTTCTGCACATGGACACAAGTTACTAAGACGGTAAACCTAGCAACAATTATTAACTGCAACCATTCACATGGCTTCTTTTCACAATATGAAAACATGAAGCAGTTGCACACGTGTAATTAGCTGATTCTCTCTTCTATATTTCATAAAATAGCCTATATTTACAGCAAGAGTTTATGCTTAAATAACTTACATTTGCATATAGATTCTTTTATAGTGAAAACTCAATTTTGCTTACTCTGACTTTAAGTTTGCCTACACTTTTTTTCTGGTCCCAACCAATATATAAGGCATGTTACATTGCTCTGATTTTACATTTTTCCTGATTTTACACCATATATTTCTAGTCCCCTGAAAAACGTCAAATGGGTGCTCTACTGTAATTTCTTATAAATGAAAACATAAAAAGATATAAAATATAAATGTGCTTAAATATAAACAAAACATAATTATTACAGGCTGTGTTCTAATTTTGTCACATAGACGTCTATCTTTTATCTGTAGGCAATCCCCTGTTTGTTTGCCCAAGTAATGATGCCGTGACCTCCCTTCACTTTGTACTATACAGAAATAGCACACATTGTTCTTGCGTAGGTGTAGTTGCTACTGGCATAATAGTATACAGTATGCCCTAACTTGTTAAAATTATTTTGTGGATTATAAATAATTATTAAATGAGAGCATTTTTCATGTTTTTTTACCCACAATGCAATATATTTTCCTAGAATACAAGTGTATTTGCATCAACTACAATCAGTGGCAGGCCTTGACCCCCTTGGGGCCTGCAAGAGCCTCACGTGCCTGCAGATCTGATGCCAGTGTTGCATTTGGAGGGATCCTGCACCCAGACTGTATCAGCCATAGTTACGTTACTGACTGCAATCATACACTAAGGGGCCGATTTACTAAATTCACGTGAATAGATCGAAGTTCGATCGAACAATGATCGTAGGAAAAATTCGATTGGTGGAATATGCAAATTTGGCTTATTCGATCATCGAATAGCGAACGATTGAATAGATTCGAATGATCGAATAGATTCGAATGATCGAATATTCGATCATTCGATCAGCGAAGGATTTAATTTTTAAAAGTTATTTGATTGCCTACTTCGCCAGATTGGACTTACCGAATTGTAATAGAAGCCTATGGGAGCCTTCCCATAGGCTTCTGAGGCTAAGACCTGATCGAATAGGATTCGTACGATCGAAGTCTTCGAATTGTACGAATTATTCAAATGATCGAATAATTCATTTGAATGATCGAATGATCATTATTCGATCGTTATTCGATCATCGAATGATCGAAGATCGAATAAAAGGGTAGCCTAAAACTATGCGATTAGCATTCAAAAATCGAATGCTAATCGAATATCGAGCAAAATCGAATTTATTTGGGGGAATAATAGTAAATCTGCCCCAAAGAGTTATACCTGTTGGTAGATTGCACACACATAGTCATAGTTTGTGAGATAAAGGGTGGTACATAAGAGGCAGGATATTGCACTCAATTGTATAGGATTCATCTGGCAGAAAATGAAGCTCATATAGGTGCAAAACACCTATAAGTAATTATCATACATGCAAAAATACGCCTCACTTAATCTGCAGCACACCTGTACATTGCACCACATGCGTAAGTAAAAAAAGAATACAAAGCTAGTATACATGTGCTTGAGTAGGAACCAGCAGTGTCTGTATGGTGTTTATGGTGCCCTACAGGAAGGTTAATTAGCTCCTAGTTCATGTTCATTTGTGTTCAGGACCTTTGATTGTAAGCTCCGCTGATGCAGACACTGTTATAATGATGTATAATTTCTATAAATTATGTTATTTATATAAGGGATCGTTATAATTCTGCTTCCATTCGGTGTCTGTTATTAATAAGTGAGCCCTATAGTCTTTTGGTTAGAAGCCGACTTTAATTCATTACTGAAGATGCCACACTGATATAAATTGCCAAGGGCAATGAACAGACAAAGCTCTAGGGCCATCTTTATTGGTGGTGGTGCCATAGGCAAAACACTCTACTGTGGAAAGGAGATGCTTAAATTATTGATATGAAGTAGAACTGTCTATTTTATGACCCTTTAGCTATTGTTAAGCTGCAACTCAGAGAACCCCCTGACAACCTTCAGCTGCAGAGCTTTTTACCACCTACGTCCCACATGCAGCCCTACTCTGCAGGGTTCCATGAGGCTTTTTCTCTGCTTGGGCCCTGTTAAAAGTTATCATTTAATATTTTTAAGTATACAACATGACTATCCACTATGTTTTTGTTAGCAAAAACAAGGCAAAGCCACAAGGAATCTCCCTGAAAGAAGAGATTAGGTTCATTTAGAACAGGATTTGCATTTTGTTATCCTAATTCAGCTTTCGAGGGATGCTGTGTGTTGTAGTCCAATGACTGAATTGTTGCAGGTTAGCAATAAAGCAACGTACACAGCCAAACACTTTACACTAGTCATTCTCCTGAGTTTATTAAATGCTAAACCCAGTGTCGGGTCACTATAGCAGGAGTGAGAGGAACAATCACAACAGCCAGACCTCATGAGAGCTCAAGCACAGACAAAAGGTTATATCTCAGTCTCCCCTACTCAGCTGCTCCATCCCAGGGCCAGAATCTGGGAGGTTAAAAGCAGAAATAAAGGGGAGCTGAGGGGAACCTAATCAACCCTAATTACCATTAGAGAGGAAGAAGTTGCAGGCAGCTGTTTTCCATTCTTGGGATCTATAGTATGTAAATGTCCCCCATATAACTGTCACACTTTCCTTTCTGTGGACACTGAGGGTAACCAAATTAGCCTTTGGCAGCCATGGTAATTGGGAGGTACAGCTCCCATTAGGAGTCCAGCAAATTAGGAAGAATAATGGAGCAATGGCTTTGTTACAAATAATAATGGAAGGACAAAGAGAGAGTGACCTTTTCTTTTGGCTGTGCAGAGCTGTTAACACTGCTCACCTGCAATCAGTACCCAAGTCACAGTCAAATCCAAAGAGGCTGCTGTCTTCTTCGCAAGATTATTTTCATTCAAGAACAGCCAGTGACAACAGTCTCCCTAAAATGTCTTATTCTGCCACTCATTGGTGATATATTTAGTATTATTATTATTGGGGCAGTAACACATTAATATAAAGAAAGCTTTTCATAAAAATGTTCCAAGGCCATCTTACATGTTTTCTGTCTCAGATACATTGCTAAATAATATTCTCAAGGGCACAGTGATGTAAACAGTGGGCTGAAGAGGGGATCATGGACCACTGTGTATTGATTTAATTCTGAGGTGTAGTCGATTGTAACTTTTCTAGTGTTAAAGAGATGCATACACTTGAAAAAGCTGCACCAAAAACGTTGCGGTGCACCAAGGCTTTTTATATATAGGATTTTAGACCCATTTTCACTCCAGAAGCTCTATGCTGCCTGAATGAATCTCATTGACTTCAATGAGTTATACCAACTTGAGAGTGTAGTGAGATCATTTTTCATCTTAAGATATTTGCAGTGTTTTTCCAGTATAAACAATACAGAAATGCAGCTACAGCTTTTCTTACCAGAAACCTATTATCTGGAAATCTGTGAATTAAGGTATGGGATCCATTATCTGGAAACCCATTATCCAGAAAGCTAAAACATTTAAAAAAATGATTTTAACAAATCATTTTCCCTTTTCTCTGTAATAAAAAAACAGTACCCTGTACTTGATCCAAACTAAGATATAATTCATCCTTATTGGAAGCAGAACCAGATTATTTGGTTTATTTAATGATTACAAGATTTTCTAGTAGACTTAGGTTTCGTGCAATTCCACGATGTTATCGGAGCTTTCGGGAAAAATCTGTGATTCTTGGAAAAGAAATCTGAAAAAATCGTGGAAATCTGAGTTTTTCCAGCAAAGAAAATTTTTGGGAAAATTTTTAATTAAATAAGCCTAGAAACCCCAGCGTGGAGTTTGTAAAAGCAAATACTGAGATAAATTTGTTGTTTGATAAATAAAGATCCAAATTACAGAAAGATCCATAACCCCGAAAAACCCCAGGTCCCGAGTATTCTGTAAAGCAGGTCCTATACCTGTATATGTAATTTTTACCACTATTCTTTTTCTCTGCAGTAATAAGACAGTACCTTTTACTTGTAACTAATATATTTATAAGACTTAAGGGATGGTGCTCCAAATAATGGAAATGCTGGTTTTATGGAAAACCCATGGTTTCATGCATTCCAGGTGCATCATACTATTTCTGTAATGGATTATTTTAGTGACATCCAATTTTTCCATAAGGAGTTTTGGTGTAACATATTTCACAAATACAGTATTTATAAATATGCTTAGTATTGGTACTTAATGTTAACTATCTCCTTAGCCTGTATCATTGTGCCTTTTTTTGTTATAGAACTCTCTGTGGCTTCTATATAAACGTTTAATGTATTTTATGTTATTAATCACTGGAGTTTCATAATATATTTGACCTAAACAGCCCAGTTATTGACATATCTGTGATAAAACAAGGGTAATCTGTCTAGAAGGAGCATAATACAGTGTTCCCAAATGTATTAATGGCCTGTGGCAACACATCTGTGGGAGATCCCAATTCCTGCTTCATTAAATGAAATGAGAGAAAATTTCCATGTTATATGGTTTCTGGGGTCACTTTATACAATGAGAGATATTTTAAATGGGATGCATGGTCAAAAATGTAAACCCCCCTTTGCCTTTGGGCAGTGAATATAAGCATTTTTCCTATTGCAAATAATAATATTTTATTAGCCGTTATTTAGTTGATCACAGCGCAATCATATCCTCCACATATCTGCTCATTTCAGCAGCACGCAAAACCTTCACAGCCCATGGCCCTCTCTTCTTCTTGACCAGGTCTGCCTCTTCTGGTAGTTTCGGCTGCAGTGCAAGGGGTGCAATTGGGCCAGGGTTCCCCTTCAGGGCGCCCCCGGCACCTCGGGCACTGCCGAATTTCCAGGCACAGAAGCCGATTTCCCCCCCCCGGCAGAAGGAGGATAATTTCAAAAGGGGGGGGGGGCAGCTGCCACACCAGGGCCCCCTCCAGTTACGTTACGTTACTGCCCGGCCGACTACCAATGAAGAACAAGTAAGGAAGTCTTGTTTGCAGACATCTGCTCAATGTGCCTCACTGTCGCAGCCTCATAATTTTTCATTGCAATCTGCAATCAACTAAAATATTTCTAATAAAAAAGAATTATTTGCAAGTGGAAAAATGGTTATGTTTACTCCCCAAAGCCAAAGTGGGATTTGCATTTTTGACCATACATCCCCTTTAACTAAAGGGCTTTGCTGGCCAAAATTCACCAAAACAACAAGGTGTAGAGGACAATTCGCTAGTGATAAAGCTCAGTGCTAGAGAAGTTTTGCTCCATTTTGCCAGATGAATCTTGCCAGGTGAATGATTGTTTTATATATATATATATCTCAAAGCGTGAACTTTCCAATTACCCTTTTCGATAGAGTCTGTTTCACCAGGTTCTACCAAAGATGACGATACATCCTCAACATTATTATGTCAGTGACATAATTTCCTGTATGCCAAAAAAAGTAATTAAGAAAGACAAAACACTGGTGTTTTTTCATATTTTAATGTGGGATAATGTTTACAAGTTGTAACTATTAAATATATGTTATATACCCTTCTTTAACCATTTGCCACATTTGTTTAAGGGTAGGCTCATGTCTAGGACAATAGAAGATCTAATTTGTCTTTAACAACAACTAATAAAGACATATATATATATATGACCTGTATGTACCCGGCATATTAAAATTGACGTAAGCGTTTATATGTTAGTGAAGTTTCACTAGGAAGAAACTAATGCTAGAGAAAATTTGCATATAAAAGATCTCGCTGACAACATTGCGCTAGTGAAAGTACGCCATTGTTCATTTGCCGAGACAAAACTTTGCATTTTGATAAATTCGCGTATTCGATGCGAATTAACATCTGACAAAGTTGTGTGACGTGTGGCGAAGTCTTCCGAGGTGAAAAGTTGCCCTTTAGTTGCCCCTTTAGGTGATGATGTGATGCCTTAAATGGATAAATGGATTAGATGGAGACTCATTCACATATCATATGGACTGTTCTTTTTCCTGGTGAATCTTGTCCTATCTACTGTAGTTACCAGTTTTACTGGAGAAAGATGCTGCTGTTGAAAATGCTTGGTATTGTGGTCACAGTTCAACTTAATGTCTTTTTTTTTTGCTTCATAATTTTTGTAGTTGAGTAAACAGTGGGTGGGTAAAAGATAATATATAATAATTCAAACAGGCGTTTAAGTTATGTGGACAATGTGTACTTTAATATGAGCAGAAGTACAGGTCTGGCATTACAGGGATGTAGATAAGGACAAGCTTAAGGGTGTGCATAAAATGGCGGGGAATAAACGAGACTACGGCAGGTGTCTGCACTAAGGCCCGAAATTTATTTTATTGAATTGAAATTTATTCCATATGGATTAGGTGATGGAGTCTTCTGTGAAGATTATAATATTCAAGGCAATAGAAAGAGAGAAACAGGGAGAGAAACTCAAAGGCTTTCTATTATTTGGGACATTGGTGATGCACACAGAGCCAGCCAGAAGATTAAATTAAGTATTATATCTGCTGACCCCATTGCCATGGTAACCGGACAGCAGAAAATATTAATCAAGCTGAGCCTTTTCAGCCGTAGGTACTAGAAATAAATCTGATAAATATAAATATATATGGATATCGTGCACCTCAGCTGCAGCCAAGAGCTGGGGAATATTATGCTTCCAAATGCCTGATGTTGTTGAGATAAATGCATTTAGAGATTCCTCTCATTTTAGAGAAAAAAAAGTGTCAGAGAAATAGAGCATCCTCATAGCACCGACACCTCTGTCCATATCCATTTACCTCTCTTCAGCATTATTTATAATGAAATTTAATGCCTGCCTCTTTTTTTTTTTTCTTTGCTACCTGCAGGACTGCTCATTGCTCTTTAATCCAGGATGCTAATGGAAATCTTCAACCTATGTAAACAGAATTATAGATACAGTATATCTGTGTCTTTGTTAGAGAAACCTTCTCTGCAATAAGGTCCAACCTGCTGGGGATTCATCTCTCGCTCTATTTGCAGGTTTCTACCTGTGAGCATAGTGCACACCTACTCAATGTAATGATTTGTCAAAAATGAATTTAATAGATAGGAGCTGGAGAGCTTAATGTGAATCTTGCCATGGACAAATGCAAGGCAAAAATGACTGTAATTCTATAGCAACTGTCTTGCAAATAAACACGCTCATGTTTCATCATTTCCTCTGACCCATTTGGGATGCAAAGAGGAAATATTTAAGCAGTTTTCACAGTGGACATTACTAATAGGACATTGTACTAACCAATTATACATTGTGATGAATACAGCAACATTTGTGTTGAATGACCAGGGAGATCCCATGTCAAGAGACTTTAATTTTCATGAATATCTGAATCCATGAGGCACATCCCATTGAACTGTACGACATATAAAGACTGGGACCATAACATTGCATTTTATTTTCTCTCATTTGAAGAAAAAGTATGGTATGGAAGCTCCCACACATTAATAATGCTTACATTGATGAGCCTAGTCTGTCTTAGATACTTAATAATTCCCTTAGAAAATTTGTTGTAGTTCTTGGAATACAAATGGATTATAAGTGTGCTTCCACAACCTATTAATTTATTCTCTCAAATAACCCAAGCATGCCTCGTATTAATGCATATTGCAAGTTTCTGGAATATGGAGTTCAGCAACTCTCAGCATGGTTGTGTTTGCTTTAGGAATAAATGTTTGGTATGGGAACAATAGTTTTCAAAAAGAACAGGATACTAAGGGGCAAATTTATCATTTATCGAATGCTTATCGAATAGTTTTAGGCTATTTTTACTTCGCGATTGAATACGAAAAATGTGTACGATTCAAATGATCGAGGCATTCGATTGTACGAATGGTATTCGAGCAGGTGATAGAAAAAAAAGCCTATTGGCGGATTCAATCTTGCGAAGTAGGCAGTCGAATAAAATTTTAAAGTTAAAGTACTTTGATCATCGAATGGTCGAATTATCGAATATCCGATTATTCGATCTATTCGATACGCACAAATTTTGTGTATTTGATGATCGAAGTGGCCAAATTTGCATATTCGTATGTCCGATAAAATCGTATGATCGGAATTCGATCGAATTCGATTGAACTTTGAATTATTCACGTGAATTTAGGAAATCTGCCCCTAAGTCCACAAAACTGGGGCAGCTAATAGGATGGCATGCGGGTGGCACATGGGTGCATGAAGTATAGGACTCCCTTGTACAATTAACTGCTGTGCTCTGAGCGCAACTCACACTAAGATGCAAAGAGCAGCTGCTTTGTGTATTGCCAGGTGCAAGTGATATGTGCATTTTTCAATTTTGTGCCCATTAGAGACACATAACAATTATGGCTAACATTCATAAACAAAGCCCTAATTAATGAAACACGTGTATTAGACATCGTCTACGGCTTACTGGAATTTTTATAACAATGATGTTCCACTTTATTCATGATTATTATTATCATAATTATTATGGACACTTGTTTAGAAAGCTCCAACATAAATGTAAATACTGAACATACAGATCACATACATAGTTACATAGTTAAATTGGGTTGAAAAAAAGACAAAGTCCATCAAGTTCAACCCCTCCAAATTAAATCCCAGCACACACACACACCTACTTTCACACAAACCATATATGCCCATAGCTATACTAAATGTAGAGTTTAGTATAAAAATAGCCTTTGATATTATGTCTGTCATCTAAGCCCCATTTGAAAGCATCAACAGAATGAGCCATCACAACATCACTCAGCGGTGCATTCCACAACCTCACTGTCCTCACTGTGAAGAACCACCTACGCTGCTTCAAATGAAAGTCCTTTTCTTCTAGTCTGAAGGGGTGGCCTCTGGTGCGGTGATCCTCTTTACGGGTAAAAAGGTCCCCTGATATTTGTCTATAATGTCCTCTAATGTATTTGTAAAGTGTAATCATGTCCCCAGAGAAAACAACCCCAACCTGGACAGTCTCCCCTCATAGTTTAAGTCTTCCATGCCTCTAATCAGTTTAGTTGCACGTCTCTTGACTCTCTCCAGCTCATTTACATCCCTCCTAAGGACTGGGGTCCAAAACTGCACTGCATATTCCAGATGAGGCCTTACTAGGGATCTATAAAGAGGTATAATTATGTTTTCATCCCTTGAGTTTATGCCCTTTTTTATGCAGGACAAAACTTTATTTGCTTTAGTAGCTACAGAATGACACTGCCCAGAATTAGACAACTTGTTATCTATAAAAAACCCAAGATCCTTCTCACTTAAGGAAACTCCCAACACACTGCCATTTAGTGTATAACTTGCATTTATATTATTTTTGCCAAAGTAAATAACCTTGCATTTATCAACATTGAACCTAATTTTCCAGTTTGCTGCCCAGTTTCCCAACTTAGACAAATCACTCTGAAAAGTGGCAGCATCCTGCATGCAACCTATAGCTCTGCACAATTTAGTATCATCTGCAAAAATAGAAACCGTACTTTCAATGCCCACATCCAGGTCATTAATAAACAAGTTGAAAAGCAAGGGACCCAGTACAGAGCCCTGCGGTACCCCACTAACAACACTGGTCCAATTAGAAAATGTTGCATTTACCACCACTCTTTGTAGTCTATCTTTTAACTAGTTCTCTATCCAGTTACAAATACTATGTTCCAGGCCAACATTCCTTAATTTAACCAGTAACCTTCTGTGTGGCACTGTATCAAATGCTTTAGCAAAGTCTAAGTAAATCACATCCACAGCCATCCCAGAATCTAGGTCCCTGCTTACCTTCTCATAAAATGAAATTAAGTTAGTCTGGCAAGATCTATTACGCATAAAACCATGCTGGCACAAACTCATAGTATTGTTATTTGCTATGTAGAACAACAGCCCTGCCCAAAAGAGCTTGCAATATGAAAATAATTGATGACATACATTACAAATGATTGTTTTTAAAACATTCACAATTTGGGATCACATTCAGTAAATATGATCATCTAAGGCAGGGATCCCCAAACTTTTTTACCCATGAGCCACATTCAAATGTAAAAAGAGTTGGGGAGCAACACAAGCATGAAAAAGTCTCTTGGGTTGCCAAATAAGGGCTGTGATTGGCTATTTGGTAGCCCCTATGTGGTCTGGCAGCCTACAGGAGGCTCTGCTTGGCACTATACTTAGTTTTTATGCAACTTAAACGTGTTTCCTAGCCTAGAATTCAAAAATCAGAACCTGCTTTGAGGCCACTGAGAGCAACATCCATGGGGTTGGAGAGCAGCATGTTGCTCACGAGCAACTGGTTGGGGATCACTGATCTAAGGAATGATGAATACATATACTTTGTTTATATGAGCATAGGTCTTTCAAGAAAGTCTTCCAATGGCTAATTCATTTTATTTAACAATATATTCTGACTCATTTCCTAATAGTTTTGCAAAAATTATATGTTTCGCAAATCAACAGCACCTTCTAATATTTTTTACAGTGAGTTTTAAGTGAGTTTTAAGTGCTAAGATGTCAGTTTGCATAGTGCCACAACTCATAAAAAAGTATTATTTTATGATATATATATATATATATCAATCATTCTCTGTATAACATGAGCACACAACACCATAATATCTTCATAAATATGATTTTAATAACTCAAGTATACTCATAAGCTATCCTCCCCCCTTCACCCTTGCCATCATTTCTGGACAGAAAAGTGATTAACAGAGACAGGCCTTGGCCAGATCAGGACAGCTGTGCCATAGAAATTGTCAGCAATGACCAAAAGCACTCAGAGAAACAACTGAATTTCTTGCACACCACCATCATGTTTGATATATTCTTTCAATGCCATTACCCAAGGCTGGGAAGGTCACATGATTAACAAGTGACAGACCCAATGAGACCCAGTGTGCATGAGCAGCCTCCTCTAAATTAGGCCTAGGCTATGGCGAGTGAGGGTTGCAGGCAAAAAAAATAAATAAAAAAAAATGTAAAGGGAAACTGAAGACCCCATACCTTATAGCTAGATTTGAAGGATATAATTGCAAGTTTAAAAATAGGGGAAACCCAGCATGCATTGGTTGGTTTGCCCCAGGAATTCCCTTAACTTATGTGCTTGAATTGCAAAAGGTAGAACATTTTACATGGCATTAATGTTTAATATCACACTGGTACAGAGGTAACAAAAGTGGAATACTTCTAATATTACAGAAACACTGGGTCAAAAATATAAGTGAAATGAGCCCAGCACTCCAAAGCAAATATCATGACTAAAATTATTTCAAATACAGGAAAAATGTGTCTTACCATTATTTTTCAATGAAAACGATCAGTATCTTGAATGTAACATTAAACAGTTGCATATCCTCACAAGCCATTAGTTTTAGACAGAAACCGTAAAACTCAATTCATAGACTTTATTATTGTTAACAACACAATGATAATCATCAACTTTATTATTTGTTATAATATTGCTTTCTAAACTAAGGTCTGTTAGGCTTAATGAAGTCGTTTGCACATAGATAGGAAACTGGCTACAGGATCGGGTACAGAGGGTGGGTGTTAACGGTACATTCTCTACTTGGAGTAAGGTTCTTAGTGGGGTCCCTCAGGGCTCGGTATTGGGTTCACTTTTATTTAACTTGTTCATTAATAACTTAGGGGAGGGTATTGTAAGTAACATATCAGTTTTTGCAGATGACACAAAACTATCCAACCCAATTCATTCCATCCAGGATGTGGCATCTTTGCAACAGGATCTTGACAAACTGGCAATCTGGGCAGCTAAGTGGCAAATGAGATTCAATATTAATAAATGTAAAGTCATGCACCTGGGATGTAAAAATATTCAAGCCACTTATACCCTTAATGGGACTGCACTAGACAGATCCATTATGGAAAAGGACCTTGGAGTCCTTGTAGATGATAAACTTGGCTGTAGCAAGCAGTGCCAGTCAGCAGCATCAAGGGCAAATAAAGTCTTGAGCTGTATTAAAAGGGGCATAGAGTCACGGGAGGAGGGGGTGATTCTTCCACTTTATAGAGCACTTGTAAGGCCACATCTAGAATATGCCGTACAGTTTTGGTCTCCCTCACTCAAACAGGCCATTATTGTATTAGAGAGGGTACAGAGAAGGGCAACTAAACTGGTAAAAGGTATGGAAAATCTTAGACTGGCCAAATTGGGGATGTTCACGCTGGAGAAGAGGTGCTGAAGGGGTGATATGATAACTATGTATAAATATATAAGGGGATCATATAATAATGCAGCAATTTATTTGATTTACTTGCTGCACTGACATGGTAGCTGTGGGCCGGAGGAGACCACGTGGGCTGCCGCTGGATGGGAGCCGGTCTCACAGTACATGGAAGAGGTGAGCTCTGCTTTGTGTTTTCCTTACTACATAAGTATCATATAATAATCTCTCTAATGCTTTATTTACCAGTAGGTCTTTCCAGCTGACTCAAGGTAACCCATTCCACTAGAAGAAAAGAGGTTCCACTGTCATACAGGCTGATACATTAAATAGCTTTAGGAAATGTTTGGATGACTTTTTAGCAAGTGAGGGAATACAGGGTTATGGGAGATATCTCATTGTATAAGTTGATCCATGGACCAGTCCGATTGCTATTTTGGAGTCAGGAAGGAATTTTTTCCCCCTCTGGTGCAAATTGGAGAGGCTTCAGATGGGTTTTTTTGCCTTCCTCTAGATCAACTAGCAGTTAAAAAGTTAAAAGGTTGAACTTCATGTACGTGTATCTTTTTTCAACCTAACTTACTATGCTATTATGTTACTATGTTGTCTTCTACTTTAAATTTATAAAAACACGTCATCAGAATATTAATGCTCCTCCGTCCCTGATGAACACACCGGACACCAATTTGGAATGAAAAGGCAGCAGAATATTTATTAAAGAATAATGTAGCATAGTGCATGAAATATGATATACAATGAACAGATCAGAGGAAGCATATCCATAACAAACACACTGAACCTAACCAACTTATATCTCTGTCACTCAAAAGTTGTGCCACAACCTGTCAAGTTGGTCTGGTATCAGCGTTCAACCCTGACCAAATCCAAGGGTGTTTATGGAAGGCCAGTTCCCCTCTAATCCTGAAATTCCCCTACTAACTTTTAAATTGGGATGCCGCCATGACCAGACTAAATTTGGTAGAGAAGCATCATGGGGTGCAGGTCAGGCCTATACCTACTGCCTGACATGGAGCAGGTGGCAATAACAGAGCCCCAATTTGACCAGTGCTTCTTATATTGCACTTCTGAATAATATGCAAGCTAGGGGTGGCTAGGGGGGATGCCTTGGTGCCACCCCCTCCTGCACCTAACCAATGCAGTGGCCCTAAAGACATAGCATTGTATCAACAGTTAGTTTCAACCAAAAAAACATAATGTAGAATATTAAAAGCAAATCTAGTATAAAAAGAAGAAAAGCCTATGCTAGGCAGGTGTCCCATAACAAAAGCTTACATGCAGAAGAACACATAAATGTTTTTATTAAATGGTTATTCATTGTGGAATTACTCAAGAATGGAATAATTTTAATATGTTCCATATTCCAGAAATTTTACTTAAAATGTAATCACATTCTTGACTTCAGCAATATTTTTTTTTTTTAACATTTTGTTACACACCCTCCTCAATAAAGGTCTCTAGAGCTTAGCAATTGCATTGCTGCAAAAACAATGAGCAATGACATCAATAATTGGTCTCAAATTGCATTTTGTGCCTCCCAGAATGTCTGGGTCTGTGGAACCATAGGATTCACAAGGGAATGCAGAGCTCAAATTGAATAGTTTTACCAAGAGCAGCAAACTACTGTAACACTGCCATGATGGGATATTTTCACAAGGGAGGACAAAAGGATACTTGTCGGAATGGATCCCTAGAAACTAGGACGCCATGCAAATAACATTTCTAAAGATAGTGAAGGGTTGTTGTATTTCCGATAACATGCCATACATGGTATCCAAGATAGGATACTCATAAAATACAAACTTATTCTGTAATTCTATCCACTGAAAAATTGTAGCTGGGTGTTGTAGAACAGGACCATAATATAATGATATTATATTTACTACTCCAATAATATAAGCAAACAAGATCAAACACACCTATGAATTTAGAACAACATTATGGCAATTACAATGTAAAATCTGCATTTTGTAGCAAATTGGTAGGCAGCAAATGAAGCTATGTATAACTGGCTTCCAATGTTTTCATTGTTGCTGTCCATGGCTTCCCACTTTTAATGTCACTAATGCAGTTCCTCTATGGCTGCTCTGGCAACTTGGAAATGTTAATTCCAGGGCCTTATGAGGGCTGAGTTACCTGTTCTGCTGTCCTAGGCCAATATGTTGTGCCATTCCCTTGTACAGGATTGTGTGTTAATCCATGGCCCTTCATCCTGCCTTTAAAGGTGTTGTTTACCTTTGAGTTAATGTTTAGTATGATGTAGAGAGTGATATTCTGAGACCATTTGCAATTTGTTTTCATTTTTTATTATCTAAGGTTTGTGAATAATTTAGTTTTTTATTCAGCAAATCTTCAATTTGCATTATGAACAATCTTGTAGCTAGGATCCAAATTACCCTAGCAACCATGCATTGATTTCAATTAGAGACTGGGATATGAATAGGAGATGACCTTATTAAAAAGACGAGCAATAAAAAGTAGCAGTAATAAGTGTGTAGACTTACAGAGCATAAAACATGGGGTCAGCGATGCCCATCTGAAAGCTGGAAAGAGTCAGAAAAAAAAGGCAAATAATTCTAATAACTATAAAAAATAAATAATGAAAACCAATGTTGCTTAGGATTCTATTACATACTAAAAGTTTACATTAAGGTGAACCACCCCCTTAATATGTTAAAATTAAATTCATAAATAATTTAGCACTGAACATGTATATTGGCTTCCTATAATAACAACTTTAAATCTAAGATCTGCACACTGACCTGATGCAAGATGGTCCCTTGTTACCTTCCCACTTAATTCTACTCATTCTCATCAGGTAAGAACTATTGGGCAGTTATGATGAGGGGGAACAAGTGCAATTTTATAATATAATTTTTATAGAGAATATTCTAGGTTACTATGGCTGTCCATGAGATTGATGTATCCCCCCGACTTGTCAAGAACTCCTCTGACCTCTTTGGATAACACCACCGTTTTATCATAATTACAGTATGTCCCCAAATATGTAGCTGTAATCTTATCAAAGAATATAGATAGCATATAGATAGATACTTTGGTGGTAGAAAGGGTTCCTGAACCTGCCATCCTCTGGTCATGGGCATTTATAATGCACCAGCCCAGCAATGCTGCATTATGGGTAAAAAATACTGTTGTCTTGTGTCCAGTTTAGTACTTTGCATATTAGTTGTGAGTTCATCAGTGAGCCTTAAAGGCTCTAAACCCTAAAAACGAATAGGTCTAAAATGCCATGTTTTTTATAATGAACTTATTGCATCAGCCTAAAGTTTCAGCTTCTCAGTAGCAACAATGATCCAGGACTTCAAACTTGTCATAGGGGGTCATCATCTTGGAAAGAGTCTGCGATACTCACATGCTCAGTCGGCTTTGCACAGCTGTTGAGAAGCTGTAGTGATGGGTGAATTTATTCGCCAGGGGCGAATTAGCGGCGAATTCCCGCAATTCGCCGCTGGTGAATAAATTCGCGAAACGGCAGCAAAAATTTGCCGCTGAAAAATTCGGCAACAAAAACGAGTTGCGTGTCGTTTTTGACGTGAGGCGACGAAAACGACGCGACGCGCGCCGAAAACGACGCAACGCGATTGACGCGCGTCGGAAACGACGCAACGCGATTGACGCGCGTCGGAAACGACACAACGCGATTGACGCGCGTCGGAAACGACGCGACGCACGTCGAAAATGATGCGACGCGATCGACGCGCATCGCGTCGTTTTCAACGCGTGTCGCGTCAATCCCGTAGTTTCCAACGCGCGTCAATCGCGTCGCGTCGTTTCCGACGTGCGTCGCGTCAATCGCGTCGTTTCCGACGCGCTTCAATTGAGTCGCGTAGTTTTCGACGCGCGTCGCGTCGTTTTCGGCGCGTCGCGTCAAACACGACGCGTGACTCGTTTTTGTTGGCGAATTTTTCAGCGGCGAATTTTTGCTGCCGTTTCGCGAATTTATTCGCCAATTCACGAATTTCTCTGGAAATTCGCGAATTTTTCGGCGAAGCGAAACACGGGAGTTTCGCCCATCACTACTTAGCTGTTGTCACTAATTATCAAGCAGAAAAAGAGGTTGGTCTGTAATATAAGCTAATGCTATGGGGCAGAATATTAAATGCTGGTGCTGGTTGCACTGTTTTCTGTGCTGCCATGTAGTAATTATCCATAATAATTACTAATCAGCCTTATATTTTGACATTTCTATTCTATGTGTACTGTATATTGTGAGTGAGTCCCTAAGCTCAGTAAGTGACAGCAGCACAGAGCATGTGAATCAGTGAATCAGTAGAAAAGAAGATGGGGAGCTACTGGGGCATCTTTGGAGACACAGATCTTTACTGCTAAATGACTTTGGTTGCCTTGGGCCGGTACAGAAGCACAAAACAAAATGTACAACATTTCTAGATACTTCTTTAGTTTCACTTTCCTTGTCCTTTAAGGTATTTATGCGCTTTGGGTCCTACGGGAGAAAAGCGCTTTACAAATGTTGTTTGTTGTTGTTGTTGTATTTTCTCTAGTGGAACTAGCTCTATAAGTGGAACTAAAACTAGAGGCAGAAGATGTTACTATTATACAGGGTATGCACAAAGTAAGATCTAGTGAGTGTTAGCAGTTAGTAATGAGCAGATCTGTCCTGTTTTGGTACACTGAGAAAATTCACAAAGCAGCTAATTCACAAAATGCATTGCAGTCAACGGGAGCCTTCTGAAACTTTACCGTGGCGACTTCTTTCATGGTGTCTTGCACCAGAACGTTTGCTGTTTGCAAAAATATGCAACAATGATGCAGAATGTAGAATTGTGTCTTGAATATATACCTGGTGAAAATTTCACTCATCACTACGAGGGTGGCATGCATTGGGGGAAATCTCAATGTCCATTTACCTTAGACCCCCAGCACCATAGTTGTCCCTTGGGCATAAAAAAGTTTATCCAGCTGAAGACTGTAATCTGGGAGTTGTGGTTCACCAGATTTATGTGCATTTTCCCCCTTCAGTTTTCCAGTTTTCTCTAACTTGAGATTGCTTATATAATGAAACTCAAATTAGTGTAAATGCTGCTTTCTAAAGGATCAGCATTCTTTGTGTTTTTCAGCATTCTTTGTGTTTTTCTCTCCACTTAGATATGCAACTACTCATGTGCATTAAAAAATAGACCAAAAAAAGAATGAAATCGTGGGAATAGTCTGCTTTTCATACCAGTTTATGCATGGCCTTATGGTATAGATGTACAGAACATACATTATAGCAATAAAAACAAAGCCTCAGACACATATTTATCTTGGAATACTACTAGTAATCTAAAAAAAGCCAAGGAATAAGTTGCACAGTGTTTGACCCCGAAAAAGCGGGGTGAGTAATAGAGCTCTCAAGGGATTCCCAGCCAGCTGTGTATGCATGCCTAGATGCTCCTGATTCATGCCAGCGTCTTGCTGAGCCCATTTAGGCCCTAGTATTGCTCAAATCTCTTTCTCTGGTGCCTATACACTGGAGCTCTTTTATTTACTGTATCCTCAGATGCCCCTGAGTGACAACTGTTTTCATCAAATCTCACATCTGTATAAATAATAGTAATTTACAAAGCTGTATAAAAGGGCAGAATAAATTTATGAACCAAGGACCCTTTCTATGGACTATACATGTTAGTAACCAGTGGTGTAACTATAGAGGAAGTAGACACAATAATTGCATGGGGGGTAGAGAAGAGGAGAACCAAGACCACAGGGTTGGCTTCCTCTTTATTTTAAATAAATCTACTCTCCCCAGCCACTCTCCTATCTTCCTCTTCTTTGATGTGATTGGCCTAGGAGTAGTGTTCATGAAGGGGCAGTTGGGTGTTGGGCGGGATGGGTAGGGACTGCTGTGTGTCTGGGCACCTCTGAAGATGTTTTTGCAAGTGGGGGGGGGGCTCAGTGTGCTGTTGTCACACCGCTTTCTGTAACTGTTAATAAGTGTCTGAATGTATACCCTTTTGTTCTACTCGCATAAAGCATTGCAAATACCCCCTTATGCGTTTATTATGTTTATTTTTTTCTGTATTATGAATTAGCTGTACAATAGTAAGGGATGTGTGTAGGAGGCCATGTGGCCTCTCTATAATAAAGAGCTTAGAGAGAACATATTGAATGTACACACTCCAGTATATAGTTCCGCTGTTACCAGACTGTTTTTTTTTCTCAGGCTCCTTTTCACCTAATACAGTAGCTATGGATTGGAAGAAAGCTGAATACAATATTTAAAAGGTGATTTAAATTGCAATGATAGATCTATAGGGTAAATTCACTAAAGCGGGAAGCGTATAACGCTAGCGCTAATTTGCCAGTGTGACGTCAATTCGTAACTTCGCAAATTCACTAACACCGACTCTGGCGAATTTTCACTAGCGAAGTAGATAGACTAGCGCAACTTCGCACCCTTACGCCAGGAAAACATGTGCACTGACGAATGATCGTAATTACGCAAATTCAAGATGAACATTTTACTGAACGTTACCACTTACGCTAGACGTTACTTCGCCATGTCAGACCTGGCAAAGTTCAATACAATAGATAGAAATTTTTTCTAAGTCCCAAAAAAACGCTGGCATGTTTTACCTTTTTAGGGTGATAGTCTGAAAAAGAGCAACATTTTTTTTGGGGGGTTACCCTCCTCCCCCCTACATGTCCTAACATATGGCAACTCAGCTAAACAGGGGCACATGTAGGGCAATAGGACAACTTAATTTTTTTTATTAAAGGTTTCCTGGGCTTGTGTAGTAGCTGTAACATACACTTCTATTGTACTTTGAAATTCGTGCCATATGCAAATTAGGCATCGCTAGTGTAAATGCGCTTTGCCTGGCAAAGTAACACTAGCACAACTACGCTACCATTTGACGACCTTAGCGTAACTTCACACTTTAGTGAATTTGCATAGCGCTGGCGAAAATTCGCCTGGTAAAATGCGGCAAACGTTAGCGAAGGCAGTGCCAGTGAATTTTCACCGCTTAGTGAATTAGCCCCTATAAGTCTTGATCTATAGTAGCCAAGTTATCTGAAAGTTTGTTAAGGGACCACACACACAAGGCAATGTTATAAACAATGACAAATATAAGTAGGATTTATGAAGGGCAGATCATGGATTTATGAAGGACCCATCATGTCAAAGAAATGTAATTGCTTTTTTATGATAAAGTACATAGGACGGTGGACAGTGGGGTTGTGATCTACTTGTATTTTGTCGATGTGTTTGATACAGTGCCACTGCTTTTCTAAACTAATGACTTTTGGTCTAATGCATGGAAAACTAGCTAAAGAATTGTGTTATAAAGGCTGGTTGTCAATGATACAGTCTCTACTTGGAATAGACTTCTTAGTGATATGCTGCAGGGTTTTCTGTTGGGTCCACTTTTATTTAACTTGCTCATTAAAGGGATACTGTCATGGGAAAACATGTTTTCTTCAAAACACATCAGTTAATAGTCTTACTCCAGCAGACTTCTGCACTGAAATCCATTTCTCAAAAGATTTTTTTATTTTCAATTTTGAAATCTGACATGGAGGTAGAGATTTTGTCAATTTCCCAGCTGCCCCTGGTCATGTGACTTGTGCCAGCACATTAGGAGGGAACAGCTTTCTGGCAGGCTGTTGTTTTTCCTTCTCAATGTAACTGAATAATACGCAGTGGGACATGAGTTTTTACTATTGAGTGCTGTTCTTAGATCTACCAGGCAGCTGTTATCTTGTGTTAGGGAGCTGTTATCTGGTTACCTTCTCATTGTTCTGTTGTTAGGCTGCTGGGGGAAAAAAGGGAGGGGGTGATATCACTCCAATTTGCTGTACAGCAGTAAAGAGTGATTAAAGTTTATCAGAGCACAAGTCACATGACTTGGGGCAGCTGGGAAATTGAAAAAGAAATATAAAAAATCTGTTTGCTCTTTTGAGAAATGGATTTCAATGCAGAATTCTGCTGGAGCAACACTATTAACTGATGCATTTAGAAAAAAATGTTTTCCCATGACAGTATCCCTTTAATGACTTAGGGAAGGGTATTGTAAGTAATGTATCGGTGTTTTCATTCAGGCCCGGACTGGCAATCTGTGGGTTCTGGCAAATGCCAGAGGGGCTGCCATAAGATGCCATAGAAAATCACTATTTAGTGTATATTTAGTGTAGCAGGATGTGGGATCCTTGAGCAATCTGGCAAACTGTGTGGTTAAATAGCAGATGAAATTTAATCTTGATAAACGTAAAGTTCCCTTATACCCTTAAAGGGGACCTGTCACCCAAAAAATAAAATTCGAAATCCTATTTTATCACATTAGTCAAGCAAAATGAACTTTGATGTGTATAAACTATTTGACTCTTGTTTCCTTCAGTCTGGGAATTTATAATTATTAGTGAAGAGCGAATTTATTTGCCAGGCGCGAATTCGCTGCGAATTCCCGCGATTCACCTCCGGCAAATAAATTTGAGCGAAAAATCGTCTGCAGAAAATTCACTGGCGTAAAAAAGAAAACGAGACGCATGTAAAAAAAAAATGCAATGCGCGCCGACAATTAAGCAATGCTGGTAATTCTTGAATTTTTCGGCGAAGCGAAACGGGATAGATTCACCCATCACTAATATTTATCACAAGCAGGCAGGAGCCATTTTATGGACACTGTTATTAAGGCAAGCCTTGCATCATCTCAGAATCTTGTTTGTGCATCAGAATGGGGGACACAATGTCCATCCCCATGTCCTGGCTACGCAATGAAACGGTTAAGAGAACTGGGGGATTGTGTGGAGAGCAGTGATATCTAGGAAGTGCTGAATGGAAAGTGAAAGTGTATTTGATTGACAGCTGAGATTTTTAACAATGAGCTTAAAACAGCTATGAATGCTTTAATAAAAAATATAAATTCGATTTGATGTTTAATTGGAAAAAGACTATACAGCTTATACTTGTTAAAGAAACAGCTGCAGCAAACAGTGCCAGTAAGCAGCAGTACAGATATTGTCTTGTATAAAAAAGGGTATAGATTCATTAGGAGAAGTTAATACTTTAAGTAATGTCTCATGTAGAATATGCAGTGCATTTGTTCTAGATACATTTTGGAAAAAAACAGGCTTAGCAAAATGAAGTACAAGTTGAACCACAGACTGGGCCATTTGTGGTCTTTGAGGTTGTAATTTTTCCCTCTAAGAGGAAATATTGAGATGCTTTCCTTTAGACTAACTAGCAGCTAGACTGGGTTCATTTAGACAAAAAGATTAAACGTGAATGATGTGTATTTTATCAACTGAAATGACTACGTAACCATAAAGGACTACTGTTTATTATGGATTGCAGTAAACCCTAGGTAGCCACATAATTGTCAGCACTACAAGGAATAGGTTATTCCACATGGCATGACCATTCTTCAGATAGAATAATTGTGTTTGCTAAGTGTGTGAAAAAGGAAAAGTTCACTTTATGCACTAAAGATTGCAGGCAGATTATTTGAACCCTGTTTGGCAGCAAACTGTACTTCACTGGTTAAGGTATTTTAGGACACCATTAGTGATGGGCAAATCTGTGGGTTTCATTTAGCTGAAAAATTTGCGAATTTACCGAAAAATGAATCTAACACGTTGAAGTCAATGGGAGTCTGAATATTTTTGATGTGAGCCAATGTTATGTGCACGCAAATTTTGACATGCGCCAATTTTTTTGTTGTTGCTGCAAAGTGTTTTTTCGTTGTGAGTTTTGACCACAGCTTCGCTAATTTATTATTTATAGACACCATAGCTATAGCTATAACTGCCTTTGATCCCTGGTGTCCAAGATGTTAATGAGAGTTCATGATCCAACTGCCTGCTTCTCCCACTTTGCACCTGACTGCCTAGTGCAGTGATCCCCAACCAGTAGCTCGTGAGCAACATGTTGCTCCCCATCCCTATGGATGTTGCTCCCAGTGGCCTCAAAGCAGGTGCTTATTTTTGAATTCCAGGCTTGGAGGCAAGTATTAGTTGCATAAAAAAAGGTGCACTGCCAAATAGAGGCTCCTGAAGGCTGCCAGTACACATAGAGACTACCAAATAGCCAATCACAACCCATAATTGGCACCTCCAGGAACTTTTTTCTTAAGCTTGTGTTGCTCTTCAAATATTTTTTACATTTGAATGTGGCTCACGGGTAAAAAAGGTTGGGGTCCTCTGGTCTAGTGAGTGTATTGGGCCCTTAAAGTGCTACTTTGGGCTAAATCCATATAAATTTCTTTTTGCCTTTTATGCATCAGAATACTGTGTCTAATTTTACAAATGATCACAGAAGTAAATCAACTCCCTTATATAAGAAATATTTAATATCCATATAATTATTCTAAATGAGATGATTATAAAAAGATAATGAAACTGATTACAGTGGTCTCTTCTTGGTTTGTGGTTGAATAGACATTGGTTTTATAGATATCAGTAACTTAACTAAAGTTAGTTAGTGGCAAATATTACCCTAGGGAATCGTCACAGTTATGCACAAATACACTGAAAGACTAAAAGAATAAATGATATGCACCCCACTGTTTTATCTATGGACCACTCAGCGCTTTTGTGCCCCATAGCACTAATGGTCCCCTAGATAGGAACCTAGGGAGACTTGAACTCTTTTACAAATAGGAAAATGTGCTCATGTCTAAAAACAATTTAGTATTTGTCAATTCACCAAGAAATACTTAGGAGCCATTATTACTTTTTTTTTTTCCTTTGTTACAGTAACATAGACAAGAAAAGACTAATTTCCATTTGTTTTTCCTACTCATTGGACAGCAGTCTAGCACCTTTGTATGCATTGTTGAATATCATATTAGTTCAGCATTTAATAGGGAGTAACGGTCTGCCCTAAACACTGTTTAAAATGAACAATAGCTTGTGCTGTTTAATGGAGAGCTTTAAAACATAAATGATGTGAGTCTGTGCACAGCACTCTCCTTCCCCATTATCTCTCTCCAGGTCAGCTTTCTGCTTATCCATCTATCGCTAATATTTCTGCAATTGCTTTGCAGGCTCCCGCACTTTGCTGTATTGTCAGGACCCAGCCAGATCTCCCTGGATGCTGGAAGGCCCTGGTGTGCTATTTGTTAGTCATAGGTAATTAACACAATGTAAGAGTTAGGAGGAAAGGAACGAGTTGAAGTGTGTGCAGTGTGGATGCTGTGTTAGTTAAGTGTAGATATATTTCTCTGTGCTTTAGAGAAGTGTCTTTACTAAAGCTGTGCTCTGGACTTGACCTCACAGGCCCATATTGCTTTCTTTTATTTTTACTTACATCAACTTGCTCCTTCCTTCCACATCCCCAAACCCTCTCTGTGAGAATGAATAGGTAGAAGGGCCCCCTCCCTCTCATGTTGTCTGCCCATTCCCTGAGCCATCTCCTACAGAGTAAGATAATAGGCACAAGTGAGAACAATAGGGGATGAGGAGATGGAACACAAAGGAGAAGAGGCTGACACCGCCATGCAGGTAATTAAAGGGACTGTTTCAAGGTTGCAGGGGTAAAAGCCACATCATTTAGTAAACCCCTGATAATTGCAAACTAAACACAATTTTATTTATTTCAAGCTATATTGGAAATGTATTCAGAGGATTATCTACCCAGAAAACAAGTACAATAAAATGCTGCTCCTATTTAAATGTGTGTGTCCCTTGCTTCAAGCAACCTATACAGCCTGCGGTGTAATGTATGTTTTAGCAAATGATGGCTTCTAATCAAGGTGGTGAGGCTGGAGCATTCATGTCACATATTCTGTGGATAAATCCTATCTTAGCTATTGTTTAGACTAAACCCTCTTTAGTGCTGGAGGGACCTGCAATGTATTCTGACAGCAAAGGAATAAAGACTGGTAGTTTATCGGCTCTCAACCCAACTCTTAATCAACTCCAACCCAATGTGTCCATGAAAACATGGCCTGTATTAATATTTATAGCTGCATTTATATTGTAACGTATTCAGCATTTTCTGAACAAAATCATGTTACCAATATCTTAGGGCAAATTGTGTACCATCTATTCCACGGTGAGTTGTGAGTCTCAGCTCTGTTCCAGGCAAAGAAAACAAAGTACGGATATCATTCACTCAAAACACTAACTTTTTATTATTATTATTGATTTGTTTGTTGAGCAACAACTAGTACATTCTGTAAAGCATGATATGTTGTATCCTGGCTGCTATCTGAAATATGTCTGCTCTGTCTCTATTAAGGCATGTCACAAGCCAAAAAATTTCGCAAAACTTTTTATGCAAAAGTCATTAGCCATTTTTTCACCATGTTCTGCTTTGTCATTGGGTTTTCTTTTTCTTCTCAATGGGCAATTTTTTGCATGGAACGTTACTGCAAATCCTGATGAAAATTTTGTTCAACACATCTGGTGGGACACCAGAGGGTACAGTTGATAAAATATATTAAATCAATAGCCATGCTTGCTGGAATAAAAGCTAATCTGTCCTGATTCCTTAATTGAATAGCTACAATTACTTCATTATTTCAGCATTCAGGCCTCCATTGGCTTTGTTTGATTTTAGTTGGGCCTTTGCTCTTCTTGGGTTTACCTTTCTTGGCAGCAGAGGAGACAAAATTAAATAGAGGAGAAGCAGAATGAATACCACATGCAGAGTTTGAAATTTTTAAAAAAGTTTATATATTGGTATCAGTTCACCAGAAAGCTGGGCCTGAATAATACAGATGGAATCTGAATCTACAGACTTCATCTTGTGCCTACTGAGAACTATTCTTCCACAAACATAGTTTGCTAATCAATAGAAGATCCCTTAATACTGATTAATACTACTAGGACTGAATTGTATATGCTCATCTCTGTTTTTACTTATATCTGTGTTGTTCCTGCCTCAAAGACTAATTATTTGCTCCAGCTCTCACAGAATCCTGACAGGTAGTAAGTACTTCCCTGAGGGTGGAAATGCTCAGGGATTCACTTGGTTTGGCTATCCAGAAGTTCTTTATGAGTTCCATAATGGGACAGCTTTTTAACATAACACTCTCCCTGATATTGTATATTTTTATGTATACATGTTATATATGTATATGCTATACACACTGTATATATGTGACAGACACTCACCCTCACTGGGGGATGCCCACCGAGAGGTGCTGCTTCTCCAGTGCTGGGGTTCCTATGGTGCACGGGGTGTGCACTTCCACAATTTAGGCCCCACTCTGGCACAACATTCAAAAGGTCTAACCTGTTTAGTATCTGGGTGAGTTATTAGTCTGTTGTGACCCTTGTCTGCCTGACTATTCTGAACTCTGCTGATATTGACCCTTCCCTGCTTGACTATTCTGAACTCTACCTGCCCGCAGTGTCGGACTGGGACACCAGGGGCCCACCCAAAAACCTTAGACCAGGGGCCCACCATAAAGCCTTAGACCAGGGGCCCACTCTCAGTACTGATATTCTTCATTTCCTGAATCAACCTCTATTCTCCTTGTTTGTTTTCGTTACATACTATAATCAATTATTCCATCTATTTAGCCTCTTTGAAATAGGGAATGGCCCACTGACACCTTAGCCCACCGGGAGTTTTCCTGGTATTCCGGTGGGCCAGTCAGACACTGCCTGCCCGACTTTTCTGAACTCTACCGATATTGACCCTTGCCTGCCTGCCTGCCTATTATGAACTCAATCGATATTGACCATTGCCTGTTTGATCCAGCTTGAACTCTGCCTGTACCAATCCTGGCATGCCTGACTACGCTTTTCGTCTACTCCCTGAACTGTTACTTCCCATGGTAAACGGTCATGCCCCTTTGCTCGTCTGGAACTCTTGTTTGGCTCCTCTCATATGAAGACCTGACGGCATCTGAGTAGCTCCTCCCGAAAGGCAAAAGGCAGTTGCTAAAGGCAGAAACTGGGTTGTGACTGAGTTGAGCCTAGCACTTGTTCTGGATTTATGGTGCCGATCAAGATAATAAATGCCAACAGTAATTAAAGACCACCTAATTTAACCAACATGCCTTTTTGCATGACCCTTGGAATGGAAGAGAGCATGGCTGTCAATTACTACTTTAATGAAGGCAGGTAAATGAAATGTCTTTGGTAGGGGTATTTGGGGTGATGCTGGCACATCAACTAAGAGTACATTTTAATGAATATCACAGTGCCAATATCGAAAGCAAGACAGACAAGCAAATCTAGATAAACTGAATATCAACCCATTTAATGACATAGATCATAGAATGTATAGGACTGATACATTTTAACAGTGCAGCAAATTCTACATTTTCAGGTTTCCTAGCAGAGGTACCCAGGAGCCACATTCACATGTAAAAAAGGTTGGGGAACAACACAAGCCTGAAACAAAGCCTTATAAGTACCTTGATTGGCTATTTGTTGGTCCCTATGTGGGCTGGCAACCTAAAGGAGGCTCTGTTTGCTAGTACACAGTTTTTAAGCTTACCTTCAAATTCAAAGATAAACGCCTGCTTTGAGGCCACTGGGAGCAACATCCAAGGGGTTGGTGAGCAACATGTTGCTCACAAGCCACTGGTTGGGTATCACTGTTTCTTATTTTTAACTTGGGATTCTATTCAGTCCATCCACTGGCAGCATGTTAAGGTTTAAACTACACCTTTGTTTGCCAAGGCTTTGCATGTTTCTCATAATCAGCACTAAAGCAACAATTCACTAGCAAAATAAGTTAGGAGTACAGGTCTCACAAACATATGCACATGGCGTATTCATCTTTAAAAATGTATTTAAATCAATAATCAGTACAATAGGAATGGATCAGGTGAAGTTTTGGAGAGAAAGGACCATGTTGAGGCAGGTAAATATTTGGAGAGATGACAAGGATGGAGCTGGTGACTAATTGGATAGAGAGTACAAGGATGGTGCAGGTGAAGATTTGGAGAGAGGACCAGGATGGAGCAAGTAAAGATTATAAAACAGAATGTACCACAGCAGTGCGGGGATTGGCAAGGCCACACGGAACAGAATATGATATGAGATTCAATCCGCACACTCTTAAACACTCTTTATAAAAACATGGACATAGAAGGCACACATACTAACATGTACATTACATGTATATATAGTGCAAGCAGTCCCTATCACGCCAGATTTATGAAAAATGCTCTGCTTACATGCAGGCCCAGATTTACTAATGGGGGGAGATTTACATATCTCCGCCCCCCGTATGCCTTCCCTTTGCCATTACGGTCTCTCTTCCCCTTTCGCGTCACCCTCCCCTTCCCTATCAGTGTCTTTCTTTCCCTCCCTGTCCGTATCACCCTTCCCTTCCGCTTCACCCTCCCCTTCCCTTCCCCATCAGTGTCTCTCTTCCCCTTTCCGTCACCCTCCCCCTCCCCTTCCCTTCACATCTGGTCCTGCAGGTATGTGCGCATGTTTGTGGCCTTGCCACAAATCTGGGCTTGCTTAAATGGTATATTGAAGTTTTAGGGGCAGATTTACAAAGGGTCGAATTTCGAAGTTAAAAATTTTTTTTAAATTGACCTATTTCGATTGATTAGGTCCATTTTCGATCGAATAAAAATCGTTCAAAACGTTCGATCGCATCGTTCGAATTAAAGGATTCTAAAGATTTTGCGCAAAATCTGTCAAATTCCCTGCTCTACAGGGAAAATAACTAACATGAAAACAACAAGGCTTAGGACAATATGTATGCTAGGGACTGAGGGGCATATGCCGGACTATGGGAGCACAACCCCAGGGACTAGATATAGTCGGGGCAAGAAAAGCATTTTTAATTGGATTTTACCAGAGGGGATTAGAGAATACTGAGATGACAAGACAGAATGTATATTTCTGTAACGTGGACACATAATCGGACATAACGAAAGCCAAGACCTATGCTTTTAAGCCTGGAATAACCCAGCGTGAGTGGCAACTATGATCATGTACACATACACAGCAAACAGGGATACAGTATTTTCACATCAACAAATATATTAATTAACAAATGCATTAAAGAAAAACCCTGGACAGAGTATGCTGGCAAAGGGGACTTATAGCACTAACAGCTAAGGAGGGCATCCATTTTGGAAGAGAAAAAGAAGTCCCTCCCTCCCTTTGTATTAACCCTTTCTGCTAGTTGTCACAATTGTGGCCTGGGTTAGTGGGGCACAAGTTAAGTTGACGTGGAATGGTGAGTATTGGGTTAAATAACCAAGAGGTGATAAGAGGAGATAGCCCGTTGTCACAGCTGGGCGGCGGGTCCCTGGCAATGGCGAGAGTTAATTGAGAAGCTGGAGTTTTTTACCAAGTTTGTCCCAAGTTTTTTCCCAACTTGGTGAATGGAACTTGGTTGGTGGTGTTCCTCTCTAAGAGCGTTGGTCTCTGGGAGGGTATGTGGTGTTGGGGGTAGCATGCAATGCAGCGTACCCATCATGCTAGAAGGCACAAGCGGCTGGTGGGTGGTACAATTGCATGCACCTAATTGGGTCTAGCAGAGGATTATAAGTTAATGGTATATCACTGTTCATATTGTATATTTACAATGTTGTTAATAAATGGTTATTGATATCTGTATTATCTATTGTTAAATTATGTGTGTGCAATAAAGCTGTGGCCTAAAGACTCCAACAAACAAATGGATGGTGAGTTGGTTATTTCTAGGCCAGTTTGTGCCTTTTCTATTATTCTGTAATTATGTTTTTATGCTAATATGTATTCATGAATGGAGTGTTCTTAAACTCTTCTGGCAGAGGGTTTTCCAGAATATTCCATTCAGGACTGTTAAACATCTTGTGCATACAGACACTACACAAGCTTATTGTCAAGGGGAAAGGTGTTCCTTGCAGAAATATTGCTGCTGTTTTAAGTGGAAGGATTTTAAGAATATCACAGTGCCAACATTGAAAGCAAGACAGACAAGCAAATCTAAATAAACTGAATATCAACACATTAAATGACATAGATCATAGAATGTATAGGACTGGCTTCTATTTATTAGACAGATCTCCTTTTAGACAACACATTTCAATGTTTAGTACTTTATGCAAACAGAAGAATGAATCTAGACACATTTCTCATTTTTTTTGTTCCTTTGTGGAGTTTGTAGACAAAAATAACTGTATTATGTTTGTTTAACAGGAAGTTCAGGGGTGTCTTTTATCAGTAGACTTGGTCTAAATTCCAAAAATTCACGAACTAAAAATCTAAACGAAACCTTCTCTTAAGGAGGTCATTGCCTGACAATGTTGTTTTGCACTTTGGTTGATTTAAAAAAAAATCTAAATTGCTTCAGCAGACTATCCAGCAAAATCCAACTGAATCACAATTAGTCAACTGGCACATTTGGAAGAGCACTGACCAACCTGGAAGCACTGCTGCTTCCTTGACATCAACTCGATAGGCTCATAGGCCCAATGAAAGGACACTATGAAAACAATTCCAAAAATATATCATTACCATCATTATTATATGATATCGACATCTTTGCAAGTCCTTATTTTTACTTGTGCCTCTGTATACTAATAATATAAGTGCGTTTTTTCTTCATTAATTAATTTAATGTCTAGTTATCTGATGGTGATAAAGGTATGGGATCTATTATCTGGAATGTCTGGGACCTGGAGCTTTCCACATAAGTAATTTTTCCATACCTTTTCCCTATTACAGAAAATATTTTACACATTTTTCTATTTAAAAATCCCATGAACCTAGATTTCTCTATTTACTCATTGTTCAGGGATGTCCTTGATCAGTAGACTTAAAGGGGCAGATTTACAAATGGTCGAATTTCGAATAAAAAAAAAAATTCGAAATTCGACCATGGGAATATTCGATCGAATATTCAAACAATTTTAATCGATCAAATTTTTTTTATTCGATCTCCGCTAATGATTCCCAATTCGTTAGCTTGATCCTGGCGAAGTAGGTGGTCGAATAAAAATTTAAAGGGGAAGTTATTCGACCATCGAATATTCGAATAAAATTTTATTTGAATATTCGAATCATTCGAATTCCAATATTCGATGGTCGAATTTGCCTAATTTGCATATTCGCAGATTGTAATTTAATTAAAATTCGATCGAACTTTGAATTATTCACGTGAATTTTGTAAATCTGCCCCATAGTCTTAAATCCAAAAATTCATGAGCTAAAAATATAAATGTATCCTTCGCTTAAGAAGGTCATTGTCTGACAATGTGGTTTTGCAATTTTGTTGATTTAAAAAAAAAAAATGTTCAATTGCTTCAGCAGACTGTCCAGCAAAATCCAACTGGATCACAATTAGTCTATGTGGCAGGATATCCAGTCTGTCGGTGCAGCCAAAGTTAAATACAATACAATATTTCAGCTATTTCTGGATAGCAGGTTACTGGATAATAAATACAATGGCAGCAAGCTACCTGAATACAGGTATGGGATCTGTTATCTGGAACTCATTATCCGGAAAGCTCCAAATTACGGGAAGGCTGCCCCCCATAGGCTCCATTTTAATTAAATACCAATCAAATTCAGATTTTTTAAAATGACTTGCTTTTTCTCTGTAATAATAAAACAGTACCTTGTACTCGATAACAACTGAAACATTAGTAATTCTTATTGGATACAAAACAATTCTATTAGGTTTTATTAAATGTTAGTAGACTTTCAATATGGAGATCTAAATTATGGAAAAATCCCTTATCCAGAAAACCCCAGGTCCCATACCTGTATTATAATGACTACTAGACTGACATTTTTGCCCTGAGCAAGGATTTTTGTATGCCCTTTATAAATATAAACACCCTCTTGCTTTGAAATTTCCCATGATGCACGTTAGAGAGTATATTATTTTTATAACTTCCTCTCACAGATCAGTTATTTAACTTTATTTTTTGCCCTGCAGTCCACAACAGCAAAATGGGTGCCAGTAGAAAAAAAAAGGGCTAAAAAAAATATTTCTCCTAAACAGATATTTTTGGTGATTAAATTGTATTGCTACCTATCCTTTTGGAAGTTTTCTGCCCTGGTTTGGTAAAATATGCACGTGTAATTGGGGGGTCAATGGAACAACGGAAACACCTTTCAACAATATTTAATGCACACAAAAGCCTTGGCAGTCAGAAGTGACAATTTTATGAAACCTAATCAATCAAAGGACATATTAACTCAACGTGAAACCAGATCCAAATCTTTAATTACAAATTGTGCCAATAGGAAAACCAAATGTACTTTTGGAACTCCGGAAGGTAAGACAGTTGCATTTATCCCTGCAGATAATGGCTTCCTTCTACCTACTTCCTAATACTCTCACCTCCTTTCTTGTGTTTCTTTAAGCAGAGCTCTGCAGAGAAAGAATCTCAAAGGCTTATTAAGGCACACTCTTTAGTAAGGTCCAACGCACGAGCTGGCAGAGAGTATAGCTTGCTGGGAGAAGCTGTGCTGCTTATTAGTAGGGTAGAGTCACGCTTCTGTTTCTTATTGTTACTTGGTGTTTTTGGGGTTGTGTGGTAATCAGATGTGATGCATTGTGGCCTAATGAAAGCAGAGAGCCTGGCGCTAGACGTGTGCATGATTGGCAGGCCTGCAGATTGCTAGCTGCAGGAAGGGGCTTTGCTTTAAGCGATGGTGTGAGAAAAGGCTCAGGGTGCTTTTTTGCCGGGTAGACATTTGGGAAATGACCACAGCAAATGTAATCACAGTTGGGGGGCGGAGGATAAGGCAGCCATCAGGGACAGCTATTTGCATGGATTATTTATTCTTTCAAAGTCAGGGTCATTCCATTGTTTGGCCGATATCCCTTGTCTGTCAGATCAGACCTTGGCCATCCAAGCTTGCCCCCTCTTTTTTTTCGCTCCCATGTGATCCCATCCCCATTGTTTCAGTAAGACAAGCGATGAAAAATCACAAGGAAGGATCAGAGTTGAAACCCGTGCCACACAGCCTGCCTTCCACACAAATCTCCATTTGTAAAATAGAAATTGATAGAGCAAATATTGCTATTGAAATAAAGCCATGCTGGAAGTGCACAGATATTTAATCCATATGGAGGAGGATATTCTGTAATCTTCCCCGAAGGCTGCTATAATGCAATGCTCCTGTTTATCTCTTCCTGTTTTTTTTATTGTTTCAGTATCCAGACTGCGCTCCAATATTCATATTTCTTCTCTTGGTGCTTACCTGTACTGTCTCCTTCACCATGTCTTTTTTTTTTTTTTTT
>CM044438.1:55810747-55955098 GCA_024363595.1 Xenopus borealis
TTTTTTTTTTTTTTTTTATACAGAAAAGCTATCTGTCTGTCTGTCTGTTGCTGCACACATGACCAAATGACGTGCTCCAGTTACATACAAGGGAAAACACTATATCAGCTACGTGACTGTTGTTTGGATGATTGTGCTTGTAGCTTGAGTAGCATTACATTCCGCCGAGAGTATTTTTCTTTTTTACATTACTAATTGTTTCCATAACCCGATGAAATCCCAACATGGATTCTCAGACTTTAAATTGCTTTTTTTTTTTTACTACAAAAAGGCCACTATCATCCATAGTTAAATGTAATCCAATGTCTATGGAGTGTAACATAAAACAGCAGCAGCATTTCAGACTAAGGATGTCATTGGAAAATGAATGAACAACCAAAACAGCACATGGATTTTACAGGTGCTCTTGCAAAGTATGGATTTTGCTGGGGAAAGTAAACTTTCATTTTTTTTTCCGGCATAGACATGTACCATGTGCTGGAAGTATAGGCAGAGATGTTTTGAATTGGGATTATATTTAATTTTATGTGAATTATTATTTCGATTTATGTATTTATTAAATATAAATATATATAGATATGTGTGTAAAATATACATGCAGTCACACAAATATATGTAAAATGTATATGTAAAGTTATATATATATATATATATATATATTATATAAAGATAGATAAATGTGGGTTCTTTTGTCTGGCAACCTGTTATCCATAAAACATATTATAAGTAAAATACAAGTATAAAATTATGTGCATGCAAATACACACAGACACAAAGACACTGGCACACAGATATATGTAAGCATATATACAGTAGTATATAAGCACTGTGCATACGCAAGTTGTAATGTATACATTATACATTTATATATAATGTAAATGCAGAAACTTAAGGGACATACATCTATTTATAGATATACACTTGTCTGATCAAGTTAGATTAAATCTTCCCATTCTGTACACACCTTTTTTTTTTTGGTCAGCAAAAATAAATAAATATTTTCATCTTCTCCATTTCATTTCATAGCATTTCAATTTGGTAATCCTTACGTTTGACACGCCAAAAGGCATATTCTCTTTTTAAGTGCAACGGTACAGTAAATGCTTACAAAGAAGAATTTAGTAATCTGGTTTGAAGGCTGAAGCATTATGTAAATCTGCATATACATTCTTATATACTTATAATATACCTCTATGTTTCAAAAATGCACTGAAAAAATAAAGTCAAAATGGCAATCATGTGTGTACTTGTTCCTTGCAAAAGAAATTGAGGCAGGTCTAGTAGGGTAAAATTTCATATTTGCTGAAATGCTGATGATTTTACTCGATTGTTCTTTTAAAATGTCAGTGTCTTCCCTTCCTTTCTATCTCTCCCATCTCCTTCAAAATTATTCACAGTCACTGCATGTGTGGAAATTTTCACTATAAATGTAGGTAAGATCATGGGTATTGCCCCTTTCACTGTTACTATCCTGGCTGCCTCCAGAGCTCTTTTAATTTGTTTCCCAATTCAGTTGCTAACATTTTCCATTCCATTTCAGCATTGTAAGTCAGCCACTTTATTTTATTTATTTATTTATTTTTTACTTAAACCATTTTGTTATTCTCTAAGCAGGCTGAGTTTGCATGGTATATTGGTGAGCACACTTAAGATATTATTTCATTTTATTAAAGACAATGATAAGTGTGTGCTTGTGAACTGAATATGCATTAGCTAGAAGAATAATTAACAAAATGAGGTATGAATTCATGAAACCAACACTTCATTTTATTTTATAAAGCATTGCAGAGTACTCTTAACTTTTCGTGTATAAACAATTAAGGCCCGCATTGTTAAATGGTGTGTATAATATGAAGAAACAATGGCCAGAAGTGTAATACAGAATAAAAAAAACTTGCGGGTAGACAAAGTGGCATCAAGGTCTGGGTAATATGATTCCATTAGTCTGTACACAATATTAACATGTGACGCATTTCTGAAAGATTTATCTCTTGAAACAATAGGAGGAGCAAATCCAGAATCCACGTTTTATTTTTTAGAAGGCAAGTGTGCTATTGGTTGTAATTTTTTATTATGAAGCATGAACAATGAGCAGGTGATTCTCCCATATATATATATATGCAGGTGCTCTGTCCTGGTGCCCCTTACTGTCCCATTTATCTTTATTATTTTTTCATGGAGGCAGCAAGGAGGGGCAGTGAGGTGATTGTTTCACTTGTTGTCAGAGGGCATTGATCAGTTCTTCTCTCTTTTGGACTCTGAGGTGAGGGCAGGCCCCCTGAGAGCATTTTACAGCTTGGCCATGTCATTGCAGAGCTGTATTGAGTTGTGATCTGAATGAGGGCTCATTGAAGGAAACGGGTATTGGCTTCCAGATCATCCTCAGACATCCTAGGTAACACTTAAACAAGTGGAGTCTGTTAATGTCAAGCCACAGGGGACAGATTGTGCCTCCTCTGCTGACCATTAGACTCTTTGATGGAGTGGCCGATAAACTAGACACTACAGCTTTGGCCTTAGACTGTTATATGGATGGTGACAGGCAGTCTGGCATGCACAGTGCCACGGATGCAGTGAGTGCAGTCCATCCCCATCTTGGTGGCGTCACACAAATATACACTAAACAATGTAAATGAAGGCAGTGTACCAATGAGATTCTGAATCTCTGAGATTACATTTTCTATTACTACATATAAAAATGATTATGGGAAAATAAAATAAGATGCTTGACTGTTTTTATATTTTTGAATCAGAATGCTGCCTATTTTTCACAGGGCATATTTATAATTGGTAAGGGGACATGTCAACTATCAAAGAGAAAATAATGAGGTTTGTTTACATGAAACAACTGAGTTTTCATTGTTTGTTCAGAGTGCTCGCAACAACAAAAGGTAGTAGTTAGATTAACTCTGGCACTAACGAGGCATCACGCTACCTCCCATCAAGAGGGATCCATTCACTGTGTAAGTCGCTTTATTTATTTCTTTTCCCTGAGACATCAAGCGGTAAGAGGTCCTCTTCCCGGTGTTTCCATAGGGGAGATCAAACAGGATTTCTAAGAGCCTGCACAACTCTAAAATGGATTCAGCACAGTGTCTAATATAAATTTTAATGGCAGTTTTTTTTGAGAGGCGTTTCATTTGTGTCATTTTTCTCCAAGAACAGAAACGCAAAAGGAGGTGGAAAGGAGGGGAGAGGGAAGACACGTGTGCTACTCTGGTGAGCAGCCTTCCCCCCAAAAAAACAAAAAACCTCAGCAAGAATGAATGAAAGGGCTTTGTTCCGACTGATTGAGGTTTCCTAACATGAAATGTTACTCATCGTTATATCTTCGATTAAAGCAAATTTGAATGTGTATCTGCTGTTAGACAAGACATCATCAGCCTATGCTATCTCATATTCCCTACAGCTAAGAGGCATCATGTAGAACATAGCACATTTTTTTGAGAAGCATACAGATTGTGTTTCATTTTTAAATTATAATGCTTCATCTCTTGAGAGGCAATTGAGCCTACATTAGAAAAAAAAGTCTAGGTAAGAATCAAAGAACCAGTGTTAGCAGTCTTTAGACTGCAATGCATCTGAGATCATGCTGGTACCTAATGGGTTAAGCCCCCATTGAAGGGGGATACCCTAAACTAATTCCAAGCCATCTGCAAGTCATAAGCATCGTAATGAAAAAAATGTCTAGTATATGGAGAAGCCCAGTACACTTATGTACCAAGGTACAAAGATCACTATTAAATATATTAAGAAGGAGCACAGATGTTAAAACAGCTGCAAACCCTTTTGATCAGTCAAAGGAAAGAATAATTCTCATTTTACCATACTTTTGTTTCCATACTGAGCTTTTTTTAATTCCCTTACACATTATGTTTGATCAGGTCACTCTGCAGCTGCCCCCAAATATGCCTTGTGAAAGAAATGTAATGTTTGAAGAAAAAAAAAAAAGCCTTTTCTCAAGAAAATAAGAAGCTGGTAGCAGGTTTTTTTCTATTCAGTTCAGCAGAAACCTCACCTATAATCCCGCAGTAAAATGTTTAGTATGAAAAAGAATCGAAATCAAGAACAGGCCTTGAATGAAGTGGCTTGTGTAGCCCCTCGGATCAAATCGGAAGAGGATACTATTCGGATATTATTCTGAAATATGAAATTTTTGCAGTAAACAGACATTCTTTTACATTTTAGGGACAGTATTTATATATAAAAGAAAAAACTAAAACACTTCCAGACATACACATACTGAGACACCAGGGGCCCACTAAAAAACCTTAGACCAGGGGCCCACTCTCAGTACTATTATTCTTCCTCTATTCACTCAACCTCTATTCTCCAAGTCTTTTTTCTATACATACTATAATCTATTATTCCATCTATTTAGCCTCTTTGCTCTCAAAGAAATAGGGAATGGCCATGAAATAAGCCAAATGTTTAACAGCACGAGGGCCCACTGACACCTGGGCCCACCAGGAGGTTTTCTGGTATCCCAGTGGGCAAGTCCGACACTCAGTTTTTAGCTGGCTGCCGAAAAGCATTTAGTTTGACTTTATCACTTCAAGCTGTGTCTGCCCATGGTACGTGACAGTATCCTTACTAGGATGAGTAATGCAGATTAAAACTGCAAGCAAATTTCAGGCACATATATGAATATTTTCATTATTCCTTGGCTAAAAATAATAAACCACAATTTATATTTGTTGAGCAAGTGTCCCCTTTAAGAGAAATTGTATGTATGATTGTGCACCACTCATATATATGTATTCATAACTAAAACAGATGTTACCAGCATATGTTAGAGCAATTCTAAAGTATAGCTATGCAAAACATTTACAAATTTAAAGCCCTGCTGTGTTTCAAAGAAGTTTCAAAATCCCTCTAGAAGAGCATTAAAGTGTGAAAAATAAAAACCACAGACAGTCGCCATTTGACATAAAAATGTGAAAGAAAAAATTCTTACAGCAAGTCACTGGAAGCGGTTAATTCCAGATTAATACCATTTAGCTGTGAAACCTGAAACATGGATGGTTTTATTATAGAATAATTTTTTGGTGTTGCCTAAAATTCAAGCACACAATCTGTTATTGACTTAAAATATTGAGGGATCATTTACAAAGACCACAGTAAGAAGTGCAAAAGCATGCCCCCTTACTGCACATACAGTTAGAGCACTTCTGCTTGGGGTCTGGCTCCAGGATTAGGCCAGCCCTCTACTTACCACCTGCTATGGAGTAAGTACAGGACCAGGCCCAGACTGGTAATCTGTGGGTTCTGGCAAATGTCAGAGGGACTGCTATAAGGTGCCATAGAAAGCCAATATTTAGTGGGCTGGTGGGGGCTGATTAGGCCTCTGTGTGGGCTGATTGGGCCTCTGTGTATCTGAAATGCCAGGGCCTATTTTAATGCCCAGTCTGGACCTGTACAGGACCTTCATGTTGTCTGTTTAGGTGCCACCTCCAGTGTTGGACTGGGTTGTCCAGGGCCCACCAAAGCTGTAACCACAAGGCCCCCCTTTGCAACATTGAAGGCCCACTCCCCCAATGTATGCTTCCCATCAGCCCCCGCCACCTCATGGTGTAAATTCCTCATGTAATCATGTTCCTCATCTCATGAGTGGTTTGGATTGGGCAATAGGGAGTGTAAGGAGTGGCAGAGGAGAGTCTGCAGTGCCATGGGATTGGACCCGGGTCTGTGGGGCTCATGAAGGCTATGGCCCACCAGGTGTTGTAATGCCAGCCCAGTCACTGGCTGCTACCCTGCCCTCCCATCATGAATACAGCTGTGCTTAACACCGACAGCAATGTATTCATGGGAGTAGCCCAATAGTCTGCAGAGACCTGTGGCAAATTGAATTGAGGCAAGGCACAAAGTGCAAACAGTTAAACGACCCGAAGAATCGTATGCAAAGGGAAGGCAGGGTACAAAGTACAAATAACTGGATTGCAACTAGTGCAATCCAGTTATTTGTACTTTGTACCCTGCCTTCCCTTTGCATACGATTCTTCGGGTCGTTTAACTGTAGGCAATACATTTGCTTTAATTAATGTTAAATTGTACCAGTGTACCATTGCAATCAATCAGATATTTTGTAACTCACACTAAACAATATAAATTGGTTGCCTATAGCACCACATTAGTAAATTAGCCCTCTGTTATAGCTGATGTTGATATCGATACATTTTTGTTTTCTGATACAAATGTGGACAGTCATGGATGCACTCAATAGAGATCAGCCTTGAAACTGTGCTGTGAAGTGTAGGACACAAGTTAGGGGCATGTTTCCAAACAGGGATATTTAGCCTGGGAACCTTTAGCTGTTCAGTACTTTAAATACTATCATTGGTTGGCAATAGTATTTTCTATTCCTAGATCTGCACAGGTCACTTTGCAGCTCTTTATTTATTAGCTAGCTAAAAATAGCAACCATTAGGCTTCTTTATATTATATGGTATATCTTACCAGCAGCATTCTGGTGGTGAGAGTTATGTCTATGTCTTAACATATTGGTAAACGACCCGAGTGGAGGAACATCTATGCAACCAGGGTGACAACTGACTGAAAATATAAGTGTAGGGGTGGTGAGACTTCCTACAGGTTTCTTTCTATTTTTCTCAATCACACACATATCAGGTACGGTCATTATGTGTTTTGAATGTGAAAATCTTTTTTAAAAATGCCAAGGTAACTATAAACTGGCCCTTAAACACAGAGGTACCCTTTGGCTAGTTTTTATCCAAGGTAAAATAACCATTGGACATTAGGGTGGTTAATAGTTTTCAGCTTCTGCTTTTTATAATTGCATATTTCTTTCACAAGTTTGCTGCTGGATTTTTGTTTGCAGTATATTGACCCATGCAAAGTAGATTTCTCCCAGTATTGGCACCTGACATCCATTCAGGTTAATGGGGAGTTGAGCTCCTCTACTATAGTTTGCCTTTATTTTTATTGTCTCATATCCAAATTTAAAAGAACAGAGTGTTTCTATTGTTTTGCATCCTAAACATCCTAGAGTAGTGACCTCTTTTTCCATCAGCTTTGGTTGGTTCATTTTGGTAGACGGGGCTATGTCAGTGTGCTGTATGTCCCTTTAGACACAGTGGAGAACCCTCCCCCCTCATGTGCATTGCACATTTATAAGTAGAGGATTTAAATAAGCAGACCTGGAAATTATTATTTTTTTTACAAAATTATTAATTATAACAGTTGCTTTAATAGGTTTGAATGTCGATTTGAGAAGACATATGATGTCAATATAAAATGCAGAAAGCTCTCTAGCACCAATATACTTGCAGTGGTAGTATATGTATTCTCCAGCAGAGATTTCTAAACTACTAGAGTTAAACATAAGAGGTACCGCTTGCATCATTTTGTCAATTTTACCCTCAGGCCCTGTGAATAGCAGCATTTTGTTGTTGGATCTAAGGGAATCTTGTCAATGATATTATAAATCAATAGAAGTGAACCTGATCAGAGCAGGATTTAAACTGTTCAAAAACCTTTCTTGGCTCAGGATTGCTATCACTAAGCTGTGGGTCCTATGTCACAGTTGATTGCTGTGCAAATCAAATTGTTAAATAGATATTCTCAGTTCTCACATGTTGTTCTTGAAGCAGATGCCATGACTTTGCTAGTAAAATGCACAGAGCTGTTCATTTGAAAATGAGCATTTTTTTTTCTTTTCTATCATTTTAGCTGTTGTTCTGCAATTCAAATAAACCCTTTATAGTGTCAGGCTGTCTGTCCCCTCACAAAATACAGATTTCCTAATAACAGAAAGCCTGATGCTTGCTCCAATTTACTACATGCAAGGCCATTGTCCTTTCACATAGCACAGGTTCAGGTGGATGTGTGTGCAGGCGACAGAGGGTTAAATAACAAGGTTTTTTTCTGTCTCTTTGTCAATGTGTTTAGTCCCCTTCCTGCCAAGACTCATTTTGCTCGGCTATCTTGTGCGAGACACATATGGTGCAGTGAAATTGCCATCCAAGAAAGCATGTCCCAGCCTGTTGAGACATCATCAAATAAGATTAAAGCAAAGTAAAAATAAAAAAGATAGAGGGATTTTTTTTCTGTTTCTTGTATACACAGCACATCTGATGAAAGTCAGCGAGGTACTTGAATGCATCTAAAGGTTCTGCAACCAATGCTTTACTTTTCCTGGCTAAGAACAAGGTAGAAATAATAGAGCAATCATGTCCCCCTTCTTGAAGTTGGAAGTTGAAGTTATAATAAACATGGTGCATTCAAATAAAATCACATATTGACATTCATACTCTTTTGACAAATAACACTTCAGTGTAAAATGAAAAGCACTTCACCCATGTCCTTCTCATCTCTGGGTTTTGTCATTTGCTTCTGTCTTGGCCCATGTTGGCCAGCTAACCCTACTTACTTAATTTTAATAAATAATTGCTTTGGGACCACATGAGTTGCAGATGATCTTTCATGGGTACCTGTATGGTGTGGCAACCAATGTGCAAGTTTCCTTTTGAAATAATTCCAGAAAAGTGTATGATTCTTGTGAAATACAATGAAGAACATTTTTGAAGGTTTAAGAAGAAACTATGGCAGAAACTGTAGCAAAGTTGGCGTTAAATACAAGCCATATTTATAAAGCACAACCAATAACTGCCAATGCCAGTTAAAAAGAGATATTTTGTACATTTAAAAAATGTTAAATCTTTTAGAACAGAATTACACCTGGTGTGAAACGAGGGAAAATATGTAAAAGGGGCCTGGCATTAGTGCCACACACCTTTTCAGACAGAATTTCTCACTTAGACACTTGAAATGATTACACAGATTTATACAAAAATGTGAGTTTACATGGTGCTCAATAGCTTGAAAATGGCACTGGGAATTTAATTATCTGTTTTTATACAGCTTTTTATGCCCCAAAAGGCACTTTTCTATACGTGAAAAATATCTTTAATGTATTAGACCAAACCCTCAACAGAGAAAATTGTAGTTTGTGAATTTGTGAGTTCCAAAGACAAAGCTGTCATGGGAAAACTGTCATGGGAAAACATGTTTAAAAAATAAAAAATCAGTTAATAGTGCTTCTGCACTGAAATCCATCCCTCAAAAGAGAAAACAGATTTTTTTATATTCAGTTTTGAAATCTGACATGGGGCTAGCAATTTTGTCAATTTCCCAGCTGCCCTTGGTCATGTGACTTGTGCCAGCACACAGTTCAGGAGGGAACTGCTTTCTGGCAGGCTGTTGTTTTTCCTTCTCAATGCTGAATAGTACACAGTGGGACATGGGTTTTTACTATTGAGTGCTGTTCTTAGATCTACCAGGCAGCTGTTATCTTGTGTTAGGGAGCAGTTATCTGGTTACCTTCTCATTGTTCTTTTGTTAGGCTGCTGGGTGGGGGAAAGGGAGGGGGTGATATCATTCCAACTTGCAGTACAGCAGTAAAGAGTGATTGAAGTTTATCAGAGCACAAGTCACATGACTTGGGGCAGCTGGGAAATTGACAAAATGTCTAGCCCCATGTCAGATTTCAAAATGAAATATAAAAAAATCTGTTTGCTCTTTTGAGAAATGGATTTCAGGGCATAATTCTTCTGGAACAGCACTATTAACTGATGCATTTTTTTTTTTAAATTTTCCCATGACAGGATCCCTTTAATGGAAGTAGAGAAGAAGACAATTAGTAGTTAAAAAATGATCAAAGGCCCAAGGGACTTTGCCGAGGGTGATTTTTTTCCTTATGATATTAGATAAGAGATAATACTGTACATAGGAGAAAGAGGCTATATTATTTCCAGTGGAAAAGTACAGAGAAGCATGAAGCAGGCAGTAGAGAAAGTGGAGCAGAGGAAAAAGTCAATACTCACTGACAAGTTTGGATACGACAGTAACTACTGTTGTTAAATGCTCACTAGACTACTTGAAAAAGTCAATTGGTATTAGAGTTAGGATCCTGAGGAGAAGGCAATGTGATTGTTTGTTAAGTGTTGAGAATAGAAAGCATGCTTTGCTACCTAGGATCTGGTTTGAGATCTTTGCCCCTTAATTGGAGATCATAAAAGAAACAATGCATTAGTGAAAGAGATTATCAGAGGCTTTAATAAGATGTTGCTGGCTTTTAGATGAGCTGCAGACTAAAATGTATCAGAACATGCTGCAAGTCTCTCTTGCCTATATCCTGAAGGAAGGATTATATGGAGAAATACCCTGGGGCATAAAACCCCAAATAGAGGGGCAAATGCAGACATGGTTACATATTAACCGTTCTCAGACCTGACAGCAGTTGAAGTTCTGATTTACAATAAAAATTATTTCCAATTGCTTCCAAACAGTTAGTCACAGAGCAGTCACTTAACCTTCACCATCTGTTTGTTTCAAGAATAGACTGGACAGCCTGCTACTCTGACCCCAGTTTTTTGTGACCCCCCTTATGTGACACATTAACAAGAAACACCACTGTTTTTTCCAGGCGCCTATAGAATAGCTTGCAGAAGCAATATATTAAAATTAGATGAGTAGATATATCAGTTACCTACTTTGTTTCAGAAATAAATTGAGCATCCAGATGGTTAATTTACAAACAAAACAAAAACATCAAACTTCTGCTCTATTTACAGGTCTGATCAGTGCTTAGAATAAACACCCATCTGAATAAATGGAATAATCAAAACACAAAGGCACAAAAGAAATCAAAACATGGATATTTGCCCTATTTCAAATCCTAAAGTGTGATTTAACCTGCACAGCCCTACTGTGCTGAAGGTATAGACACACATTTAAAGTATGCTAAAACCAAACCTTTTGTCTGGGCAAAACATTTTCAGGGAGTAATAGGTGAGCAGCAGGGAAAAGAGAGAATTTTAAGAAGAGTCTTAATGACTATTTGCCCATGGCATTTTGCAAATTCTGTTCCCAGACAAGAATCAGATATTCATGAAATGACAAATAAAGGGCCATATCTTAGCAGATCTGAACAAATAGTGATTGAGGATGGACAAAGAGTGCCAGCATGTCAGTTCAAATAGAAACCAAATAAATTGCACACAGTGGTGAAGAGCTGGACAGAAGGTCAGAATATGAGATGTTTAGTCCTGCTTACATCCTGAAAACAAATGAATTTACATTTTCTAAATATGCAGAAAACAAAAAGGGAAACTGAACACACGTGTATATACACACGGCATTGGGATAAGAGCAATCTTTCAATTTGTGGTTACGTTATTTGTTCTCAAATAGATTCCATTCTATCAAATATATCTTATCTTTTATGCTGCATATTTTAATTAGTTAAGCACTGTTGTTACCAATCAGTCTTAACCTGCGTGACGGAGATGGTTTTTCTTTGGATAATGTGAAAACTAGTTCTGATTTCATTAACTGATAATAAAAATTACACTTCTCTAGTCTGACATTTTTCTTTTCTGTTATCTACAAACATAGTGCTATTTCTATTGTCACCAGAAAGAGTCCCACGGGCTCCCCAGTGAATGCTACTGGGAACCTTGATATATTTCTAGCATATTCTGCTCAAAATTATTTGCAAATTAAACAGAAAAAGACAAAAAAAAAGTTTAGCGTTTTAATAATGAAGTCTAGAGAACTGTGATACATTATGAATTTTGTACAGTAAATTATTGGTAAGATACAGTATCTGCGGATGTGGCTTTTTGCATTTAGTGCATTTGTTCTTCAAACACAGTCAGTTTAATAGCAGCCAAAGAGTATTGGAAAGCATGGTAAGTTTCGCGGCATTAGCCTATCAGTGCACAAATCCGAACAACCAAATACGAGACTGCTGATATATTATTGGTGTTTTATTCTTTTGTGTATGTTGAGTTATTTGAAAACCAAAGCAACATTAAGTATGTTAAAAAAATATAACAATAATCTTATTTTGAAATTTCTTAGAAGAATTACAGTATATGGGTTTTGAGGGTTGTATAATGGGCCAGTTCATATCTGATTAAACTATATCCACTTGTAGTGCTTAGTATAGGAGAATAAGAGACAAGATAAGAAGCTAACAGTCCTTGTTCCTTTCTGCACCCCATTCTGGCGTATTGTAGATTATAACACTTGTTGCTTAATTCTGTACAAAGTAGGGATGCACCAAATCCAGGATTCGGTTCGGGATTAGGCCAGGATTCGGCCTTTTCCAGCAGGATTCGCCTGAATCCTTCTGCCCAGCCGAACCAAATCCAAACCCTAATTTGCTTATGCAAATCAGAGGCGGGGAGAGAAATTGCATGACTTTTTGTCACAAAACAATGAAGTAAAAAAAAATTTCCCTTCCTACCCCTAGGAAGTGTTCAGTGTTCGATTCAGTGTTCAGCCAAATCTTTCTAGAAGGATTTGGGGGTTCGGCCAAATCCAAAATAGTGGATTTGGTGCATCCCTAGTACAAAGTAGTTTGCATACAGTGATTGTTCCATATCAATGCTTCCTTAGCGTTTAGGTTCTCTGCATGATGACAAAGGGGTACAGTCCACAACCCATAATACACAACTCAAACCCATAATATTCTGCTCATCATATACACTGTGGCTACAGGGACTACATACATTGCTAAGTAACAGACATTCTCTAAATCCAGAGAGATCAGTATTAAAGGGCTTAAATCAAAAATAATTGCTTAGTGTGATCTCTCTTTGCTGGTTCATTGTCTAGTTTTGATTGGTCGTTATACATTTAAACCCATTTTCTTACATTTGTTGTATGGTGCCAACATGTCAAACAAAATTAAGATGTGAAAGCAAGGATGGATATCCACATGAATGTTTGCATTTTTACAAATTTTCTAGGACAGCTTCTAAGTCCAATAATTACTGGTATTGTGTAGCTAACCAATAAAAGAACAAAACTCACAAATAGGGCTAATTTATCAAAACTGGGTAAATTTATAACCTATCTTCTTCATTTCTCAAATTATGTTGTTAGAATGAGTCGTTAGATACCCATAGCTGTTATCACAGTTTTTGACTAATTGCCAGGTATCCAGACCATTAACCATTGTATTAAAATGAAGTTGCCTAAAAGTCAGGTCTCCCAGTGAACAGTACTTGAAGACATTGCTGCTAGAATGTTATTAAATGAAAAGTGAATGGCCTGATCATTGTCATAATAGGAATTTCCTGCCCCATATGGAAAATAAGATTAAATGAAACATCAGAGAAATGGCAAAAAACATAATTTTACCATTGTTTACCAATACATAGGGGTACACCATCAATCTATCTGTAATACATTTTGAATAAAGTTCCCCCCTGAAATAGCAGATTTATGTTTTTAATCTGCTGAAAAACCCTCCACCACATTAACGTTTTGTTTTATATTTTACTTTTTTATATATTTTCTTTTTATGGCCCCTTATTCACTTTGAACACTTGAAGGCCACGTAGAATTAATACATTTAAGGAAATGGACATGTGAGAAACAGGGTGGACCAACCCACTAAGACTTGGTTTCCTTTCATTTAGTTTGATTTGACATCTGAACTTCAGATTTTTCAGCAGACAGACCTAAAATAAGCAAAGGTGCAAGTACAAAGTCATACTTGATGCACATTTTGTGGGACCAACAGAGCAGCAAAGTGCAAGAAATGGGTGTAGTTGACCAACTTCTAGACCAGTGTGATACTCAACCAGAGGGTCTTCAGCAATGTGTTGCTCTCCAATTAGATTAGATTACATTAGATTTATGAATACTTAAGGAAATAGTTTGCTTTCACAATAAGTGGGGATGCGAAGAGGATCCTCTTGCTGTCCCCTTTTCTGAGTAGGGAAACAGAAATAGCTTCCAGAAACAGACAGTATTTTCATCTAGCAAAATATTTGTTATACAGACTGTGAAATAGACTATCATGATTCAGTTATGCTGACTATGATTGCTATCTTGTTCCTTATAGGTACTTATTTCTTCAATATTTTTTATTGATTAAATAAGTTTGGTTTGTTTATTTATTTATTAATTTTTGTTTGCACTCACTGGTCCTCACCTGCTTGTGCCTATACTGTAAGTACAATTTTCTCTGGAAACAGTTTGGGAAACAAGTATTTTTTAACTGCACCAAATCTCATGGATCACAGGCTTTTGAGTCACCTATTGCAAGCTACATCTGTTTGAGTGATTCTGTGGTTAGGGCTGGTTTTGCTTGATATGAACAAATGGGCAAGTTGATGGTCCAAAGAGTTATTCCTACCTAGTTCTTATTTGAATAAATGAGGCTTGGAAGCAAGTACAATATAATCATTTAACTACAAGCTTAAGGGTCAACTCTGTTCATATGACTAATCTGTGTGCAGACTATTATTTGATACAATTCTATTTTTACAATATTATTTACATTATATACAATCTGGGTTTATATACAGGTATGGGACATGTTATCCAGAATGCTCACTACCTGGGGCTTTCCTGATAACGAATCTTTCAGTTATTTGTATCTTCATGCCTTAAATCTACAAGAAAATCATTTAAATATTAAATACACACAATACAAACTGGGTTTGCCTTGATTTCATTCAATTCATTATATCTTAGTTTGGAACATATACAAGGTACTTAATATTACAGAGAGAAAGGAAATAATTTTGTAAAATTTGATTATTTTGATAAAAAAAAGTCTATGGGACACAACCTTTCCATAATTTGGAGCTTTCGGGATAATGGGTTTATGGATAATGGATCCTATACCTATATCAGTATGAAAAGGCACATCTTACAAAATTCCCTAGAAATGTAAAAAAATCAAATGAACATATATAGATATAATCTTCAAAATGAACCAGCACTCCAGATTCTTTTAATTCAATGATATATTATAACATCACTCATGTATCCAATGTTTCGGAACACAAAGGTCCTTATGTGGGCCAAAACACTGGATACACGAGTGATGTTATAATAAATCATTGAATTAAAAGTATCTGGAGTGCTGTTCCATTTTGAAGATTGGATACATTATTTGACCAAGCACCCACCAGTGGATTAAAGGGCACGAGTGCAGGTACCTCCAGAGACATTATATATATATATATATATATATATATATATATATATATATATATATATATATATAATGTCTCTGGAGGTACCTGCACTCGTGCCCTTTAAATATAAATATATATATATATATATATATATATATATAATTTAAAGTGAGGTATAAAACAAGTGCCCAGTGCAAAATGTATAAATCTAATCTGGATTTTTGTGAGAATTTAAACTCTACTCTTACTAATTCAATTAGCAGATCAAGTTATAAAATATAGGCTTATTCGTTAACTATTCAAAAAATGTACATTACTTTAATTCATCCACATGCTGTCTTCCTGTTTCTTAGCCACTTGCTGCACACAGGACTTCTAGAAAGAGAAATAAAGCAGATGTGCTGTAAATGAGAAGAACGTTTACGTTTAAACATTTCATGTTAACAACTGCTCTGTAAAAGCTTCCCAGCTACAGGACTAGAGAAGCCAAAGGCTCACAGGCCGTATTCTCTCTAGAGGACCTGGATTTTCTGGTAAGCAAAGCACTTCTTCATGTCAAAAGCATTTATTGAAGGGCGGAGAAAAGAACGAAGCCAGCTGCTTACGAAGAACTCTATAATCTCACATTTCCTTAGGCAGTGTAGAAAAGTCAATGAAATATGCAAAGCAGCAGGCAGTTAAGCAATGAGTACGCAAACACTGTAGGGAATGGATGAAGTCTGCTGCTTGTATGGGGTATTCCTCTCGGAGGAACAGGGTATAGAAAATCCACAGGGCACATCCTCTTTCTAACAAGAACATTGTAAAAGCCGCATGTTGTCTTTAAACACAAGAACCTAATAATATCAAAATACTAAAATCAATTTCCACTTCAGAGTTGGGTACCAGCCACGGTGTATTATTGATCAGAGCACACTCTGGAAAGCTGAAATCAGAATTTAATTGTTTAATGTTATAATGTTCCTCCCAGTTGTGTATACATTTACAAAGAGAAACAGGAAGCCTGGAATGAACAGAGATCTCAGGAAAAATCCAACTCATTTTTAACTTTTTTTTTTTTTATTAATTCATACAAGAGAAATCTTTCTTTGATGCCTTCTGCAAATTATCCATGATAAATTAAAATATATCAAGCATTTATAATAAATATGTAGATTCTGAAGAAAAATATCTTATTTATTTGTGCATGTTTTGCACCTTTTTATACTTTTTAAAAAAATAATTCAATTATGTTTTTGGCCCAGGGCAGACTCTGGAAAAAGGTAGGTTGCTATCTAGCCACCATATGAAGGACAGGCTCTTGGGCACCACATGGTGGTTGGGCCCTAATCCTTTGCGTGCCAGAAAAAGAAATTATGCAAGTGACAGGGCTGTGGAGGGATTCAAGAGTAGGCTCATTGGGGTCTTTTTACACAATTCAGTGTGTCCAAAAGATCCAAAAATGTCAGTGTTGGGGCCTAAAATAGGTTTTAACTTTTGAGCTCAGGACATTTAGTAACATTGCTGCGACATTGCTCTGGATCAAGCATTGGTTGGTCTCTTTTTGCTTTAATTTAATTGTGCTTTGGTTTTGTGCATTATTTCAGTTGCAGGCATTGTGGAAAATTGCCCTTATCAAATTTCCACCACTACCACTGGGTGCATGGTTCAGGGTACATGGACACAAGAGAGAACTGGACACACACAGCCTTGAGGTGGTGTTGCTTCCTGAGGTCCCTTTGTAGAGATTTCAGGTAGGGAGATCGTGGTCTCCTGGTGCAGACTGTTGCATGCACCCATATCAAGGGAGTCAACCCAGTCCACCAGTTTTATCTTGTTTTTTTTTTTACAGCAAAATAACAAAACCTAAGCCTTTCCTGTGCTATTGAATATACAGGTGATTTCCCTGTTTTCCATGGTGTGAGGACCTACCGCTTAAGTCCCAAGTCCCAAGTCTGAGGATTTTCAGTTCCTACTTTTCTAGCTGTCTCTCTTTCTTTTGAGCCCCTTGAGTTCCTACAGTTGCCTTCACACACACATACAGGAAACAGTCAGACCCATGTCTCTCCTTCTGACAACTATGGAAGAGTAACCAGATGTGTGCCTGCCCCTGTTTAAGAGCAGCAGTTCTGCACACAACTGACTTGATCCTAATGTTAGCACTATTTCCAATGCTGTGAGCTTTGTTACATCAGAAATTATGCAATTTGCACACTGATGCAACAATGTGGGACCCTGCAGTCCAGGTCATCCACAAACCTGCCTTTGATCCTGTATGGACCATGCTTCCTATTTATAGTTACACCACTGTTTTCTGGATCCTATTTTGCATCCATATTCATAAGTCATGAGCAAGTTTTAAAGACAGTATACCTAGCAGAATGTGCAACAGGAAACCTCCTGTGCACATTTTCTTACCGATGGCATGCATGCAAGAAGAAAATCTCTTCGGTTCTGCTGAGCCTTCGGGCCCAGAGGCAGATGCAGATGCACCCTCCCCCCATCCCCCTTTGTTCACTGCATGAAAAACATGCAACATACAGGATTTGGCTTATTTGCGCAGAAATACATTTTCCCCTGATAAAACTGGATCACTGCATGTAATGTTTTTACATATTCTGATTCCCAATCTTCTGGATTAAAAGCTGCCTTAACATGCTTTGTTGCCCAGAAATGTGTGTAGTTTTCTACAATATGGATTTTATTTTTACATTTAAAAAGACTTATTAACAAAAAGTCCAGAATCATCAGAATCCAGGGTCGGACTGGCCCGGCGGGACACCGGGAAAAACCCAGTGGGCCTGACCCTCATGGGCCCCCGCCGGGCAGTGTGCATGTGCACCGAGTGTCAAGCGCTCAGGGCGGCACATCTCAGTAGGGGGGAGAGGGGCCAGAGGGGGGCCCCGGGCCCCCTAGTCCAACCATGTCAGAATCATCTAGTTGCAATAGGTCCTAATGGAGTCATTGTGATTGACTCTCACTACTGCTAAGCATTCCCATTTTAAACCAAACCCCAATATTCAAAAGTACATGTGCATCAATGTTAGGACCACCATAAATCTTTAATGTAATCCAATGTTCAATCCATTTCACCTTAATTCAGACCATCTCTGTAAATATTACTGAATATAGCCAAATTAACAAAGAACTGCAATTCTGTTCTTTTGTGATGATGGCCACAAGTTTTCCATCATGGGCGGTATTTCTATGTGGACAAGCTAATAAAACCAGATCCCATTTTTCCTGCACTGAGCTTTGCTCTAGGGTACACAAGACAAAGAGAGAGGATCCCCTATAGAGTCCGTAAAGGTTCTCATTCATCCAGGTCATGTTATATCATATATCATGTTATATCAAGTATATATTATAGTCAAATCAACTGAACTTGCTGTATTTTTTTTTCTTTTTCCAACAGCAAGTCCAGTTCAGTGACTTATTACTATGGATCCACTATAAAGGATCATAGAAGATTATTTATAGGAAGCACTGGACATATGACTTCTGACAGTGGAAAGTTGCATAGCAACCCTATATATTCCTATAAAAATAAAAGAATAATGAACAATGTCTTTATCTGCCCTAAAGTCATTCTAATCACTTCTAAAATGTCCTTATGACGTTCTCTTTAGCATAATCTCCTCCAAGGACTGGAACAAAAATTCATAAAGTTAGACACAGCAGTAGGAACACATACTATGAAGGCCTACACAAAACACTTTTATATCATAGGATAGGGGTGACCCAGACATATGCCACAAACAAACCTTCCCAAACTGCAGACAAAAGAAAACAGTTGTAAAACTGAACTGCAACATACTCAGACAAATATGCAGCGTGGGTGTTCAATTAAGAAGCTGCAGGGAAGGACTAGCAATTTATTAGCGGTTTAATCCAAATCGTGCTTGCAAGACTCTCATGGAAATAGTAATGTGTTAAATGATACTTCTCTACTACATCCCCTGCATTCCAGAAATAGGAGGTGAAAATCCACCCCCAAAATGCCAGCTGTGGTGCCAAACGCTGCTGTGGGAAATAGTGCTTGTATGTTTTTCTGCAAAAAATTATATTTAAATGAACGAGGCAATATTTTCGTTCCTAATATGCCATTTAATATAATCTAGAAATATGGAAAAGTTTTAGGAGGGACCAGTTTCCTCTTTATAGGATTCATGCTTTCATTTAGCCCTGTCCCCATGTTCTTTGTTTGACTTTTTTCTGTCCCTTCTTGCCGCTTTACATTGGTTTCCACTGTTGTGTTCATTTTTAATGGAGAATACAGTATAACAAGATGGATAGGCAGCACCAGTTTTGCATTTACTTCCAAATTTCACTAGGAAGCCCAGTCACAACAATAAAGCTAAATTTGCAGGAGAGCAAAGAAAACAGGAGAATTTCTCTTCTATATCTGTCCTGTTAGAAAATAACTCCTTTCGAAATTGTTCTCTTCTGAAAGCCAAATAATAGAAGATAAATAAATGAACATTGTCGATTACTCTGGAGCAGAATGAAATTGCTAATGCCATCAAAAATTATGTGTGGAGCTAGGTAAAAAAATACATCAGGATATATTAAATTAAAATATGCTGCATGGAAGAATATGGCACTTTAAAATTCACAGTTGAATTGAAATTTAAAGAACGATTGCAAAGGAGAATAGTATCAATAATAACTGTTAGAAATGAATGATGCTTTTATGTGGCACATTCTTGGATTAGGCTTTGTTCTGTATTTCTGCAGGAGATAAAAATGCATCAAGAGGTCCAAGACATTCTAAAATGTGGTAAAGTCATTGATTCGGTATGACAATCAGCTCAGGCAAATTTGTACTTTTTACATACAAAACCCATGTTGAAGGAGATCTATCATCCCAAGATAATATATACTGTATATATATATTTTTTTTCCTTATTGCTGTGCAAACTATGGACAGACTTTGGCTTACTTTGTCTTCTGACATTACCAGTTACTTCAGTTCTTGTCTTGCCCCTAAGCAATTTTTGGGCAGATTAACATTGCTGACCAATGACCCATATGAAGTACTAGGATGCTGTCTCTTCTGTCACTTCCACATCTGCCTAGGCCCTGTAAACTTGTAAAGAAGTCTTGTTAAATCGTTACTTTGCTCTATCAAAACTGCCAATATTTGAAATTGCATTCAGATGGATGTGAGTAGTAAACCAATGTCTACAAGCATGTGGCCCTTTTGAATAACATTCTTAACAAGCACGTTGGAGCACTTGCAAGAACAAGATATAATTCTATGTAAAACAGGTGAAGCAATCATCCATTCAGTTTCCCCTATTAACATGCTTTGGGGGTTCCCATGGTGGTCAACCACACAGTCTGGATACTTCAAATAATTGCACTGGATGTAATTGCTCATAAAAGATGTTCCATGTGATCAGATTGCAGATGACTAGTTGGCTTGCAGGGTGAAACTATAGATTGTATGAGGAACTCCAGATCTGTGTGGGCCATAATTCATATGGTATATTGATCTCACAGTAAACCAACTTGAATAGCGGAAGTATCCAGGTTGTGGTCTGGCAGAGAACACTTACAACTAAGTTTACTCTCAGCAAGAGGGAGCTGGAGTTGAATCTGTACAACACTGACCATGCAGTTCAACTATCTTTGAGGGCAAACAAGAGGTGCAGGAGAAACATTGTATCAAAATGTTGATATGATTAAATACCCTATGGGGCAAATTCACTAACTGGCGAAAATGCGCTGGTTTTGCCTTCACTAATGTTCGCCACACTTCGCCAGGCCCCACGCAAATTCACTAAAGTGCAAAGTTATGCTCAGGTCGGTGAGTGTTACTTTGCCAGGAAAATTGCATTTACGCTAGCAATGCCTAATTTGCATGCTGCACAAATTTCAAAGTATATTAGAAGTATATGTTACAGCCACTACATTACACCACACAAGCCCAGGAAACCTTTAATAAATAAAATAAAGTTGTCCTATTGCCCTAAACATGTATAGTTGAGTTGCCATATGTAGGGGGGTAGGAGCGTAACCCCCCAAAAAGACTATCACCCTACAAAAGGTAAAACACACCAGCATTTTTTTGGGACTTAGAAAAAATTTCCATTTTTTTTTCATACTGCTATCTATTGTATTGAATTTCGCCAGATCTGACCTGGGGAAGTAGTGTCTAGCGTAAGTGGTAATGTTCAGTAAAATGGTCATCTTAGTGAATTTGCCTAATTACCTTCGTCAGTGCGCAACTTCGCCTGGCGTTAGGGTGCAAAGTTGCGCTAGTCTACTTCGCTAGCGAAAATTCGCCAGTCAGTGAATTTGCGAAGTTACGAATTTACGTCACGCTGGCGAATTAGCGTTAGACGTTTTGCGCTTTAGTGAATTTGCCCCTATATGTGCTAAACCTCGACTAGTGCTCCGAATAAGAAAACCTGCAAAGCATACGAGATGTGGAAAACAAATTAGCATTCTGAAAAATATATTAAAAAAAGGCATTACTTTTAATCTTATTAAAACAGTGGCTTTCTTTCCTTTTTTGTACTTCTCGGAAACAGATACTGATGTTCCCATTATCATAAATGCTGAAATAAGCGCTTTGCTTTGAAGGAAGCAGTTAATATTTGGAAATGGTTGGGCTTGCAGTGATGCCGCTGATTGTTTTTTTCCCTGCTACCTTATGAGTTCCAAGGTCAAAGGAAGATTCACCTGCCTAGAGAACTAAAATGAATTCACTTGGCCATAGTGCATGTATTATATAGCATTATTCTCTACAGTCTTTTCATGCATTTCTCAAAAAAAAAAAAAGAGATATTTTATTACAATAACAAATTGGTTTCAAACCCATGAATTATGGATGCCTAAATTAGACTTGTCAATGAAATGTGTATAAAACACACAGTAAATATGGAAGCAAGCTGCTAGAGGCACACTTCATCCTAAAACTTTTCTTCCTGTCAAATCACTTGATTGTCTCAATTTAGTGTTTAAAGAAAGAAGCCAAATTCTGGGGTCCAGATGAAGCTGCTAATCTTGTGTAGCCCACAGCGCAGAGAGCTGTGTGTGCAGAACAAGGGCACATATGGAAAGCAACAGCAAACAGCATTGTTATACACACTTTGCAAGTCTAACAACTGGAACATGACATGGTCACTAGCAATGAAAAGAATAAATGCAAAATGAATTTTTCCACTTGCCTTTTTTTTTTAAAAATGTGTCAATTTCATACACAAATTTTTTTTTTATAATATTGTTTTTTATTTACCATGCTTCAAACCCTTGATCTCATGGGGGAATACAATGGAAATATAACTGATAACAGTATTTAAAAAAAGTCAATTGCTGTTGTTTTGTAAAACCTACAAGGGTTTGAGATGAATAGGACATTTGCAGTGTTTGCAGGCATTCAGCCAGTTTTATTGTGACGGGGAAAAGGTGAAATGAATGAATCTTGCTGTTTTGTCTGCATCCTGTCACACGGGCAGGGAGAAAGGGAAAAAAAAGAAAAGAAAAGGTCCATTCCACTGAATACAATAGGTTAAAAAACGGCAACTTTTCCTGCTTTGGAGATATTTGATGGAATGAAGGATTTCAGTGTAATTGTTTTATTCTATTTATTTACTTACAAAGCACTGAAAACAGCTCTAGTTCAAGCACACTATGAAAAATGCTGCATTTTCTTCCATGCAGTCATTTGATGTGCTGTGGCTATAGCATACAGTCCCTTAAGGTGAGTGTGTATATGTGTGTTGTGCTTGAGGGCTCTGAGGGTAGTTTTAAGCAGGATACAAAAAAAAAAGCTGATGATCTAGTGACCGAAGAGAGCACTGAACAAAATCCCGCAGGAGATAACACAATAGGCTTTCTGCTGAAACCTGCAACACCATTGTAATATTTCTCTTCAAGCATTTATTTATTTGGGGGGTAGCAAAGAGTTAAAACATTCATAAAATTGCTTTTCCTTTTCCTCTGACATCGCTTCCCAGATAATGCACTTTTGCAATAGATGGCTGCTTCTGATTTGCAAAATTCGTTTTGAGTAAAATATACACGTATAATGTGCTTTCCTGCAGCAACCCTTTTCTCATGTAAAATAAGCATCTCTTTTGGTCAGATGACAATATGTGAAAATGAACTTGAGATGGCTTTCTATGAATAATTGAGAATAAAATGTTTTTCCCCCACCCCTGCCTTTACCAGATGCCTTCAATTTATTGTTTCTCTTAAAACATTTATAACATGTCTACAATGAGTCAAGAAATTTGTAAAAGCTGAAAAAAATTGTTTTTTTCTTTGCAGAATCATTTAATATAGTTATCAGTTATTTGATATATATTGAGAAAAAAATATAATATTCTTTACAACATGGGATGTTACTTACATTCTGACAATTTTAAAATTAACTTCAAATATGTACATATATTTATGCCAGCCTTTATTTAGGTACTTTGCATACAATGCATCTATGTAATTGGGTTAACATCTAACATTAAAATATAAAAAGGTCGATTTATTTCAGAAGCATGAACAAATGCTACAGTTAAATTAAAAAGTGGTAGATCTATATATATTTCAGAAGCATAAATAATAGGAAAATACTAGAGATGAAAAGCATGAATAGAAAACCAGGATCTACTGATGTAACAGTCAAGAGTCATTCTTTTTTAAATAAGTTCAAAAACATTCTTTATTTTTGTTTAAGAGCTTTATTTCTACTAGAATGGGAAATGTATTTTTTTGCACATTTTTAGTTGAATGAACCATCAAAACCTGCTGTTAGAATAGTATCTCGTGCAGCAAGTTTGTGACAATGACAATCTCCCTTTATGCAGCCTGTGGCTGATAAATAAAAGGAAACAATAGCCTTTTCTAACCATTGGTAAAAAAAAAAAGCTGGCGTCGTACATGCTCCAAGCTGATTCAGTTCAAAGATTAACAAATTGATTTGATAATAAAACAAAAGATTAATCATCTGTCAGTTTTACATCACAATAAGAGGACTAAATGATCAATCAAAAGCACTATATAAAAAAGTTTAGGGTTTTTAATACTAAACGTTTCTTTATCTTTAGGGAGAAAAAGAAACCTCCTCTGACTTTAGTCATAGGTTTGTTTCGCTCAGTATTGGGAGCTCAGTTGGCTGAATTTCGTTTGTCCCAATGTGATGTGCCACTATTGAGGATACTGAAAAGGAAGGAGTTGTGTGCAGCAAGAAAACTAAAGAGTAGAGCGAAGGCTGCATAAAATTACATGTTGAGTTTTGAATAGCTGAAAACGCGCAGGGTATTGGAATCTTTCATACTGTCATTTTTTTTAATTATTGTGTTTTACTAAAAAAGGTTCATTTAGATCTCAAAGCGTGGCTGCTTATTTCACAGTCTAAAGGAAACATTTAGGGGTGGTATGTTAGTTTAAATGAGTCATAGTACTTATGTGTGACAAAATGCATTAGTTAATATATTTGAACATGCAAAATTATGTCTGAAACTTCATAGTATGACTTTGTTCCACATTAACGTAAAAGGCTTATTACATGATCATATTAATAGGCACAATCACAATATATTACATTGTTTAAATACATGACCAATTCTCTAATTCTAACCTATAGCTCTTGGAAGTACTTGTGATGTTGGAAATATACAGAAAAGGGGACACATGTGGACATGTATGTCTACGAACAAAATAGGGAAATTACTGTATGAAATCCACCTTATTATTTATTTAAAGAGCAGCAAACATGTTTTGTAGCTGTGTACAGTTGGGAGGAAATTATAAAGAGAGCTGAAGTTAAATTAAAAATGAGAAGAACATTATCAGAAAAGCTCTGAGAATTGACATAGCGATAAGCAAAGCTGATGGCTACACAGAGTAGCCTCAGAATAAAGAGGGCACAGGCAAATGCATTAAATTAATTTGAAATTCCCCAGGATTGACAGAAAGCTGTCCAAAGCATGAAATGAGAACAGATAAGTCTGGTGGCCATTACAGCCATCACATTTTTTTTTTAGAATTGTTGTGTTATAAATATTATTTTTCTATGCAATGAGAACATTTAACCGCTCTCTATAATACTGGGAAGATAATTACAGGTTCATGTCCCATGTCTTAGAAAAAGTCAGAGCGAAACCATTAAATAAATTGTTTCCATCAATTAACACTAGAGCAAAAGAACAACTGTTCATAATATGTGATAAAAATGTGAAGTGTGGTTAGTAAATTATAAAATAATTGAGATGGGATCCCCCTTTTATTGGAGGGTCAGTGAGAAATTGCCTCCAGTGGCTATGACAATAAAAGGGACAGCAGGGTCTGTATCAGATATATCAAACAGGCCCAGCTGTCTGCAGAGCAATATACCTTATGGGACTATCTCAGGGTAGAAAGAGAGGTACCCCAGCTTGCTTCATAGGCAGTTGGATATGTATTTTCAGGATACTGTAGCTCTGAACATGTATTTTGGTGCATCCCTAGTTACTTGTGAGTAGACTTTTTACCTTTCAGTACTTACTAGTGATGGGCGAATTTATTCGCATGGGGCGAATTCGCGTCGAATTCCCGCGATTTGCCGCTGGCGAATAAATTTGCGAAACGGCAGCAAAAATTCGCCGCCGAAAAATTCGCCAACAAAAATGAGTTGCGCGTCGTTTTTTGACGCGACGCGCCAAAAACGCGGCGCGTCGTTTTTGACTGGAAATTCTCAAATTTTTCGGCGAAGCGAAACGCGGGAGTTTCGCCCATCACTAGTACTTACTTCTACTATGAACACTTCCAGAAACATCTGCATAATTCGATCGTGCGACTTTGAATATGCAAATTAAGTATTTTCTACCATCGAATATAGAATATCGAATAGTTCAAATAGATCGAATAAATATATATTCTAGCCCTCGACTATTCGCCAGTCGAAATAGCTGCCCTTTAAATTTTTATTCGACTGCCTACTTTATTCGACTGCCAGATTGAACCTACCGAATTGCAATAGAAGCCTATGGGAAGCCCCCATAGGCTTTTTTTTCCAAGTCTTTTGCCGAATTTCAATCGTACGATCGAACACTTCGAACATTCGATTCGTACGATTTTGTCGAATATTCGAGCGTTTTTTCCTTCAACTATTCCTGCGACTATTCAAATATACGCTCAAAACTGAAAATTGAGTGTAGGACTGGCCAGATATGGGATGACTTTGACGTAGTAGGCCAGCTTAAATATATTGCAATATATGGACAAACAATCCCTGTTGTTTAAAGGGTAAGGCATTTTTTAGTAGCTATATGCACAAAATGTCTCAATGTCTTAAATATATTGATAATGGGTTGAGTGCAGAGGACCTCTTGTATTTGTCTATATGTATTTTGTGGTCACAGCCTCATTGCACCCCCGCCTAATGGTTTTAAAAATTTGTGGTGAGCACAACTTTTCCTTGTTTGTTGTAGTAATACTGGAGCAGTGACAAGCTCCTTGTTGTAGCCCCCACCCATCCCAGCTATAGTCAGGTGATCCCACTGGTGTCTAATAAAAGGGCAACCAAGTTTGGGAGTTTTACTTTGAAAGCAGCAAGTAAGTTGCAGGTAAAACTTAGTCCCTTTGTAAAATGCATAATGAAGCAATAGATTCTTAATGAATCAGATGAAAATTGAGCGTAGGACTGGCCAGATATGGGATGACTTTGACGTAGTTGGCCACGTCGCGTCATTTTCGGCACGCGTCGCGTCGTTTTCGGCGTGTCGCGTCAAAAACGACGCGCGACTCGTTTTTGCGCGGCGAATTTTTTTGCCCGAATTTTTTTGGTTGTTTCGCGAATTTATTCGCCAGCGGCGAATCGCGGGAATTCGCCCCTGGCGAATAAATTCGCCCATCACTACTGTTAAGACCTCACCTTGAATATGCAGTGCAGTTTTGGGCCACAGTTTTTAATACAAATTTAGATAAGCTGGAATGAGTGCAGAGATGTTCTTCTAAACTGGTTTAAGTGATAGAACAATGAAACTATAAGGAAAGTTTGGGTTGTTTACTTTGGAATAAAGGTGTTTGTGAAGGAACACACAAGAGTACATTTGATGGCATCTTAGACAGATAATGAGGGAACAATATATGAAACAATCAAGAAAAAATCAAGAAAGAGATCATTCACATAAGGTGGCACAACTTGTTTCTAATGGTAAGGTTCTAGAATGGCGATGGAATGGAAGATTTCACATATATGAAATATGTATATATATATATTTATATATGAATTACATTATATGTATATGTATATATATATATATATATATGTGTATACATAATATATATATATATATACTGTATATGTATATATTTTAAGCATAGGAAAAGTTATATTACACACACACACACGCACACACACATATGTATGTGCATGTGTGTGTAATATCACTTTTCCTATGCTTAAGATGTCATAGAAGACTTCCCATCTCATTGCAAACTGGCTGCAGTGAAATGTACATACGCTGTAATTGAGTGTGTTAAAAAGAAATTATAACAGCCAACATCAGTCCACCTCAATCAACTTGTTAAAACAATATTTTGATTTGAGCAAATTCACTTCTGTGATATCCACTTCTAATAAATGCAAGGTCACTCCAGGGATGAGCACATAAAGCTGAGAGAATGAGCTTAAATATTTACTTCCTTTTCAACATACAGCCTACCCACAATGGGCCTACAGAATCAGAAAAGCAACTGGAAATTTGCTGAAACATTATTTTGAAACAATCAAAAATCCTCACCCATAATGTTTATTCAAGATGTTAATTTTAAAACAATAGAATTGAATATCTGTCTTTTTTGTACACATATTGATGTATACTGACTAATATCTGTTTGCAGCAAGTCCATAGCTACATGGTTAAGTTGGGTTGTAAAAAAAACCAAAGTCCATTTAGTTCAACCCCTCCAGATTTGAGGAGAATAAGAAGTATTATATAGTGAATCACTGGAATGAGTTTGAGTAAAATAAATAGAAAACATATACTGTACTGGTTGGGAGACAAGTCATGGTGCTGAAATCTTTCACCAGTATTATTCACAATTATTCTATTCTAGTTATTCTATCTGTAATAATCAAATTGTGATTACTTTATTTAGCTTGGTACTTTTATACACTTATGTGAGGATGTTTTATTTACACCTGGATCATTGATGACAAAGTGCTGGTTATATATCTGGAATGCTAAAATTTGACCACTTTTATGCACCCCTCTAACTGCTTTCCTTCCCCTGTCCACACCAAGGCCCACATTTCCTCACCAAGTATACATTCTCTCCAATATGCAGCCTAATTTACACATTTGCTCTTTCCCTGTGAGACGTTCTATTTTTTTTCCTTTTCCAATTACACAAGAAGGTGCTCTCCACCTTTGTTCTTGTTTCATTCTATATGTTTTATTAATCACCACAATGGTTGGCGGTAATGAGACTAGTACAGTGTACATAAGTTATAGAAAGACTGAGCACAACACTAAATGAAAAAATATGTGTACATAAAAACATTTCTCTTCTCACTGTAATCTCCAGTTTTATTCATGAAAAATTCCCCTGATCGGGTTCTCCACCAGTTCCTGGGTACATCACTTATACTCTCATCTTCCACACAGGAGTCTCTTTTCCTTACTTTGTGTATTCTCGGGTAACAGCATTAGACAGAAGATACACTGTATGTTTAACAGGAAACAGACCTATGAGAGCATGGGGTCAGTATTGGTCACTAATCTGCAAGTGTATCCATCCCATCTATTCATGTTCTTTAAGAGCTTTATGCTCAGGGTGCAAATGTACAAGATCATTTGGTTATGTACAAACATTCAAAAAAGCAGTTTTGTATCATATGTCCAATAGGTGATTTATAATTCATGGATTTCCTGATAGTAAAATGCTCAGATGACTACCTCATTTTTATATTCTATGTTATAGATACTTGTAAGCACTTGACATGGTGACATTCTTAGTAAACAAGTACAGATGTCCTTCTTTATCAGATATGGATTTCACTCTTTTATTGCTTTCTTGTTACATGGCCAACCAGTCCAAAACAAAAAACAGCAAAGCTCAGCAAAACACATAAACATGGACCCAACATCAGAGAAAACATTAAGGCTTCTTGTTCTAGGCTTTGCTTTAATGGAATGTAAACAATGATCCGTCATTTATTTTGTCATGGTTAAATTTCTTGGCAACGTCCATGATTTGACAATGATTTAAATTCCCCAAAATACAAAACTTCCTTGACTACATGGCCCATGTACATACACACCCACAATTTAAAAATGACGTAATTTCTTTAATTTTGCTTTAAGATGAATGTTAGATTTTTTTTTCTCCCAATAAATAAATCTTTCCAATATAGATCCCAGTATGTAATGAAAACAGCAATAACAGAAATGTAATATACAGTGAATTTGTTCTTTGTATAGTCTATCAAGAAAGGTACATTGATGTTTTCTGTAAAAGCTCAATTCACCTGCAAACCACAGGAAAGATTCCAGTATTACAGAAACAAAACACACTGCAGATCCAGGGGTAAACTTGACATCTGCCATCGACTTCTACATGACCTTGGCAGGATTGAGATGGAGTACTTTTTATTCAAACTTTTAGCAGTGTCAAGGTTTAATAAATCAAAAAAATGTGTATTTTTTTCCTCTAAAGTAAATTGAGTTTTTGCCCTTTAAAACTCCGACCACAAAAACAGAAAAAGACTTAATTACCCCTAAAATCTTCTTCTTTCTTTCTCTGTATCTCGATATCTCTTGTCCGCTGCAATATTAGCGAAAGGAGTGTTGCCTGTGTGGAAGATCACTTTCCTGAATTTTTACATTTAGTATTAATGTCAAATCAACATAGGGATTATAGCTACCAAATTAACCTAAGGAAGAAGTGGTGGACCCAATGATGTTGTCAATAAAGTCACCTTTGATGAGAGGATTCTTTTGTAAGACCCCTTGGTCAATAAATCATTATTATAATTATGACTTGCCTTAGTATCAAGCATATTTTTGCAGTCAGTGAACAGTGAATAAAATAAACAATTCTCATGTTTATGACTAAAAAATTGGGAATTAACTAACATTTTTTAAAAATTATTTTGTGAATGTCACCTTGCCTCAGAACTGTCACTCCACACTATTGCATGATGTATGAGGCATCCACGCCATGTGTGTGGTTATGAAGGTTTTTGCATCTTTAAATTGGGGTGTCATTTATTATAACCCTACAGCTTGACTGAAATGTACAATTGTTGTATTGGTTATGGTGTCACACGCACTTGGTAATCAACTTGGGTCTCATTAAAACTGTCATTGTGGGTTTTCAGGGAATTATGCACAAAAACCTTTAGAAAAGAAGGGTTAAGGCTTGAGCTAGACAGAATAAGGCTCAACCAACATGTTAGTATCTACAGAGAAATTGTTCATTTACTGCATGGCTCTTCAATGACACAGTTGGTACTGTATAACTTATATGCCTCCCTATATATATAGCCTAGGGCTACATACACTTATCTAAATATACACAAACACAGAACTTAGTGCAATCATGTTGTATGTCAAGTGGTTCAACCAGTATATAAAAAAACTTAGGCTCCACAGATTTAATACATAACCCATGTTCTAATTGACTGTCATTTCTATGCAGTTACACCTGAACATTTTGAGTTAAATACATTCAAAGACTAATGTCTTAACATATGCACAGAAATCCTCCCCCTACTCTATACTTAGCTACAATTTCTTGCAACTGAGCTTTTATAATACTAGCCAGGACCAATTCTTCCAATAAATTCGGTTTCCACTTTCAAGAAAACCAGAAATAAGCCACTTGCATCGTATGCAAGGATTATCTAACTAGTTGAATAACAGTTAGGAATTCAAAAACAAAAATCTTCAGCCATTAATCTATAAAGACTAAAAACTGATTTTTTAAATATATAGCTGAATATTCCCAACGGTGATATTTTCAATATTTTACCTATTTCCTGCCAAATCTGAGCGAAAAGTGAGCGAAAGAAAGATACTTCAATTAATCAACATGCATTTGACTTATTTGACCTATTAGTCACAATTTTGCTCTATGGGATGTTAAACTCCCTTTGAATTGTTATTTCCACTACAAATTACAATGTGATTAAAATGTGTTTTATTGAAAAACAACATTAAAGGAGAACTAAAGCTTAACAAAATAATTAGACTAGAGATGCAAATGCTGAATCACTGCCTATGCTCTGGGACTTAGGGACGAGCTTACTATATACTGTATATACAATATAAAATTCACAATATACGACTGATTGGTATTAATTATTCCCATTCATAGGACATAATTGTCACAAACGCCGCCTGGAGCCTTTCCAGGAGCCTGTGACGTCATCACGACGCGCCAGACGCATTGCGTCACCAAATTCAAACCCCTATTGGGCTGGCTTTTGCACCCTCTGAGCTGCGCCTTCCCATTTTACAGCAGACTCATAGCTCCAAACAAGCTGGGCACCCTGGTACAGAAAAAAATCTTGAACTCCTTTGTCGCCTTGTCTGGTGGCCAACCATCCGTAAGGATGTCAAAAATTTTGTCTCTGCATGTACTATGTGTGCTACCACTCACACTCAACCCTGTGGTCTTCTGCAACCACTGGGGCAAAAAAATTAGCGAAACGAGTCGCGGCACGTTTTTGACACGCGTCGTGTCGTTTTTGACATGCGTCGCGTCGTTTTCGTCACGTCAAAAACTCGTTTTTTTTCGGCAAATTTTCGATGGCGTTTCACGAATTTATTCACCAGCGGCGAATCACGGGAATTTGCCACGAATCGCCCATCACTACTCATTTGGGTATGGATTTCATTGTCAAGTTGCCTCCCTCTAGTGGGAACACTGTCATGTTAGTGATAGAACTGGGAAGTGATAGACCAATTCAGCAAGATGGCACACTTCATTCCCTTGAGGAAACTCCCCTCTGCTGTAGAACTCTCTCATCTGTTCATACAATATATCTTCCTTCTTCACGGCTTCCCTTGTCTCAGACAGAGGTTCCCAAATTGTCTCCAGATTCTGGCTCTCCCTTTGCAAGTCTCTGGGAGTCTCTCTCCAGTTCTCCTCTGCCTATCACCCTCTAACAAGCGGGGCAGCGGAGCGGGTGAACCAAGCTCTTTAACAATTCCTTAGAAACCATATCTCCCTCTGTCAAGATGACTGGTCGGATCTTCTCCCTTTGGCGGAATTCTCTCAACAACAATGCCTGTCCCACTTCCACCGGAAGATATCCCTTCCTGTCTGTATACGGTCAGCATCCACTAGCCTTCCCTCAGGACTTCCTTCTTTCTGATTTTCCAGCTGCTGATGATCATGTAGCCCATATGTCAGCTATCGGGGCTGCAACCAAGTCCAATTTGGAGAAGAGCTCCTTGGTGCACAAAACCTTCGCTGACCGTAGAAGGAAGCCTTCCTCTCCATATAAGGTTGGTGATAAAGTCTAGCTTTCTTCTAGGAATATCCGCTTGAAGATTACGTCCCCCAAGTTGGGGCCCAAGTTCATTGCTCCCATCTCCATATCTGAGATCATTAATCCAGTAGCGGTCTGTCTGCAACTACCCCCTGAAATGCGGATTCCCAACGTGTTTCATGTCTCCCTAGTGAAGCCTGTTGTATCCAACCACTTCTCCTATGACTTGACCCCTCCTTCTGCCATCTCCATGGATGGCCAGCAAGAATATGAGGTCGAGAAGATCTTGGACTCTAGACTCCTTCCTTCATGTGTGCACTTTTATATATTGTAAGATTGTATAGCGTTGCATAAATGCTTTAAAGCTTGTAAAAACTGTGTTTGTTTGCCTTCATGTTATGTACTGTATGGTGCATACACAATTTTGTCTTGCAAAAACTCTCATAACCTGTGCATGCTTCAACCTGTGCTTTCAGGCAACATTTGTTGTTTTTACTTATAGAGAATGATGATGAATGTTGGTTAGCCACAGGGAAGCCAAGTTAGCAGTGCATGCATTGCTTTTGTATAATTCTTATTTCAAATGTGGATGTGTGGAGAATCATCAAGAGTCTGTCCATATGACATAGGTTCACAAATGTATACAGGTATAGGATCAATTTTTGGAAACCCATTAGTCAGAAAGCTGCAAACTACAGGAAGGCTGTTTTCTCCTAGACTTCATTTTAAACAAATAATTGAAAGTTTTAAAAATTATTTCCTTTTTCTCTGTAATAATAAAACAGTACCTTTATGAATCCTATTGGGTTTATTTAATGTTTAAATGATGGTTTCTGGATCGGGGATCTTTCTGCAATTTGGATCACAATTTTTTAAATAAATGGAATATTGTATAAACCCAATAGGATTGTTTTGCCACTAATATGAATCCATACACTTACCATTAAGCACAAGGTAATGTTTTATTATTACAGGAAAAAGGAATTTTTTTTAAAAATCAGAATTACTTGCTTAAAACAGAGATTGTCTTCCCCTAATTCAAAGCTTCTTGGATAACGTGTTTCTGGATAATGGATTCCATACCTTTAATAACATTTTTGCAGATGACGATATTAACCTTGTATCTGATTAAAACATAGCATCTTTATACATTTAACATGGAGGAGATCGATAAATATCATATTAATGAATCCAATTTTCAATTTTTGCAAAAACCATCAAATTATTATAATTTTTAAATCTTCTAATGAAATAAATGTGCCTGTTATTAATGATCTCATTTGCCTTTTTTCACATTTATTGTAAAAATTCTCAATCTATTATCTATTGTGATACTATGATTAATTTATCCAGGTGAGAGTTACTCTGACTTCATAAAGAAGCAATTTCATGTAATATAATCTTTAATCCAACAGAGTGCTACTAATTATAAATAACACTCTAAATTTTTCAACCTCAGCACCATAAAACTTACAATCAAAGTTTGAGTCACTGTGAGTAATTTGCCCAAGGCCGTAGAGAATTGTACCACCATGTGTGTCCAGTGACTTAACCACTGAGCCATTTCTAAGCCAAGAAGATCAAGGCCTTTTTTTGTTATGTTTCTTTATCAATTCCAGCAAATTTAGAGGGACAATAGGACTGCATTCCTTATAATACAGTTAACTAACCATTAGTTCTGTGTATTCAACATGTTTTGTTCACTTTCTTTGAGAAAGTATAAAATATGAATATATCCTAAATACCAAAATATTAAGAAACAGTGTTTTTAGGAGAATGGAAAGAACTATCAGTTGGTATATCAATTGAAAAAGAATCTGACTTACGTCAGTCAATTATTTAAGATTATAGAGAAAGAAACCCAAAAGAGATATGTTAACAATTGATTAATATTATAAATAAGTGAAATTCTCAATATTAACAATAGTCAATTCAATGGCATTCCAATTTATGCGGAAATTAAACCAAAATTGATAGAATATTACTTGTAAATTCACTGAAAGATAATATAAATATAAAGTGCTAGTGCGTAGGTGAAAGACAATGAGTTAAGCGGAAGGTAATCCATATCTAATAATAAATTAGCTAAAAATATGAGAGAAGCCAGTGCATCTTTTAGATACAAAATCTAAAAAATTGTGTAAATTGATACACAAGTTAAGGAAAGAGTTAAAGTAAATCATGCCATTATTAAAAATTAGCTCATATAAAAGATCATAGAGGTTTTCATAAATAATTAGTATAGATGAATTGATTGGTTAGTCTTAAACTCATTCAAAAAATTTTTTTTTACGGAATTATAATTCATCTGACAAGGTCCAATGTCCAATAGCAGTAGGAAAATGAAAATTATAGAGGGTGGAGAAGTCCCATAAACTGTCTTATTGGTTTAGCTATCTTTGGGACCCCACAAGAGGGAGAAGTCAGGTCTTCTGGAGCTGTGGTCTCAATTTTTATCTCAGCTGTCTATGATGGAGAGCTGTCTGAACTAAAAAAACACAAACTCCAGAGCCCCTAATTTTGAAAACAGATTGCACAGAGAAAGAAGTAGAATGCACGCATTTAAAAGTTATTTTGCAGTAAAAGACAGAAAAGAGGATCCCCGCAGGGTCAGTACTAAAAAGTGGTATTAACCAAATAGAAAAATTTGCTGATGTGTGTTTCGCTTCTCACTTTTTCACTTCTCGCTTTTCACTTCTTGCTTTTTCAAAGGCAACCTGTAAACCTGTATGATAATTTTTAATAACGGCACTATTCACTTTGACTCTTTCCTTAACTTGTGTATCAATTTTCTCAATTTTTTAGATTTTGTATCTAAGAGATGAATTGGCTTCTCTCATATTTTTAGCTAATTTATTATTAGATACAGATTACCTTCCCCTTAACGTATTGTCTTTCACCTATGCACTAGCACTTTATGTTTATATTATCTTTCAGTGAATACTTAAATTTTGAAATTTATGAGTAATATTCTATCAATTGAGATCTAATTTCCGTATAAATTGGAATGTCATTGAATGGAATATTGTTAATGTTGAGAATTTCACTTATTTATCTTATTAATCAATTGTTAAGTGATTTCTTTTGGGTTTCTTTCTCTATCATCAATAGTAAGAAACAGAAAAAAAAATAATAGTAATAATATGTTTTGGAACAAAATAAACTGGTAAAAAATATTTTGCTATATATTTGCTATACAGTAAAAAATGAAAGTACATATTCTTTGCTACACAGCTACTGTAGTCTTTTGTCTTCAATGTGGATTTGCTTAAAGCAGTTTTTCCTTTGTAATGCTTAGACTCTTCTGCTTCTTCCTTTATTTTATATTATTAAATGTAGAGGTGACTTAAATAAAACCAGTGGTCTAAGAGAAGAATTAAAACCCTTATTGTTGGAAACCAGGATATCTAAAAATTATGTTTAGTCTTTTTTCGCAATTTAACACTACATTGCAGAGCACTGGGGAAAATTGCATATTAGTGTTTCTAAATACTGTATTTTATAATACAAATACTAAGCATACCTTTATTTCTTTGAAAACAAGCCTTGCTATGTACAGCTGAACCCTTTGTTTAAAAGCTATGCACAATAGCTGCGATAATAAAAGTCTGAAATCCTCTATATGGTAAACTCCTAAGAGCAGGACTCTTTGTATTAGGCTTTATTCATAAATCTCTGTCTAGAAACAAGCCCCCCCCACCCCGTCTTACAAAATATGCTCCTATATATACAGCTAATAAAAATATTTAATCCCCCTATTTTTCAGGAGCCAGGTACTAGTCCCCAGTCATTGTCTGGCTCTTTGAACTGTTTCCAAGATCTGTGATCAATCAACCCAGGAAAAAATATGTGTAGAAATTACTAAATCTGTGAGTTACTTTGAAATAAAGTTATGTTTTTTTGTTACTGCCTATTTTCTTTATATTCATTCATAGTTTTATAATGGTTGTGTTAATTCATTTTCCACATCAGTGTTTAGCAGAAGTCACACCAATCTATTTTAATTTCACCATTTATGATGCATTGGTCATTTGGGTGGAAAATGTACATTTAAGATAAAGAAAGAAAACTAATTGCATACTGTTTTTGATCCACAGTCACATAAATTATTACACTATTTAGATTACAGGTAGAAAGTTTTTTTTAATTATAATTACTGGTAAGTATACCAGCAATAAACTATGCTTTCACAGAAATATATTTTCATTATTTGATCTGTTTTAGTATCAGTGGTAACACTCCTGCAATAAGTTGGCATACTAATTATACATCTGAATAAATTAAATGTAGGCATTCTCTTATATTAATTTTAGAATGATTACATTTTGTAAATTTAATATTTTTAACCAAAACTATGAGAATCTTTCAAATGCCTGTCCTTTAAACAGATTGTGTGTTTTTATTTATAAAGAGTCACTGAAACTTCTGTCTAACAAACACTCACCAGCTATTTAATTATTATTAGCAACATACATCATTATTATAATGACACATTTTATGAACTTATTAAAATACTTAGGTGGTCTCTGGTCAGTTTGTGGACATTTGTTGTAAATTACTGTAAAATAATAATTGCTCTTTTAAAATTTCCTTCAGCACAGTATATAAAAATCCTTTTATTTGTATTTAATTATGGGCATTTATATGTATGGGTATCTGGGAGAAAATGATTGTATACACTAAATATAAATTCAAATGTAATTCAACAGGTTTCCATTAATTTTTTTATTTCCAAATAATCATACAAAACAGCATTTAAAATGATAAACATATGTTAACATATTTTTTGGGAAAGGCCTGGGCAAGGATATTCCCATAAATATGATAGGACCATTTTTTAATATATGGTTGCAAATTTAAAGCATTCTAAAGAAGCCAAAGATCTCACCCTGAATGTGGCATACTGTCTGCACAACAGAAATCCCAGCCCTATCGTACATCCACATGTCAAATATTAGTGCTCACTCACCCTCCAGTAGCACCTTCCTAAAATCATCCTGCTGCACCTCTGCTTTTATGTCAAGGGCAACTGATCTCCTCTTATGGAAATTCTGTCTTTAATCTTAAAGGTGTCACAGAGCTACCTAAATCAGACATTCTCTCTCTCCTATGCAGTGGGTCAGTTCACATCTATGGATTCCTTTTTCAATACAATGCCCTGATAGCAGTAACAGTGAAATAGCTAAATCCAAGCTCAGGCTGTCAGCTTGACAGCTGGGACAGTTCCTGCTGAGGTTTACTTGTTAATCAATGCATTACACGGATATTTTACAAACATGGTGCCTAACCGGCCTCAGACAGCAATATTAAAACATTCCCATGTAAAAGGTTTTCAAGGAAGAGATTAGGCAGCTTATTCCATGTATATTTAATACATTTAAAAATGAGTCAGTAGCCATTTTAAATTACATTTTGATCTGTCCAGTGGCATTTAGAGAGGAAATATACTTTGTATGTTTTTGTATATGATAAATTGATTCTGAAAAAAGAATATATCATCCGTGCAATGTAAATGAATGTTTCAGTATTTTTTTTAACTACGCTTCAAACTCTTGACAGTTCCAAACAATTCTCTGTGCGTGTAATTAATTATTATCTTATATGTATAATGTTCCACTTAATCTTTTTACTTGTGTATGAAAAAATTAATTGGGCAAAAAGGCTGAAATTAAGTGATGGTTAATTAGAAGGTGCTTTATATATGAAAAATTACTAAATGGGTGCATCGAAAGAAATGTAAACATAAATATATACATTGCATTCTACCAAACTGAAAAAAAATAAAAATTTTCTGCCTTGGCTGCAGATTAAGGGCCACTGAGAATTCTTTCTGTCTCTTCTGAATACAGCCCCAGGCTCGAAACAAATAGACACAATGCAATAAAGTGGTCACAAATGTTAAAGTGAGCTGTGCACTTTTTTCACTTCCATTTTATTTCTCCATATGTTTCACAATGCTTTTCATAATTCAATCCATTTGCCTTGGTTTGAGGTTCTTTTGCTTTTGCATTCTATGAGGCGTGCCTAATATAGATGAAATAGTACCGGAAAATGATTTATTTAAAACATGATGCAGGTTTGCAGTCCTTTACCATCCTTTGCATATTCACGTATTATTTTTACATCTTTTGTCCCCTGCACAATACACGTTACAGCAACATACTTTCAAACTAACATATAGAGTTACTCCACAGCTTTTGTGATCAGTCTGGCACCATGTTAAGGAGGACTAAGAGTGTTTTAGCCAGAATGGGATATTGTCAGCGATACCAAAAAGCAGCTGAACAATTCTGCATCCTGATGCTGCAGGCAGATAGTAGGTTACACAGGTCAACATAAAAATCACAAAGACATGGGGATTCTGGTTCTACTAACAATCCATGAATAACTACAGATCTCGACTAAAATTATATTCCTAATATTAATTACTTCTCACGATAAGTACTACTTGCCTAACATTCCTTTTGTTTAACTCTTCCATTTTTCCTCCCTTGGCTTAGTTACCACCCACAATTCTATGCTATCTTGTTTACACGATATTATAATTTGCATTTTAACGTGGGGCCAGAGGTACCATTACAGTATATAGATAAAGCTGCAGAAATTGAGGCACTGGTGTTACAGTCAAAGGGAGAAAACATTAGTAAAAATTTCCCCCAGTGTATTTAATTGACCAGATTTCATTGATAGAAGAAAGACAATAATTGACATGACACAAGAATGCTGCAAGCACATATCCGCCATATCGGTATATGATGTCAGCACAGAAATCTTCCGTCCACTGATAAGGGCCACTGCCTTAAAAATTCATTTTTCCCCACCTGCCCTGGGTGAAATGTCCACCCTCCAAGGGCTGTCTATAAAGCGTCCTACCAAAATGCACTTACTGAAAGAAGCATGACCTACATCTAAACTTAGTCTGGCTTGCTTCACTGGAAATGGCAGTCCTTGCGCAGAGGGATTACTAGCCGTGAAACAGTTAACCTTCACGCAAACCGTGGGGAGCCGAGTTATTACTTGCCATTTAAACAGGTAGTGTATGCGCTTCCTGGAGAGATTTTGATATTTCAGAGGTGCATCATATCATCACTAACAAGGAAAGGAGCTACATACATCAAGGTCTCCTGTGCTGGCATATCATTTTAATTCTATTCCCTCTTTTACTCGCCTCTCGACACGTGACTAAGAAAGAAAGGTCACATCTTCTTGTCGCTTCTGCCTGACGGATTCTTAGAGACGCCGTGCTCAGAACTGGAGATGGTTAAAAGCAGCTGAGCAATCAGCCATTTTCTGGATGAATCGTAAACCTCCATTTTGGGCTGAAGCGAGAGAGATTAGATGTCTGCCAGACTGCACACACCCAAATCATTTATTACACACTTTCACAGCCCTCCATACTCCTGCAGCTATTTTCGTTTCTCCACTAAGGGGAATATGTGAAGAGGAATGATGATCAAATAGCTTTACAGTCAGTGGTGAAGCAAGGGGAAATTGCTAAGAACATAACATTTTTATCTAAAAGGGAACATTTGTGATAGCAGATTGGGTAGCAATATGGTCATTTAAATACAAGGCATTTGAATTAAAGTCTGACAGAGCCAAATGGCAGTTTATTAATTTCTTTCTTTTCATATGTGGCTTGGAATGCTTAGGTCAGGGGCAGCCACAAGCTACTGTCTTTTAAACATTGATGAACTACAGCTCCCAGCACTCTCAACAGCTTTTGCTCTTGACTGGAATGATTGCATGGTATCGTGGGGGGGGCACTGGTATCATTATTTTATTTCTAGTTGTATTATCTTTTGTTCTTTATTTCTATGTTTTTCTATTTTGTCCTGCACATTAATGCCTCTATGCAGTACTGAAAAAATATATGCATAATAATATAAGAAAATGCTGTTAGTCAAGCAGTGAGAAAATAATCCAACCCATTTCATTGGGGAATAGAAATATTTTTTCACTCAAATCATCTTCATTTGCAAAACATTTACCAACAAATGAATTTGCCTTACACAGACTTTAAAATGCAGGAAAGTATTTTACTTTTATGCTGAAAATAGTGGCAGCAGGTAAAATGAAAATGACCTAGAACTTTAAAAGGCTACAATGACCTTGCACATTACAAGTCCAGCTTAATGCATGCCTATACGCTGCTAACACATTGATGTTATATTTGGTTATATCAGGTTACAAAATAAAAATGGCCAAGGAACAAAAGGCACCCACATCCACTTAGTTAACTATACTTTAAATGTAGAGTTTAGTAATCCATAGCCCTGAATGTCAAATGAACTGTGCCGTCTTCACTGGCACAGTTCTGTCACAGTAGTTCCAAGCATCTACTATTGCACCTCATGTGTATAGTAATGTTGTACCAGACATATTGATGATGTTAAATGGTGCTTCACATGCAAATACTAGAGATTTATGTTGCATCACATCAGCAGTCGTTGGACCTAAATGTAAGAGTAGGTGGAGAGATTTCCATCTGCTTTTCGGGTAGTTGGCATTCAGTCACTATGGGGGGGGGGCTGTCTATTACAGGGATGAACAGTTCAGTCCAGAAGTGATGACAACTATAAAGAGATCACTGTAACTGACCTTTATTTTCCTAACCCTCTTGTCTTCTAGTTACACTTATGTTATCTGTTCTTTTAAGGGAATCACTAGATAATCCCGCTTTAAAGCAAAAAACATTTAGCAAATCATAAATTTATAGATAAGGGCTCAGTGCTATTGATGTACTGTTTTTTTTTTCCAGAAATACATAAACTACAGCTAGGATTTTGCTGGGGTCTTTTCTTCATCCCATAAGAGGACTACTCTGACTATCCTGGGAAGCTGGGAATTATAGAATAGTTTGGAATAATATAAATATTCCACTGAATCCATAAAACATGCATTTTTTTTTTTTACAAATTAGGAACACTGGGTCCCAAAGTTTCCATGCATGTATTGGACACGTAGTACTTGCTCAAAGATTTTCTGGGTTGGGAAATAAGGAACCTTATCCACCTTAGTGCTACAGTCTTCACCAGACAACCAGGCTACATGCGTGTCTCTCTATAACAGGAGAGATGTTTGCACGTGGCTTTTGTTAAACTTCCTGCTCCATCCTCCCTTGATTCCCTAATGCACCTAAGTCCGAGCCGTGATTGGGACATTGGCCTTTACTCTGGGTTTTTGTATGCCATATGTTTCATTTGTATTACAATACAATCTGTTAGGTGAAAGGTGCCTATGACTCCATTATGATCAAATAATCCAAATCTTTAAAATTGATTTTCTCTATAATAATAAAACAGTACCTTGTACTTTATACAAATTAAGATATAATTGATCCTTATTGGAAGCAAAACCAGCCTATTGGGTTTAATAAATGTTTACATGATTTTCTAGTAAATTTAAGGTATGAAGATCCAAATCCGGAAAACCTCAAATCCCACGGTTTCTGGATAACAGGTCCCATACCAGTGCCTGCTTATTGAACCTTCACGTATACATTGCATGATGTTCTGCACACAGAGATCAAAGATCTGTTAATCAAAGATCTGTTGATTAACGATAACGGGATATTAAAATGCAAAGCAAGAATACCCTAAAAGTAATAAACTTTCCCCTAGAGATTGTATACAACTGTCACAATTACATGTTTTCATGGCTATGAGAGAGGTTGATTATTTCAGGGAACAAAAGTTATGGTGACATTATTTCTGCTTGCAGGAATACACTTTTGTTCTGTTTGTCATGTGACCTGCTCTGGATGTACTGTAATTCCTTCCCAAAACAAAAGCAAGTACATATGTTTTGTGACAGCTTTTTGACATGTTTTCTGAAAAAAAAACAACCAGGCATATCTTTGAACAGAGGAAACAAAGAAGTATTAGGTTAAGTTCAATTATTCGCTACCTGGTAGGTACAGCAGTAACAAGAGGAGTCCTTAATAGAATTAAGTACCCATGCTTGAGATATAAGAAAGGTTAACAAATACAAAGGAAGAAAGTCTACACTTCCTCTACATGTATAATTATTTCTAACCTGCCATATTTAAGAGACCAGACAACACTACTTAAGGCTGATTTAAATGCTAAAAAGAAGTAGAACAATGTAAAGGCAGTCTCACTTTATATTTATGCTACTTGACGGTCTTTTGTACTCACTGATGAATACAAAACTAACATTTTCATAGTGTACATATATATTATATAACCCACTAGTATACACAGAGCTTTACATTCAAACAATAAATTCATAGAACAGACAGGGAACAATAAATATAACAAATAGCTATATACATTATACACAGTTTCATTAAAGCTTTAGCAAGACAAAAAAGGGTCCTTGTCCGGTAGAACTAACAATATTTGTTTGGTATACACTCTCATTCCTGTCATGTATTAAAATTACTTAAAGGGGACCTGTCACCAACACATAAAAAGCTGCACAATAAAAGTCCTTTCCAAATATAATAATACCCATTTGTTTTAAACCCCAATAACTGTTATTAATGTATTTAAATATCTGAGATGCCAATCATATGCTGCCTGTGACTCTATGGCAGTGTTCCCCAACCAGTGGCTCATGAGCAACATGTTTCTCTCCAACCCCTTGAATATTGCTCCCAGTGGCCCCAAATCAGGTGCTTATTTTTTCAATTCCAGGCTTGGAGAAAAGTTTTGATTGCATAAAAAACAGGTTTATGGTCAATCACAGCCTCCTGTAGGCTGCCAGTCCACATAGGGCTACCAAATAACACAGTCCTTATTTCACTCCAGGGACATTTTTCATGTCTGTGTTGCTCCTCTACTCTGTTTACATTTGAAAGTGGCTCATCATGGGTAAAAAAAAGGTTGGGGACCCCTACTCTGTAGCAAAAGAGGTTCTGGACGCACACCCTGGCCTTCCTAATGAGTCCCTGGTGCTCAGTCTTCGTGGGGAGACGGCACTCCCCAATATCAGCAATAGCAGAGGATAGAAGAAAACGGCACACAGGAATTGATGCTTGTGGGGGTAGACCCCTACGTGTTTAATTCGTCAAGTGATGCATCACTTGACGAATTAAACACGTAGGGGTCTACCCTCACAAGCATCAATTCCTGTGTGCCGTTTTCTTCTATCCTCTGCGACCCCTGCTCTGTGGCATAAAGATGGGGCAGTCAATTACTTTCACTTTCCATTCAGCTCTTCCTAGATGCCTCTTCACTCTTCACATTTGCCCTACCTCCTCACCATCTAGTTGTGTAGCCAGTGCCTGGTCATGGGCATCCACTTCCCCATTCTGGCACATACACAGGATTTTGGGGGTGATGCAAAACTTAATAACAGTGTCTACAAAATGGTGCTTGCCTGCTGGCTATGTACATTTAAATAATGTATATATTGTAAAGAGTACAACTTTACCTTTTGCCCATGTTCATGTACTGGCTACACAATTATAGACCATGAGGAAAGAGTGCGGTAACATCTGAAAAGTAATTGCCTGCCCCGGTCAGGCAATATATGATTGACAGCTCACACTTTTATACAGGTTTTTAACAGGTATGGATGTTTTAATGAAAAAAAGAACTTGGCTTTCATGTTTGATTGGAAAAGGACTTTTATTATACAGTTTTTTATGTCTGTGTGGCAGGTCCCCTTTAAACAACCTACTGAAATTCATATTGGGGCCAGTTTGCAATAATAACAGATTTATTTGGAAACACTTTACATGCTGCAAGGTGTGTTCCTACAAGCAAACAGTTTCGAAATACGAATTTTCCCTATTATTGTACTAGTGTGCACCCAGGAATAGGAAAAAAGGAAACAACATTAAAAAAAATAATTTTCTCTAAAGATTAAAAAAAAAAAAAAAAAAAACTTCAATAAAAGCAGCTTTGTATTTTAAATTGTAATTTTAAATAAAACAACAAATGTGAACAATTTGCAGAAGATAGCTTCATGGTATAGCTGAAAGTGAGCTGAAAGAAGACAGACAGGAAAAAAATGTTTCAACTGCGTAAAAGAAATCCACTCTGTGCGGCACTTAAAAAGCAATATGCTGTGATTTTTACCTTGGGAATAAATAGGATTAGCTGGTGATTAAAAATATCTGAAATATAGGAGAATAATAAAACTGCACTGAAAGGAGACACGCAGAAAGCTGTCAACACCATAAACATGTAAAAATGTCCTTTGCTACATAAAACCCAGAGCATAAGATTTTATTAATATCTAAGAAAAAAAGCTTGAAAATGTACTAAATAATAACCAAGCAAGCTCCTCTTTGTTCTCCTTCCCACCCCCACTGCAGCAAGAAAATAAATAGCCAACTGCCTTCACGTGTCATCAAAGGCGAACATCTATCACTGCAGTATGGGGAGAGCATGATCCAATTTAGGAGTGGGTCACAGTATGTAGTCCCCAGCCAGAATGACATCTCTCTGTCTGCACAGACTGAATGAGCCATAAAGGTTTAGCTAAAAGATAGCCGCACTCGACTTGTACTGTAATTTACAGGTCGATACAATAAAAAAAGGGAAATAAAAACATTGCTTTCTACGGATCTGTCTTTCATCTTGCTCTAGTGCCATTAGTTATTGAAAATCGAGCTCTGAAAAGGTAATGTTTTCAAGAACATGGGAATAGGAGCAAATAACCAAATCAGAAATATCTTCATATTGTTTAGATTAAACCATTTTCTCTTCTGCATTTGCTCTAGAACTGTAAAAATAGAGAGTTGTTCAAACCAAGGTCCTCCAGTTTTTAAGTTTACATTGCTAAAATGCCCCTGTGATGGTCAGAAAATGGACAGTGTAATATTAGTGGGATGATTTTCTGCTTCTAATGCTTATAAGAATGGTAAGATGCAGTCACTCCCGTTACTTGCTAAAAGCAGCAGTTATTTTCACTTACAGGGAGTCCTCGAGTTGCACAGACCTGACTTACACACAACTCACAGTTACAAATGGAGGCTATTACAATAATATACTGTGGTTTACTTGACTTTTATTAGCATTTGCTTTAATGAACCACCCTCCCCAATCCCCTCTGGCGTGTGTTCTCTACTGCAGAACACAGAAAGGTAAACATAATACTATGTCAAGACAGACATCTATCTAAGTTGCATTTAATGAGTAATGTATACAGTATGTGTATACAAATTCAACTTAAGAACAAACCTGCAGTCCCTATATTGTACTGAATTCTATCATAGCAATGAAACTTTTATTTGAACATATGGCAAAATGTTGAATTAATTCCAATCTCAATATATCCATGGGCTGTACTATTGGTTGCATGTACCTCCCACGCACATTTGTGGTTCTTTTACAGCTTCTTCTCTAATTTTGTACCTATTAAGGTTAACATATTTGCCACCCTGCTAGGACACCATAGCTTAAGCTAATACAGCTACAAAGCAGTAAGCTCTAGGAGGTCTGCTCCTACAGATCCAATAAATGAATGCCCACTCTTAAGTAGCTAAACTGCCTGTGTTTGATGTGAACATACATCATAGAGACTGTACTTTTTTTTTTAAACCCCCCCCCATTTTACACATGTACATCATATGCATGAGCATCAGTTGGTGGTATTTGTTATCTTATACTTGTATGTGAGTTGGTGCTTAAGCTGATTTACATGGTTTTTGCTGTTCTCCATTACAGTATTAGAAGGGAATTTATTGGGGCTACTTGTTTCATAGCTGCCTATATCTGTTTAAAGGGTTTTTGCATCTACTGACATTTTTGCTCACGTATTTGGATTCTTCTTAATGGAACCTTCAGTCCTATTGTATGCTGGCTTTAAGATTAATTACAGCCTGTCAATGTTTTTCAGAAAGCTACTGTCTGTTGTGCTATTTGGAGTCTGGTAAGAACATTAGCTTATTCTGTTGTGAGAAGCTCACCCAGTCCTTAATAATAATCACTTAAGACATTAGAATAAAAAAAAAAAAAAGTATTTCTTCAAGGGATCCTTGGATTAAAATCTAAAATGAAAATAAATAAAATAAGCGATCCTTAAATAAAGTGTCACTACAAGAAAGAATGCAATGTTTTGCATAGATGTGCTTATGTAATAGAACTGCTATAGAAGCACCAAGATACTACAGCCAGATGATAGTTATGACACAGGAGTTAAGCATATATGTATATGATTACAGAAATATGTAACCAAGTGGAGTTTTCTTATTATGCTGGATCCATAGGGAAGCCATGGGGGATCTACTTTTGCTGATATTATTTCTCTTATACAGGATGCTGCCTTACAAAGGTAAGAATAGATAAGAAGTGGACTGTTCTAGTAAATCTAATTTCTTAGATATTAAAATGACATTTAATTGGAACTGAGAGCATGGAGCTTCTTTGACTGGAGACAGACGTGCCCTAAAACATATTCTCATTGAAGAAGTTTTGGAGGACTTGTGGTACAAAAGGATCCTGAAAGTCTTGCACATTTTTCTTTTTAAGAAAAAGTGCTGCTTTCCTCTTCCCCTTTCATGTTTACTATTTTTGGCACCATCCCACTCTCATTAAACAGGAAACAGTTAATGGATCTATTTTATAGATTTATGTGACTTTAGAACTGGTATTAGTTTTGCTGACTCCACTGAAAAGCTGCAGTGGCACAGAAAGAAGCAGCAGTATCATTGTTTGGTATTATTTACTGTATTTAGTACAACATATACTTCTTCCCAGGCCTGGGATTCCCCCACACCACCATTGCTACAGTATTATGAATGCTCAGTTTATAAATGCTCTCATAATCAGCAAGTGAGTCATGTCAGTGGTTGCACAGAGTTGTATTTCGTACATCATCATATAACACCAACACCTTACATTGGTTCCTGTCACAGTGGCATGGCAACTATTTCATAAAGAGTTATAAAAGCTGCCAACATTAATATTATTTATACATAGCGAAACCCATGAAGTTCTACAAATCACAAATGCTTTATGTTTAGGTAAATTATCCAACTATATAAATACAGTGTCTGCATGATGATAATGGGATTTGAACCACAATAACAGCTTGATGGCCGCAGTTAGAACACAACTGCTCCACTATGGGACATGTTATATATTTTGCTGGTGTCCACAAATATCAACAAATCTGGAAACGTGCCCTAAGACATGAGACTGATATATCAGATCGATTCAGAAGCGTTGTCTAAGTTTCATGAACCTGACCTGACCACCGATGTTTTGTGTTTGATAATTCCAAGCTCTTCTAGAAGAACCCCACGTGCAAAGAAACATTCAGTTATTTTAATTGAAAGTAAATGAATATGGTGGCCTTGTCGATGACCATCTTAAGGCCCTTGTTTCTTTCTTTCCATAGCCTATAGTGTCTGACCTTCAAAAGCATTAATATGGAAATTATCAGTGTAGGTGATAACTCAAGAGTCATTTTACCTTGAGTCTTCCATTATAAGGTGTTGTATATGTTTTGTCCCCTAGAGAAGTAGAAAAGAAAGAAAGAAAATAATGGATAGAAAAACAAGTAAACACTCCATCATTCCAGTTTATTCAGTACACAAAATATTCCTCATGGATTTGTTCTGAAATGTTCTCAACTTCCCATTAGGTATATTCCTTCCAACATTCTGATTTGAAGTGCAATGCTAATCGAATAAAATAAATGTTTTGCTGCAGAGGTTTCAGCACCGGACTGTATTTTTTCTTAATAAGTGTACCCATTGAAAGGGGAAAGAAAGAATTCATTAAGTAGTCAAATAATATTGAATCAGAAAAAATAAGATATGTAAATAAATCATGGTTGTAAATCACAGAAAACCCTTAAAGAAAGCAGCCCTTTAACACTATAGCATAAATCAGTTTGGGACTACAGGAGCACAAAACAATACTAATTGCAAAGAGGTAAAGCAATTTTATAAAGAATGTTCCTCCATCAGAACAATACTAATGAAGATACATTTACTTGCCAAAATAATGACTAATAAAATTTTCTTTTGCACCGCCAACCTGACATATCACAGAATTAATGAACATAACTACAAACCACTAAAAAGGTCAGGACACAAGTCAGCTAATATTGTTCCTGCATTGTGCTTTGCTTTATCTTAGATACATTTCTCATCAATTGCAGATTTCTTTTTTTATTGCTTTTATTTTGTATTTACATTGTTATAGGTCTTATTGAGAGGCAGATTCTTAATGAAAGTCTGGAAAGGTGCTGGTAAAAATCTCAACTATTCTAAAGTTGCCATTATAGTTACATAGTTAAATTGGGTACAAAGTCCAACCTCTTCAAATGAAAACCCAGCATCCAGACACACACCCCTCCATAATTTTCCATAAATTATATATGCCCATATCTATACCAAATGTAGAGTTTAGTATCACAATAGCCTTTGATATTATGCCTCTCCAAAAAATCATCCAAGCCCCTCTTAAAAGCATTAACAGAATCAGCCATCACAACATCACCCGGCAGTGCATTCCACAACCTCACTGTCCTCACTGTGAAGAACCACCTATGCTGCTTCAAATGAAAGTCCTTTTCTTCTAGTCTGAAGGGGTGGCCTCTGGTGCAGTGATTCTCTTTATGGGTAAAAAGGTCCCCTGATATTTGTCTATAATGTCCTCTAATATACTTGTAAAGTGTAATCATGTTCCCTCGCAAGAATCTTTTTTCCAGAGAAAACAACCTCAACCTGGACAGTCTACCCTCATAATTTAAGTCTTCCATCCCTCCAGCTTAGTTGCACGTCTCTGTACTCTCTTCATCTCATTTATATCCCTCTTAAGGACTGGAGGCCAAAACTTGCACTGCATACTCCAGATGAGGCCTTATAAAGAGGCATAATCATCAGTCATGGGTGAATTTATTCTCCTAGGGAAAATTCTCAGCGAAAACCCGCGATTCACCACCGGCGAATACATTTGGGAAACACCAGCAAAAATTTGCCTGGTGCCCATTGATGCATCGAAAAAAATGGACGCCGGCATCCATTTTTTTGGACACGGTGAATGGGCGCTAGGGTCCAAAACGAGACGCTGTGGCCAATTTTTCGCTGTTTCACAAATTTCCTGAGAAACGCCTCCTATTCGCCCATCACTAATAATTATGTTTTCAACCCTTGAGTTTATGCCCTTTTTTATGTAAGACAGAACTTTATTTGCTTTAGTAGCTACAGAATGACCTGCCCAGAATTAGACAACTTGTTATCTATAAAAACCCCAAGATCCTTCTCATTTAAGGAAACTCCCAACACACTTGCATTTGTTATCTTTGCCAAAGTGCATAACCTTGTCTTTATCAATTGTTATCTGTTTAATGATCCCTGTTCTCCCCAAAACATTCAATGTGCAGGTGCTGCATCAATATATTTTCATAATGTCTTCTGAGTGCCTTATAAGAAGCCTTTACTCTAGACTGAATCACCGAACCCACAAAAGGATTACAATGTATTGTAATAACAGGAGCAGCTATCACACACCAGACCAATAAATGCTGATTGGGTGCTATGAGTTCCTATACTACTGGATGAAGATTAGTACAAATTATGACAATATTCTGTGTCTTGGTGAATGGCAATATTCTGTGATGTATAAATGTATACATGACATTTAAATCCTTGTTTTTTTCCCACTTTGTTCACTACTGGATTTGTTTGTGAATGACAAGAGATAGTAATGTTTGTATGCATCAAACTACAATTTGTGCAGATTAGAATTGGTTATTGTGTTCAGTGGTGAAATGGAGAAGCACCAATTAATTTGAGCCCTAATTTGCATATGCATATTGAAATTAGGTCTACAAAGGGTTAAAGGGAACTGCAAGTACAGTACACAGTAAACAGATTTTGTACTTCTTGTTTATGTGATGAAAAGTCACATGATTTTGAGGATTTGGTTCATCCAATCACCTGGATTTAGCCAAATCTGATTCCTGCTGAAAAAGGCAGAATCTTGGCCAAATCCTGATAATACTGGATTTGTTGCATCCCTAGTAAATTATGATGGAATCCAACACATACTTGAAATTTCCATTACTATAACCATTCTTCTGCTTCAAATATTGCCATTTATAAAAACCAATTCATCCCTTTGAAAATGTAAAGTATTGGAAAAAAAGTTTTTAATTTTTTTTAAGGTATTTTGGTGGTGATAGTGGACGGGCATGGTGTTATTCCCAAATTGGTGAAAGATATCAGCCTGTTTAAAGGGAATTGTACTACTACAAACTGCCGGCACTATGTAGATTGTAGTATTGCAAGACAGTTCACAGTTTCTCAAAAAGTCAGTAGCTCAGAAGTCAGAATGAATTATGGTAAGGCCTGAATAAAAAACTATTAATCAACAGGAATAATAATAAAACATACCATCCTTTTTTCAGTTGCTGGGGTCAGTGACCCTGACAGCCAGATAGAAATTTGAGTTGAAGGCTAAAATGAGGTGGAACAGTAACACTACTAATTTAAACACCATAAAAATGTAATATCCAATAAAATAGATGTTGGGTCTATTTATAACATATATAAAGTTCATTTCATGGTGACCTTCCCTTTTTATGGACACGGCAGCTAGAATGTTTACAGGGGATGCCTCAACCAGAAATATATTCCCAACAAAAGTTCAAATTCTATAACAATAATTATAAAAAGCTCTTTGTTTTTATTACAGGGATATCTACACCCCACCAGACGTGACTGAACTAGCCATGGAATGATGATATTTTTGTTCCCATAGCAGGAAATATATACATATATATATAGTAAAAATACTGTGCACAAATAAGAATAACAATTCACATTTTGCTGCTAATGTAATATTCTTCATTAGACAACCATTGCATTGCTGTTCACTTTTAAAGCCTACTTGAAGTTGGCATACTATTTTGGAGCAAAAATAACTTTTTCAGTAAAATGTTTTATTACATACACTGGGCACTGATGAACACTATAAAATCTGCAATCTTTCTTCCACTGGCAGAAGTAGTTGCTAAACAGTTTCCTTCCAGGTTGGCAAAAGTTATAGTAAAGTAAAATAAAAATGTTTGCATGTTACATTGTGAATATTTTTCTAACTACTTTAAAGGGGTGGTTCATTTTTACTTTGTTATAGAATGGCCAATTCTAAGTAACTTTTCAATTGGTCTTCATCTTTTTTATAGTTTTTTAATGACTCTTTCTGGCTTTCAAATGGAGGTCACTAAACCCATCTCAAAAGCCAATACCCTGTAAGGCTACAGTACCCATCTTTCTAATCAGGCCTCTTCTATTCATATTCCAGTCTCTTATTCACACCAGTGCATGATTTCTAGGATAGTGTGGACCTTACCAACCAGAGAGAGCAACTGAATAAAAAACTAAATTACCACAAACAATAAAAAATGAAAACCAATTGCAAATTGTCTCAGAATACCACTGTCTACATCAGGGGTCCCCAACCTTTTTTTCTCATGAGCCACATTTAAATTTAAAAAAAGAGTTGGAGAGCAACACAAGCATGAAAAAGTCCATGTGGATGTCAAATAAGAGCTCTGGTTGGCTTTTTGGTAACCCCTATATGGACTGGCAGCCTACAGGAGAGAATGTTTGGCAGGACATCTGTTTTTTATGCAACCAAAACTTGCCTCTAAGCCAGTAATTCAAAAATAAGCACCTGCTTTGAGGCCACTGGGAGCAACATCCAAGGGGTTGGAGAGCAACATGTTGCCCGCGAGCTACTGGTTGGGGATCACTGGTCTACATCATACTTAAAGTTAACTCAAAGGTGAACAACCCCTTTAAATATATTGTAACATTCTTTTTGCTTTCTGTTGCTCAGGGTCCCTATGCTCTAGTTATGACAATAATGTTTGGGACTGAAGAGTCAAGCAGAGAAACCAACCTGGTTAGGGTGAAACAAGCTAAAAGGAGCCAAAAAGTCCTTCATGTGCAAGACATGCAGCATAAAGCCTTCTGAAAACAGAAAATATTTACAAGTCTCGTGCTATACACTGCCATCATACCAACTATTAGATTTTAACTCTAACATAAGGCATTGTGAGTAGAGACATGCAAATCACTCCTTTATGTCCCTGTGCCCAACAATGCATCCAGAACAACTGGGTTTATATCTCATTTTCAGTATAAAGGCAGTGCTATGTGAGTAGCATGAGGCATGCAAATAACGTCTTTATATTGAAGGACTGAACAGGTACAAGAAGAAGGTTTCACATTTTTGCAACAGGATGGGTAAGTTTTATTTTGCTTTAATCACAGGCAAAACATCTATCCATAAATTACAGTTAAATTAAATTACAATTAAATATTTGGAAACTGTATTTTATATCAATTTTATTTTTTAAATAAACTAGGGTTGTGGTTATCCTTTACCTGGCTTACTTTTTCTCTATTCAGTCTGCTAATCAGTCCTGTTAGATAACTTCAAAATCAGAAAAAATATATAATTACAGTTAGCATGCTACACCAATTGCAAACTGCAAATTTCGGCAACTTTTAATAAACATTGGCCACATATAGATGGCCATATTGCACTGATCAGTCACTTGGTGGACATGTGTTGAAGTGCAGAGCAATAGAGGTACTTAAAGGGGAATTCAACCCATCCAGCGCTAAACCCCCCCCCCCCGTAGGGGGGTTGAATTCCTCTTTAAAGTGCTGAACTGGATCATTGGTAGGTCTGATTTCCCATTCTAACCAATAACGTTGATGGGCTAAAAAACGACACGCGACTCGTTTCGCGAATTGGCGAAAAATTCGCGAATTTCTCTGGAAATTCGCAAATTTTTCGGCGAAACGTGGCAGTTTCACCCATCACTACAGACTACATAAACATTTGGTGTATTGATTAAATTCAATCAGTCTGGAAATTCAGCATGCATTTGTAAAAGTATTCCTGATATTTCAAGGGATATGGTAACCTTAAATGATGGATGCTGTCGTCCAAAAAAAGGATTTGTTTTTTTATTTTTTTTGACCCCGGGGAATATTCACCGGTGAATTTTCACGGGTGATTCACTAGTTTATTCAACAGCGGCAAAACGCGGGAATTTGCAGCGAATTCGCACTTGCCGAATAAATTTGCCCATAACTACTACCAATGCTTTAAAACTTCAAAACCCACCCCTTAACAACATCACACATTATTAGCATATTATTAACACAAGAGAAAGACAGCATAATATTTAAAACTTTGGGTACTAGTACAGTACTAATACAATCACCAAATGAATACATTGCACATAATCAGTGACCATTGCTCATAGATCACAACTTTATGCCCTTTCTTTGCACAATGTAGTAACAGAAGATGATCATCACCTTTAAGATTCCCTTCATTATAACCTTTCAGTAGTTGTTGTGATATGGGATTTGTGTTACCTACATAAATGTAGGTTATAAATGCACATTTAATAATATAAACACAAAAAGTTGCACAGCAAAGTTATTTGACCAGAAAACGGATGTGCCTTCAGTCACTGCACTGCAATATATATATATATATATACAATCTTGACTCTGGATCCCGAGAGTCAAGCACAACAGCAGCTTCCACTAGAGAACAGTTCACTTGTCATAAGAAGATGGAAGATTTTCTACTACTGTCTAAGGTCAATACCTTAGTTAAAGACATATGGCAGTGTCTACGCATTTGTATACATGGAAACATAAGTTCTGTCCTCATAAACTCTACTTTGAGTTTGGTTTGGTTCCCTTTTAGAACTCTGAAATATTCATTGTATTTTCTATATAACACTTTAGAATTAACAAACTTTAAAATGTACATTGGACAAAAGGTATATAATGAAAATTAGCTATAAGCAAGTATTATACCACAATAAATAATATCTAATAATTTGTATCTGGGACACATATCCCATGAAGCTAATAAATCTGGAAAAGTGGTGCAATCCATTTTTATTAACTATAATTAATAAGGAATTTCTTTCTCTATGTGCATAAACAAGTCCCTGTGCTGCAAATGACCACAAAATATAGGTTTCTCTTTCTCAACAAACAAGCATGAAATCAGAACTTGACATATGTCTCTGCTGGCCATTCAAGTAAGGCAACATGTCAGAATTCAAACTGGGCCATCCATCATCAATAGACCAGGAATCAGCATTGCAAGAGAGCAAAAGCCCAATCTAAAAATTGGTCTTCCAAACAGTCAGGAAACAAATAGGTAAAATAAAAATAAATATGCACACTCTAGGAACAAGAATCTCAGAATTTGACGTATCGCGGGCTGCAACCTGTGTGCTGAAACATTTAACTTCATAAAACAAAACGTTCCTTTTGTTTCCATAAGAAACTTTATTTTGTACAAATGCTTACAGAAGTAACACACGTATACAGTATTTGTATAGGTTATCAACAAGTATCATCAATTTAAAAACTTTGTACATTGGCAAAATAGCTTCTCTTTCCTACCTGCTACCTCTGTTTATAAAAACATAGGCCAAAACTCCTCTATACGTGTCACTCATAAACTCACTCGTTAACAAATTTGTAGTCCAGTACCACAGGCATAATTGTGTTTTTTTTTACATTTTTATTGCAGCCACCACAACTCTCAGAATGCTTGAGTCACAATGCTGCAATGCAAAGCCACAATAATATAATAATGAATAGCAGCATGAAAGCAGTTGTATGGTCACAGGTGAGCATCTGGTATGCACTGCAGTCTTATATAATGCACCTTAATAAGGACCAGCTTCAATTCAGTGAGAAAAAGAATTTTCACGTGAAACATGACAAGATTAAATTTGAGATGCAATTCAGAAAGACATCTAAATGTTTATCAAACGACAACTCTATTGAAGCCTATGGGAAATAACTGGAACTGAATTAATGTATTGTATTAAATCTTGTCCATGAGTTTTCTTTTTCTCACTGAATTGAACCCCGCCCAATATTAGGAAATCATCATAAGACAGTTCTGAGTTAATTGATCATTTTGACCTACAACCACTGAACCATTATCAGCTTCTAAGGGGCACGAAGCTGGAGAATCTGGATGTTATTTAATTCAACTTTCATTTTCCATGTTTAACATTAAAATACAATAAAATGGCCTTTAAAAACTTTGGAAGCTATTGTGTATTTTTAAACCATACCTGCTCGAATGCCCACAATGCATTGTCAAATATCATGCAGACCTTAATTTGGATTGATTGTTTTGTGACACCTTACTTCTAAACTGAACTAGCAATGAGTATTATTTTAACAAATACTTTCCTTTCTCTTGGTTTTTTTTAAGATACCATTTAGCCACTTGTTGAAACCTTCCAATATTGAATTCTACTTAGAATTTTGTACTTGTGGCTACAACAATCTGTCAACTTGGACTGAATATAATGAAAGTGCATTAGGTCAAGAGATTGTCCAATTTCAATGCACAGGCATCATTTATGTTTTCCAATCCCTTACCAGAGTGTTTAGAAACATTGGGATTTCTCACACACCATAAATCTGCTTTTTCATCCTGCAATTTATGCATTGTGTTACTTTTGTGGTTTTTATATGTATTTTTTGGTGTTTTAAGAACTATGTTGTTTTGTTATCAGTATCTTCATAAAAGAAAGTTAAACATACCACATTCTATTTATAATATATGGTTTTGTATTATTTCCTCCTCTGCACCTGGACCTCAATGGCATTGGTTACTAGTTTTGTGCCTAACTGGAATTTTTCCCCATTTTCAGTATTGTCTATGTCAATTTTGAAAAATTTCAAGACCAAAACAGTGATTATTTTTCAAGAATTTAGTTACAACAATTATAACAAGTGCAGATCCTCCATGGTTATATTACCATGAGCTAATGCAACTTGAAAAACCAATGTGTAAATATTTCTGATCGCCATGGTTCCAGCAGACAAGTAATAGTCAAGTACTCAAGCAGAAGTCACAGTTTACTGAATGACACAATACATAAAATAATCAATACAGATGTTAAATACACCAACTGCAGTTACTATGAAGCACAGCCTCTGTGTCAAATGCTTTGTTAGGGGGAAAGTTGTTTGCTACAGGCCAAAATATTTTTTACACAGAAATTACAGCATTGCATTGGTAATATTTTTCTCATATTCATTTTAAACTTTTGTTTAGCAAAATGTGGAAAATCTGGAAAGAACTTGGTCTATTACTATCCAAAGCAAGACCAGGTTCTTCAAATTTGAGGTGCATCTCTATGACACATTCAGTGCTTTCAGTTGATATCACACATTAATCAGACATAATTAGCACTCTGGGTGACAATGATTTGATTTCTATCCCAGCAATAAAAGCCTTCGTTGTCGGCATATAGATTGAGCATGTAAATTGATCATTTACCTATTGTTGCAATGTATCCCCATGAGGGAGAATTTAGGACAAACTATGGCTGCAAGGGAGGGGGGAAATGCAAGCTGGGAAGCCCTTAGCGAGTTTCATGAACAAAAAAAGGAAATTAATTCAATAAAAGCTTTTAAGGACTGTAATCAAATGTGCTATTAGAAAGTGAAATACAGATGATATTCTAGCTCTTTCTTTGTCTACTGTCAAACTGATTGCAACATTTCCTTGGAGAAACAAAAAACACCATTTAATAAGAAAACATAGGAATTAGCAGAAGAGATTATTTTGTTCAAAATGGAAGTCCCCAACAATAGGACTACTCTTCTTCTTTGATCTTAGGTTTTGAAAAATAAAGCAAAAATATTCATAAAGAGAAGGCTATTACTTTGGCAGGTGGTTTTAATCCACATTGGCGAGTGCATTTCAGTAAAATGAATAAGAATTGGCCTACATAATGAGCAAAATTATACTTGTTTTGGAATTTTTTAAATATAGAGGATGTCTGTATGTTGCACCAAAATAAAAAAGTAATTAATCCTTAGCACTGGTGAAAGGGATTCATTGCTTGGGTGAACATCAGCACGTTTTAAGTGTATTTAACAACAGAGTACTCAATGTGTTTCCAGCTTGAATATGTTAGTGTTTCTTCAACTGTCGTGGATCACTTCAAAAAACCTCTTCCAAAATTATGTTTGATCCTATGAATTTTTTGGGGCTTGCAGAATAAAATGAATAATATTTAAAAGTTGTGAGATATTGGAGGCTTTGTGGGTATGGGTGACAGTTTCCATCAACACAAATATAAATATATATTTATAAAGGAGTACTTTATTTATGAGAAGTGCCTGAATTTTATATGGTCTAAATATCAGCTTTGCATACCGCCCAATAAACACTTTTCACATTCCCCTTCTGACTGCATTCATGTTTGCTCAGCAGCTAAGAATATTTTGCTCTTTTATAAATTATTATGAAGTGTTCAGTGAAATGTTATGGATTTCATCCCCCAGTGGATGGGAGAGAAAAGGAAGGAGAAAGAGAGAGAGATAAGAGTGTGTGAGAGAGAGAGAAGTGTTGATGTCCAGTGTAACGCACATATGAAGAAAAGAGAAAAGAGGTAACTAATGAGATAGTGTAACTGATAATGCTCTAGTGTTAATCTGGTTATCCATAGGTATCCATTACCGATATGTTAGTTTACTCTGATTAGATGTCTTTATCTTAGTTTGTGAGATTGAGTTGTTTTGAACACTGATACTGACGACTAATCTAAGGATGATTATGTGATCACTTGCTGATCAAAAATTAGCTAGTCCTCACTTCATGACCCAGCTGCTGAGACTATGGTACAATGTAACCATGCATATTTACGGTCAAGATGCTTACAATAACCTGTGAATATGTATAAATAATATTAATAGACTATGGAGAAACTTAGGGGCATATTTATCAAGAATATAATTTTTGAGTTGTGTGAGGTGTTCATCTCAGATAAACTTGAATTTCGAATGTTGGGGGTATTTATGAAAACATCCAAATGTAAAAAACTCGAATGAAAATAAAAACAGGGAAAAAACTCTAAAGATCAAGTTCATGTCACGAAAAAATGTGAATCACTCAAATTGATCCAGTTTCTGAATGAAAACCCTCAAATAAACAAATAAACCAAAAATGTGAGCTTTGCTTAAGACAAATCCCAATGAAAATATACCTTGAATGTGGGAGTTTGGGTGCAAAAAAAATTGAATCATGGAAAAAATTAAATTTAAAATTTTGATAAGTTACCTGGGCAAGCCTACAGATCAATAAAACGTCCCAAGTAAGGAATTATGTATTTAGAGAGTGCTCCATCACAGGGTAAGACTACAAATCAGCAATCTTTAACCCCATTACTTGTCTCAAATACAAACACAGGTCGCACTCACAGTCAGAATTATTCCTTTTCAAAGGATATGTAGGATTAACCATCATGGCACTGGAAGAGTCCAAACTGAAGAAAGAAAAGCAAATAACAGATGATTAAGGGAGTCGGGTAAAGCAGGATCAGTGAGGGAATGGACTTGTGTGGCCAACTACCAAAACACTAGGGGTCATTACTAGGAAATGTAGATAAACAAATGCATTAGTTAATTTCTGCTGGTTTGATCATGGGATAATGTATATAGATCATTTTTAAATCTCATTGTTTATCCTTAGATCTGTGTTTTACTTGTAGGTGCAAGACTTATCAGACATGCCTATGACCATCTGGAGAACAAAACTAAGGAGTAAGGGCAAGACCAGATATGGTGTTTTTATGTTGCATTTTTAAAAAAGCTCCATCTGGCGTAAATACGCATAAATTACACTACGACTGAAACTAATGGAAAACGCACTATGGCAATTTTCACAGGGCGCTTGCAAGCCAAAATCTGCCATGGGACACCGGTATTGGCAATTTTCAGTAGAAACACCAAATACCTCAGGAAACTACCAAATCATTATACTCTATGGAAACTGCATGTTTGAAACCATGCCTTACATAAAAATTGTCACGGTCAACATCCTAAAACCAGAACCAATGCTAAGCACCCTGTTCCAGGCTCTTGCCTCTGTCTCTAACAGCTGCCTTTCACCTCTGGAGGAGCCCTCGGCTAATCGGATACCGCCAGGTCTTATTAAGAGAGGTGCAAAACGAAGGGTTCTGGATGAGTAAAGGGCACAACAGTAAAGCAAAGTCTTTTGGGCAGAAGGTCACAGTACAAGGCATAGACAGAAAGCTTAGACAAATCAGGTGCAGGCAGATTACAAGCAGAGTCAAACCAGGAGATCAATCAGAAGGGGTAAGCAATAGAAGAGTCAGTTACCAGGCAGGGTCAGGATTTGAGAAGTCAGGATTTCTCAAAAGCAGGCAGGGGTCACAACAGGTAATGAGATATCAGAATCACCAGGAACTCACAAGGAAACCTATAATGGGCAATGAGAAAATACAAAAAGCCACTTTGAATAATTTAAAATTTTGCCCCATTGCGCGCTGAAATCATCACGCCAGCACACATGCGCCTATAAAGAAGAAGAATGTGCACCACACATGCCCTAAGCTACATGGCAGGCATCCCCACTAGACCACCAGGGTGAGTTGCGTATTTTAAATATGGCGCCCAAATTCTTGCAAGATAAATGACGCATCTACGTTTTTGCTGCATATTAGGCTGGTGGCGTAATTACGTTGAGTATTGACAATCATTCCTGCTCCATTTTGTATGTAAATAGCTTTTCTATTTTCTATTTCTAGCCAGTGGAATTATGGGTAATGAGAACAATGAGAAGTGCATGTTGGGAAATTAAACATACAAGCTGAAAAACACATAAAAAACATGTTGACAGTCGTGTGTGGTTTCAGTGGCGTATTTACGCCGACTGAGCTTCTTTAAAAACCACAAATGGCATTGCCCTAAAATAGTCACGTTTGATCTATTATCACCTTTTGCTATCTCCCTTATTCTAGGATTGATCATATGTATACCTTGCTCTTTTTGCACAAAGTTTACACATTATTCTTTTATACATTCTTTTGCTGGCATTTTGCTTTGTATTTTTTCTTCTATCCACTGGGAAAAAGAAAGATTCAGCAAATAACAATAAACCTTGTAAGTAAAAATAATAATACTCGGCATTTAAAGATAATGATAAATAATAAAGATAATGATAAATAATAAAGATTTTTTTAAAATAAATTTTTGTGCATTTTAATGCACAAATACTATGACTGCAATAGATTGGCAAGAATTTTCAGTTGTCTTGGCACCTCATTTATTAAAGGTGGCTCAGCATACAAATGCACTACATGCCCCCCATTCATATATGGGGTTATGTTCATTTGCCCAGGTATGGTATCCCATAGTAACCAATCAGCAGGTAGCATTTACTCGTCAAAAGGAAACATATTTTTGGTTGCTATTGGTTACTGTACCTGAACAAACATAGTGCCTTTTTCTTACTTTTTTATTGAATTTCAAATATTCATATAACTATGGCATTTTTTGTAGAAATCCCAGGCTTGATCTAATTGAATTGAATTGAAGTGAATATGGCCAAAACTTAGAGTGAATGTCTCACTTTTAGTAAATTTAGGGGTTTCTATATCAAAATGAAACTATGGAATCCTGAAAGCCCTCAAAGCTTTCTTAACTATCCAGAATAGGGATGATCCAATCTGTCCCGTTTTGCGAAACGGTGAAAAATTGACAAAACACATTGAAGTCAATAGGCTTAAAAATCTTTTTGTCTCTGCAATTTTTTGTCACGGTAAAATTTTTGCAGTGGACTCAAAAAAAAAAAATAGCAGATGGCAAGATGAGGGCCTGGGTTCAATGACCGTGTATAAGTCCTACTTTAGAATGTTGCTGGGTATGTTATAATTATTCCATTAACTGATTTATGGATCCTGACCCTCTGCATTGTCTATGGCAGGACTGGACTGAGAATCAAAATAGGCCCTGGTATTTCAGGTACACAGAGGCCCAATCAGCCCACAAAGAGGCCCAAACAGTCCCCACCAGCCCACTAAATACTGACTTTCTATGGGACCTTATAGCAGCCCATCTGGCATTTGCCCTAACCCACAGATTGCCAGTCCGGGCCTGGTCTACGGGCCTTGTTGATTGCCACCTCCCCTGATCTCTTCACCTGAATATGACTGCTTTAACCCTTTGGATATGTGTATTGGACTCTCTGTGCAGCTTCGTCCTTGGTCCCTACTCCCACCTGTGCTGGTTGGTAGTGACAGTTGGTAAACAAGCTCATTAATTTAGTTGTAAAACACATTTGTTGTTTACATGTATGTGATCTATTATTTGGAATGCTTGGGACATGGGGTTAAATATAACCCAGTAGGATTGCTTTGTCATCAACACTGATTTATGCAGCTTAGTAACCATCAAGTAAAATGTCTCTCAGTTAAACAAGTATACATGTACATCAAATGCAAAGCTGTATGGTGCTCAGCAGGAAGCAACCAACCCACTTAAACCCCCTCTGTTCATGGCTCTCCTGCTTCTAATCTGTTCTACAGAACCTTGGACAGGAGCTGGATTGTTGATTTACAAGCCTTTAAGAGCAAGCAATTCAATAGCGCAGGGAGTCATTACTTGAAAATGACACATAGGGTCACTGATGAATAAAATAATAAAATATTGTAATTTGTGCTCCTAATTCTAATTGTAATGTGTGCTCCTTGATACCCATTACTCTTCTAGTCATGATCTTGTCCTTAATTAGCACTATCCACCACAGACTGCTCTTCATCCTAAAGGACAGCAGTTGAATTACGTTTAGCTGTGATGAAGGTGATGCTGGAAAAACTTAATCCAGTTGTCTCCCAATATGAAGATGCATATTAGATGAATTCACTCAAATTTTACAAAATCCCATAATGGCCTGAAGGCTGAACACAGACATTGGAACTATAATTAAATAAATAAATATGCATTTAGTGAAATGGCAACATTATGTTGTTTAAATGTGCCCAATGCAACCATGCCATTTCGAAAGACTATTTTACACATCCACACACCATCATATTGAACTTTGTTTGTTATCCCAAACCCATTACCCAGAATGCTTCATAATATGGGAATAATATTTTCCAATGGGTCCTATTTTAGCAAACAATCCATATCATTCGGAAGATTTGTTTTTCTCATAATTAATAAATCAGTGCCTTGTACTTGATGGTGACTAAGCTGCATACATTCATGTTAGGGCCAAACATTAGGTTTATTCATGTTTAAACATTTTTACAAGCCTTAAAGGGATACTGTCATGGGAAATTTTTTTTTCCAAAATGCATCAGTTAATAGTGCTGCTCCAGAAAAATTCTGCATTGAAATCCATTTCTCAAAAGAGCAAACCGATTTTTTTATATTTAATTTTGAAATCTGAAATAGACATATTGTCAATTTCCCAGCTGCCCCAAGTCATGTGACTTATAGAATTGCAATAGAAGCCTATGGGAAGCTCCCCATAGGCTTCAGAGACTAAGGGGCCGATGTACTAAATTAACGTGAATAGATCGAAGTTCGATAAATTTGTATTCGTCGAATGATCGAATATCGAATAAAAGGTAGCCTAAAACTATTCGATTAGCATTCGACGATTGATTGCTAATCAAATATCAAATTTGGTCGAGCTAATTATGGGGAATAATAGTACATTTGCCCCTAAGTCCTGCCAGAATACCATTCGTACGATCGGACGCTCAAATGACATTTCACAATTTTTTCGTGAAATCGAACGATCGGTATCCAATCGTACGAATTCATCGAGAAATCGGATATCAAGCAAAATGATAGCCTAAAACAATTCGATAAGCATTTTCGGGGAATAATAATAAATTTGCCCCTTTGTCTCAGAAGCCTATGGGAGGGTTCCCATAGGCTTCTATTGCAATTCGGTAGGTTCAATCTGGCAAAGTAGGCAGTCGAATAATTAAAAAATTTTGATTCCTTCGATCATCGAATGGTCGAATTATCGAATATCCGATCATTCGATCTATTTGATCTATTCAATAATTCGGTATTCGATGATCGAAGTGGCCAAATTAGAATATCCGGTTTTACGAAAAATTTGTACGATTGTTATTTGATCGAATTCGATCGAACTTCGATCATTTCACGTGAATTTTGTAAATTGTCCCCAGTGTGTTAAAGATCAGATTGCTGAACACAAATCCATGATCTGTAAGGGTGAACTTGATTTACCTAGACCTACCCATTTTGTTAAGCCCAGAAACAATAGTGTCCATCTTAAATATCAGGTCATTGATAGTGTTAATGTCCCTAGGTAGCAAGGCCTCATGGATTTGCAAATAGTATATTTTTTGGCCCAGAGGACTGAATAACAATCACACCCTGATTGTATTCCTTTGAATTACTATTAGGATAGGTGAAGGGGTTTTGATATAATGAGGTCTCTGATTTAACTGAGTGACTAAAATATCAATTGTTATTGCCTCAGTGTTTCAATTTGTTTTTGATGAGTTGATAATTGTCTGTTAACATGGACTTTAGAGCACAAATCAGAAATTATGAATGACTTTATTGCACTGGACATTGCATAAAGGTGAATCTTTTTATATATGTGTATTGGGGAGAGGAACTGTCATCACATTTAGGGCAGTGGGCTTAGCTATATGACTTCTATATAGCCTGAAACATTGCTAAGGGGCACACCAAAAGTGCTTTTTCAATAAATTCACTGTAGCTAGAAATTGCCTGTGCTGTTATATACCTTGCATGCACTTTGACAGGATGACTGCAAGGTTAAGTGTGAATAAACTGTCATTGCTGTTGAATAGCTTAATTGTAAATATTTCAGAAGAAGAAATGTTTACCTTTTAATATACAAAGTGAAAATAAAAATGTTTAAAACCTTGCTCTGCAATAAAATGTAATGTTCTGTTCTGCTGGCCTTCTGAATACACAAAACACTGAAAGCTTCAATTCTCTCCCCTCATTAAATGATTCAGCTCTATTGTGATGAGCCAACACCAGCAGTATGTATATCATGTCCCCACAGCAACATGCCCTCCTAGCAGAACGCCATACCTCAATAAACCTGGGGGGGATTTGTTTTTGGTCAAAACTCACAAATTTTAATTTAAAACCACTAACTAACCGCTAACTAACACTTCTAGTTTGACTATTTTCCACCTAAAACCTGGCGAGTTCTTGTAGAAGTCAATAGCAGAGATCCCTTGAATTATTTGAAGATGTTAATAGTAGTGATGAGCAAACTTTTGTTTTTAAAATGATGCCCCAATGCAACAAAAAAATGTTGCATCAAATATGTCCAGCGTCAAAAATTATGTTAAAAAACATACCATTTAAATTGTGAATAAAATCGAAATTTATTACAGATTAAAAAAAAATCGGTTCGACAAAGACTCGAGAACGGAGAAAGTTCACCAAAATGCATAGAAGTCTATTGGCAACACATTTTTTTTTTTACACATGACAAAGAGAAGTCTATGGGCGTGAGACAAAACTGTGAATGGCTAACCTTTTACACTTTTTGTATTATGAAAGAAAATGTAAGACTTAAAATGTTTTAATTTATTTGTAAAAATGTATACTACTGAAAAAATATCTTCCTGTACTTGGCTATTCTTTCACTGCTTGCCTTGTCAGCTTTGACTACTTCCTATGATGCCTTGCACACTCCTGTTATTATCCTTCTTCTCAGGTCTGGTCAGGACCAGAACTAAGGGCAGATAGAAAAGGCTTGCTCCTTTTGATAATTGATAATAATAATGATGATAATGGATAAGTAATGTATAGTTGGAAGTTGTTTAGAATTCATGAAATAAAGTGGGCATCCCCTTTAAAGCCAGTCTGCACTCAAAAGTGCTATACAATTGAAGTGCAAGGGGGTAGCACATAAGCTCATAATCTACCTATCTGTAATCATTGTTTCTAACTCAGTAAACAAGTGGCAGATTTACTATTGATCAAATTTCAAATTGAAAAAAATTCGAAATTCGACCATGGGAATAGTTAGGGAATTAAAATCCTTCGAATTTGAAGGATTTTACCGCAATTCGAACAATCAAATTATAAAAATTCAATTGAATGATCAAATTTTTAAAAAGAATTTAAACGGAAGTAATTCGATAGCCGAGTATTCGTATATTCTAATAGATTTTTATTCAAATTATTCTAATCGAATTTACTGAATTCACTGGTCAAATTTAGCTAATTTGCATATTCGAAATCTGAATTCAAAACTTTTTTGGAAAATTCTATTGAAATTCGAATCATTCATGTGAATAGATGTGAATTTAGTAAATTTGCCCCAAGTGTTTCCTATTTATGTTTTCTTCATAGCATAGATAAGTAGACAATTATCTGAACAGTTGTTAATTGGACAAAGAATGACATTCTCCATCTGCATAGATTATTAAAGTCAATTGCTTGTTGGGTATAAGAAATCCAGACAGTGTTGCACAGCAGGTTCATCCCCCAATCATGAAGCCGCATGGCCACTTCTTCAGAAGATGCACTGCCCTGATATCTCTCACTTGCATATGGTGGGCTCCAAGTTATTACAAGAAAATGTACAATGTCATACCCATAGGCATGAAACATGAGGAAAGATGGTTAATTTGACAATTTTTTATGTGAATTTAGGGAATAAATGCCACAAGCACAGGAGCAGCCAAAAGTTAATTACTGACACCAATGTCTGTAGGGACGAGACCACACATGCATTATGAAAGGTTAATAAAATGATCACAAACACTAATGATAAAACAAAATGGACTAAAAATAGCAAATGAATAATTTCAAAAATTGTGTTGGTGGCTTGATACCAGTGAATCACATTTTTTTCCTTTCTGGCTAATAGTTTGCTAGACATACAGTTAAAGTGATAAACGTGCTGTTAATGTCCAGGAGGCTCTATGAGAACCCAAAGATCTGCAATTTTCTTGCACATTTGTTCTCCTAACTGCATGTAAGAACTTATTCACTCGGGTCATAATGAGCTATGTATAAATAGATGCTGCATGAATAACAGCCAGAAACTGAATTGATATCAGAAAACAGATCTGATGGGAGGAATCTAAGAAAAGTTATTAAAGGAGAACTAAAGATTGTTTTTCTAATGCTGAAGTGTAAATTGTAAATTTTTCACCTTCTAAAGCAGCTCGGGGGGGGGGGGGGGGGGGGGGGGGGTAGTCTCCGACCCATAAACTGTTCTAAATTGATACATTTAGATGTTGCATTTTTTATCTTTTTCCCTGCTGAGCAGAATCCCTGAGTTTCATGAAAGACAGCTGTTAGAATTGATAAAATTGTTGCTAATATTCCACAGATGCTGCTGAGAAATCTATCCATTCATGTAGCCACTAAATTTAACCAATTGTAACAGTTCAGAATGCTCCTGGAACACTGAGCTGCCAGACTGAAACACCAGAGACATGAACATTGAACTTTAAGCTTTTTGGGAAAACAATTTAGGAAAAGCAATAGAAAAAAGTCTTTATTTCTGGTGAAAAATCTAAAACAACTAAACGGAAAAAAGAGTTTGGAAGGTGAACAACCTATTTAATGGGAAAATACAGCACAAGCAATTTACTTAATATAAAATATAACAAAAATAAGTGTAGAACTCATTATAGATGGTTAAAATTTCAACTGAATAAACATGTCACCTGAATTAACATTTGTTTTCTTTCCTTTTTTTTCACCATTTGTAGAGCTCATTCATGAGCTCCATTTATTTTTGATCATCAGGGTCATCGTCATCATCCTCATCATAAACTACATGACTGACTCGGAGTGCACTGTAAGGGGCAAATTTACTATTATTCCCTAAAAAATCCCTTGAACTCCCTCGAAATTCGATAAGCATTCGACTATCGAATGCTTATCGGATAGTTTTAGGCTATCTTTTACCTCGATATTCGATTTCTCGATGAAATCGTACTTTTCCCTGCGAGCGCTCGAACAATTTGTACGATTCGAACGATCGAGGCTTTCGATCGTACGAATGGTATTCGAGAAGGTGTTTGTAAAAGAAGCCTATGGGGGGATTCCCATAGGCTTCTATTGCTATTCGGTAGGTTCATTCTGGCGAAGTAGGCATTTGAATAAATTTTAAAGTTAAAGTCCTTCGATCATCGAATGGTCGAATGATCGAATATCCGATCATTCGATCTATTCAATCATTCGAATTTTCGGAATTCGATGATCGAAGTTGTCAAATTTGCATATTCGAATATCCGATAAAATGATACGATCGGAATTCAATCGAATTCAATCGAACTTCGATCCATTCACGTGAAATTTGTAAATTTGCCCCTTATAACTGTTATGTGTATGAAAATATATATATATACAGTACATATGTACATTTAATTATAGAAACAGAGGTATTTGTTGAAAATTCTCCACGATCTTTTAGATATATTGCTTTTCTCACTAACAAAGTAAGCTATGTGAATTAGGCTTGAGCACATATATGCAGGCAAAATAGATAACTAAAGGTCAGGCAACAAATATAACTGGACATGTGTGGATGATTCATTAGCATCTAGTGTAAAAGCATTAGCCAAAGCCATATAACATTGTTGCAACCAAAGCACCCGCTATGCAAGCACCAGTAGGGGAACATAATATGATTTGTTAAAAGAAAATAATAAATGCAATATAAAAAAATGACTTTAAGCAAACTACTTTCCTATTTAAAGCATATTATTGACACTGTGAGGTGTGGCTTTATCGTCGAAGATCAAGATTGTGTTAAAGGAACAGTAACATCAAAAAATGCAGTGGCTGAGTTTTCTTCAGAAACACTACTATTGGTGTGTAGCAATCAAGTCAGCCATGGAGAAAAGGCTCAAGTTACACAGCAGATAACAGATAAGCTCTGTAGAACATAATGGTGTTATAGGTTATCCACTATTTAACCTGTGCCATAGAGCCTTTTTCAGTTTCCGCTATTGCTACACAGCAGCTTGTCTATATGAACTATAGTAGTATTTCTGAAGCAAACAGATCAATTTTACCAGTACAGGGCAACAGTACATGATATTTTCATTGCTTTAAAACGCTTTAATTTTTTAGTGTTTTGGTTCTTTTAAATTAGATTTTTTTTAAAACACCAGCAAGTTCTTTATTTATTTCTCACATCTTGTTTTATTTTTTTAGATATTTGTTTTTGTCACTTTGTCAGTAATTTTTCTTCAAAAGATGACTGTGAACTTTTTTTGAAGAAAAAACATGGAAAAAAATAAGAGCATATACTCAATAAAATTGAACGAACAGCTGAATCGTGTGATATTTTCTAAGTTTTTTCCCAAATCCCTATATTTTTTCGAGCTTTTTCCTGAAAAGTCAGAATTTTCAAATTTTTGCCCGAATAATATGAAATTGTCAGATTTTTGGGCTAATTCCAGAGCAGACCACAGAAACTTCCAAATAGGATACGGACCACTCTGGTTGACTTATATACATCCTTAGCAGGTCTGAGTTGCCGGATTTTCGGATTCAGATTTTTTACATCCTCGGGGTATAATACAGAGCGCATTTTAGCTAAAAATTCGGATTTTATAGTAAAAAACAACTTGAATTGTTTGAAATGTGTACAAATTTAATTTTGTCTTTCTGAATTTCAGTTCCTCACACAGGCAGGCCAAAAAGTAATGCTGAAATAGGCAATGATAATATGATTTCAATTGATTTGGCTGTTAAATGTTTTGCAAGATTTTGCATAAGGTAAACACCTCTTTTTCCAATAAACAGATCTCTGCATTTAACCTTTATAAACTGGTCAATAAATCCGGTTGTCAGTATAGAATAGTACCCGTATCCAGATGCAGCATTATTTGAGCAGAATTGACAATATTGTTCCAAATCAATGCAGATATTCATTTTCTAAGGTGATAGCAAATGTCATAGCAGCCATCAGTAAGACCTAAGGTAGGCACTAAGTACATTTCACACATGCCGAAAATTGAAAATTGTGAATTAATTTCTTGTATAGCAGTGTAACAGGCTTCCTTTACATTTCTCATGAAAGCGGAGTGGAATGCTTGGTTTTACCAGAATTCTGGAGCACCCAATCAAAAGGCAAAAAAAGACAAGGTGGTATCCAAATTAGTACCTTCCAGTTTTAGTTTGACAACAATTCCAAACACGCTTCTAAGCCTCTGGTTTTCAATAGTAGCAATTTAACAACACAGTAACAACACAGTATATGTGTTTTATAAATGTTTACAACTAGTGATGGGCGAATACATTCGACAGGTGCGAATTTGCAGCACCAGCAAATATACTAGAGAAACGGCAGCAAAAGATCTGCCATTGACTTCACTGTGTTTCGCAAATTATTTGCCGTTTTGTGAATTTCATTTTTTAATTTGCTAATTTTTCTGCGAAACTGGGCAAATTCGCCCATCCCTAGTTACAATATTTTTTCCTAATGCAGTCCATCTGAATTTTTTTTCAACCTAGAATAAGACACAGGGAAATATATGGAGTATATTGTTTGTGCTGTCAATAACCCCCCATCTGCTTTTTTTCATGCTCTCTCTCTATACTTTTCACTTTATCTTTGTTCCTGCCAGCAGGGTCAAACTGGGCCGGTGCTGCTTACTTCCATCTCTGACCCCAGCTGTGGCGGGCAGGAAAAGGTAGACGGGGTTAGGGGGCTGCAGCTTGCAGCTGGGATGGAGAGAGAGAGGGTTCTGTGGCTTGGGGGCCCGGGGGATTGTGTGATGGCCCCTGAGGCTGAAGGCCTGGTGGGCCCTGGGCCCCCCAGTCTGACGTTGCCTGCCAGTGCTATAAACATTCAATGCATTGCTTTATATTTCTAAATCTGTGATGCATTTTGATGTTTCTAAAACAGCAATATGGGTTAAATGATATGAACAGAAGGAAAAGCCACTATTCTTAACATATTGGATGTAAAGACAAAGGGGCAGATTCACTAAAGGGAGAAGTGGCTAATGCCAGTGCCAGTGTTGCCACCCGCAGGCACAAAATCTCTAGTGAAAGAGTTTGCACTCTATCACCAGGCGATTTTTCACTCTGGCAAGTGATTGTTTCTCCACAAATTCACAAAAATTTGGATTTTACTCTTTCGCCACCTGAGACTAGGCAAAGTGCTAAAAAGAAGCTAGATCTCCCTCAATCTTCTGTCATTTAAATCATATCCTGTCTGCCGAAAATGCATTAAGGTTGAAAAAATGCTGGTGACTTTTCCTTTTTGTAAGCAGGATTGCCTGCAAAAGCCCTAAGTTACACTTTTGTTGGGTAACTGGTTTTCTCCAGACATTTCATAATGTATGGAATATTAAAGGGGTGGTTCACCTTCAAGTTAACTTTTAGTATATTGTAGAAGTGCCAATTCTAAGAAACTTTTCATTTGGTCTTCATTATTTATTTTTCATAGTTTTTTAATGATTTGCAGTTTTCTTCAGTTTCTTTGCAGCTTTCAAATGGGGGTCACTGATACCATCTAAAAACAAATGCTCTGTAAGGCTACAAATGTATTGTTATTGTCACTTTTTATTACTTAGCATTTTATTCAGTTCCTCTCCTATTCATATTCCAGTCTCTTATGCAAATCAATGCAGGGTTTCTAGGGTAATTTGTACCCTAGAAACCAAATTGCTGACACTGCAAACTAGAGAGCTGCTGAATAAAAAGCTAAATAACTATAAAACCACAAACAATAAAAAATGAAAACCAATTGCAGATTGTCTCAGAATATCACTCTCTCCATTATACTAAAAATTAACTCAAAGGTGAACAACCCCTTTAATTGTATAGAGCAGGGCTGGACTGGGAGGAAAAAGCAGCCCTGGCAAAAGTATCAAAGCAGCCCATGTATTCACACGCATGCAAAGCATAATATTTTTCCAACCCCAAGGTTAACTAGAACTAGTGTTAATTAATAGATATTTTAAGATTCCATTATCATATAATCCCCAGCAATTGCTGGAACTGGCCCTTGCAACAAATATCTCCCCCTAATTTCTATCACAACTATTCTATCTGATGGATTAGTGACCCTATGGGGAAAATTTACTAAATTCACATCTATTCACATGAATGATTCGAAATTCGATCAAATTTTCAAAAAGATTTCGAATTTCGAATATGCAAATTAGGTAAATTCAACTAGTGAATTCAGTAAATTCGAATTTTATTCAAATAATTCAAATAAAAATCTATTCGAAAATTTGAATATTCAACTATCGAATTACTTCCCCTTTTTTATCCGACTGCCTAGTTCGCCAGTTTCAATCTGCCGAAGTGGCTATGGCGATTGTTATAATTCGATCATTCAAATTGTGGTAAAATCCTTCAAATTCGAATTAGAAGGATTTTAATTCCCTAACTATTCCCATGGTCGAATTTCGAATTATTTTTAATTCGAAATTCGACCAAAAGTAAATCTGCCCCAATATATACATTATATTCAAAATTTTCCTTTGTGTGCCCCAGCTAGACCATGCACCCAGGCTAATGAGGACTTTAATTTAATCAGGTGCAATTGAAGGCGAAAATTCAAATTTCACAGGAACATTTTATCACAATTCTATACATTCATTTCCAGCACACAACCGCAATCACTAATTTTGTTGGGGGTGACGGAAAAAGTAAAACAATAGGAATATGTAGGAAGGAAACTGAGAGGGAAGAGGTATAAAAAACAGGTGAAATAATGGGAGACGGAGGAAAGATATAAAAAGAGGAGGGGTAAGGAAAAGCAGGTGAGGGAGAATAAAGAGATTAAGGCAGGTTAGTGGCAGCGGGGTGCTGCTTCCTTCCCCTTCCTTTTCATACATAAATACATATATTTTTAAGGAGGTTTATAAATCTTTTTTTTTTAATGCTGAATGGACTGCTGAGACCATTTGCTAAAAGGTTCTGCACATACACTGCAAAGCTCAGCAGGAGTCCCTATTTCCCATTTTAACACTCTCTTTTTCCTCCCCCATCAGTCCAGATCTCACCCTCTTCAATCACCCAAACCAACACCACAAAAGAAAAAAAATCTCCTTAAAGCCTCATCAGACTGAGATTTTCCAATTCCCTGTCTGGTGTGTAATATTTTTTTGGCCAGTCAACAGACTTTTAGATATATATTGCAGTACCCTACACCTGTCTGTCATCTTTTCCAGCCTAATCTCAGCAAGTGACAAAAATCTATGATCTTTTTTCAAATATTTGTACACGCATTATCAAACCTGAAAATCAAAGGTCATGAACATGAAAAGAAGAATGTTTACAAAGTTATGTAGCTAGATATACTAGAGGATTGAAAAATACCAGGAGATGTTCTTTTTTGGATACATTTTCTAGTCCATGGTTCAGAAAAGGTAAACTTTATAACTACCACCATGAAAATTCAGTGACCCATAGTCATAAATGATCTGGTAAATGTGAAGATGAAAAGAAAAAACAAAAAAAATTGCCAAAACTGTTTCTTCTACTTTTTGCCATTCAGTAAATCTAAATAAATGGAACAACAGAGAAACAGTTTTCTTGTATATTGTAACCTCTTGGGGCAAATAAGCTGCCTTTTTTAGATTCCTAGCACTAACTAACTCTGTTATGTATCCATACTCCATACAGCACTAAGGAAATAGAACAAATAGTATTCACAGATAATAACCAGAATGGAAAAAAGTTTGTGAAAGTTATTTTCTTTTTTACCTTATGCTGACAATAAATAGGTCCCAAATTAGCACAAACATATCATTAAATTTGAAAATTTTACTTCAAATTTGAATAAATATATAAAATATTTCTGCCTTCTAACCCCTAAAAAATCAATAAACAGTTAAATAGTTTGGTGTAGAAAGATATTTCATGCCAGTGTAGCTCTAGTTCATTGTTTCCTTTTCTAAAAATAAAGCAGAAAAAACATTTTATTTTTCAAATATCTAGCATCTGACGTTACCATGGTGATTTCAGACTGCATTAAGCTCCAGGTAGATGTTCATTTGTCCCTTTGGACATTATATATAATATCATATTTCTTCAGAGTAGCAACATATACAATAAATAAGCAAATATAAACCTACTGGAGCTACCGCTGCTTTAAATACATTTGTGAACTTTGATCATTAAGATGCGTAATGACGTTTCCACTAGTTTACCACCGCGATGAGGAATAAATTTAGAAATTATATAGTCATAAATTTACAACATGGGAGTATATTTGTGACCTTTTCTCCTGCCTGCTGAACCACTGCAATATTTTTTCAGATACGTGTAAATAAATGTTTCAAACATTGTCATTGAGTTTTACTAAGCTTTCTCTTCTATGCCCTTACGTATACATATAAATAACCTTTTCATTAGAATTTAACCAGGTAAGGACGGAAAAGAAAGAAAGAAAGCAAGAAAGAAAGAAAGACAGAAAGAAAGAAAGAAAGAAAGAAAAATTAGTCAGACTGTAATAAAGAAAAAAATTGCCAAGTAAAAGCTGGTGAGGTTGTATAGAAGTCAACAGGAATATTCTCTAACAACTATTTATTTTACAAGTTTATTTGAAAATGAATGACACCATATATTTCCAGCTGGCATGCAATTTTGTTGCAGGTTTTCCTTTAAAAAGCGAGAAATTTGAGAAAAAAAGTCACAAAAGTTTTGTTCCTGCATCTGCTTTTTTGATAAAAAATACCCCTAACATCTTAATCCTTATTTCAACAGTACTTTGTATTTATTTGTATTATTGTTCTATGTATTTATTATTGGAATGACCCCCGTTTGTTCTATTAGTTTACTGCTCTGCTGCACAGTGCTGAGTACAGAAGTATCAATACTGTATATAAATAAAAATATACATAAATGAATCATGTTTCTCTCAGGTTCTCTCAGGCACCAGCAGACATCAAATGTTTCATTTTCCACTATTTCCAGGGTTACTTCTCAAAGCTTGCAGCTGCTGTAGTTGAATTGCAACATAACAAATCTTCATAGGCTAAGGAGTATTTTGTTTTAATGTAAGCTACTGTAAATAATACTTTCAGGCGAAAAACATGTAGTAAAAAATATTTTCACACTAAATGCTGAATTAAATCCTTATCCTGAATACGGACTCTCACAGCAACAATCACATTTAGCCTTAGTAACAAAATAGGGTCTGAACAAAAGAATTGTTTATAGTTAATGGGGGCCTGTCACCCTAAGACAGGGATCCCCAACCTTTTGAGGCCGTGAGCAACATTCAGAAGAAAAAGGAGTTGAAGAACAACACTAGCATGAAAAATGTTCTTGGGGTGCCAAATAAGTGCTGTAATTGGCGCTTTGGTAGCCCCCTATGTGGATTGGCAACCTGTATTGAGGCTCTGTTTAACAGTAAACCTGGTTCTCATACAACCAAAACTTTCCTCCAAGTCTGGAAATCAAAAATAAACTCCTGCATTGGGGCCACTGGGAGCAACATCCAAGTGGTTGGAGAGCAACATGTTGCTCACGAGCTACTGGTTGGGGATCACCTAAGACAAATTCTTTTCTATCATGTTAGTTGAGCAAAATAAACTTTACTTACATTATACATACATTATTTACATATTGTTTCCTTCAGTCTTGGAATTACACATCACAGTTCACAGGGTGGTTCCATTTTGAGGACACTGCTATTAAGCCAATTTTTGTATCATCACAACATCATGTGCATGTACCACAACGAATAACCTAATTTCCTTGCACAGTGCCCTACACAATTATAGAGTGTGAAGAGGGAGGGGAAATGTGAGTAATGCAGTGACGTCTAGGAAGTGCTGAATGGAAAGTAAAAGTAATTGACTGCTCCACCTCTATGCCTCAGGCATAGAGGCAGGACAGACAATAAATAACTGACAGCTCAGATATTAAAACACCTACAAAACAGGTTTGGATATTTTAATGAAAAAAATTATTTGGATTTCATGATCAGTTTGCAAAGCACTTTCTTTGGACAGCTTTTTATGTGTGGGTGACAGGTCCTCTTTAATTATTGTCAGGCACTTCTAATGAAAAGGAATTTTTATTTATTGATAAGTTTGGTGTATTTTGACACACATTCTTACTCTACTACAAAAGGGTGACACTTCAAGTCCAGCATCTGAGATGGACCTTTGTGTACTACGAATGGACTAGAGTAGAAAAATCTGCAATGTGAATAGCACAGTTCACAATCTCATAAGCACAGTTTGAAGGGTCTAGGTTTATGATGGAGATGATTAATTAGGTTACTAATGATACTTGGGTATGGGGGTTATAAGTATGGGGGCCTGTGTTTGTCATTATGGGTCACACTACCAAAGAAATATGTTTCAGATACTGGCAGACTAAAATACAAATCTTGATTGTGCCGACCATTAAAAATTGATCATAAATCTAGGAATGCATTCACGTTAAGTTCTTTAAACCAGCATTTTTGCTGGCCTCCACTTAAGATGGCTTCCCATAAAATTAATTATGCATCAGATTTATTCTGAAATGTATGAGAATCTATATCTAAAATTTCCAAGCTGTGACTGTTAATGGTCATTGATGACAGAAGCATTCATAACTCCTCCACTTTTCTAATCCCTCTGTCACTCAAAAAAAGGTTTAGCCAATGTAGGGTACAAGACTGATCCTTCCCCTGTTTTTCTGCCTGTGACATCATCCAGCCCGGTTACAGGCTGGAGAGCAACCCGATTGGCTGGGCACCTCAGTGCATCCTGGGGAGAGAGGGTATGCCTGTCTGTGGAGTCTTGTGTGCAGGGTCTGTGATGGAGTGGAACACAGGCTGTGTAGTGAAAGATCCAGCCAGAACCAAGTCCTGCAAAGCTGCTCAAGTTGTTAAATCAGTGGAAGTACAGAAAGAGTCCATCCTGTTTCCTGCCAAGCTGCTAGAGACTCAGAAGGAGAAAGGTGCAACTGGTGAAATTGATTTTGCTGCAGAGCTGCCTGTAATCTACAGTGTGCCTCTGAGAGCACCCGGTCAGTGAAGAGGATACTGGCAAGGATACAAGCATGGGGCCCCAATCTGAAGACAGGTCTTGTGTATTTACCTGCTACATGGGAGAGCTGCTAAATTCCAAAGGGAGAGGTACTTTTGGGAAATGGTAGCGCTACCTGGGTAATAAGAGCTCTGGGGAAGAGACATTGCATTTGAACTGTGTGGTTATTAACCCCTTCCAGAGGATTTGGACTTTGATAATAAAAAGGACTGTGTTGGAGAAACAAGTCAAGGTATCTAATAAAGATTTAGGTAGTGTCCCACGTGTCCCCAGTGCAGGGGTGAGTTTCATATAAAGTTCATATTTGTTTCATCTACAAACTGTATATATTATTATTCAGTGTTACCTAGGTGGAGGCACTGCGCTGTAATTCCCAGTTCTCAGTACTTTTCATATGCAAAAGGGACTCAGGGCCCCTGGATTGCCAATGGTAATTTGATATTTAAAGAGACAGTAATCAAATTAGGGTTATACCTTCTTAATTCACAGTTCAGTTACAGGTTTCGTCCAACTAGGTCTCAGGAATCCCAATTATATTGTAATTTTATGTACATGCAATTAATAGCTGTTGCCTGACATATTACTTACATTTCAAGCAGAGAGCGGAGGTTGCTTTTTGATTTGATATTTTCATAGGACAGTTAGATCTAAAATTAGTGTTAGTTCTCTTTGGAAAAGTGGGATATCCTTAACAAGTATACTATGTCCCCCCCTCCCCACTCCTCCCCATGTGCCTACCAGAATGGCACAGCACTTACAAGGCTAGCACCATGATGCTCTAACTCACTGAATTGTTATTTGCTGTAGTTTTGTAGTATTTTTATTTCAATAGCAAATCTTTCATTTTCTTTACATATAGCCATTTCTTTAGCTAAAATTAGGGAACATAAAAATAATCTTTCATAGATGACAAATATGCAGTTATCTGAATTTCAAATTGACTGTATAGGTTGTACAATGGGGAGACCAAAGCAACAGTTCTTTTATCGGGTTCTTATGGCCGATACACCAATACTTCTGTGGTGTTTATACAAATGCCCTGCGGGTGTCACTGTGCACAAGACTTGTACTGTGCATACACAGGACTTTCTGTACAGCTTGAAAGTGAAAGTAAGAGTTTCTGCTGCTAATAAAACACTGTTATACCCTGCTATTCCTCGGCTACCAAAACATAACAAATGGCGACAAGGATGTCTTTTCTACCTCTGCAGTAGCCTGCACCTTTTCTGCCAAACCCAGGTGAGCCTACCATACCTTTTACTGCTTGGATCCGTATGTTTGATAATTACATTATTGCTGCTGACCAAGGGGAGAGTTCTACTGCTAGAAAGTGTTCTTTACTTATTCATTGCCTGGGAGCAGAGGGACAGCATATATACTATACAGCATATATACTATATATACTATATTCTATACATTACCATTACCTGATGAGACTTATGAAACTGCTCTTACTGCTATAAAGAACTTTTTCATGCCAAGAGTAAATATGGTTGCTGAAAGATATAAATTCCGCCAATGTGGACAATGTAATGGTGAATCCACAGAACATTTTGTAGCAGCTTTGAGAGATCTGGTTGTTACCTGTGAGTTTGGGACTCTAACAGATGAAATGCTAAGAGACCAAATAGTGGAAAAAACAAACTCACTACACATTAGAGGGAAACTGCTCCTAGAGCAAGACTTAACCCTTGCAAAGACTATTAAAGATGCTAGCCAAATTGAAACAGCTGTGGCAGAGGCTAAAACTCTCATTCAGGGAACTGCTGGCAATGTACAAATTGTGAATTCAAAACTGTGGCCTAATTATGCGCAGTAACAGGAAAAATACAATGCTAAGGAAAGGGATTCGCTGCAAAACTGTGCAGCAAATACAAATAAAAAGTACTGCTTTGGCAGTGGTTCAACACCTTGTAAACTCTGCTAAATGTCCTGCAAAAGCTATACAGTGCCGCAAATGTTTAAAGACAGGTCACTTTGCTACGGTCTGCCGTAGTTCTACTGTTCATGAACTCACTACTACAAATGTTACAGTAGTCAGTGGATAAAGCTGGTACATTTATTCCAGACAGGTTTATATGCACTGGCAATGTCAATACTGCTTCTGCTGACAAGGGACACTCCATTAACCTGATGCTTGATACACGTTCAGCTGTTTCTATACTACCAAAGGATATTTTCTTGAAATACACTTGTTGCACCTGCCCTGAGACTGGTCTGTTACTTAAAGGATCCAATCCCTGTGCTTGGTTGCTTGCCAGTGACTGTACAATTTGAATGATATAGTGCAAAATGTGACTTTTACATTATGAATAAGAGTACTGCTATACTTGGAAGGTATCTCTTTGCTGCATTAAAACTACAATTAATTGATGGTCTCATTACTACAACACCAGTGCCTGCCACACAGCCTGTGTCTAAAATAGCAACACAAAGCAACATTTCACTTGGTTGTGCAAAGAACTTTGTGCACAAAGTTAAGTTGAGACCAGATGTAAAACCAGTAAGCCATAAATTGAGGCGATTGCCCTACTCTATAAGGGAGACTGTCTCACAGGAACTACATAACTACAGAGCAACGTGCCATGAAACAACCCAAGCATCTCCAGCTGAATTATTACATTGCAGACTGATGCACACTAAGTTACATGTTACAGACATCAAACATCCACCAAATATTGTTCCTACAAAATCATCTACTGCTGACATTGTCAAACGTCAACAAGCCAAATGCAAGGCTTATACTGACAGAAAACGTGGTGCAAGAGAAGTGTACTTTCAGCCTGGATCTTTAGTCAGAATTAAGGAACCAGGAATACTGAATCAATGACAATCTAAATTTACTACACCACTTGAAGTGAGATGCCAGCGAGGAACATACACATATGAACTGTCTGATGGACACATATGCTCCTGCTAGATATGACTTTGGAGATGTTCCAATTGATGAAGAACATTTTCCTACTCCTGATGCCAACCGCAATAGGCCTGAAGAAAGTGAACCCATAAGGCATACTGAGAGAATCAGAAAACCACCTGCATGGACCCAGGACTATGTTATGTGAATAATGTATATTATTGCTTTAAGCTGCATTTTTGTTGTTTATTACATTTGCCCAAATGCTTTCCTACTATAGGGGGAATATGTGATGTTTATACAAATGGCCTGCGGGTGTCTGGACTTGTACTGTGCATACACAGGACTTTCTGTACAGCTTGAAAGTAAGAGTTATTGCTGTTATGTAATGGCTGCATGAACCTGCTAATAAAGCACTGTTATACTCTCCTCATCCTCGGCTAACACAACAAATTCCTCAACCAGTACTTTCACAAAGGCATCAGTCCTCAGCTAGTACCTCTCTACCGGTGTCCAGAATCAGGTAACCAGATATTCCACAGCCATTTACAACACTCTAGGCTTGATCACTCCTACCCATATTCTCCCAGGGATCTGCCTCTGGGCCAAATCCCACTATTCTCAGTGATTCCTTTGCAGAAACTCTCACACTCCTAGAATACGCTATTACAGGACAAGTCCCACTGCTTATTGCCTTTTTTCACAAGGCCCCTTTTACCAGCCTACCACAGAGGCACCCTACTCTATTTTCCTCACTGAGGCCTCCTTCAGGCCCCTGGCATTATTACCCCTTGTGTCTAATGAGTGCAGTCCAAAAGAGAAATAACCACAGATATCTCTCTCTGAACTGCACTCATAGGACATTTTTTTTTTAAACAAGTTGCCTAACCTGCAAGAACCTCCTGTTTCCCAAGTTGTGTCTGCCGAAATGACAACCATCTCATTCAAACCAGTCACCTTAAAGATCCAACACACTTGCTAACGCCCTTTACCCAGAGGAGTCTAGCATGTCTAGCATGAAACTCTGCCTACTGTGCATACCTAATATGCATTAAAGCAGAGGCAGTGATCATGCCCAGTAGGCACCTTTTTAAGGTATTCATAGTCGGAGAGAGAGGGAGAGCTCAGTGGCAGAACTTCACACTAGACAAGAAAGTAACTAAAACAGCTGAAATTCAGTTGCTTGTGATAGGAAACAAAATAGGACTAATTGGAGAAAGAAAGGTATTTTATTTTGGGTCTGCTTAGAGTGATTTCAGGTTTTTTTTTTTTTAAATAAACTCCATGCTTATCAGGCCTTTCTTCCATATATATATACAAATGTTAATTCTAGTCAAAGTTAAATGCAATGTACCCAGTGATGGGTAGTCGCCCCTAGAAACCCAGCTGGCCATGTTGAGCCTATTTGCCCCCCCCCCAGGGGCGGCCGTCCGCAAACCTGGAGAGCCTGCGTCAGCACCCACTTAAGCTTTTTCAGTGGCATAATAGGGGTAGGCTTGGTTCCAACCCTGAATGCAACTATGATAAAGTCATTTTTACTAAATCATTTACACCCAAAAAATGTGTGATTCCTCCAGTCCTGGGGACACAGGTTAGATAGGAGCGAAGAACCGTGTATACTGTTTTCACTGATGCACAATGCATGAATAACCATGCCATTCAAATTCAGGGCTAATATTAATTAAAATGACAGTCAACAAATGAGAGGCATTACATGTCTAATTTATTTGATCAGACTTCCCTCGAATGTCCACTTTAGGGTGCAAAAAGATATTTATTTCATCAAAAAAATATGCATATGTATGTGACTGTTCAAATTAGTAATAGATTAAAGGGGTCATTTACAACCAAGTGAACAATTGCAAGCACATCACCATGTTTTTTCAAATGGCACTACAATGTTCCTGTTATATCATCTACTACTATTCATAAACAAATGCAGGTTCAGAACCCTTCACACTAAGGAAGCACTGAATACGGGATCTGCAAGATTTGTATTATGCTAAATTGCACTCATCTGAATCCAATATAAACCTAGAAGTCGTTATAAATTTAAAGCTCTTGACAACTGAATGCGGCAATTTTTTGCACATCCCTACTATACAAAATTATATGCCCAGCAGGAGGGCTTTATAAACAGTAAAACTATAATAGCTGGTAGTAAATAAACCTTTAAACAGAACTATAAATTAAAAATAGCTACTTTACTGTCAATTTTACTTTACTGACAAATGTTTTTAAATCAAGCTGTTGTTTTAGAGGCACAGTGCACAAGCCAACTAGGCTGAAGGTTAGCACAACTATCTAATAAATGATGACAAGACAAACATAGTTTTTCCAAGAGAAGGGACACGTGGACTGAGCAGAGTCTTAATTAAAAAAAAACTCTTGGATGAAGCCTGCATATAAATCTTGCAACTGCTAAAAACATAGAGCTTGCTTTTATTTGTACCAGCATGTCCAGAAAATCTGCACATACACATCAGAGTATGTGCTTGGGGAATGCGTCTTATTGTTGTGTTGACATTTAAAACAATGTACCTGACCTATTTGAGAGTTAACATAACTAATAGGAACTCTATGTGTTTATTATTTATAGAAGATGCCCTTCAAATTAGGACCTCTGCTGATGTCTGCATTTTTCTGACAGTCAGATAGGTCGGAAAAATGAAAGAGACAAAGAGACTTTCCCCCCATCCATGTAGGGGAATATGTATATATATATATATATATATATATATATATATATATATATCCCCCCATCCATGTTAATAATTCTATTTGTATCTATGCCAGTGAGTGCCTTGAATATTTCTAAGGATTTCAATGTTTTGGGAGCAGCACCCGGGACTTTGAATTTTGGTGAGTGCTGATATATGATATAATTATATATATAACTATATATAGTTGAAACGTTTGCACTCTGATGAGTTTGCTGATGAGGGTCAGAATAATTTACACAATTCAAAAGGACCTGCACTCCAATATTAGTGAAAACACAAGTTTGATGTAGTAACTTAACTGGAGGGGGGCAGGCCCTGGTGCGAGACGTGTAGCCCGGCCCCCTCCCCTCCCTCCGTACCAGAAATTGGCCACTGGGGCCAGAAATTGGCAATGCACGTGCTGCCGGGGGGCCCTGAGGGATTCAGGACCCTGGCCCAATTGCACCCCCTGCTCGCCCAGTAGTTCTGCAATTGGTTTGATGAATAAATAATGTTGGTTCACTAATATTGAAGTGCGGGTTCTTCTGAACTCTATATATACATGGATGGATGGATGGATGATGGATCTTTCCTTAATTTGGATTGTCATACCTTAAGACTAATAGAAAATAATGTATGCATTAAATACATCAAATAGGCTGGTTTTGCTTCCAATAAGGATTCATTATATCTTAGTTTGGATCAAGTACAAGGTACTGTTTTATTATTATTACAGAGAAAATGGAAATAGTTTTTTTAAAATTTGGAATGTGCCCACAATCGGTAGGTCTAATCCTGAAATTTGCAATTTTGATTTGATGGTTTTAGTGCTTGAAGAAGTATCGGGAGAACTCACTAAACTGCGCAAATCATGCGCTGTGTTAGAGGCAGATCACGTAAGACTATTCAAAGGAGAGCAAGCGCCTGAGGATTTGTCTCACACCGGCATGCAGATTGAGGCATACAAATAAGAATTACTCCATTTAAGCGGGAGCAATTGTGGTCTGTACTCAATTCTGAGTCTATCGTTGGCTGAGCGGGGAGGTGCAGTTTGGGCACCATAATACATGCTTTCGGCATGCACCCAGACATAATTTTAAAAAACCCCTTCACTCTTGACACTAGTTCAGGAGACTCAGAGAGGATGATGTTCCTTCAAGTGCCACACAGCTGTGGACACCCCCCGGATCGACAGACCTCCTTCAGGGCAGGGTTCACCGAGAGGTAACCAAAGCAAAGGGGCAAAGGGAGCAGTGGATTGTTTTAAATTTGGCCGACTGTTAAATCTTATGGATTACTTTAAACATGTTCCACGGATTGATACCAATTCTTCTTCATTAAAATTGAAAAGTACTTTTACACCACCTACTGTCAACTTGGATGTTAGACTTTTTAAACAATAACTCAAGTCGGAGGTATCTAACAAATCCCTCCATTGTGTCTACAGGAATAATTTGACTAAGCTGGAACGTGTGGCTAATAAAACTCTGACAAGTGATAACAGCATTGTGATCCGCCCTGCCGACAAGGGGGGTGGAATTGTGGTATTGAACTATTGTGATTACAGGGCTGAAATCTTGAAACAACTGTCTGATTCTATTGTGTATATATGTTTGCATGGTGACCTGTTAATACAGTTTATAGCAAAAGTAGTGACTAATGTTTTTGAAGCGGGTCTGATAATCTGTAGTTAAAAGATTTTTTGCTGCATTAAAATCCTAAATCCCCTGTCCTATATACTTTACCAAAAGTGCACAAAAGTTCAACAGAGCCTCTGGGTAGGGTTGATTCGTTACTCTACCCACTAGGACTGTATCTTGACTCAATACTACAGCCGGTACCTTGCAATACACCCAGGTATTTAAAAGACACACCGCATTTGTTAGAATGCATTAAACAATTGAAGCTATCTGTTAGTGAACCTTGCTTGCTAGTCAGCATGGATCTGGTTAGTCTTTCTACTATAATACCATATGAACCTGGCATAAGGGTACAACTCTCGCTTAATGAATTCAGTTCTTATTCAGGCCCATGATTCCTTTCATTTTAGATCCACTCATGCTTAAATTATCCCTTAACTATTTTTATTTTGGGCAGGAATATTACTTACATGTGTCAGGCACGGTAATGGGTGCAGCCATGGCTCCAGCATATGCCAACTTGTGTATGCACCAATATGAACAGTGCCACATTGAACCAAAGTTTGGCAGTAGATGGCTTTTCTTTTGTCGTTTTATCGCCGACATGATTATAGTATGGAGTGGCACTAAGGCTGAGTTTATAGATATGGTGGAGGAGTTGAACACAATTGAAAGTCCAGTGAGGTTCACTTATGTTATGGATCCACACAAAATTAATTTTCTAGATGTGGAACCCATCGCAAATGCCAGTTGCCTTGATTATACTCTTTACAGGAAACCCACTGACAGGTATGTCCTATTGGACTACAACAGTGGTCACCCTAGCCCCATGAAAAAGTCATTACCTATTTCCCAGTTCTGTAGAGTCCTGCGCAACAACTTTAACTTTTCAATAGCAGAACAACAATTATCAGACATGTGGACACGTTTAAAAAAAAAAAAGGCAACCCAGACAAAGTAGTGTCACAGGCTTTGAAGATGCGTGTACAAATAGATATTTTATAAAAGGTACTTATCTGCGTGATCTTCTGGTTAAAATGACCCCGTACAATGTTAGAGTAAGATTACATGTATTTGGTTATCTGGAGCTAAACCTGGTTGTTTCCATTGTCCAAATTATACTTCATGTAGATATATGACTCCTGGCCAAACGTTTTCACATCCCCAATATGATAATTTTTTACTATAAGACACCATATTACTTGTACCACTAGCCATGAAATATACTCTTATGTTGCTAAGACGAATTTAACTCTTAGACTAAGGATTAATGCCCATTGCTCGGCAATAAGTGTAGCATTGAGGGATGGTGTATCTATTTAACCTGTAGCTAAACACTATTAGGAACAGGGACACAGGTTACCTACTTTTAAGTACATTCCCATTGATCGCATTCCACCTTTGAGGTGAGGGGGCAATAGACCAAAGGTGATGATTTTCATGTTACATTTACAATTTGTGATACTATGTTGCCAATAATGCTGATTCAATATCTCTGCCTCTCAGTGGTTCTAATTTTACTATGTACTTTTTTCTTTTACTCTAAATGTGATCTGATGGAGACTGAAACGTTGGCCTGTTTTTAAATGTTCTAAATAAAACTTTATTCACTATATATATATATATATATATATATATATATATATATATATATATATATGAATATTATATATATATATGAATATTCTTGGAACATAGTGTTAAATCTATTTGGGAAAGCGGCTCTAACTTTTTTTCTATCCATTTTTCTTGTTATTATTTCATTAAGCTATATCTCATTAAACTTCCTCCCTGAATCTCTCTGCAGCACCAGTTTCTTTCTTTTCTATATAAACCATAAATCACTGGCCTAAATTACAATGTAATTAGAAATGCCTTGCTTCTAATGCTACATAGGACCTTTTACCCTCCTACATAATTCTAAAAAATTGCCCGTCATAATTTCTCTCCAAGAATAAATATAGGAAGATATGATCCTGAATTCCACTGTCTTAAATGTAATACAGGAGGCAATTATTATTCGCAATAGAATGATACCAATAATGGATATATTAGTTTTCCCCCCACCCTGTTCAACCTTGCTCCATTCATCTTTCTCAAATTTATAAATATAATAAACAGTTTTTGTAGCCTTGGCCCCTCCTAATAGATCAGCTATTATAGGTTAATGATGGATAGCCCATGGCACACCAGCTGATGCCAACTACAGCTCCCACAATCCTCCAGAATTCAGTGAGAAAGTTCAATATGCTGTTTTAGAATTTTTTGAGAGTAGTAGATGTTAGCGTCTCTGCTGCAGGATTTAATCTAAAACAACCAAACTGGATGAGCCTACATATAGAGTCTTTTCATATTATTGGTGATTCTACTTCTTCAACATTCTTCTTCCTATGCTCTACTTCAATAACAGGAGATTTAGGTGCCAATGAACCTGTAACAGGTACAAAATGAAAGAACTCTTTAATAAACAGTAGAAATTAAACACACTGACTTACTTTTAGGCCTACTGTACATTCACTGCTAATTAATGGCTGTAAGGCCAGTGTTTCTTCTATATACATAGAGCAGAAACCTATGGCAATTAATTAAGACTGCAGGACATGGTGCAGATTGCAAAAAAATTGCAGATTGTGCCCATTTTCTGCACTTTGCACCCTGCCTTGTACATCATGAATGACCTTTAAGATCTTTTAATATACATAAGGTCAATGCACATTTAAGACATTATTTTCAAACCATATTCAGAGTGTTCCCATTGATGAATCAGGAGTCCAATACTAGCATTTAGGCTGGTAATCAGTGATGGGCGAATTAATTCAGGCAAAGATTTGCAACGAATTTCCAAATTTCGCAGACAGCAAATGTTTTTCAAAACGAGTTGCACGTGTAAACATTTATGCATGTATAATCATTGTTGCAAGTCAAAATTATTCAGACGTCCATTGACTTTAATGCACTTGCACAAAAGAGTTGTATGTATAATAATTGTCGCTCCTGTCAAAAACTGTTGTGCATCAAAATAATTTTAACGTCCATTTACTTCAATGCGTTTCGTGAATTTTTCATTGAAGTGAAATGGTACAGATTCGCCCCCTCACTACTGGTAATGGCTAGCAAAGTCAAAACATTGGCATTGGACTCCTTATCCCCTGACATACTTCTATAAGATAAGGGATATTTTTTCCTTTTAACTGTAAATCAGATAACATTGATGCTTTTTTCTATAGGCTGAATCAATAATGAGGGCTCCTAATGACAACTTCTGTTATCCAGAATGGTTGGGATTTCTGGATAAGGTTTTCTTCAATTTAGATCTTTATACAATGTCTACTTAAAATGTATTTAACATTAAACCCAATAGGATTGTTTTGCCTCTATAAACATGAATTAAATCTTAGTAGGGATAAAGTCATGGTCAGACTGGAGGGCCCGGGGCCCATTGGGACTGCTGTCTAGGGCCCCTGTCCCCCTACCATGAAGTGTCAAATGCACGCAGTATGGCATGGCATGCATGCGCAAATGGTGCCACATAGCGAGCATGCACATACAAAAATGGCACGAACACGCGAATGGCACTGAGCGCCGGCGAACATTTTTTTAATGGAATCAGGAGGGGGGGGGGGGGGGGGGGGGGGGGGGGGGGGTTCTGGCCCGGCCCGGTTTTTTCCCAGTGTTTTATTTTAAAAGAGAAAAAATTATCTATTTTGATAACAGATACCATACCTGTATAACTGCTGTAGGCCTCCTGCACCCAAATTCTATGGGTGAACATTATAAAGAAGACAGACATGCAGAAAAACAGTGTAAACTGAGGCTGTTTATTTATTTATAGCTAATGTTGTTTCACTGAGTGAAATACTGATCTATCTCCCATTATAATGTATACCCTGCCCTCCATTAGCATAAGATAAAACCACAGCATAAAGCAAAGTTGTTTTATGAATAATCAAAAGTCACATTTACTTATTGCTGCTAGCAAAACATACCTTTTTTCATAACAAACATATTATTGCAAGTGTATATTTCTCTATCCAGTCTCTTTCCATATGCACCAATTTAATAAAAGAATATTAACTATTACATAACATATTTTATGATCTATGGGCTGCTTTGGTGTAGACAGATATGAACCTTTTCCTAAAGGTGCAGTTCAAACAAATGTAGCGGATAAACAAGTAATGCCAAAAAGTGGAAGACAAACGTGGAAGCAGATTTAGAAGATAAAGGCTGAGAAATATTAGCTGTAGCAAATGGCAACAAATTGGGCATTGTTAAATTGGAGCTGACTAGTAGTTTAATCAATCTTCATTAATTCTACTACTATTTTTGATCAATGTGTGAATGTGTTTAACCATGAAAGGATGAGCAAATGTGTTTTTTTCCATGTGTTCTTCTCCTGTTTTGTATCGTAAAAATTGTGGGTTTTCTTTTTTTTTTTTGCATCAGAGCTGTTAACTGAATTGTTTGCTTATTGTTTTAATAGGGACCACCCTCAGCCTAACAATTGTTTTTATGCTTACTCCAGCATACATTAAGTCAGTGGTTGGAATGTCTGTCTCCATCCATCAGTGAATTATTTTTCCTGTGGAAAAACAAATGTAGTTTAAGGAAGCTCACAAATAAAACATTACTGGTTGTGTGTGGTGAAAAACAATGAATTAGGATTTTATATTTTTTTATTTTTGGCAAATACTGATAACAAGAGGCACAATTGATTCATTCACTTTGTGCCCATTGCCCCTTACTTCTTAAATGTATAAATTATTCAGTTACTATGTTTAGTAAGCAGGCAATTCAAAATGGGATTGTTGACAGCTCGCCCTTAAATATATAGCTATAGAATGAAGGGGTAGCAGTATAATTGCTTTTACTGGGCCAACAACCGACTTTTCTTTTTAACTTATAGATGAACCCACTGTGGTTCGAAAGCCTCTTACTCTAATTTTTTGGTCTAATAAAAAGGCATCATACTGCCTACATCTGCTGTCATTCTACACCCATATAGTGCAGGGACAAGATGAAAGAGAGAGAGAATGATCTCAGGATATAAATTGAGAGCAAGAAAGGGCTGTTGCAATGTTGCACAAGTAGAAGAGGTAATGGTGAGTGAGGCATGTGTGAATTAAAGGTTTGAAACATAAATGAAACCATCATGAGTTTGAGAAGCTGGGAGAATTGCAACATTAATAAAAGTAGTACTAGCTGAATTGATTTCTAAGCAGAAACTCAAGTTACATTTCTTTATACTATACTAGTATAAATATTTTTTTGGGGGGGGGGGTAGGGGGTGCTTGACAAACCTATTCATTTCCCAACTGCAATACGTATTGTAAAAATAATGTGCATTTGATCAAGCAGGCAGTCATTCATTCTGCGTATGGGACCAACATTATTCCCTTCTCAACTGATATCTGGGCGTGGTATTGGCAGGAGTCAACAACAACCAACCATTTATATAATAATAATTTACTCCCCAATGTGTTCTGCTAATTTGACAACAGTAAATCTTGATGTGATTGCAGGTAAAGAGTCCCATGTGCAAAATAGTTGTGCGAGTGCTCCTTAAGACAGTGCACCCTTGATCTTACTGCCTGATTAAAATTACAGGCCAACGCTAGCTACAGTATCCTCCCTTTCAATGCATACTTATGGGGCAGATTTACTAAATTCGTGTGATTCAAATTTTTGAATACCTTTTTTTGGGCACTTCGAATAAAAAAATTTGTTCGATTCGATCATGCAATGGTCGAATTACTTGCCCTTTAAATTTGTATTTGAATCCCTAGTTCGCCAGATTAAACCTACCGAATTGCTGTATGACCTTATGGGAAGCTCCCCTAGGGTTATTTCAGCTTTTTTAGATCGAATAAAGAAAATTCAATCGAATGGTTAAAATCGTTGGAATAGTTCGATCGTATTCTTTTTCTTCGATAATTCGAACAATTGAATTGCGCTATTCGATTTTGAAGGGTTAAAATTCGACCAAAATTCAACCTCGAATTTGAGGATTAATTAACCCTCGATTTCGACCAATAGTAAATCTGCCCCTATGTGTTTACATAGTTTGCACATCACAAACAAAAGCAAAAATGTGTATATCCACACTGTCGCAACAAAATACTGAATGTCTAATTTAATTGATTTCAGTATTAACAGTGAAAGAGCAGGCATTGGAATTAAACTAGAAATACGATTATTTAAATTCAATAATATGATAGTTTTACAGAACAAAAAAAGCACAAAGAGATAAAAGGGAATCACTTGAAAAAACAATTGTTTGACCAGGAAGGTGACAATTTAGCAAATTTTGCTTAGAATCTTGGAACTGGCTGAAAATACTAGCAACTGTGATTCATAACAACTGAGGGACCATGAATATGACATTCTAATGGTAACCGGTAGTGTGCAATGTTTCACATTCTCACCATATTAGCAGTCTCACGGTCTCGCCATATTAGCAATAAAAAACGTTTTACAGAGTGCAAACATAGCAGCTCTTGTATCTCTCCTTTCCTATCCTTGTGCTAATAAGAATAGATAATGAACCCAAGTAATTAGTCTGTACTTACAATGTACCATTTAAGACAAACCCTTTTTAAAACATAAAACGTAGGACTCATATTGACACCTTCAAAAAGTTACCAATCAATTTTCCCAGTATCTGATCAGAAGAAATGTGCAGTACATTTTCCCTGGAAAAAAAAAACTCCATGGAGGCCCTAAAAATGTGTACATCTGGAGCTGGCCAAACAACACAGTAGGAAAGTGTCAAATCCCATACACAGTAAATAAAACAATTTATGTTCAGTAATCCCAGTTATGAACAGATGGGCAAACTATGTGTTTCAAAGCAGAGCTTTTAAGGCCCTTCTCTCTGCAAACGTCAAACAATATATTTCAACTAAACTTTAATTATTTTCCCATTTTCTGATGTTTATCTTAAAACCTGCAAGTTATAATACTGCAGATTCTTTTGAACTACAAAGCCAGAGCTGACGGTTGTTTGGCTGCTGGGCATTGTAGTGAAAGCTGACCTACTGGTTAAATACTCCTATCTTTAGCTAAACTGTGTTCTCCTCATTATATAATATTTTCCTATACTGCTCCTCTACATGAAATCACCCTCCGTCATGCTCTGACTCTATGTAATTATTTTAGTTTATATGTATTTCATGTCTGTTTGGCCAACAAGGTTTTGCTGTCCATAAAAACTAGGCTATAATTATCAAAAATGGCCCACCCCTGGCTCTCAGAGAATTTCCTGAATGTGGAAGGACCACCAACCCTCATCAAGGGATTATAGTCTGAATATGTACTGCACAGTTTTGATTACTAAATACTGGTATGGGGCCTGTTATACAGAATGCTAGGACCTTAGGTTTGGCAGATAAGGGATCTTTCAGTAATGGCTAACCATATCTTTAGACTACAAAAGTTTTTTTTTGATCATTAAATAAACCCACTAGTATTTTTTGTATCATTAAGGATTTATTGTTAGTGATGAGCAAATTTGCTCGATTTCACTTTGCCGAAATATTTCACAAAACAAAAATTCACAAAACGCTGAAAAATTTGCTACACACATCAATGGGCATCAGAGCAATTTTTCATGCAACAATTTATTTCTCACTTCAAATGCATTAAAGCCAATGGGCGTTTTTTCTTATGGCAATTTTTTTTGTCTCAGTGACAATTTTGTCTTGGAGGCTTTTTTGCCTCAGCAACTTTATTGTCCAAAAGCATTATAGTCCATGGGTGTTTTGTTTTTCTTATGGCAACTTTTTTGTCTCTGTGACAATTTTGTTGCGGAAACTTTTTTGTTAAGCCGAATGTGCAGGTGGCAAAGTGAGGAATTTCTCAAATCCCTGCCTGGCGAATAAATTCTCGGATCACTATTAATTATATCTTAGTTGGGATTGAATACATGGTACTGTTTTATCATTACAAATAACAAGGAAACTTCAAATGATTTGGTTAAAATAGAGTCTGTGGGAGATGGCCTTTTTGTAATTTGAAACTTTCTGGATAACAGTTTCCATACTTTGAGCCAGGCAAAACTTCTGAGATTTTCAGTGCACCATAGCTTTAAAGATGCAAAAGATATAAGTAGGTAAATAATTCATGAAAATTATATATATATTTTCTTGCACCACATACTGTAACCTATGCATTAATACATTGCTTTTGTTAAAGCTTTTGTTTTTTTTTATAAAATGAAAAATGTACCCATAAGTCAGTTAGTCAAAAAAGGGTAACCCTGTTTACTGTAATTATATGAATTTGCTTTCAGGGACCATATTGGATTTTCTCAAATGTGGGAGGGGGAGTGGGTTCCAATTTAACTTTCCCACATATACATCATGGTCAGGCCTGTTTATCAGGATTGGACAAGGCCTGGAGTAGGTGTTTTAGCTTCGGGGAACAACTGTACTTATTGCTATTTACATTACCCCAGTCAAGTCACTGTTGAGGCATGAATAAATAATGCCATCAATAAGGTAAGCAGGTTACTCAGAAAATAAAATTACTTTTGCAGATACATTCAATTATATCTAGTAACATAGTACATAGTTGGCCCAAAGCAGCATAGCATCCATACGGATGTGTTTTTATTATTCTTACTACATTAGACCCATCAAAAGTACTTTCTAATCTGAGCTATTTGACTGGGATAAATTGTCTTATTGTGTAGGTGCCTGATAGTACTGCTTTATAATAACATTTATTTATTGTACGTTAAGAAGACACCTTCTTGTTTTCATTGATTCTTAGAAAAGATTTTCATCCCAAGTAAGTTCACATAATTATAGTTTAAAGTATCTGCTGGAGATTTGCTCAAAGCATCCACCACCCTTTCAGGAATGCTTCATTTTTATAGCATGTTCCACACCATGAATAGAAGCAAAAGCCATATGCTCTGTGCTATTGGCAGGTCCCTTGTGCCTCTGCGGGCGACATTGTATTCATGAGTGTCATTTAATATCACATGCAAATGATGTATTATATTGTGGCCTGGTGAGGCAACAATAGTTTCACACCTCACAGGGCATATCTCACCTCCTTAATGTTGTATGGTGCATTACCTCATATTTGTTAATAAGATGTTAATTAATCCACCAGTGAATAACATATATGTTAAGCACCAACAGATGCATATGTTACTGCAAATCATCCTCATTGTGCTCTGAATTGCTATTTACAAGCACCGCTCTTCATGACCTGCTGAACACTTCTTTGAATGAGGAATAACATATTTCTTTTTTCTTCAAGATCTCCAGCATTCTATTGGCACAGGTTCAGGTTAAGTAGACAGCTGATGTGTTCTTTGTTGTGACAAAGTGAAATGTCTGCTAAAATCAATTTAGGGCTTGTTAATTTCATTGAAAATGCAGCCCACTGTGGTAATTAATCCCAAGAAATTGATCCCAGTTAAACATCTGTAATGTCTGCTTAATAGATCTTACCCAGAGGAACGGGTTTCCCACCAAACATCACCTGCTTCTCAGAGGTTTCTAAAGCAGATTTGTATGTTTCTGGTTTGTGCACACTGACTGACTTGGCAAACATTTGAATAAAAACAATTAATCAACATCAACTCTGTGGAAAAACAAACTTAAATTATATGGGTATGTTAATCTGAACATAAGAGAGCAATTAAAACACAAGTAATGAACACCACCCCTCACATCTATTTCTTCCTGCTAAAATTCCATTCATAAGAGTGCAAAGATTAAAAGCCAGTGTTTCTCACAAATTTGTATAATCAATAATTTGTTCTTATTTTAAAACGACTCCAAGGGTTTCCTGTTTCATCTACACTTTCTACTGTTTCATTTTGTCGGAATGTCAGTTTGCCGTAATGACAATACTGGTTTACCACTATGTCCCGACTAAGAGAATATTCTGCCTGGGGCCTTATGTTGTGGTTCTGGAGGATGGAAAAATGGGAATTGAAAACAGTTCCCTGCTGCATCAAACAAATGTGACCTGTAATCAGGAATATGGCCGAATCTCCAAGTTTCCTTGGACACAGCATGTAACCGCAGCTCCTGCTTCTCTCTATGCTCACTCTGTGCAATGTCTCTGGACATCCCTGCTCCTAATCACTTTCCATCAACATTACTGTAACATAGACTGAAAGAAAACCAGGGCTTAGCATGTTAGTATCCTAATTTTGCTTCAACTGCAGATTTTCTACATAGTGTCTCTAAAAATATTTTATATGTTTGCTGTTGTTTCAATTAATATTTGCATATAAATTTCCCAACGAAATTCATATCAGACTTAAAACACTGGTTATTGTCATCCTGCCAAATGACTAGGCTTAAAGCTTGAGGAGTACTCACACATTGCTGTACAGTAATGTAACTCACCAATACAAATTGAGGAACTAGTGGGTCTGTCCTGAGATAATGATTAGCTTGCTCCAAATCATGCTGTAAACAGAAGTCCTAGGGACAAGGGAGGTAATAATCGAAAAAAAAAATTTCAAAATGCATCAGTTAATAGTGCTGTTCCAGAATAATTCTGCATTGAAATCCATTTCTCAAAAGAGCAAACAGGTTTTTTTATATTTCATTTTGAAATCTGACATGGGGCTAGAAATATTGTCAATTTCCCAGCTGCCCCAAGTCATGTGACTTGTGCTCTGATAAACTTCAATCACTCTTTACTGCTGTACTGCAAGTTGGAGTGATATCACCCCTCCCTTTCGCCCACCCAGCAGCCTAACAAAAGAACAATGAGAAGGTAACCAGATAACAGCTCCCTAACACAAGATAACAGCTGCCTGGTAGATCTAAGAACAGCACTCAATAGTAAAAACCCATGTCCCACTGGGTACTATTCAGTTACATTGAGAAGAAAAAACAACAACTGCCAGAAAGCAGTTCCCTCCTAAAGTGCTGGCACTAGTCACATGACTGGGCAGCTGGGAAATTGACAAAATGGCTAGCCCCATGTCAGACTTCAAAACTGAATATTACAAAAATCTGTTTACTCTTTTGAGAAATGGATTTCAGTGCAGAAGTCTACTGGAGCAGCACTATTAACAGATGTGTTTTGAACAAAACATGTTTCCCCATGTAAGAGTTTGATATATTTTTCAGTGTGAAGTAGGTATGGTATAATTCATTATGCAGTGTGGGAAACAACTCCAAAAAGTTTATAAAAGAAGGTTCAGCAAACAATGCAATATTTTACAACATAAATGCACCATAGACATTTATATACATGTATAAAATAAGAGGGAATATGTTTGTCTGTGTTGAAAGTGCTTGGTTTGCTAAATGTACTGCTCATAATGAGACTGAAATTCTTCAGTAATAATAAGGGCTTTAGGAAGTCTTTCTCTAGTGCTTGAGGCAGTCGTTTTTAACCCAGCAAGGTTATTGTGACAGCCTTACATCCCTTAGCATTAAAAGAAGTTTCCTCAGGAGTCAGTTCATACAACCCCTAACAATTTATTATTGGTCAGTCTGGTTTTTCTGACCACTTTAAATGGCAGAGGTGAGAATCTAACTCTCAGCAGTTGGGTTAATCAATAAGAGCAGTCACTTGCATTTCTTTACTGTTCAGCAATAAGGTAGAGATAGAATGAACATAGCATTCCCTGGAGCAAAGCCTGTGATCAACTCCTTCTGTGCAGGGAACCAGGATCAGTTATGCTTAATGCATGGTATAATTGTCACTACACATGGGATTTTTATCTTCCAGGAATGCACCACTGCAAATGCTTATTGAAAGCCTCATTTTCATTAACTGTTTCGTGGGTAAGTGATAAAAGATTCATTCTTTTTTTTAAATGGAACAAAATTCCTACAAATGTGTGAAAAGAAGAGTTATGTATGGATTGAATGATACCAAGGTCAGGTGGCAAATACAAACAATCATCAGTATAAAAAAATCTTCTTTACAGTAAATAGACTGAAGCTTTCCTAGATATCTTCATAAGAAATCATTTCATCATTTTGAAAGAGAAAAAATTATGTGAACACATACAAATTTATGGTGGCACCTTTTCCCTCCTCATCTGTGCCCACCATTGGTTGGTTGAGTGTATGCACTGACAACCACCTGGTTTAAAAGCTAATATATTAGCTCCAGGATACCAAGAGGAATTAGGTACCAAGCGCCTGATGCTCTTCTTTGTTTAGAAAAAGAAAAGAAGGAGGGCACAGGAAAAAAAAACATCAGTCATTTAGTACAAGTCATTTTACATGCTGGCATAATGAAGTATAAAAACGACTTCAAAGAACTGATTTCCTAGTTTTAACTCGCTACCAGCGAAGCTCTTTGTGAGGCCCCATGGAACATGCATTCTCTGCTCCACTCAAACAAAAGGACTGCAAATTCATCAAACTATTTAATTATGCCTCTTTATTTTTCTCCATTAGTAAGTCCTGCCAGCACAAAGTAAATAAAGCCACCATGGTCTTTCCTCAGCAGACACATTGACTGTTTTTATTCTTTATTCTGTTTACAATATAAAGGGTTTTCTCTGCTTCAACCCCCCCCCCCACCTTTCCATCTTGGCTAGTTTCCTAGTACAAGCATCACAAATTGAAGCACCCAACTGCACATGCATGGACTAAGGCAAAAGCAAGCAAGAAAGGGCACTCTGCATTGCAAGCACATACCCAAGACGGCTTTCACAGAAGCAGCCAACAGTAGCCAAGACGCACTTTACAGTCTCATGGAAAAGAGGAGCTTTTTATCCTCTAGTAAATTTGCTTTTTACATCTATTTCTTTTCAGAGAGGCTTGTTATTGAGCTCACTGTCCACAAATTCCATTGATCTGAGACTGTGACTCAATCCATATGCTCGAGCTTTGACACCAGCACAGCAAGCAAGCCATACAAATCCTGTTCAGGCTACAAACTTATTGATTTTATAGATTTCACCCAAAGTTGTGATAATGATATATCATTGTTAAATTTGGTAGAACAAACTGCTTTCCCAATCTGTCAATGCAAGCATGAAAACCAATTCCCGGCCCTGTTTAGAAAGCTTTCTTGTTGCTGAAGAGTAAATACAGAGAGAAGAAGCAGATCTCCTTCAATACTCAGCCCGAGGCCACAGCTTGATGGATGATAGCCTTCTCTGCACTCATGACTGACCTGCCACTGCATGTATAGCCAGCCCTCAACTCTACCATCAAAATTATCTCTGATTTGCTTTATTTCTGCCCTTTCTTTTATTTTTAATTGCAGATTGAAAATGCAGTACCTGCAATTCATATCAATTAGTTTTTAAATCAAGCTTGGGGAGAATTCTGGATGTGATTTGCACGTGCAATTAAAATATATTTTTCAGACAAAAAGCGATTAGTGGCTCTAACAAATCATTCTTTTTCTTTTAATCACAATTCTTCCAGTTAATTAAACCTTGAGTTCAATCTTTTTAGTTGATAATTGTGAGTTTTTGGTGGCCGTGAAGAACTGCCTCCCAGTCTTAATGCTGTATTAATGGACAGAACTGCCAGTTGTCATAAACAATTACATTGAAATCATTTCTTTCATTAAGCAATCATCTCCTTTCAGTCATTCACGAATACCCCGGAAACTTTTGTTCCTTCTCCCTTAGTTCTACAAGTAAGGACTTTTTTTTTTCTTATTTTAAACCTTTCACCCATTTTAAAAAAGCACCACTACGTTTTTTTGTCCTCACACATAGACTAAAGCTGGTTCTTAATTGCAGCGGTTCAGGTTTTTAGAGACCAGCATCTCTTTCTCCTTTGGGAGCAACAATTTACAGAGAGCATTATTGATTTTCACCATAATAAGGGCCAAGATGTCCAATAGGCTCTGAGCAACTGGCACATAACATCTTTGCTCAAGTGTGTGCGTTGTGCTCTATAAATTGAATATTTGATAGGTACCAGTCTTAATTCACTGGTGGCATATGCTGCAGTTGCATCTAGTATACATCTAGGGCAACATAGTACTGACTTCTCTTCTGTAATTATTTTTTTTTTATTTGAACAGCATTTTTCTAAATTTTTTAATACAAGAATTAATGTTTGACAAAGGACCAGAATTATACATTTACCGTGGTGTGTATAATTTATTTTTAGCATAAGTGATAAACATCACTGGGGCTCGATAATGAGACGATAAAAGGGAATATAAAGGCAAAAAAAATGTATTCCATTTTTACTTTCTTTAATGTAAAAGAAACCTGTAACCAATTTACTTTAATTAAAAAATGTGTACTGTTTTTACAAGGAACTGGACTGTATGCAGTGAAATTACCCCTTCATTTACTTGCTCTGACTGCTGTGGACAGGAAACTTCAGGAGGTCCCTACCTAACTACTCTGCAGGAACTTGATCATACTTTCAAACAGCAAGGGGAGCCCCACCTTCCTTCCTAGCAGCTTTGTTAGTTCCCCTGTTAGAGCAGCCTGCGACTCTGTGGAGATTCATACCCGCAACAGTCAGAGCAAGTACATGAAGGGGGAATTTCACTGCATGCAGTCAGGTTTCAGATTTATTACTGGAGATATGTTTCTCCAGATCACACTGAGCATGTGCAAGGTCTTGGTCTCGGAAAGATGTTTAAGAAAATTACAAGATGGAGACCAACTGTAGCCAACTTTGAAAGCATAAGTCATTGTTTGATTAGGCTTCTGGTGCAGTAAGTCAATATTTATATTTAGTATACAAAATGCAGATTTTCTAGCATTATTCGATTTTAGACTCCAAGGATGATAGGGGAGGTGTTTTATATGGCATAAATATGATCTGCTGGATATGGATAGAGCTACGTGGAAATTTTTTCTAATAAGATACAGGTTACTATTCACAATTAAATGAAAAAGATAGCTAGGGCTAAAAATTAAAACATTAGTTGGGATGCAGTTCAGCCTAAATTGAACCAACCTGAGAAACATTTGTCAAGACAGGGTACTTTTATGCCCCCTTTAACTCACTTAAAGCAGCTGTCCATGGTTGCACAGCAATTCTGTTCAATGTTGGCAGGTTTTTCTAATCTTTTATTTATTTTCTTCAGTGGCCTTCCATTGACTTCAATAGCTCAGACATATTGGATAGTGAGTTTTTATCATTTTGTTGCTGAGAAAAAAGTTATTGATAGCCTATGCAATCCTACCACCACCTCTACCAACATATGACAATGATACTCATCAGATGTGGCTGTATGAAAATGAATTAATAAATAATGTACTATATCAGAAAATTAATTTTGTCTCCAATTAACCACACTATAGACCCTCCTCTGTTGTCAGAGTGATTCCACTCAATTAATCCATCCAGTTTCCATTAGGTATGGGCTGCTCCAAAAAAGATTACAAATATGACATGCGACCATACTTGAGATAAAGAGACATTAAGCTGTGCAACATAGAAAATAGCAAAGGGATTTATACTTTGACTAAGAAAGCAGAAGAACAAATTCTGCAAGATGATCAGGACTATCTGAAGGGTGGGGGTACCTAGATAGATAGATAGATAGATAGATAGATAGATAGATAGATAGATAGATAGATAGACAGATTTTTGTACAAGGTGTTTGGAATAAAGTTGTGGGTGATTTTCATAGGGTGTGCCAGATACAGCACTGCGCTTATAAATTAGTTACCCCAGTGCATGGTAAAACCAAACACATAAAAAATAAAGAGGACCAATACTGCTGCGCTACTGATGCTGCAACTGAGAGAGGAAGTTTAAGAGTTAAGCAGACCACTCTAACACCAAAAATCATTCTCTTTCAGTCTGTGCACTCATTACTATATATGAGGGGATAAAACACTCTGGTAATAAAAAAATATATATCAAAAGTGATTGAAGGTGATCCCATCATTGTCTATCTTAATAATCAATGCAAGATTCCATGACACGAGGGGCCCTTCCTCTGACAGTTTGATGAAGGGTGCTGTGAAAGCCCGCAATGATTACATATTCAGTCAGCCATTAAAAGGCTCACATTTAAACCTCTTTTGTTATTTTGTTGTATCACAAGAGTACTTTATCCTCCCATATATCATAAATATGGAACCTGATAAAATATCATAAATATGGAATTCAATAAGAGCACAGAGCTGGTTTGCACATAACATTTCTGATGCTTTTCAGGATCTTTATCTTCATTCAAAATCAACTTTTGCTGTACTCATTGTTGTCTTTTAACATTTTCTTACTTTTGTTTCTTTTTTCTCTGTCTAAACCTTTTACCTTTCCCCTAGTCTCATTTTAATCAGCCTCCCTTTTTGGAGCCCAGCTATTCTTCTAATGCCCCTTATAAATAATTTTTTTCTACTGAGCTCCTTTTCTTCCACGGCCCATTCAAATTTGCAGTTTGCACCCTGATGAACAACTCTAGAATTGAGAATAAAGAACTGTGCCTCACTCTGTATACTATCTATACACTTGCATTTGCTGCCTGTGTCTGCTTTTATACCTCGTTTATCCCTGAATCTTTCTTTTCTTTTTGCCCATTTTGCTATATATCTGCAGCTCACACTTTAGGGTATATGTTCTTTCTTTGGCTGAGTACTTTCCTTCCTATAGGGATTAGAGTATGACTGTGCAGACATTAATCCAGTCAACTATAGCACCTGTAGGTGGGCACCTCTTCAGCTTGGAGGTCTATGAGTACACATATGGCTACATTGATAGAAGGAAGAGATGGTAAATTTACACAGACAGAAGGGGCTTAGAATGTTGGGAGTTGATTTTTGCTTTAAGGGAACTATGTGAGCTAAGGTTTGTCTTGTACTGTCCTGATTATTATAAGACCCTCTTTTTAATGACTATAAGGCCCTGTGTCATATAAAGATAGAACACTTTAGTGGTAATGATTTAAAAATTGCAGCTTTTTTTAACAGGTAAAATGCTTGGCTTGCAAATAAGTTCCTCTTCTGCCAGTTTGGACTCATCTGTTTATAAGATGCTTCCTGAAAGGTACCCACTTATTCTCTTCATTTATACTTTACATAAGCACAAATGCATAGTTCCATTGACTCAGTGCTTAGACTGTGTTTTAACTGAGAACCTGAATTTATTGTGGCAACTGGGATTCTGTGGCTATTTCACTAGGTGAAATATGATTAAAACAGAAAAGCAGCTGCGTATAAATCAGCGATTTCTGCAAAACTTATGGGGCACGTTGCAAAGGAGAGGAGGTTTATTTTATAGAATTCTGGTTAAGATTTCATGAGGTTCGTATGCTTAAACTTCCTTTTCTTAATTTATCCCTTTTTTAGGCAGGCTTTTCTGGTTCATTGATCCCTCAATGCTCTTGCATAATCCAAGTGACTTGAAAAGTATGTGTATTTGTGTGTGTGTGTATCCAAGTGGTATGTATGTAGGAGTAGTAGACGGCTACACCTTGGCCCTGTTTGTAGTAAAATCAAGATACATCATGAAACAGACTTTATATTTTTATGTTCTCCAACAATACTTAGGAAATGGTGACATATCAGAGGCAAAATCTAAGCTAAGCTTTAATGTGAAAACAAGTTCAAGGCATGTAGATTGTTCCCTTCCTTGGTTAATTTTGTCAATTCTTCCCTTTAGCAGCAGGAGTAGTAGAAATATACACTTGTGTGGAAAAACAGTAGTTGCTGCTGACAAGCTAGAAACAGTAAAAATTGGCAAGGAATGGAATTTCTGTTCCACATAGATAGCAGGAGAGCCAGGTGCCCCTTTCGCAAGCAGTGGGGGAAAGTAAGGCTTCTGTATAAGAAGATGGTCTGCTAAACAGAACATTCTTTGCATGAATTTTCAATTTTTTTTAGAATAAATGTTCTTGTCAGCCAAGTTGCATGAAACCTACAGAAACAGGCACAAAAGAAAATGTTCCCAAACACCTCTGCAAACTGTGGTGGGCATGTCAGGCACTAATCCCCTTTTGGAAAGAGGTCTCACAGTTAAGTTCCAAAGCTACTTCCAAACCAATATCACTGACACCATTGCTGGCACTACTCAACCATGGACTACAAGACATCACTCCAGAAATTGAGCTTCCATGTCCTCTTTGTGAAAATGTCCCTTAGCGGTAGAACTATCCCAGGTCTTCATTCAATTTATTTTTTGGTTGCACGGCTTCCTGGCTGAGATAGCCTCTGACATAGGATCTCAATTCACAGCTAAGTTCTGGTGTTCCTTATGTAAAGACTTGGGTATTACTCTTCAGCTCTCTTCTGCCTACCACCCCCAAACCAGTGAGGCAGTGGAGCGGGTGAATCGAGCATTAGAGCAATTCCTGAGGAATCATATTTGGTCTGTTCTCCTCCAGTGGGCGGAATTCAATCATAATAATGCATGCCATACTTCCACTGGAAGGTCTCCCTTTATGATTGTAGCATAAAGGGACTTTTTCTTGTCCCTGCTGCAGATGAGTATGCAGCCCATATGTCTGCTATTTCGGACACAACTAAAGTGAATTTGGAGAAGAGTGCTCTGGTGCATAAGACTTTCACTGATTGCAGACGGAGATCCACCCCTCCATACAAGGTTGGAGACAAGGTGTGGTCATCCACTATGAACATTCATTTAAAAGTTCCTTCTCCCAAGTTGGGCCCAAAGTTTGTCCGTCCTTTCCCCATTTCGGAGATAGTTAATCCTGTGGCAGTCCGACTATCACTTCCCCTTGATATGCAAATTCCTAATGTGTTTCATGTCTCCCTGGTTAAACCAGCAATTTCCAGCCTCTTCTCTTTGGATCAGTCTCCTCCTTCATCCATCTCTCCAGGGGTTGTCTCCAGTTCCTCATTAAGTGGAAGGGGCTTTGGTCCTGAAGCTCTTGAGAGAAACTCTGATGTGCATGCCTCCTGATTGGTAAGGGAATTCTACAATCGATTTCCCCAGAAGCCAAGGCGCCGCATCCAACACGGTGGTGTCCATGATGCAAGTGGAATGGTGCCGGCGTCACGATGCCGGTGCGATGACGTCACACGCCAGGCGAAATTTGAATACTTAAGGACTTCCAGGTCATGGGTTCGATGCCTGATTATAGCATTTGTCTTGTACATTCCTGGGTATTCTATAATTCCTGTTTAACTGTTTCCTGGACTTCTGACCCTGCCTGCACGTTGACTCTGACATTTTTCTGCCTGCCTTTGAACTCTTGACTGAACTTTGATTACAATTTTGCCTGAACCCTTTTGTACTGCAATTTTGGACTTTGACCCCTAAAGGTTCCTCCTTGGTCCTGTCAACTCCAAATGGGAGCTGATAGGCCCCCTGACATATATGAAGAAAGATATATACAGTTAAACAATGGGGGCATCAGGTAGCTCTTTCTACATTCTTCAGTCTCCCATAATCTCTAGAGGAGAAAAATGTATAAAATAAGTAGAGACAGGAAAAGGAAGAAGGCAGGCCTCTTAACATATCTTGAGCCAAATATCCCAAGTCAGGAATAGGAAAAATAGACTCTAAAGAGATGTACTGATACTGATACGTGGAGGTAGATTTATTACATTTTGAATTAGAGTTTTTCTAACATGACCATAGGGGGAAAAAAATCCCAGTCAACTCAATTAAATGCCAATGTTTTTCTACATCAATAGCATATTTCTGAAAAAAAGCTTAAATAAGAAATACATGATTACTTTAAATCATGGCAAAATATTAAAGGAATTGTTCAGTATAAAAGTAAAAACTGGGTAAATAGACAGGGTGTGCAAAATAAAACAGGTTTTAAATATAGTTAGTCAGGCAAAAATTGAATGTATAAAGGCTGGCGTAAGTGTAAGCCTAACCTAAAAGAACAGGACACTACGTCTTGCTTTTCAGCTCTCTTGGTTTACACTGAGTGGTTACCCTGGTTACCAGGCAGTAACCGATCAGTGACTTGAGGGAGGGCCACATGGGTCATAACTGTTGCTTTTGAATCTGAGTTGAATGCTGAAGATCAATGGCAAACTCACTGAACAGTTATGTCCCATGTGGCCCCCCTTCAAGTCGCTAACTAACTCAGATTTAGGGAGCTGAAAAGCAGGAAGTTGGATTCTGGCTGTAGTATTGGACATCCAGTCACTCCAACTTTTATAGTTTGCATTTTTCCCTGACTAACTATATTAGAAACATTTTTTATTTTCCACAGCTATCTATTTACCCAGTTTTTAATTTTACCCTGAACTGTTCCTTTAATTGCACAAATCACCAAAAAAATTTTCTTATAAAATAACCCCCATATTCAAATTTGAATAACTTCCAAAAATTTGAGGTTGTGTGTGTTTTTTTTTTAATTATTTTGAATTTCGAATAACAACTTTGGATTGTAATAAAAAATATTGTGTTGTTTTTCACATTCATTTGTGTCAATCACTGTTCTTAATACTCTACAGCAAACTAAAGGGATAGGTGCCTAGCAAATGTTCTGTAGAAGGAACTATAATTGTGGGCAAACCTTGTTGTGCTTGTTGTGCCTTAATAGCTTAATTGTATACAGAAAAGTTACATCCCATACAGTTTCTCCATTAGTTTTCCTGCATCTACAGCTGGTAACCAGATTATGTAGAACAGAAACGTTTACTATATGGAAAAAATAGTGAAATTGAAATGCTGCTGTTTTATTGCTAAATCAAAAGGGAAAATATAAAACATCAAAGAAAATATTTAAAATATATCAAACACAATTTGTAAAATAATATAGCGGAATAGAAGAAACATTCTAGTTTGTGAGTGTTGTGCACATGTGGAAAATTCATTTATTAACAGTACTTACAGGGCCCCCAGATATCCTTTAGCATGTGCACTAGGGAACAGACTTGGGGAGTATAATAGCTTCTCAGGAGCATAGAAAAAACTCAGATGAAAGTACAAGCATGGCTAGTAAAATGGCTGCAATAACCAGCTAATACATTACAAGACTTGATTACATAACATGACCTGTATAGACCTCTTCAAGTGACAAGTTAGAGCAGCCATTTCGAGCACTACTGCTTTCATTTAATTTCCCTCTGCCGGATGGTAGTCACGCAGGTGATTTCAGCAAGCAGCAGAATAGAATCCTTGTGTGGAACACAAATCTGTGTGTTTGCCATCTGTATAGCTAACAAAACAAAAACAACTGGAATACTTATGTGTTGGGGTTTTTGAGAGTCAATAAAAAAGAAGTTATGATGTAGCAGAATATGATAGTGGTCGCCTCCCTATCCCTGTGGCAAACCTGCTTGTGTCATATTTTTATAATATAATATTAATAATGTAATAGCTGCATAGATATACACAATATATATAATATCTGTTTATATTATACATAGTATGTGTGTCACATATAAACATTGTTAGTATTAGTATACAGCAATGTGTTACATTCCCTCCCCTCTGATGGCAGTTATCAGGTTAGTCCTTTTTGTCCCCAAAGCCCTTTAGTCTGCCTATTTCCCTGAAACCAAAAACTGAATTTAGTACCTTGTTCAGCTGAAATGAACCTAAGATTTACTGATCAATGAGAGCTGTATGCAGGAATTGTCGATATCTAGGTCAATAGAATTGGTTGAATTAGGAGTTCTCTGGAGCCAACAAAAACCAGACCCACCCACAGTCAGTTGGTAGCTGACAAGGTTGAAATAAATCAAAATTTATTGTCTGAAAATTATATATATATTATATATCATTTTATATATTATATTTTCCACTGAAACTATTTATTTAGTCAATTCAATTCTTCTAAACTTGTATGTGAGTGTGTATCTAAATGTAACTGTGCATGCCCCAGAGATCCTCTCCATGGGGTAATCTATTAATGCTTGGCATTGATATGGTTACCTCCCTAGTAACACTTGCTGTAAATCACAACATACATATACACTAAGCTGAATTTGGCTCCTATTTTGCTCCTATTTTGCTTTTATTGTTCTACGTGCAACTAAAAAAAAACACTGATTGGTTGCCTTGATTACTGCCCAGGTGCAAATTTGGCCAGTGTTTACAAATGAGCCCCACATGTAATTCCTTCAGAGGAGCTGCAAGTGGTTAGCACACAGTAGTGATTGGATGAGGTTGATTGCTGCTGAAATTTAACAAGGTCAAGGTTTATTTTTTGGTATAGGAAAGAATTTAGATTTTAAAGCCTCTGCTCTGACACAATTAAAATAATGAATTTGTTCACTATTGCTGTTTGTTCACTACAGTACATTTTTCTTATTTTCACTAGATATTGTCTCATTATTAATATCGAGGGTATTTTTACAAATAGAAGTTGTATAATTTGTTTCCTATGTTAGTGTGGACTTATAGGCAGCACTGTATTTAGGTCTGGAGCCTAGGGTGGCTGTGTATGACATCACTTAAGTCACATAATTTCTGCACGCAATGCTCCCAGTAAGCCCTTACCCCAGCTCTGCCACCAGATTTATATTAATCAGCTGGGGAGATTAATTGTAAAACTATCTACTATACTACTATCTACTATCTACTATAGGCACTAGAGGGCTGCCCTTTTAAAGCGGCCACTGTAGACACAGGCCCTTGGGTGTCTACATATATATATACATATATATATATATATTTATATATGTGTATATATATATATATATATATATATATATATATATATATGAATTCAATAGGAGCTTGCACTCGTAGGGCTTATAGTGGAAAAAAGGTTTTATTGGAAAAAACAACTGATGTTTCAGCTAGGTCCCTAGACTTTCTCAAAGTGAGTGAAACAAACAACCACAGCTACAACCAATTTAAAACACCAATGCAGTAGACATGTGTGATGTCATAGACATGGGAGGGCAGTACACAACAAAACAAACAAGAAATGCAAATGAGGTATAAGGTTTACAAAACATAAAAACATAAAATAAATGACCAAAAGCATAATGTAATATGCAGGAACAATAAATCAACAACAAAATTGCCACTACATGTGGCAAAAATGATCAGATCAAAACGAAACAATGGGATTTCCTAATTAGGCAGTCTTGTTACATAAAAAGATATTAGTCTCCTGTGTACTCTATTAGTCAAAAGTCTAAAATAGTGAAAAATCTAATATATATATATATATATATATATATTCTACATCTTGATAAAGGCCCCAGTGGTGAGGGTCGAAACGTCGATCTGTTAAATAAAGAATTAACACTTTTTTGCAAAAGACCCTGTTGTGCAACAGCTTCTTTTATATTTACTTATTCTGTGAGCACCAGGGCAATAACCCTCATTAGTGAGTGCATAAGGCATCCAACGCTTCCTTATATATATATATATATATATATATATACATAGTGATTTATTTCTGTGTCACTCACTCATCCTTGATAAAGGCCTCAACGTGGGCCGAAACGTTGGACACGTGAGTGACACAGAAATAAATCACTTTGAATGAAAAACTGGTGTGCTGGTCCATTTACAAAATACATGCAAGATTTGACCAAGCACCCAGGCTGAAATACAGTAAGAGTGCAGGTACCTTCTGAACATTATATATATACATATATATATATATATATATGGTCCCAAATTATAGGTTAAAAAGTGGATTTAGAATACAACATGCCTTGTCACATTTAAGCCGCATGATTTTGGAAACTAGATGTAGTTTTAAAGATATATAATAAATTATGGTATATTTGTTGCAAGACGTAAAATTCTGGTCTGTCATTATTTCTGTTATTATTAACATGTATTTCTAAATCGCCAACATAATCAGCAGCACTGTAAAATATACGGGTGTATGCAATGGACATCCAGATTTACATACTTAAATAACCAATAAATGACAGATGAGGTATAAAGGAAAAGAGCTTAAATCTTAAAGAGGTCTCAGCTTCAAGAAAATAATTTTATTACTACCCAGATTGTTCCATTGATTGTTACATAAATTCCAAGTAACTGCACATTGCATGCATTTATGTGGTAGCCCAAAATTCAATTCGAACTGAAAAAATCATTGTCTCTAAAAAAAAATTGAATTCCACTATTTGCCATCTTAAAGCTGCCAAATTGCCATTGTAGCCTATGGGGGACCTTCTGGAAGTTTTCCCGAAAATTGTTCGATTTGAATTCGATTGAATTGAATTCAAACAGACCTATTCAATCTGCCCCTAAATGTCTATGAAAATAAATCTGCCCCTAAGTGTCTTTGAAAAGAAGATACAAACACATTATCTTTTTTTGCATAGAAACTAAAAATAAAATACAGTATTTCCAAAGAATGATATAAATACACATAAATCAATTCTTTTGAGAGAAAACTAGGTGTTCATCTGTAATGCAACATAGGAGTAATAGAATTCCAGCATCTGGCAAGGTGTGAAGTAAAAGCTGATTAAATTGTTTTCTGTTCTGGTTTCTCTTTGGTCAAGATTAGCTCAGCCAAGGCATAGACGACAGTGACTTCTGAAATGTACATTAAATCTGACAAAACATATGGTCCATCAAATATAAAACACACATATATGTTCTAATATCCCTTTTACACTTAGTTAAAAAAAATACCAAGACACATAAGCAGTAAAAGAAAAGAATGATAGACACCTGCCAGTTCTTTGCAAAAGTTAATACTTTTAACAAGAACAGAGTATATTTTTTTTATTTGTTTATTTATTTTAAATGAGCATGTTGAATAAATTCCATAATTCCATGGATAATTCATTATGTTCTGTAACATGTACCAGATTTAGGAGAAATCATTTTAGTGTTTAAATATACACGATGCAAGTGTTTCCCAGCTCTTTAGTGGAATGTATCTGAGCTTATATTTGTAATCCACATGCCCATTGTCTGCACGGAGCAGACGCGTGGGACAATGGATGACTATTTCTGTGAAATCAAAGGTTGCAGGCCTCTGTAAAATATGTAAATGACTGCATAAAATACCTTTTTTTTTTTAAATTTCACACAAACACATTTTCCAGTCTTTATTTGTGTTCAGAAGATAGAACACTTGGAAGAGAGTCAAAAGGATTTCTACTGGCAGGTGATTGATGTTTTGCTAAAGGAAACTGATATGGAACAAATTGCTGCTGTTGAAACTTCTCACAAGCAAGTAAAAAAAAAAAAAAAAACTTGCTAAGGGTACTCAGATGATCTTTATGTAGTGATAACTGCAAAGAAGAGGCTGTTCTGTGTGCTAAAGTGCAGTACAGATGAAGGCACCAAAGTGAAGTATCATTTGCAGCTTCAGACAGGCTCTACTCTGTATCCAAACAATAAATGGTTTGTTTAGAATGCCTTCAATATCTTAGGAAATATTGACTCTCTAGCCAACCAAGAAAATAATAAATCTGGTTTCATAAGAAGGTCAGAGCTGTTCTGAGAACAAGTGAAGAAATTGAAGGGAAAAAAATCAGGGGCTTCAAGATACTTTTGAGGAGAAGCAAACATTTTTGTAATTTTCATGAACGTGGTTAGAAAGAAATTCAATCATTTTATAATAAAATATAATTGAATTAAATACTATGCATGATAATAAGTATTCCCTTAATTACACATTGGTTTTTCTTCATCTGAATATAAAGATCACCTACAATTTTATGTTTTATTAAAAAAAAATCCACGAGAAATGGAAAGTCAACCTTTTCTGACAGCCTTTTTCTATTTCTTATTCTACGTTTGGACCTTGTCATTACACTGAACAGAACCAGAATCCCCACCTATACAGAAGATGTCATGATGTGCTTAAGGACCATGAATTGTAGGAAAAGCCATCAACCAAATACTTCTAAAATAATAGAAGAAAGAAGAGTAAGAATAGGCGTGACAACACAATTGGAACGGTGGCACCCTGTCTCGTTAAATCAAACTCATTTGAAACTCATTTTAATGTATAAGAAAGGTTTCTTTGGTAGATTAAATTTGTGAATGTCATTCATAAATTGTTTATAAGGTATTCATCTCCTCTTCAAGTAGTTTTTGTTTTTTTATTTTGTATATGAGTAAGTACTGACGAGTTGTCTGCCTGTATCAGAAAGAATAAAGAGAGAGATGTCCTTAACTGTCACTTTTAATAAGAGGAGTCAACATGCCTCTATTCAGGTTAAATATTGCCCTGTCACATTTCAATGAAGTCAACAGATTTCTTTAGGGAAAAGTCAAAAGCACTGCGTATGCAAAGAAAAGGTAAGAAGAAAAAAAAAAGAGAGGGCCCTGTCAGACAGTGTCAAAGCTGCCTTTATTCCAGGGGAGTGGAGGTAGGAAAGAAAGTTAAATGAGAAAAAAATGCTACTCATAATTGCTGGCAGCATGAAAAAGGGATTGCTACTGTAATAATAACGTGCAAAGGTATAATTTTTTTTTATTTTTGTTCACATCACGTCTTTTCTAATTATTATAATTTTTATTTGTGTTGTGTAGTTGGAATTGTTTCTCTTACTACTTAAAAATATTCCATGGAGGGTTTATTTAAGTAGATCTAGTACCTAAGTAAAGAGCCCTAAGAGGTTCAAAAGAATTTGCTTTTTTGAAAAAATTCTTCCATCTGGGGTCTGGCTGGTCTGTACCTCATGGCAGATTTGCTGAGAGGTGCAGAGCTCAGCAATGGTAGGTGAAAGGAAGTGCTGTTCTTACCATTTGTCAGTAATGAAGTTAGGTGACGGGTAGCAGGAGGGTGAATGCTTGCCTCTCTATTCCCACAGGTGGCAATGTATTCTTGTGTTTAAAACAGGTTTACACAGGCTGGAGGTTGAAATTCTCCTACTGTATGTGCAGGGCACAATGTTCAGCAAATATGCTGGCTCTCATATGTTTCTATTGCATAACATTAAATAATAATGATTTGGCAGTCATGAATTGTGACTTTGGAATACATTTTGTATAAATACACCACAGCAATTTTATAAAAATACATTTGCCTATAGGCATATGACTATTAAGACAGTTCAGGGCATCTCCAATAAAGGGAAGCTTGGGACAGAGTATTCTGGCTGAGGGATCATGACAGGGGCAGGACAAAGCTGCCAGGCAGGGTTTGTTAATTTGGAGCTTAGTTACGTAATGATGGAGGTGGAGTTTAGTGGATTTGAAGCAGCATCAGTTAAGGAGGATATCCATTTTGGAAAGAGAAAAGTAGTCCCTCCCTCCCTTGGTTTACCTCTTAGTGCTAGTTGTTACATTTGTGACATGGGTAAGTCAACATGGTATGGTAAGTATTTTTTTGTTGATGACTAAGAGCTTGAAGTGGATAGCCCATTGTTACAGCCAGATGGCGGCTGGTCCCTGGCAATGGGGAGAGTTGGTTGACAAGGTGGATTTTACCAAGTCCCAAGGGGGTCAGTGGTTGGTGGTCTAAGAGCATTGGTATCTGGGAGGGTATGTTACATTGGTTGAAGCATGTGATCTGACGTACCCACCATGATGGAAGGCACAAGTGGCAGGTGGCCTGTGGCTGGTACAATTGCATGCACCTAGTTGGGTCCATTGCCAGGGATCTTGCAGAGGATAAGTTAATTACTGTTATATGACTGTTGATAAATATCTCCTCGAATCTCCCTGTCTGTCCCAGCCCTTAATGGGACCCTCTGATACTATTTGTATTCTCTAATGCTTTTGTAACTTGCTGGTTTAAATAAAGACTAAAACTGATGTTATTGCTTAATATCTATTAATTTTTTTCTGATAAAGAAAAGAAAACTACAAATTTCAAAATAGAATATGCCTAGATTATGTTCATTGCAATGTCATGCACATATTTAATGATTGTGCCAAAAATGTCCAACATTATATGCTGTGGGTGAGAAAATAGCCTCAATATCATTGCAAATTGAAATTTTTCCACTGTAATTCATTATCCCTCTCTGATTCTTTTAACAGTAAGACTTTTCATGGTTCTTCTTAAGACACAGAAGAGCAGCCTATTTCTAATTATTATATCATTTGAGAGGTGTGCATCATATATATATTAGGCCACCAATTGCTTTTAATTAATAACATTAACGCTTAAGTTTAAAAATATTCCAGTGGTTTAAAAAGTGGTTAATAAGTTGTTATAGCTGTTATGACTCCGAATAACACAAGACTTCTTGTTAAAATCTTTAGAAAATGTGTAAGATATTATCATCTAGTGCACTTGATGTAGTGTATTCATTCTCATTAGTGGTTACTGGCCTGCCTATCAACTTACAACCCCTTCAAAGTTAGAAAATGGATGAATAAGACTTATTCATTATGATTAATGATATCTTGGGAATAGACTACGCAAACCTTTCCTGACCTGACACCTAGAAGGAAACATCCTGGTACTTTGTGCATATCTGAATGTGTGTGTGTCTGCTGAAAAATAAAACAAAACGGGTGCCATTTATTAGTAATATAACCAAGAATGCTCTTGTTCAGCCTGGCAATGTTTATAAATACAGATATGTAGCTTATCCTTTTGTAGATTCCATGTAATATGCATAACAACATATGTACCTGCAACCAATTTAATGTATGAATAAAAGGTTTAGAATTGGACTCCCCATTTTATTATTACTATAATTATTATATTACACATATTTACACAGATATTAAACAACCCAACAACTCTGGATGGGAGCAAGGTCATACATGCAACTGGGTAACCAGGATTGATATGAAAATAACAGGGAAATTATATGTATAAGGAAATAGTTCACAATATTGTAGCTGGAAGCAAGTTCACATTTAATTAATGGTTAATGTGTTAAAGCTAGGCCTTTTTCCCCCCAACTTTTTAGTAGTGTAGTGGACTGGTAAATCAACCTCTCAGTATATTTAGCAGGTAGTCCCCAAGTGTTATAGACACCTAAGTGGGTCCTAAAATACAGTTAGGAGGGGGAACTATTTCCTATTCCTGCTCTAATCCATGCCCCTTGCTTTTACTCACAGTGACCAGTAGATAACACTGTGCTAAATTATAAAAGCATTGTAAGCCATGCTTTCAGTGTTCATCTTGCGCTGGCTCTGGCCTGAGCAGGCAGGCAGAGCTTGAGTGGAACCTAGACAGGTCAGGTCTAGTATAGATAGGCTACTCACCATTATAGGTCACTCTAGGAGTGACAGATATCTAGGATTATTTAGCTGAGCAGTTTGAGGCTCCTGTGGATTGTGAGTGGGATTAAGATCCCGGGTACAAATTGCCCAGAGTAGGGACTAAGTGTACAGACCTAGGATTAGAAGTGTCTCCTCAAGTTCCACTTAGGGAAAAGGCTGAAAGCTGGGTGTACCTCCTCAAGGCTGCATATACTTTGTCTCCCATGTGTGAAATGGACAGTCTCTGACCAAAGGTGCTGTGAGTACTGCCTATCCACTGTTGATCCTGTATGTGCTGATGTGATTGCTGTACACTCCAGTGACGATTGTATCTGTTTAATGAATCTGTTATTGGTTAAGTTATAAGAACCAGAGGCGCCCAATTATTTGCACCTTAAATACAGTTACAGTTGCACTACACCCTGCCTCCACATTGTTGCGATTTCTTACTAACTAAGATTTAAGGTCTCATCCTGAGCAATAAATTGGGAGTGGAGCTTATAGTCAGAGAAAGGTGCACTCAATTTACTATAGCGCTATAGTAGTAAAAAGTAGAATTTCACAAATATAGCAATTGACAACTGAGTCCATAGCAAGGGGAGAAATCCAAAAATGTACAATTGAATACATGTACAACAAGGCCAACAGACAATAGTACCAGTTTAATATGAATTTATTTGTACATAATAGTTAAGCTTCCATAATAAGTTTTGTATCAAACATGTATTCATAAGCATGTAAAACAAATTTTAACCAAAATAGAGGGCAGGGATCTGATCTGGAAACACATTATTCAGATAGCTCCAATTTACCAGATATCCATTTTGATCAGATATTTACATCAATCAAAAATTATTTCCTTTCCCTCTGTAATAGTAAAACAGTACCTTGTACTTCATCCTAACATATAATGAATCCTTATTAAAAGCAAAACAATCCTACTGAGTTTAATGCATAAATTATTTTTAGTACACTTAGGTATGGAGATCCAAATTAAGGAATGAACCCTGATACGGAAACCCCCCCCTGTACCCAGACTTACATGATATGATCACTGTCCTCACTCTCATAATATCACATAGCACGATCCACTTTATAGTTCATAAATGTACACAAAATCGATGTAGTTTGAATGATCTTAAATAACTTCAAGCTTACTTCCGATGTACAGTGCAACAATATCTAGAGGGGAATGTACACCTTCTATTTAAACTGTACCATGGCTCGATGGCCACTTACTAATATTTGGGAAAGGGCATGGAGAGTTGTTCTGCCAGTCTTCAAGTCATAACCCACAGCTAATAGGAAGTATATAGGAATCTATCCTTTAATACATTGGTGCCTGGACTTTATGATGCAGTGGCGGCACTAGTCTCTGGTGGGCCCTGGTGCAGGATTGACTACCGGCCCCCCAATCTGGCTCTCCCCCGATGAATTGCACATTGGAGTTCTCCTAGCCTCTCTGGCGGGCCCCGAGAGGGAGTGGGCCCTGGTGCAATTGCACCCCTGCTCCCCTGGTAGTTAAGCCACTGTTATGACTGTTATGATGTCTACTTTGAGCAAAGTTAACACATCATGGTCTACCAACGTAAGTCTTACTGACATAAAAATGCTTTTCACAACATTAGACATAGGGGCCCATTTACTAAATTCGTGTGAAGAATTCGAAATTAGATCGAATTTGAAAATAAATTTGAATTCGAATTTCAAATATGCAAATGAGGTGACTTTGACCATCGAATTTTCAAAATTCAACTGATTCGAATAATTTGAATTTAATTGTATTCAAATATACTAATATTCCATGGTCAAAGTACTTCCCCTTTAAAAAAAAAAATTGATAGGCCAGTTCGCCAACTTGGACCTACTGAATTGCTTTATAACCCTATGGGAAGCTCCCATAGGTGTTTTAAAGTTTTTTGTGATCGAATAAAAAAATTAGATCGAAGGGTTAAAATCATTCAAATCTTTCGATTCAACAATTTAATGGATCAATCAAATTTTTTATTATTATTATCGTTCAGTTGGTCAAATTGCGTTAAAAACATTCAAATTTGGATGTTTTCAAAATTTGACCACTTCCCTTTTAAAGGAAAACTATACCCCCCCCCCCGAACAATGTAGGTCTCTATAAACAGATATTGCATAAAACAACTCATATGTAAAACCCTGCTTCATGTAAATAAACCATTTTCATAATAATACACTTTGTTAGTAGCATGTGCCATTGGGTAATCATATATACAGAAAATAGCCATTTTAAAAAATAAGGTCAGCCTCCTGGGATCCTAGGATCCAACGGTGCATACAAACATACCAAACAAACTATAAAGTTAGGTCACACGAGCCAATGAACAGACAGAGTTCTGTCTTTTGCTTCAACGCTTCTTCCCTTTACAGTTAGAGTTGAAATATTTCTGGTCAGGTGATCTCTGAGGCAGCACACAGACCATCATGAAATGGCGGTTCAAGGCAAGGGATGTAAAAGGGCAATATTTACATAAATATATATTCCAGTTTGATAAGATTCTTTAATATGTCACTTGATTTGATATAAACTATCTGTTGCTCAAAAATTCATTTTCGGGGTATAGTTTTCCTTTAAATTCGAAATTCGAATTCGAGGGTTTATTAACCCTCAAATTCGAATTTTAGTAATAGACTGTGTTGTATTTAAAAAAAAAACATCAAATTCTTAGACCATTACTTTAAAAATCTGAAAGGAAAGGATGAATAAGGGTTAAATTATCTACATTAATGGACTGCTATCTACCAGCTTAAGATCTGCTGGTAAATCAGGATATTTCCTTTGGACACCACTGGTTTAAGAGGCAGCAAACAGATGACCTACAATTTGGACCAAACTGCTGATCCACTCTAATCCACTCTCTATATCAGCACAGGTGCGGAGCCAGCCTTTGTGCAGCCACGTGGGGTGGATTTTGGTAATACATACTTTTTGCACTGAAATCCATGTTGTCTTTGAGTTGGGAACTTGTTGATCATTGCAAAACCACATTTGTAAATAAATCATAATGTGCCTTCAGTGAATAACCTGCCAGAAATAGAAACTAAAGGATTATTAGTTAATCAAAAACCAGGAACCAATGTATTATTTATATGTTAGACATCATATTGTTAGAGCTGTATAGTTATGGTTTGTAAATGTAAGAATATCACAACTTTATTAAATGTTTGGAATATTGTGTTAACATTACTTATGTATTATTATTATCACATTATTTACACCAAGTCATTGTCTTTATTCTCATTTATTGTCGGTAGACAATTCGGGACTTTCTAGCTTGACAATGCTAAACAGTGTTTAATATGAAAAGGTTAGCCAGATCAGGGCTAATAATATCTTTTACCAGTAGATTGTGATTTAGCAGATTAATTTATTCTTCCTTTGGTGAATAAGAAAAAAAAAAGAGACAAAAGACTCCCATGTTTTTCTCTGGAATTTCTGGCCCTATTGCAACTGAATCGAAGAAGAAGATAATTCAGAGAAACTGAATGTAGCTTCAGATTTTCTAAGCTATAATAAAGAATAATTTGTACTAAAGGCATGTTTAACCATCCGGTCTGCAGGGAAAGACAAAAGAATCACATACAGCAGCAGAAGGCAATACTAAAAACACATTTGCTCTGTGTTCTTTTTTTTTTATATATAAATATAACATCCAGTACCCTTTATTACATTTACAAGAATAATTAGGTATTACATATTCAGAAGTCTGTGACCTTCTCTGTTCAGTTCTGTCTAATCAGGAACACTGTTCTTTGCCTTTCAGACTCAGGAAATAGAACATACGTAACTCATCCATAGCTCTCATTTTCAGCAAAGTCACTTCACAAGCAAATTAAAATAAAAAGCATGATTAATCATTTTAGTTCTTCTAAACCAAACATTTTATCACATTTTGCTACCTTTGCTTTGCTGAGATTTTTTTTTTTATCAGTCACCTATTTTAAGATGAGGACACATAAGTGAGTCTGTTTGTCCTTAGTTTGTTTGGCACAAAGGATTACTGAGCACCCCATAAAGGTCCATTAAAGCTTGTGCACATTAGTACATAAAATTATATGATACAAGAGACCTGCTTTGATCAAGTATTTGAAGGGAACAGATTGCATAATGTAATGATCCTGCAGTGCTTGGATCAAATTCTTTGGAAAGGGCCCTATAATTGACTTTTTGGACTACAGTACATCTGAAATTGTGGTGAAAGCATACAGGTACTGGCCTAACACAGGAACCCATCTGACTTTACTGGCCCACTAAATAAGTTGTGATCACTGGACCTGCTTTCAAATACTGGAAAACTGTATTGGATTTGGCCTTAAGGGTTTGGCAATTATTTTTTAAGGTTAAATATCTACGACAAAATGTTTGTGAACACCAAGTACTAATAGAAAAAACACAAATTTTATATATAAATATACATCTTTAGAGTGTAAGCTCTTGTGAACAGGGCCCTCTAATCTAATTTTGATTCTGCAAGGGGCAGATTTACTATTGGTCGAATTCGAGGGTGAATTAACCCTCGAATTCGATCAGTCGAATTGTGGTCGAATTTAAAACCTTCAAATTCAAATGTCGAATTTGAATGTTTTTACCTCGAATCAAACAATTCGAACTATTTTGACCATTTGATCAAATTTTTTTTTATTTGATCTAAAAAACTTAAATAACCCCTATGGGAGTCAGTGTAAAGCACTGTGTAACTTGCTGGCACTAAATCAATGTATTATTAATTATATATATTATATAAATACATGTATTTAACGTATTCACTTATTCTGGGCTGTTTTAATGATTCTGAAAATAATGTTTTACCCCATAACAACTATACTTGATCATGAAATGAATGACAGCAACGCTTGCTGCTAAGTATTTTGTATTTAGAGCCTACAGATTGGAACTCCCTGTGTCCAGAAAGTCTTTAGACAAGAAGGAGCACAGGATGTTTTAAAAATGTGTTACAAATAATGTTTTTATCATTATATAACAAAGGCTTTTGCATATGATGGACTTTAGGCAGTGATTATTTGAATATGCTGCTTCTTACAAGAATCAAAGCAACAAATTAAGCATTAAGCACACCCACAGCTGCACCCTTTCTACTTTTGAATTATGGTCTATCTGTATGTAAGTGACTTTTATTTGCCATAAACTAATACATGGCTTGGACAGCATTAAATTATACATTTTATAAACACAATGCGTATCTTTGATTTCTCTGTCTTCTATTATGAAATCTCCAGGGAGCAGGATCATTTAATCTTTTTTGTGGATATTGTTCCATTTTTAGTCTGCAAATCACAACTTTATATTGGCATTCAGTAATAATAATAATAAATCCTAAATTGTGCTACTCCTTATGCTCATTCTCAGTATGTTCTTAAGAATACTGACCATTCTCATGAAGTCTGACTTTAAAAGGTAATGGTCAGCCACTGCCTGTTTACAAGTAACAAGCATGGATGTGTGCTTCCTAAACCCAAATTACATTCTGTAGACATGATGGCTAGAACAACAATTAGCATAGCATCTGATCCAAATGTTTGCATGTATTATATAATAATTGAAGGGATATCAGAAGAAGCCACGGTAGCAGAATATCTCACACTGTGTGAAGAGTGGCAGTAAGATTGCAAGGATTGGGATAAGTGAAAGTTAATTGCATTTCCAGATGACAAACCTCTCCCTTCTGAACTGGATGACTCTTTATAAAAGCTATCAGTGATAAACTGTAAATCTCACCAATGACTGCAAATAAAGGTCAGGTTTAGAATTTTGCATTGAACATGGACTGACAATCTAATTCACAAGCTTATACCAAAAAACTAGTTTTAACCTCATTACTAACACAAAAGCAGTGAAAATTAAATATATGCTTAAGTAGTATTTTCACACAAAACATATTCACCTTTATAGTGCCATGTATGCATTAGCAATACAAGTGTATAATAAAGTGTAAGGGCTGGGGCAGACAGGGAGATTCGGGGAGATTCTGTCGCCTAGCGAATAATCCCTGGCGACAATCTCCCTGAACTGCCTTCTCCCTGTCCGCCGCCTGTTAAAATGAAAAAGCACAAAGTAACTTCAAGCGATTCCGGAAATCGCCGCGCTGTGAGAGGGTGAGATGGAATTTGTCAAGACGGGGAAAGCTGTACTGGGTGTGGAGAAATAGAGGGGTGTGATGCCCGGGGAAGAAGCATTTCACTCCCTTATCTTCTGAGCAGGTAGAAATGTAAGGAGTTTCTCTTCTTCATGTTCTCTTATTGTATATTAATAAACAAATGTGGATGTTTTACCTGCATTTACTGTTTTTTTCTTGCAGTTTCAGCATGAAATACAGTATAAATGTGTGATTCTGCATGGTATTATTCATGTTAAATGAATGTCAAATAGTGATGGGCGAAACGGCCGCGTTTCGCTTCGCCGAAAAATTCGCAAATTTCCAGAGAAATTCGCGAATTTTTCGCCAATTCGCGAAACGAGTCGCGTCGCGTCGTTTTCGGCACGTCGCGTCAAAAAACAACGCGCGACTCGTTTTTGCGCGGCAAATTTTTTTGTGCAAATTTTTTTGCCAGTTTCGCGAATTTATTCGAATTTATTCGCCAGCGGCGAATCGCGGGAATTCGCCCCTGGCGAATAAATTCGCCCATCACTAATGTCAAATGTTTGATCCATGGAATGTTTCAGTTTGCCATTGACTGGGGTTAGGAAGGGATTTTTTCCCTCTTGAGGCATAATTGGCACTTCCTCTGGATCAAAACAGTGCAGATGACATATATTTTAAAGGAATTGTTCAGTATAAAAATAAAAACTGGGTAAATAGATAGGCTGTGCAAAATAAAAATGTTTCTAATATAGTTAGTTAGCCAAAAATGTATAAAGGCTGGAGTGACTGGATTTGTAACATAATAGCCAAAATCCAACTTCCTGCTTTTCAGCTCTCTTGTTTTCCACTGCCTGGTTACCCTGGTGACCAGGCAGTAACCAATCTGTGACTCGAGAGAGGGCCACATGGGTCATAACTGTTGCTTTTGAATCTGAGCTGAATGCTGAGGATCAATTGCAAACTCACTGAACAGTTATATCCCATGTGGTCCCCCTTCAAATCGCTGACTAACTCAAAGTTAAAGAGCTGAAAAGCAGGAAGTTGGATTCTGGCTATTCTATTAGACGTCCAGTTAGTAACGGAACTAGGTGGGGGTGGGCCCTGGTGCGGGCTGTGCAGCAAGCCCCCCCACCATCGTCCATGACTGATTTGTGCGCCTCTGCAGTGCGCAAGACTGCTGGGGGGGGCCTGCAGGGGTGGGGGCCCTGCAAGGGTTCGGGCCCTGGCCCAGTTGCACCCCCTGCTCCCCTCGTAGTTATGCTCCTGCACCCAGTCACTCCATCCTTTACACATTACATTTTTGGCTAACTAACTATATTAGAAACATTTTTTATTTTTCACAGACTATTTATCCAGTTTTAATTTTTACACTGAACTGTTCCTTTAAGTTTTTTGCCACAGCAGCAGTAGGACCATCCCAGATTAATGCACAGATGTTTTGCGGCACATTTTCGTCGCGTCGTTTTCGACGCGCGTCGCATCGTGTCGCGACGCGCTACTCGTTTTTTTTTTGGCTAATTTTTGCTGGCGTTTCACGAATTGCGGGAATTCGCCCCTGGCGAATAAATTCGCCCATCACTACTGAGGAACAATTTTCATCAGTATTTGTCCTGAAATTGACAGTGCTTATGAATAAGGAAAAAAGTTTTTTTAAAAAAGTTGTATTTTGTTAAAAAAGGATTTATAAATGGGAAAACAAACAGCTGAAATGGAAAGGTACTAAAAATAAAAAAAATAAAAAGATAGGGTTCATACACAATGCTCCAACCAGTGTGCAAAATAAAGTTATAATCAAGGTTTTTTTTTACACTTTACCCAGTGCTTGTGACTTTGTGCTAATAGTCCCTGGCCTTTGTGCTCCCTTTTTAAGCTCTTTAAATTGAGTGTGGTCTGCATTACCCCTGCATTACCCCTCAGTCATTTCAAAAGGGGCAGAGGAGGGGAGGCACATAGGCATCCTCCCTCCCACTATCTACCAAAAGCAGGCCGTAAGGAGGAGGCTACCTGCATGTTTTGACACTGCACTCTTCATCGGGTGACAATTTTTTCACCCAGTGCTTAGTGCAGAGAGCATTGTAGAGAAGGGTACCAGTTCTTGGTAGATGAGCACTAAGGGGCTGTGATCCCTTGACTTGAAAACTATATAATAGAAATTTGAGAATCTGATCAGATTTCACCAGTGTTTCTGTTTTGTAGTTCATGTATAGCCTTGAATTTTTATAAAAATATAAGATCTTCAAATGGCATATTAAGAGACAAAAAAGTGCAAATATGGCCCAGTTACATTGTTTGAGTGTTAGATTGTTTGTGTAAACTGTGCAACATTGTGCCAGTGTAAAAATACCTTTACCATATACCATGTTCCTAAACCTGTCCGCAATTGGCAGAAGGAGATCTGTACTTCCTTTGTTCGATTACAGAAGTATAGTACAAAGTTTTTTTGCTTGTGTTTTCACCTGCTTTTGTACATGAGGAATGGAATCTTTCACTTATCACCAAGAAAATGCACCAGACGTTGGGGCTTATTTACAAAAATAGTTTAAATTGTAAAATGCAGGTTCAAATCTGCATGTTGTTTGCTAAAAAAAGCACCATTTTATTATTTTATTTTATTATTTTGTATTATCTCTTTCAACTTGCACTTTGCATATTATCTCTTTCAAATTGCACTTTGGATATTATCTCTTTCAACTCTCTCAACTTGTATTTTACCATGCTTTTTCTATACTGACAATTTAGTCATTAATGAAGGTTTATTATGTTGTAAATCCAATGGGATTTTTGAGGTTTATGATTCAAATGATGGATGGATTGTCAGATTAGAAGATCTCCTGAGATGACTTTATGGCATGGGTCACCCACAATTCCCCTTGGATCACCTGCAATAAATTATTTTAAAGGAAAACTATACCCCCCAGACAATGTAGGTTTCTATAAAAAGATATTGCATAAAACAACTCATATGTTAAACCCTGCTTCATGTAAATAAACCATTTTCATAATAAAATACTTTTTTAGTAGCATGTGCCATTGGGTAATCATAAATAGAAAATTGCCATTTTAAAAAATGTATTTCATAGACTTTATGAAAGAGAACCCAATCATATTTTTCCATTGTTAGAGTAGAGTTATAGGGGAGTTATGTAATCAAATACACAAGGTTTGCCCGGTAACCTATCAACCAATTAGCAGGTAGCCTTCACTGGTCTACTTTTTTAAAGCAAACATCTAACTGATTGCTGTGTGTTACAGAACCTGCCTTTGATTACAAACAGTATAATGTATAGTATTATTAAAGTTATTAATATTAGAGTTTTGTTCAGAAGACTCGATTCCCATGAAAAGCAGCTCTACTCGTTAAACTGCAGCTGTTTAAGAAATCTCAATAATCGTGCTCTTTCTAACACGGTGATAACTATTCTAATACTCCTTGACTAAATAAAAACAAAGTTCAGCATGCAGCCTAGGGTTGAACCATTTGTGCAGAAAAATGAATAGACAGAACTAAAAGCAGGCAGGTCAAGGGAGGGCAGGTGGTTAAGTATCTCTGGCAAGCAACACACCAGATATCAAGAAAGAATATTTAATTGTCAGAGTTCAGATTACAAGACTCAGCATTTTAGGAGATGAAAAAGCCAGAGTTCAGAACAAGTGAGACTCCATCTTAGTTAGTTAAAGTGGACCCATCACCCCCAAAAAAATTCAAAATCCTATTTTATCACATTAGTCAAGCAAAATGAACATTAATTACACTATATAAATTATTTTAATCTTGTTTTCTTCAGTCTGGGAATTCATAATTCTAGCAAGCAGGCAGGAGCCATTTTGTGTATACTGTTATTAAGGCAAGCCTTGCATCATCTCAGAATCTTGTTTGTGCACCAGAATGGGGGACCCAATGCCTATCCCCATGTCCTACTAAATGGTTAAGAGAACTGGGGGAATGTGTGGGGAGCAGTGGCATCTAGGAAGTGCTGAATGGAAAGTGAAATTAATTATCTGCCCCGCCTCTATGCCTAAGGCATAGAGGAGTGGCAGACAATATTTGATTGACAGCTGAGATTTTTAAATGAGCTTAAAACAGCTATGAATGCTTTAATAAAAATTTGAATTTGGATTTCATGTTTAATTTGAAAAGGACTTTTATTATACAGATTTTCGTGTCTGGGTGACGGGTCCACTTTAAGGGCAAACGACTAACTAATAACAGGGTGTGTCCTAGTGTACTTAAGGTTGAAATAAGGTTGATACAATGGGTACTATCAGTTCTTTACACATTATAGAAAGGTTTTTGTTATGAACAGCTACCAGAACAACAATTGAGGCCATCAAGCTGCCAATGAAAAAAGTCATGCATCGAAAATCAAATCAATCCTATAAACCAGTCTACTGCAGAATTGCCTTCAAAGCCTGATTCTTGTACCTGTAACTTGCTCCTTATCCCACACTTGGAATAAGATGTCTTAGTAAGAAGCATATACTGTAATACACAATTGAAAAAATATTAGACTGGAAATCTAATGTGAAATGAACCAAATTATAATGAATAAGCACACTGGCACACAAGGCATGTACTTGCAGGGCAAGCCCTTGCAAACTTTTTACTCCTACCACAAGTAATGAACCAAAATGCTGTTTAAACTCCTTGGTGCCCCTTTCTGCTCATCAGCTGTTTTAGCTGATTCTTACTTTCCCAGTGTTGCTATAGACTACATTCTCTTTCTTGTCTACTATCTAGCTTCCTAATCCTTTCTGCCCTATTATTCTTAAACCTCTAACATACACTCACTTATTTTGCATTTATTTCATACTTAAAATGCTTCCTGGTTTTTAGGGCCACGTTAACATTTCATTTTAATGTGAGCAGTATAGATGTATATTTGTATTATTAGATTTTTTGTTTGCAAATGTGGAGCTGCACATAGCACACTTCCAATATATTAACAGGTACACGGGGGAAGGGGGGGGACTGAAGCTCACAGATTATAGATAGAGCAGTTTTATTGATACACACTGATTCCTATTCATATAAAGGAACAGTAACATAAAAAATTAAATTGTTTTAAAGTAATAAAAATATAATGCAGTTTTGCCCTGCACTAGTAAAACTTCTGTATTTGCTTCAGAAGCACTAATATTGTTTAAATAAATAAGCTGTTGTGTAGGGGGGCAGCCATTCAAAGGAGGAAAGGTTCAAGTTACACAGCAGATAAGCTCTGCAGATCATAATGTTATCTCTTATCCATTATATATCCTGTGCCATATAGCCTTTTTTCAATTTCCACCATTGCTACACAGCAGCTTGTTTATATGAACTATAGTAGTGCTTCTGAAGCAAACACATCCGTTTTATCAGTACAGGGCAACACTTATTTTCATTACTTTAAAACACTTTCATGTTTTGGTTAACTTGTAAAGGGTTGTGTCTGTATGTGCCAGATACATCACTTGAGACTGCCCTATCTCTGTCTAAATGGTTCACTGTCTTGGCATAATGCATCTTAAGAAAAGGCCACCATTTGTGACATTGATTATTTAAAGTAAGATTACACAATTTTTTGTCTCTATATACAAACAACTTTGTGCAAAAGACTAAACAATCCCTACCTATAATGTTTGTGAAGATTCTCATTCATCCAGGTCATGGTATATTAGTAGAAATAAGTAAAATCAGCAGCCAGTCCAGTTGATTTAACTTATATCTACAGGCCTACCTGTAATGCTATACATGGTGAATGGTAGTTATGTCATAGGTACAATGTTTGCTATTTACACATTTAGGGGCAGATTTATCAAGTGAAAATTTGGATTTTGAATTTTAAAATCAGAATTTATGGGGCACATTTCACGGTAGAAGTGAAAAATTAAAATTTCGAAGTAATTTTTGGCTTCAGAATCGACTACAGAAAAGCCCAAAATTCGATTTGAATTGAAAAAATTCGAATTTCAAACTACTGTCTCTTTAAATTAGTCACTTCGCCACTTCACTGCCTTAATGCTGCCAAATTGCTATCTTAGCCCGTGGGGGACATCCTGAAACTTTTTAGGAGTGTTTTTTAAAAATTTTTAATTCAAAGTATTTTTTTCCAAAATTGTTTGAATCGAACAATGCATTAGAACGATTTGAATGATTTTTATTCGATCAAAAATGGATCAAATAGGTCCTTTTTCAATCAAATAAAAAATAATTCGAATAGTTCGAATGCATTGTTCAAAATGCCCTTAAAAAATTTTGATGGTTGAATTTTTAAATTTTTTTAATTTGAAATTTGACCCTTAGTAAATCTGCTTTTACTAACATTCGATTTTTTAAAAATTCTAATTCAATTTATCATACAATATGGGGCAGATTTACTAAATTCGTGTGAAGGATTCGAATATTCGCTCACATAGTCTATTTTCGATTGTGCGACTATTCGAATTAAGTATTTTCGACCATCGAATATGAAATATTCGGTTGCATCGAATAGATTGAATAAATATATATTAGATCGCTCGACTATTCTCCAGTCGAAGAACTTGCCCTTAAAATTTTTATTCGACTGCCTACTTTGCCAGATTGAACCTACCTACCTATGTAATATTGCTGTTTTGGCATATGGAAGATGTCCTAGGATCAATTTGGAGTTGTTTGCAGACTTCCTGACATTTGAGATTTTTTCAGAGAAAAAAACTTGAATCGAGTTTTAAAACTCGAATCAAATTTGATTCAATTTTTCAGGTTGATCCTATTCACCAAATTTAGAAAATTCGATTTTATTAATTATTTTTGATTAGTAGAATTTTGGTAGAATTTTGAGTACATGGGAGTTTATGGGCGTTTAAGAAAACTCCCATGAACTCTAAATTTGACCCTTCATAAATCTGCCCCTTAGTACGCAGAACACAGTGTAGTCGTAGATGGTTTGTGAAGTTACCAAAATGTGTAGTATTATAAAAGTGCTTTAAATGAGTGCTGTTCTGCTCAGAATGAGAAGGAAAACTCCCCCATCCCTTCAGGGATATAAAAAATTAAGGCCTGCTGCAAGACACATCAAAACCAGTAGGCAATATTGGATATATGCCAAATTTTGGTTCCTATCTGTATTTATTTTGCCAGAAAGAAATACATAAGATGCTAAATCCATTTCATATGTTTGAGCATGACATCTATCTTTGTAAGAAAATGAACTAAAAATCCTAGGGCAAAATAAGTATTTCACTTTCTTATTTAAACTAAATCTTAAAATTAATGGCTTTCCATCCTTCAAGTTAGTCATAAGATAGAGTGAAAGAGAGGGGAAAGGAAAAAGGAGATGATCAAATATTTTACACATTCAGAGGAGGTTCTGGTGCAGTTTAAACAGACACAGACTGGACGCAACAAGCTTCCAAAAATGCAACAATTAAAACTAAAAATCAAGATAGATGTGCTATTTTACACTAAGCATTCATTTATCTTTATACAGTATGTAGAACCGAGTGACACAGCAAGATGGATTGGTTTTTTAATTTGTTACTCTTGAGACGGAAGAAAGCAGGACTTAGGACATCGGCTATGCTAAACAGTAAAGAAATTGACAAAATAGGTTGGGAGATACAAAAGAGAGAAAAGATATTTGTTGAAAGAAATTATTCTTCAATTTGTAAAATTTTTACTGGGTTATTATTTTAAATAATATCATTAACAAAATAATATTTAAAATATCTGGTGTTAATCACCAATAGCATATGAAATTCATGTAACATTTTTGTGAAAAATATAAATAAATTCTCAATAATGCCACTTTGAAGACACCTCGTTATTCTATGCCTTGCATAAAAGTACTCAGCTTGTGGACTTATGCTTTTGTAAGGTCTTGGAAATTCACAAGTGAATATCCTTACACTATCCATGAAATGACAATGTATTGTTACATACTATTAGATTTGTATGGATTTAATCCTTAATTTTTCATGGAGTTTTCTCCTTGCTCCTCCACCTGAGTTAAATTGAAGGAGCATTTCCTCATCGTTGGGCATGATATGGTGGAGGCTGGGGTGTCATGTGAATTCCCTCGTCCATAAAAGGGAGAGGATCCCAAGCCTATACTTTCTACCTCCCAAACCTATACCTACCTACCTGTTGGTAGAGCTAACTCCTGTAATAGCTCACGCTTGGAGTTTCTGATAGTGTTAGCAGCCAGTACCCTAGGCATTACCCACCAGCATGATAGGCTCAGGTATGTCATCACAGGAATTTATTATGTTAATTTCGGTGAAAAATTAATTCCTCACCTTATCCTTTTCTGTGAAAAGACCCTGCAATCTGGCTATAGTGTGGTTTCTTACCCTTTCTCACTCTTGGGACACAAATTAAGTCTGAGTCAGTTTGTTGACCCAAGAATAGGTTTAAAATGAATAATTAATGAATCTCATCTTGATATCTATTGTCTATTTTAAGATGACATTTCATATTTAAATAGCTTGTGTCCCATGTATGATTACTGACCCATAGGTTAAGAATCCCTTGTTTACAGTGGGGTTTTTTTTTCTTGATCCTATCAAATTTAAAATTTGATGTTAGAAAGAAAGAGTAAAGACTGGTAGCAGGCAATGAGTCACATCTCTTTGTGATAATGATTATAGATTACTAATGTATCATATATTGCTCAGTCTGACATAATGTGATGTCAATTTATCCGTTTTGCCAAAAAATGTGTGAAACTACGAGAAAATATGCAAAATAATTAAAAATGTGCAAAACACAAAGTCTACAGGCGACATTTTGGTAGCAAAATATATTAGAGTCCATGGGCAACTTTTGCAGCTTTTTTTTGTCTACTGTGCTACATTTTTGTCGCATACAAAACCGACCAGGTGGCAAATTTTTGGTACACAACCATATACAGTATTGCAAAAAGATTTGCTTATTACTACTTATTCCACTGCTGGCCTATGGCCATAAACTGGTCACTCTGGTTTTTAATTGTGCTCTGCAATACTCTGGCCACAGAAATGTCCTTTTATGCAGTCATTGTAACTTATGCATCATTTAAATATTATCAAAAAAGTCTCAGTAATAATTAGCAAACTGAATTATTGCAAAAAATGTTAAAATTATTTTTTGCTCATATATTCACTACAGTCACATTTGTATATGATAAATATTTTTCATTAATCAGCAACAGTAAGACATTATACTATATGAAAGAATTATATTGTTGCTCTTTTGTAAAAAGAGACATATTCTGATAAAACAGACAACCTTAAAAAAATAGCTAGGCAAAAAAAACGGTATTTTATTAATTTCAAATATTCCTTCTTCTGGCTTTAAGTAAGCAATATAAATGCTTCCAGATGTTCTTATATGGCCAACAAGAGTGGTCACATGTGAGATGTCTGTTTTTCAAATAATTTTTGCTTGTTTAAACGTGCCTGTGAAATTTTGTTAAATCTGCATATTTACCAGAATAAAAGTGTACACATTGGGTTGGATAGCAGATCATACAGAAGCCTATCCATGCGGTCTTCAAGAACAGATGGGATAGATCTTTCCCCCATTGGTCACTATGGTCACTTCATCCAAAATTACACTAACAATTCTTGTGCTGCTCCATTTGGCCACAAATATAATAATTTCACTCATGTACCCAAAAGAAGAGCAGAAGGAATACAAAGAAAATGCCGTAATGTAGTATTGAGGCAAAGTGAATATTATCAAGCCACAGATACTATATATATATATATATATATATATATATATATATATATATATATAGTAAACTGCATTATATACAGTTGTAAATGCTTGCCTGAATTTTGTGCAATTCTGGGGACTGATAAAATGGTAAAATCTGCCAACATGTACTTTAAAATTAGTATGCTTGCTTTCCTCGCAGATCTGCGGTTTTGTGATAGTGCCCGGTTTTGCACCAATCCAGTTTATTTCATTCAATACTTAAAAGGGCAAATTGCCTACTTCATATACAGTGACAATAAAAATCACACCCTATTGGCTGGTGGTTGAAACCAGAATCAACCAAACAAAATTGAAACCCAGGAACGAGGTGGGGGGACCAAAAACTGTCATTTCATTTAGATCTCCATGGGGCAGGGACCTCTTGTCTCCTTGACACTAAGGGCCGATTTACTAAATACTAATTTTTTTCTTTTTAGAAATCATATTTTTTCTCTAAAATTGTGTTTTTTTATTCCTCTAAAACTCAGATTTATTAAGAGTAAAAAGCATGAAAAAACAAGTCTAAAAGTAGTTGAAGTCCTATAGAGCTGGGCTGTTCCTATTGGACCTTTTTTTAATCATTCAGATGTGTAGAGGTTTTCATATTATTTCAAAAACTAAAATTTTTAGAGGCATTCGTATTTTTTAAGCACATTGTTCAGAGTTTTTTTCAGTTCATACTTTTTTGAATCATATCTTCATGGCATTCATGATTTTAGAGAAATATGGGGGAATGAAATAAAAGACACAAAAGCAAAACAATTTGCACATATTCAAATAAAAAGGAGCATTTCGCAATGTAAACTCTTCCTGAAACTGTTCTTACATTGTGACTTTTAATGGTGCATTGCAAATTTTAATTACGCATTGCCGCTTTTAAGAAGTGCTTGAAGGTGTTGTAATCTTTTGAAGCAAACACACCAACTTTTTCAGTAAGAAGTTTTATTACATTCACTTTCAAACTATAAAATATGCAAACCTTCTTCCCCTGTCGGAAGTGCTCGCTAAACTGTTTCCGGATTTGCAAAAGTTATATTAAATTTGTGCAAAGGCAAATTTATTCACGCAAAGGCATAACTTTTTGCACTGCAAATATTTTTCTGTTAACGATTTTTATTACATTCCACCAGTAGTGTTTAATTCAAAAGTCAAAAACCACTTGAAAATAGGATATGACCATGGTCCATCTCTAATAAAAATAACTAAACAACAAAAGTTTATGGTGAGCCCCTCTTGCTTGCATTTCTTGCCCTCAGCTCACCGAAGACATTTTTACTCAATTTTAAAAGAACGCTATTGAATCTATTAAACTGATAGATTTTTTTGAAATCTCCAGTGGACTGCCAAGTCATTTTTGAAAGACCAATGAGTGACACCCAGAATACTGTATATACTCATTTCAGTATAAGACTCAGTGACCAAACTAACAAAAACTGGTCATACATAGTGATGGGCGAATGTAAGCAGATTCGCTTCGGTGAAAAATAGGTTTTGTAAAATGAGTGTAATAAATATATCAAGTATATCAATCACCCACAAAATCAAATAAATCTTTGGGCATTTTTAAAGAAATGGGAACTGCATCCATGTTCTTTTTGTATTTAAAACGCAGGCTCCATTTGAAGTTAAAGAGGCTGAAAAATTGTAAAATGCCTCAAACTCTAGTACCGATCATTATCAGCAATGATGCAATGGTGAATTTGAAAAGCAGTGTGTAAAAAGTGAAAACAGGAAACTTTTGTTCTCGAGACCACAGTTCTCTGAAGTGGCTATTGAAGATAATTGAATATGACATGAAGCTTGCCCCTTAACCACTCAGTCCAGTTACCCTGTGTACAAAGCCGAAACAGATGTTCTTACTTCCCTGTTCTTTGCTGGTGATGACGGTAACATAGAACAGGTCAAAAAGCAGAGACTCACTCTGGATGTAAGCTTTTCACACTCTCTGCATTATCTAACAGGGATGTCTCCCTGTCCCCCCCGATTCCCAATTTTTATCTAAGCATTTCCACATCCACATTTTTAATTTTAATTCTCAATTAATGAGACCGATTTTATTTTAATACTTGCATATGCCCTTCTTACAACCATGCAGTGAAACATATAAATACATGAAATTTGTTGTATATCGCTTCACAGTGGAAATGCTGATTTGTTTTGTTTTATTTGGGTTTCAGAACTAAACAGAAACAATATTCAAAATCAGCTATAAACAGGGTAACCAAACCAGGTTTGCTGATGACAGATGTAGCCAATGTGTTTTTATTCTATTAAGCCTTGAAAGTCCTTCAAAAAACAAAGATTATAAAGAAGAGCTCTGAAAATTGATAGCCAGTTTCGAATGTTATTTATCATTTGCAGAAGAGAAACTGGCATGCGCCTTTTGAAAGAGGATACTGCATACTGTACCTTTAACCTTGACTCTGAACACATTCTTAATTCGGCATGCAAGCAGAGGTTAAAAAATGGGTGACCTCTTGCTGAAGGTTGGGGGTGGGCTGCGACTGGATTTATTTATGAGGAGGCTGAGAAATTCTGACATAAAATGCTGGCCCCATTATTCATGTGCTACATGACAGAAGATTGGTCTTTGTAATGCATCAGCACACCAGACACACATTTCTTTTTTTAAATTGTACTGACATCTTTGTGGGCTTTGGGTCATCCTTTCTTCCCCCCCCCCACCCAAAAAAACCCCCCAAATAAATGATTTCATTGTACATGATAATATATTAAATTAAATTTTTATATGCTAAGCATAACATAGTTATATATATTAAAATATTATCTCTTAAAAGAAAGACTGTTCTCCAGTCATATAATTTTATTTCAATATTCAGCTGACAGTGGGCACCTTTGGTGATCCCTGGACAATGTAAAGTCATTTTTGTTATGGTTTAAAAGCTCTTATTTTTATACCAAGTGATGGCCTGTTTCCTCCAGACATAACACTGGATGGAAATGCAGTGGGTCACATTAACAGTAATGGTGTCAGAGGACCAAGTGAATGAAAACCTCTTTGGTCCTTGAAATCTGCATTTTTTAAAAGTTATGTTTCATGCCACCATCAGCTAATTTTAAAGTGGTGGTGTCACTAGTTTAACATGGTAAGCACAAGTTTAGACTAAAAAAGCTTTTGGGTTTTTTTTACTAGAGGTAATCAGTTAGAATTTTACAAATATATTTACCCTACTCTTCTAACGGAAGCTGTGAGCTTTTACAGCTAAACGGCTTCTTGCATGAGACACTTCACCAGGAGCAGCAAAAAGTTGAAGAGGGAAAACTGCACTCTTTTCACCGGTGAATCCTCAAAGGGGCAAATTCACTAAAGAGTGAAGCGTCTAACGCTAGCGCAAATTCGCCAGCGTGATGTCAAATCGGAACTTCGCAAATTCACGAACACCGGCTCTGGCGAATTTACGCTAGTGAAGAAAATAGACTTGCGCAACGTCGCACCCTTACACCAGGCGAATTTGCGCACTGACGAAGGATCGTAATTACGCAAATTCACTAAGATCAACTTTTTGCTGAACGTTACCACTTACGCTAGACTTCACTTCGCCTGCTCAGACCAGGCGGTCAATAGAAAAGATAGGAGTTGGAAAAAAAAATATAAAAAAAAAAAGTCCCAAAAAAACGCTGTGGCGTGTTTTACCATTGTAGGTGATAGTCTGAAAAAGATTGTTTTTTTTGGGGGGGGGTTTACCCTCCTTCACCCCTACATTTCCTAACATATGGCAACACAACTATTATAGGGGGCACATGTAGGGCAATAGGACAACTTTATCCCGGGCTTGTGTAGTGTAATGTAGTGGCTGTAACATACACTTCCATTATACTTTGAAATTTGCGCCATATGCAAATTAGGATTCGCTAGCGTAATTGCACTTTGTCTAGCGAAGTAGCACTAGCGCAAATACGCTACAGTTCGCCGACCTGAGCGTAAATTCGCACTGTAGTGAATTTGCGCAGTGCTGGCAAAAATTTGCATGGCGAAGCCTGCGCTGGCGATTTTTCGGATCTTAGTGAATTTGCCACTAAGTTCAGATTGGAAACATAGAATGAAGGATGCACTGCAAGTTGGCCTTGAAAACATCCCAAATTGGAACTGCTCTAAACAAATATGATATCAGTTAATTTGGGGCCCATCTGCCTGTTTTGAACAGATATAGAGACATATATTGAGAGAGGGAGAATAAAAGAGGGAGTGTAGTGAGGGTGCTAGCACACAGTATAAATGCTTATTACAATTCATAATAAACATTTTCACTGGGAATACAGTTAGTATTTACGTATGCACAGTGCATCCTCAATACCAGTGTATGTAACATACAGTACTGAAAAATATTCTGGTTTGGTTTAATGAAAGAAACTATTCATATATCAAAATGGAGTCAGAGAATTGTGAATACAATTCTGCAGCATCTACCGGATATGGATGTGTTTTCTCATTAAAGCTTGCAAGCAAATATTTCTTTCTTTATGTATTTATTTATATTATTATTTATGCAGCATTGGAGAATTCAGAAATTTATATGATTCTTTCTCTTGTTTGGGCTTATGGGTGTCTTTGCTGCTGGTAGTGGTGTGTCCCACAATATTGTGGCTGCATTGTGGAGCACAAAACAAAGCTTTGCAAACATGTCTTATTTTCCTAAAATGTGTTTGGGTGAATAATTTTAACTAAATATTGAGGGTCATTTTTCAATCAGCTGAACACTGAATGGCCCTTACGGAATTTAAACACATTGCTGCGATTCGTTAAAACAATTTCCATTTACTGATGTCAAGGAGCCTGGCAGTCATTATCACCATATTAAATGTTTACATAAATGTACAAGAGTCTGATAGCATCTTAGTTGAAATCGATCATGGTAATATCTGGGCAACCTAGTCATTTTGAGCAAGTTGTGAATGCAGGTTTGCAAGCGACAATCTCCATGAAGATGAATAATTCCCTTTTCTTCAAGTTATCGCTTACAACCCTTTATTTGCAATTTGCTCTAAATTAGTAGATTGTGTGAGGCCAATTTAATTTGTTTAAAGGCTTGTAGCTCCATAATACACAAACGCGTAAAAGTCACCGTATGAGCTGAACATCACGAGTAATTTCAGCAAAGCCTCAAAAGACCCAATTAAAGTGTATATTGTTAACACCAGTGCTATTTTAGATTTTCTCTGTGGATGCAGATAAGGCAGGTGTGCTAGGAAAAAATAGTAGAACCCAATCAACCAGAGCCTGTGCTACTTACATGCAGCGATAAAGATTTATTAACTGTTTAACAGCCTGGCAGCCACCTATGCATCGAACAGAAAGTTTACATCTCATCATTTTAAAATTGCCTACATATTAAGTTAGTTTCTACAGGATATGAGCTTGTAAACTAGGTGAGTAGGACTGTAAAAATCAGAATGGTTTTGACCAAACCTTTGCCCACTGGACTTTTCAGGGCACCATCTTATTTAGAAGAATGTGCCTTAATGTTGTTGAAAATCACTTAATAAATTCTTAAATCAGAGGTGTCCAAACTACGGCCCGCCATCCATTTTTAATTGGCCCGGCACAAGTTGTAATGAATATATAGAATATGGCCCACACATTCCTCAGCTATGCGAGGACTTTCAATTGATGAGAACCAGAAGCTACCGACTCGGTCTATTCCCTCTATAACAGTGTTTGTAAGGTGCCTTGTGATTGTCCATTGAGGACGGTACCCTAGCAACAGTGCTGCAGCGTCGGCAACAAAAGGGCCTAGGGAGTTCCAATTGGTGGAATCAGGAATCGTGCACTGTGGTGGCACAGTCTGGGAACCGGGGGTTGGGTTGATGCTGCTGCTACGCGGGTCTTTCCAAATACTAAGTTTTCTGTTGCAGAGCTATTAGATGGGAGGGCTTCTAGCAGGGGCAAGGTACAAGACGGCACCTGGCAGGGGGGGGGAGAAACTGGAGGGGGACTGAGTCAGCAGGGGAAGGGGACGAGGAGAAAAGCTGGCATAGGGGCAGCTAGTTTGTAAATCCGGGCCTGCTCTCAGTCTCTCTTTGTTGGGAATTATCATGTCCCTGTGTACACTACCTCTTCTCTTCATCAACCTTGGTGGAGAAATGCTTTATATTCTGGATCAGCCACTGTGGGCTCAGAATATTCTTCCAGAAAAAGCAAAAAATGGTGAGCAACAAATCTGTCATGTAACCCTGCTGCCTGTTACAATATCACCTAAGTCTGTGCTGTGAATGTGACATAAGAAGGGACAACCTTGACCAGGCTACTGGCTATCATACTTTTCCTTTTTCATGAGTTAATAAAGGGTGCAAAGTTTGTGTATTTTCTTTACTTCTACAAATCAAAATTGTTTGTATATTTCATTTGTGGCCCCCAGACTTTTTTTGTTTTTCCAATGTGGTCCTCGAAGCCAAAAGTTTGGACACCCCTGTCTTAAATTCTTCATATGCTTTTCTGTATTCTTAACATATGGGGTTGAGCAGCCACTAACCTGAGGCATATTTAAATTAACAATGATTGGTGGTATGGGAGACAAATTAATATACATAATTACAGGTTGGACCAGATGAAGATGGAATTTTCAGTATAAATCTAATTAGTTTTTCCATAATTAAAGATGAGCAAAATTGCTGGAAAATTTGTGAAACACATCAAAGTAAAAGCAATATTTAGTACAGGTATGGGTCCATACCTGTATCTATATTATATAACTACATGATAATATGTCGCTGATGTTGCAAGTTATAATATCAAAGAGGGGCATAACTATAGAGGAAGCAGACATTGCAGCTGCAGGGGGGCCCAGGAGGTATAGGGACACCAATATTAGCAAAACAGGTCAACTTCTAGAAATTTTGGGGCCTTGATCCCCCATGTTCCTGTATGAGGGGGCTGCCATATTTGTGCAGCAGGAGTTCGTTATCATTAGAAACTGTAACTAACAGGCTGAGATGGGACAGTCAGGTTGGCAAAGTCAGAGTGTCAGAGAGTCAGGCTTAGGAACTTCAACTAACAATTATATACAAAAAAAAACCTCTCAGCAAAAAATGATCAACCTGGCCTACAGGTAACATTTAATGTACATTCATATGTTAAAATTCATTTTTAGTGTCAGTATCCCTTTGTCTACTACAAAATCACTTAAACATTCAATAAACCCAATAGGCTTCAAATAAGAATTAATTATCTCTTAGCTGGGATCAACTACAAGGTATTATTTTATTATTACAGAGAAAAGGCAAAATGTTTAAGAATTTGAATATTTGGCTAAAATGGAGTCTATCTGAGATTACCTTCCCATAATTCTGAGCTTTCTGGATTTCCGTTTCCCACACTAATGCACAAATATGTAATCAAATCAATGATTACAAGTGAAAAGCTAATTTCAGCACTGTCTCTGTACAGATTATTTAGTATCCGATACACGTGCTCGATCACTGCAGCACATTTATTGCTCAATTGCATGTAGGCAGCAAATTATAACTGATCCTAAATCATGGCATAATTAGGACTTGGTGGGGTGTTACAATGGCATATAAGAGATTAGAAGAATTTGGATATGTTAAAATGGCTTAGATGATGCTCCTATTCACAGCCATAGCAGGTCTAACATGGAACAAACATGCTTTGTATTTCCAGTCATTCAATAGTTTAAATAAACAATATGCCACTTAGTGGCTGTCATTAAAACTAAAATGCATCATAAATATTCAAAAACAGTTGAAGAAATGAGATACATGTGTCAAACAAATGAAAGGTATATGTTACATTATACTGCCTAATGTATGTCAATAAAGTTCATCTGACACCCACAATTGGGATTTGCATTGTCAGGCAGGTAAGGAAAAATAAACATGTAAAAATAGTGAAAGTGGTTTTATCTTTCTTGTGTTTGCTATTTCATGGTGGCAGGACAGCTTCAGAAATGATCCTCCTTTGTTTCAAATTACAGCTCTTGGACAGTGATGTTTTAAAATCTTGATGGCTGCACCAAACCTTTTTGAGAATTAAATATCTTTTGCGCAGGTATGGGACCTGTTATCCAGAATACTCAGAACCTGGGGTTTTCTGGATAAGGGATATTTCCATAATTTGGATCACCATATCTTAAATCTATTTATTTAAAGATAAATTAAACCCAACAGGATTTTTTTTGCCTCCTATTACTTTTATCTTTTAGAGAGAAAACGTCTATGGGAGACGGTCCATAGACAATTCAGATCTTTCTGGATAACAGTTTTCCAGATAATGGATGCCATACCTGTACTATCCAACTTTTTTTAACATGTTCTAATAGTTTGCCACATTTACACGCTTATTAGCATGGGCCCCCTAACAGTGCCAAAGCCGCGCCGCACCTCTTCTGAAGTCCTCAACTGCCAAAAAGCCGAACAGTCAAAGTCCCGAAGCAGTGAAAAGACCCAAAGTCACTAAAATAGCCAGTTGAAGTCCTGAAGCGGTGAAAAGACCTGAAGCCACAAAAATAGCTGAAGTACTGAAGCCACAAGTTCAGTTCTGTGTGTTTTTTTATTTTTTTAAACCCCTGGCCACCAATGTATCATTTTAATTCACTATAGGCCCCTGCAACAAATGTTTTTTTAAAAAATATTCTCTGAGCCCCAGTGTTTTTTTTCTACCTTGTAACAGGGGGATCTAGCGCCAATGTTCTTTTATGGGGGTCCCTGGCACCAACAGGCAGCTCAGTACAAAGTCAGGTGGGGGGAGCCTAGTCGAGGTCACAAGCCGGGTTGGTATACCAATATAATAGTTACAAGACAGAATCTGAGGGAATGGCCAAAGCACAGGCAAGGGTCAGGACTGGCAGCAAACGAGATTTGGTCAGGGTCAGGCAGGGTCAAGAACAGATCAGAAAACACTAAATATTGCACCAAGGAACTATTAGACTAGACCTACATTAGTCAATGAGCTATTGAGCTTGAGCCTGTTAAGTATTTGAATTTCGCAGCAGTGTGCTATGACGTCACATGCAGCAACATGCAATACCCTATTTCTAACAAGACACACTCATAGAAGATGACCGCGGCAGGTGTCCTTGCCTTTGGTGCAACGACTGTTCCTGTTGCACCCTCGCTAGACCACCAGGTACTTCCTTTACACTCATGCTCTTACTAATAGACATGGGGGTCGATTTTGATCAAATTTGATCAAATTCCGATTTGATTACAATTTGATAGACGTTTTGAATATGCAAATTAGGCCACGATCATTGAATATGCAAAATTTGATCGTATCGAATAGATCGAATGAATGAATATTCGAACGTTCGATCATTCGATGATCGAAGTACTTCCCCTTTAAAATTTTATTCGACTTCCTACTTCGCCAGATTGAACCTACCAAATTGGAATAGAAGTCTATGGGAACCCTAGGAACAATCAAACATTTTGTTTTCGTAAAATCTTTCGATCGTATGATTTTTTTCGAAATATCGAAAAGTGGCCAAAAACCTTCGCATTTTTCTACGATTTTATCGAATTTTCATTTGAAAATCGTAGAAGGGTCGAATAGCCCTCGAAAATTCAGACCTTAGTAAATCTGCCCCATGGTATTTTCCCTCTTTACTACCATTGTTTTCCCGGTCAAAACACAAACATGCAACTCCACAGAGTCACAGTACTTTCACAGAGTCCTTTCCCTTTGGGAATACAAACAGCAGTCCATCACGCTGAATTGCCCAGATCCCAAGGTCTCAATCCTCCCAGCATGTAGCTCAATCTCTCTCTCAGGGCCACCCTCTTTCTCCAGTTACCAGTTCATACTGTTAAAAGACTGTATTTAGCACCATACAATAGAGGCATCTTTAACAAATGTAGCATATTTTCATTAGGTAAACACAGTTTCCCCCTTAAAAATAATCCCATGGGATTTACATACACTGTACAAAAATTGGGTACTGTTACTACCAAAATTGTACAAAGATGTAGTACAATGTAAGTTAATTTCTAGTTTATGTATCATGGAAGTCATTGTTGACTCTGTTCTACTGGATTCTATATCTCAACAATGGTTACCAAGTTTTCGGGTCCAAATTCACCCTTGTTGGCTTTTGATTCCTAAATGAAATACTTGAGTCGTAAATGATTGCATTGTAATTTAGATTTTTTTTTTTACTTTCTTCTGGTCATTATGAGAACATATTCTTTAATGCCTATAGATAAAAAGTATTAAGGCACATGTAGCAGATAGACACTCTATGGGCCTTTCCTATCCTTGCGGATTTTAGTAAATGATCATAATAATCCCAGGAGTACATTTACCATATAGGTTAATGATGCCCCCAGGCCTAGGGCAGCAGCCTTAAGAAGAGTAAAAGGAAATATTTTACATTTCAAAACATGTATTTTTGTAGTTCAAACAAACTTATTACTGTTTCATTAACTAGAGGTGGTAGGTAAAATTTCAGATTTCTGAAAGGCTCGGGGGCCATGTTTTATAATGTTTTAGACCAATTTGAAGCATGAAAACCTCAGTTTATTCAGATATTAATACATTTTGTAAAGGCAATACAACATGGCTAGTATATTTTCCTTTTTTTGCCATGAAATATGATCGTTAAAGATCCCCCCCCCTCCCATTCAAGTTCTAATCTTCAGGTGCCTTATATTAATGTGGGAAAAGTCAAAGGGAACCCAGGTTAGTTAGCCAATTGTATATTTGATTTACAGTATAAGACAATAACAATTTGTATATTAGAGGCACTGAAGCTTTTCTCAGCCTGTCTGACTTTTATTTCATCCACATGAGATCCTCCTGGAAAACATTAGGCATGCCGTTGGAAGCCCAGTACCCAGCTGCTCATTAGACCTACATTAGCCCATACTTTCCAAAAGCAAAATGGCTAGTTCAGGTTGCGATTGTTTGATGTACTTGAAAGCTTGGTGAATTTATTGCAGGATAATGCAGAGTGCAGCTCTTTTTTACGAGTTGATCATTTGTCCCAAAGCCCCTCAAAGGGTCTTAGGTTACATAGTGATCAAGCGTTCCCCTTTCACCGTGGAAAGGGCAGCAATGCTGAGCAAAAGAAAGTTGAAAGCATTAATGAAAGTATGACTTATAAATTACTTCATCTTAGTCACCTTTTTTTCTAAAAAGGGGCGAGAGAGGCCAGAGTAAATTTATTTTTTAAGTGGTTTCTGAGATTTGATAGGGTCAGGTTTGAAACATTGCACTCTATAAATCACTTGCTGTGCCCCTGATTGATGTTACTGCATTGTAACAGTAGCACATTGTTTCTTTCGCAACTGTGTATATTTATTTGATTAAAAAAAAAACAAGCAAAGTTTGCCGTGTAAGCACCACAAACCTGTCTTTTGGTGTTTGACTTCCATAATTTATTACTATATAAAATAGATTTCTACCCACCAATGTGTCTTAAAGCCAAAGTAACATGACTATTGACTGCAGAGCTCCAAACAAACAATAGTGTTCATATTACACAACCTGTTGAAGGTAAGCACACATAGGGGCAGATTTATCAAGGGTTGAATTGTCAAGGGCTTTTAGCGAATAATCGGCAAATAATAATTTGCCAATATCAAAAAAAATATTCGCAGGTCTTGAATATTTGCAAAAATCATATGAGTGAAAGTTTTTACGCAAAATTCGTGCAAATCGAATCACATTGTTCGATCGTACAAACAGTATTTTATACAAAGACTTTTAAAAAAAGCCAATGGGGGCCTCCCATAGTCTTCTATTGCAATTTGGTAGGTTCAATCTGGAGAAGTAGGCAGTCGAATAAAAATTTAAAGGGCAAGTTCTTCCACTGGCGAATAGTCGAGCGATCAAATATATATTTATTCGATCTATTCGATTCAACCGAATATTTCATATTCGATGGTCGAAAATACTTAATTTGCATATTCGAATATTCACACACTTGAAAATAGACTATTCTATCGCATTTCGAATCCTTCACGAATTTGATAAATCTGCCCCTTAATCACAGCAAATCCATTATCCCAAAGCAAACTATAATACAGGTATGGGATCTGATATACAGAAACTCATTATCCATAAAGTACCTAATGGAACTAAGTTTCTAAAGTTCCTAAGGCCAATACACTTTTGACCATTTCAACCCAATGATAGAAAAATTTTAAACTATTTCCTTTTTTTTCTCTGTAATAATAAAATAGTACCTTGCACTTGATCCAAATGTAATAATGTACAGGTATTGAATCCCTTATCCGGAAACCCATTATCAAGAAAGCTCCAAATTACAGAATGGCCATCTCCCATAGACTCCATTATAAAATAATCAATTTTTTTTTTAATGATTTCCTTTTTCTCTGTAATAATAAAACAGTAGCTTGTACTTGATCCCAACTAAGATATAATGAATCCTTATTGGAAGCAAAACCAGCCTATTGGGTTTATTAAATTTTTACATGATTTTCTAGTAGACTTAAGGTATGATGATCCAAATTATGGAAAGATGAATTATCTGGCAAACCCCAGGTACTGAGCATTCTGGATAACAGGTGTATATATATATATGTATATGTATAGCTATTGTTTTATATATATATATATATATATAGAGAGAGAGAGAGAGAGAGAGAGAGAGAGAGAGAGAGAGAGAGAGAAAGAAAGAAAGACAGAGAACAACTTCAACGACAGTAAAGCTGAAGTAGATGTACAGTTACAATCAGATACAAGGTATAGTACTAGAATCTGTCTGTTTGTATGTGTAAAGCAAATAATCTGGACAAGTCGCAACAAAGTGGCGGCAAATTGGACGCTGTGCTAAATTAGATGTTGACTCCCCTACCGAACCCCTGTCCCAAACTCCACTTTTTCCAATTTTTGCCTCCACACCGGTCCCCAAAATAAAAAAGGTTGGGTACCCCTGAGTTAAAGAGTGTAGTGTATCCATTTGGTGTGTACCTGAAGATGTAGGGTCAAGAAGCATTGTGAATTGCTTTAAATGTCAGGGTCATTAAAGACTAGCAGCAGCATTTATTATGGACCAGAGAAGTTGTATCATATTTACCCCAAAACTTTGTGACTTGTGTAAAGGTATACAGAATAGAGATCTGTGAAATACTGCATTTGCAATGGGGTCAAGGAACTCCTAGATAATTCATAATATATTTACAGTATAATGTACAGAAGAGGCTTATCTCATGTATAAGGCATCACTCTGTAACACTTTTTTGGGCTATACAGCACAAAATAGTTAGAGTGTCCAGCTAGTGGAGGAACATGGGTTACATTGGACTCACACTTCAGGATCAGGGCCTTTGCTAAGTGGAAGATTCCAATCAGATGATGTAGTGTAACTACAACTCACAGGCTATGTTGCTATAAAATTAGTAAAGATGGACACCAGGAGAGTCTTATGATGAAAACAGTAACAAAGGTTTATTATGCACAAGGCAAATAACACCAGGTTTCAAATACTCACACAGGAGCTTGGAGCATAGCAGATGATTACACAGGACTAGAAGATTAGCAGATATTCCATAAATGGCATCACAGTAGGAAATATTCCTCAGAGTCATGTTAGTCAAGGTACATCAAATCCAATACAAAGTGCCTGTGACTATAAATGTGACTTTATTGGAATACCAGGTAAGGCCAGATAGTTGCTGCTAAGTCCTAGTCCTCAGCACAATGATATCCCTGCACTAAAAGCATCACAGGGTAGCTTTGTAAAGAAGATCTCTTACTGCTAACACTCCTCGTTGGAACATACACTGTACATACTACATAAGCTAACTATCTTTCTCTCTCTAGAGAGACTAGGACACTACTATCCTGTTCTTGCTAGTCCTCGTTCACGGGGTGGCCTGGTGCCTGACTTAGGTCTCTAACAGTACAGATCCTGTTAGTGCATGTGGCTTACTGGGGCCTTGGTGATCCCAGGCTCAATGGGAACAACCAGCTAGACGAAGAACCAGCAGCCAAAGAGGCAGAGGCCCCTCCCTGCAAACTTAATAAAGCCCTCTGGCAGGGAGTGGTCATTGCACCCTTTGACCAATAACTAAAGATGTTGGAAAGAAGTGTAAGGGCCCTTACACACAAACGTTTTTACTTGCGCTCCCCTGCGGCTGAACGCAGAAAAACGGAACGCAGGGGAGCGCAGGTAAAAACGCATGTATGTAAGGGCCCTTACAGATATTTACACCCAATAACAAAATATATACTAAAGGTAGAGGATTAACTCCATAAATGCTGTATAGAATCTATGGGTCCCTACAACTCATTAGGGACAAATACGCCAATTGCATAAATGGGAATTTAGTATGAAAGAGCAACATGGTAATAGTGAGTTGCAGTGGGAAAATAACTGAGCAGCTTGTAGAAAATAACAATATCCAAACAACAACACAAATGCCAGTTTATTAAAACAAAGAATAAAAAGTTTACAAATCACCTTCCTTCGGTTTTCTTATGTGTTTTACAGAGAAAAGACAGAAACTGATGCTAGTATGCTAGTACAAGCATTCCCCTGTACTAAGAGCTAATTAGCACAAATTTTAAGCAGGTCCTCCTTGTATCACATCAATCACTATTTAGTAGTCAATGGGCGTCAAAATGTTTTTTTTTTTTTAACGTATGCAACAATTTTCCTCACTCCAAATGCAATAAAGTCATTGGACATTTTTTCTTATGGCAATTTCTTTTTCTCTGCAACAATTTTCCATGGCAAATTTTTGCCACCTTTCACGAAAAAAGTTGCAGGTGGCGAAGTGCGGAATTTGCCGCAATGCCACACCTGACTAATAAATCCGCTCATCCCTATATATTAATTGTATGGACTCTACACAGCCATTGTTTCAAACATAGCTTTCCCACCAACATTCATCCTTCTCCATAGATATTTACCATTAGACGTGGAGGTCCTGACACAGTTCAATCAGTTCACCTTTCTGCATTGCAGATATTGTAGAACTGGAACTTCTAACATCTCATCCATTAAATAAACTGAAAGGCATTTCTCACTCCACAACATTTGGAGTGTCGCAGGTTGTTTTTCCCTGGTGCTCTCAAGGTGTTTGTGATAAGATTGTAAATCTATGTTATTAAACACACATATGTAAAAAGACGAACCATTTTTCTCACATGCATGAATGTATTTGGATATATGAACTAGATCAGAAGTATCAATCTTGTAACTAGCAACTGACACAATTTAAATTTCACCTATTTTATATGACTAAATTTACATAAACTCCCCCAAAATAGCCTTCCATGGGTAGAATGCTGAATGGCACAGTTAGAGAAAATATGGAGGACCTTTATTTGCCCCTGCCTACTCTTATTCCATGTCTTTTTTTAACACATTTACATTTTTCTAACTATAGTTCATTTTACAGAATTGCCCTTGTATTGTATGCTAAATGCATGAATGTAATTGCCAGTAAATGCACAGGGTACTTTGCAACACCGGTAATATATTCTTAAACGAAAATAGCATAAAAGATATGGATTTGCAAGCGGCGCTAGGAAAATAGGCCCACTTGAGTCTTTAATTTTATCAATGTAAATTATGTAGAAGAAAATCATGTTTTATGTATGCCAAAGTGCCCCGATAACATATTATAAAGAAAAACTATGTTGGGAAATTCAGAAATAGAGTTCTATCAACAGATCTGCTTATCTTCCATGTTAATATTTTATTCAGACACATTTCCTAATGCCTTCCAAAGGGCTATTCCAGAAGATGTGGCTTTACCCCACCTGATAAAAAATGCAACAGAGAGTTTCTAAATAAGATAGTTATCCCTGACTAAGCAGAAATGTTGACATAATTAAATAAAAAGAAGCAATTAAAATTTGCATTCACACAGGAATGCAAAATTATTTAGAAATACCTCAAATTAGGAAAATACAACTGCATATGTTGCACATGATCAAATCTGACTTTAAGAAAGATCCAAAAAGTTGAACTGTTGAGCTTATGATGGGAACTGTAATTTAGCAGCTAGGGGAGTGCTGGACCTTGCCTCCTGCAGTCTTTACAATGGTGCAAATAGGAGGGACAGCCCAGGGTAAGACGGCATCAGTAACACTATATATCAGTGTTGCCCATTATGTTCTCCAGTTGGAAGTTTGTCTTCCAGCACTCAATAGAACCTGTGTCTTTTTCCAAGCTGCAATTTTTACCTTTTATTAACAATTTCTGTATCTTTTATCTGTTCTTCCTTTAGCAAGAGGGAGCTATTGCTAGGGATGGCGCGAACCGCCGAAAAAAAGTTCGCGAACATGTTCGCGAACTTCC
>CM044438.1:55962032-56042992 GCA_024363595.1 Xenopus borealis
CACCGGATGTTCGCGCGAACTAGTTCGCCGGCGAACAGTTCGCGCCATCCCTAGCTATTGCCATAAATTACTCTATTTAACACTTGACTTTTTTGCAGTATGTATAAGATGCATATAGATTGCCAGAGGTTGATACCAATCGTTCTGTGCAGATGGTACAGTTATTTAATGCAGTTTGCTCATTTTTGCTCAATGGTGCCTCAAAGGCAGATTCATTGTAATATATGCTATATAGGCTCAGTTGTGCCCATAGCTCATAGCAAAAATATTTTGGGTTGGTAAGCTGCCCCTTCCTGGCCAGCCAAGGTTTCCACCTGTAGATGTTTTAGAGACATGAAAGAGCTACCTTACTTCTGCTCTGCCTGTATGTATATCCCCAGCTACCACTTTATTCCGTCCCAGTTTTACCACTTAACCATTCAGAATAAAAGGACTGCAGCTTTAGTCCTCTGCCGATCATGTATGATTACAAATAGTATTGGGTGTGTTGATCATTAAGGTGAGTGGAATCTCAGGCTTGAGAATGGGAGTGCCAAGCCTTTAGAACATCCTAAAGTCTAAGGTGCTCTAAATCTTCCATACTGGAAATCTTTTTCCATTTTTATTTCAAAGGAGGAATATGTATGTTTCTTTCAAAATATTTTATTGCTAAAAATGTAAAACAGTAAAAATATAATCAGCCAACAACCATATATTATTGCATTCTATATTACTCCAGAAACTTTCTTCATTATTTATTAGGCACTTTCTATAGCATGATGCTCTTATCTTAGTTTACCTGATCATACTATCCCCTTCATGCAGCACAAAAAGTTAACACTATACATGAAGGTAAAATTTAAAATTTATCATTTAACCCTTATTAGAGCTGGCTGGCATCACCAAGAAAATATTTGTTGCCATAAATTTGTAAACAAAGCACCAACCTAACTGTTCATATTATTTTATTGAACAGTATTAGCATTGGAAGTCTAAGGGGATTTACGAAATTCACGCTGAATGATCGAAGTTGGAATTGTAATAGAAACCTATGGGAAGCTGCCCATAGGCTTCTGAGGCTAAGTCCTGCTCGAATACTATTCGTACGATTGGAGCATTCGATCATTCGTATCGTACAATTTTTAGGAGGCTCGAATGAAATTTCTCAATTTTTTTTTTAAGTCGAACGATCGGTATCCGATCGTACGAATTAATCGATAAATCGGACAGCGAGCAAAATGATAGCCTAAAACAATTTGATAAGCCTTCATGGTTGAATACTTGAATACTGAATTTCGAATTTGGTCGAATTTATTTTCCGGAATAATAGTAAATTTGCCCCTATGTAACATTGGTCATACTTAGGGGCAGATTTACTAAGGGTCGAATTTTGAATTTAAAAAAATTCGAAATTCAATCATCAAATTTTTATAAAGGTTATTTTCAGTCAGAAATGGATCGAATAGGTCTGTTTTCGATCGAATAAAAATCGTCATTCGAATGCATCGTCGAAATGATTCGAACAATGTTAGAAAAAATCTCTGTAAGGGTTCTAGGAGGTCCCCCATAGGCGAAAGTAGCAATTTGGCAGCTTTAAGGTGGTGAATTTGAATTTTTTAAAGAGACATCATTTCAAAATTAGAATTTTTTAATTCAATCTGAATTTTGAGCTATTCGAAAGTCGAAGTAGACAAAAATTACTTCCCTTCATATTTCCCTTCGACTCTTAATAAATAAATGTGCCTCTTATTGTTTACTAAGCCACATTATTGTTTTTTTTTGGAATAGTAATGACAGCTACCACAGCAGTAACTACCCAGTCGAAGTAACATGGAAAAGCAATTAGTTCAACCCTCATTAAATTACATTTCCTTCTGCTATTAAGTAAACCTGTCCTTAAGTATAACAGTTGAATTGAAATATTAGTTTTCATCAGTAATGGAACTAGGTGGGGGCGGGCCCTGGTGCGGGCTGTGCAACCAGGCCCCCCTCCACCCTCCTCTGTTCAAATTATTTGGCGGCTGCAGAGGGCACAATCTGCACGTGGGGCCCTGCGGGGGCACAGGACCTGGACCAATTGCACCCCCTTTCCCTTGTAGTTACGCACTGGTTTTCATGCATATTAAATCAAGGATAACAGTCTGAGTCAAGGTGTTGTTGTGCCAAAATCCAATCAGGCACTGCACACCCACCCTTCTCAGTGCTTATCAGCATCAGAGGAAATTAGCACAACATCTGGAAAGCATTTACAGTGTGTGTTTATATACACAGATCATTAAAGTTAAAGAGATAGAAAATATCATTACAACATTGGTTTCTATATGAATATGGATGCAAACTAAGTTCCCATTTAAAAGTATTCCTATACGTAATGTAAAAGTGATGGAACAAGCACTTTAAGAGAACTCAATGTCTTTAATTGAAGGGGCCCCAAATCATTACCCTGCCTTGAGATACATTTGGTCATAATCTATCTCTGAAGGTTTAGGGGAATTAAACAGAGTAAATGTTAATTAGAATGAGAAGAGAGAAAGGAAGCACACTTGGTGGTCAAACTACACCCCTCTAAAATACATATTATTCTAATCTAACCCAACTGATGGGTTACAAATAAACAGTATTTTGAAATACATAGTGGGAAACAAAGAGAAGGGAGGCTCTATTCAGTAATAATCTTATTTAGTTATATCAATAAATAGTACCAGAAAGATGTCCGATACAGAATACAGAGCAAATTTCAAGGAAAGACCAAAGGCCTATGTTGAGGAGAATGAATTAAATAACATTTTGTAGGAGAAACATCTTCTGTGATTCATAAATCAAGGTGAACTGATCTCCAGGAAAAGCTTTAGCCTTCAGTTAGGTGTGGCTCTCTGGAACTGGTCACGTTCTCCTTCACTGGTAGCTCCTACATGGATATGAGAGACAGTTAGCTAATGAAAAGGTCATAGAACAATACAAATGTGTACAGTATTTACTATATATATATATATATCAACTCACAATGGTAACAGCACTCTCCCAATTTAGCAAGCGTTCGTGGTGCACAGCCTCAGGGAGGATTGCCGAGTCTCTCCTCAAACTTGGCCCTCCAGCTGTTAAGGAACTACAAGTCCCACAATGCAATGATGGAGTCTGATAGCCACAGTCAGGCAAATGCATTGTGGGACTTGTAGTTCCTTAACAGCTGGAGGGCCAAGTTTGAGGACCACTAATATAGAGCAACACAGGAAAAAGGCAGCACTCACTAATTTTGAATCAAAAAAGTGTATTTAAAGATAAAAGATCACGCCATCAGGCTAACATCAAGCCATGAGCTTGATGGCTTGATGTTAGCCTGATGGCGTGATCTTTTATCTTTAAATACACTTTTTTGATTCAAAATCAGTGAGTGCTGCCTTTTTCCTGTGTTGCTCTATATATATATATATATATATATATATATATATATAATCCATAGAAACAGGAGCACACCGGTATTCTTTTCAAAAATAAAACTTAGTAATTTTTATTGAACCATTTAAAAACAGGCCTGTTTTTAAATGTTTCAATAAAAATTACTAAGTTTTATTTTTGAAAAGAATACCGGTGTGCTCCTGTTTCTATGGATTATACAAATGAGCTCTGCATGGAGGCACCCGGACAGTTGATCAGGTGAACGGAGTGCGGGAGGACTCTCTGGACTGTTATATATATATATATCCAACAACAATATATATATATATTGGATTACAAATACTGGACTGAACCCAAAAAATACAGTTTGTTCATATTAGATTCATGCAATGTTCTTTCCCTTTCTATTTAACAACCTTAGATCGTACTTCATGGAATGCCAGTTCCTTGATCATATGGCCTGGAGCTCCACCATCAATACATTTTTACATAATGGTGCTACGTTTTTATTAGACAATTACAAGACTTTCTTTTAAAGTGCAGTTAGGTGTATTATGACCCCATCAACCTTTAATTAAGTATAATATTCCTTGCTGCTGAATTATAGCATTTAACAAATTATATGTTTCTAACGGTTATATATAATATATAAGCATGGTACTCTACTGGTTCTAGAGTTTGTTCATATATAAATGCAAGAACTATTATAGCAATAATCTGAAGATAGATATTTCATAGAAGGAAGGATACACACAACATGTGGTTGATTTATTTTTAAATGGGATTTATTGCCTAGCCACTAACAGGTAACACTAAGCTTCTATGAACATTTTTAATATTGTGACTGTCATTGAACTTGTACAATGTTACTTGCTAATTGTTACTTTGATTGTAAATGTTCATGTTTGTAGCCTGTTATGTAACCAAGGTCTGCACTACTACATGCAGCGGGTCAGGTACCCACAGGTTACCCACAAAATCTTGCAGTACCCTGCGGGTTGCATGTAGAGGTTCAGTGTGCTGGTATAGAAGCAGGTCGGTGGTTCTGCGGGTTTAGGGTTGGCCTGCAGATATTCTCCATATCAATTTTTACTCTTGTCTACTTCCGATGATGTCACTTCCGGTTTACAATGACAACACTTCCTGTTTTACTCCTTTTTTTCTGATCACGGCTACTTCCGATAATGTCACTTCCGGTATACAATGACCCCCCTTCCTGATTCTTGATGGTCAGCGGGTCGTGGGTCCAGGTTGCAGATAAGGTATTTGCAGGTCGGGTTGGGGTTGCGGATAGTGATGGAGGAATCTCACCCGTTTCGCTTCGCCGAAAAATTAGCGAATTTCCAGTGAAATTCGCGAATTGGCGAAAAAATTCGCGAAACGAGTTGCGATGCACGTTGCGTCATTTTCATCGCGCGGGTCGTCGTTTTTGACTCGGTTTTTTTTTTGGGCGAATTTTCACTGGCGAATTTTTGCTGGTGTTTCGCGAATTTATTCGCCAGCGCCGAATCGCGGGAATTCGCCCCTGGCGAATAAATTCGCCCATCACTAGTTGCGGATTGCAAGTTGCAGGTATGCGTTGAGTACGGGTCCCAAAAAATGGATCCGCACAGGACTCTAACATACAGTATATTAATGTGGACCCAAGGAAGTTTATGTTTTCAATTTATTCTGGACTTTTGCATTGCACTATTTCTTTGTCATGAAAAGGTGAACTAAACACCCTTGGGTACAAGAGCCCCCCATTACTACCCTCCTTCAGCCCCTCTCATATCTCCCTCCCTGCACAGTCTATTATGTAAAAAAGTGCCCTGTTTGAAAACCTGAGCTAAAAATGCAGAGCAGTGCAGCAAGAGTTCCAAGACTCCAGGCTCTGTCGATTACAACACTTTCATGGGGTTATTTATTAAAATCTGAATTATTTTCTGAAAACTACCCTGACCAAATGAGAATGGACTTTTCTTCTATATTTATCAATACATTTTTCTGAAAATTTCTAGTGCAGGAATAAACTTGATAGCAAAAAAATTCTGCATCTCGCACATTTTTGGATTTTTTGCCAAAAATTTCAACTTTTTTCGGATTTGATGCCAGAAACCTCACACTTTTGCGGATATGACACCCAAAAAACAAAAAATCTTCAGATTATTGAATGAAACCCAGCAAAGATCAGGACATCAGCGTGATAGCTACCATTAACTTCTACATGAACTCGGCCGGTCTGAGTTGGAGCACTTTTTTATTCAGACCAAAAATCCAAAATCCAAAAATCAATTGGAAGCTATCTAGCTTCGTCACCACTTGGACTTCTAGAAACCCATCTCTAGTTCTATGTGGAAGGGTGATCGGAAGTTAGTTATTAATGTTCTCAACTTCAGCTTCTGGTTTTGTGGAAGCTATCTATCATCTGCCTTAAGAGTGAAATTAATCCATGTGTTCCAGATAGACCAATAATGATCACTCTCTTTCCTTAGTAAATATGCAATCTCTTCTAGTTTTCTAATTTCCCCAACTTTCTTTATCCAATCTATAAATTTGGGAGGTATGGAGGATTTCCATTTGAGAGGAATTAATGATTTAGCTGCCTGCATAAGGTGGAGAAAGAGTTCTTCCTGTATCACCTTATTGGAACTAATATCTAGGTGGAATAGTATAAGTAAATGGTTGTTTGTACTAATTTTTGATCTTAGTGAGTTCCCCTATGACTTTGAGTATCGGTGTCCAATACTCTTCTAATTTGGGACATTCAATCCACAAGTGTAGAAAGGTGCCTTCATTTAGGTTGCATCTCCAACATTGATTTGAGCAAGATGAATATATTTGATGTAAGCGCACTGGAGTAAAATACCATCTGGTATAGCTTATACATTGTTTCCTTCGTTCTAGATGATATGGAGCTTTTATGAACAGCTTTAAATATTTTATTCCAGGTTTCACAGAGATATTTGTCCCTAATTCTTTCTCCCATAATTTAATACAAGGTGGGAGGTGTGGATGTTGTGCTTGTATTAATAATTTATAGAGAATGGATAAGGGCTTCTTAATTGGAAGTGGACTTTCCATTATGTTTTCCCAGGTTGTGTTATCTCTCTCCCAAACAGTCTGGGTAATTGATTTCAAGTAGTGGGCTAGTTGGTTATAACACCATAGGTCTCTAGGATGTTTTCCCCATTTTTTCTGTATATGTGCCAACGGCATTCGTGACCCTTTCCTAAAGAAATCTTTAAGTTTGGTGGGAGAATTATTGTGGGTTTTCCAATTTGAGAAAGAACCATAATCTAAGCTTGGAGGGAACTCGGGATTCATACTTAGCGGTTCTAATATAAATGTTTTGGGAGAAAGGTTAAGTGTCTCTCTATTCCGGAACCATATGTCCAATGATGTATTAATAGTAGGATGGTTACGTATATATTTCATAGCTGTTTCCTTATTAACCCATAACAGATTTTCTAATGGGATATCTACGTTAGCTTTTTCAATCTCGATCCAAGTTTTTGGCTCTTTTGAGCTGTACCATGCTAATATTCGTACCAGGTGGATAGCTCTATAATAGGTATACGGGTCAGGGATTGCTAGACCTCCTTTATCCTTGGGCCAGATTAAGTTATTATATTTAAGTCTTGGGCTTTTGTCTTGCCATAAAAATCAAGAGATCATGGTTTTTAATGAAGAAAAGAAAGCCTTTGGTATATGAATAGGGAGCACTTGAAGTGGATATAATATTTTTGGCATTAGTGTCATTTTAAGTGCTTGTATTCTGCCGAACAATGTAAATTTTAGCTTCTTCCAATTGCCTATTTTATGTTCTAGAGCCTTCAATAGTGGAATAAAGTTTTCCTGATATAGAAGATGTAGTTTAGATGTTATATTTACTCCTAGGTATTTAATAGCTTTATTAGTCCATTTGAAGGAAAAGTTTTGTTCTAATAATTTTTGGATTTTGGTAGTGAGATTAATGCTCATAGCCTCAGATTTACTGAAATTTATTTTAAAATGCGAAAGTTTTCCAAATACATTAAACAGTACTATAACATTGGGTAGAGAGATAATTGGTTTGGTGATGAGTAATAATAGGTCGTCAGCAAAAGCTGTTATTTTGTACTCCTTATTTTTGACCATTATACCTGTGATATCGGGGTTTTGTCTGATGTGTGAGTAAAGTTTCTAGTACCATTACGAAAAGTAGGGGGGATAGTGGGCACCCCTGTCTTGTACCATTAGTGATCTCAATTTTAGAGGAAAGGATACCATTGACCCTTATTCTAGCTGTAGGCTTTTTATAGAGTGCTAATATCCTATGTTTCATTATATGTCCCATCCCAAATCCTGACAGTGTGGCATCTAAGAAAGCCCATGAGACTCTGTCAAAAGCTTTTTCCGCATCTGTAGTGAGGATTAGGGATGGAACATTTTCCTTTTTTGCGGTGTGCATTAAGGAAATTACCTTAGTGGTATTGTCTTTCCCTTCCCTTCCTGGAATAAATCCTGACTGGTCCGGATGTAAGGATAAGGGTAGATATTTTTTTAATCTCTCAGCTATTATTTTAGCATAAATTGTTAGGTCAACATTAATTAGAGAGATTGGGCGATAACTAGCACACTTGAGGATCCTTCCCCGACTTGTGAATGACTGTAATATGTGCTTCAGTTGCCTGGGGATGAAAACCGGTATCTTTATCTATTGAGTTAAAATAGGATAATAGGATGGGGGATAATTCTTCTATAAATGTTTTATAATACAAGACCCCATATCCATCAGGTCCTGGGCTCTTGCCAGAAGTCATTGAATTTATTGTATTATGTATTTCCTCGAGTGTAAATAGACTATCCAGCAGATCTTTTTGATGAGCAGGTAAAGATTTCAAATTAGCTGCAGCAACAAAGGTGGAGATTTCCTGGGATAATAGAGGAGAGGGAGGCTGAGTTTGAAGTTTATATAAAGTCTGGTAATATTATTGGAAGCAGTTTGCTATCTTCGTGGTCGCATGATGAGTGTTATGCCTATTATCTTTCATTGATCCTATATGTGTAGTAGGTTGTAGCTGCTTCAGTATTCTAGAAAAGTGTTTAGTGCATTTATCACTATATTCGTAAAACTTATGTTTACTTTTTAGGTATGCCCTGTGGGTATATAAATCTAATAATGATTTAAGTTGTAGCCTCTTACTTTCTAATGTTGAGTATGTTTGTTTCGCCAAATTTTCTTTATGTGTTTGTTCTAGCTTGCGGATCTCATCTAATAAGGTATTGATAGCTTTTTCTCTTTGTTTTTTTTTGAGAGCTACATAGAGCAATAATATTTCCCCGTAGAACACAGTTCATTGTCTCCCATTAAGTTTTAGCGGGAATATCAGAAGTGTTATTTTCTTTAATTATGCGGTTAATCATATTAGTAACCTGAATTTTTGTGTCCTGCTTATGTAGCAGGATATCCCAGTAAATTCTGGCTTAGAAGTATTGGGAATATTAAATGTAGTGGAGATCGGAGAATGATCTGATAATGTGGTTACACCGATCTCAGCTGCATCAAATAAATGAAGCCAATTTTGTGATATAAAAAGGTAATCAATTCTGGTGTAGCATTGATGGGCTTTTGAGAAATGCGTAAAATCTCGTGTTGTGGGGTGAAAGCTTCCATCCGCAGCAAAGGCAAGCTACGCCCCCCCTTTTTATTCAGACTTTTAACACCATCTGAGTTTTTCCCCTTTAAAAGTCTGACCAGAAAAAAAGAGACTTTAATAAATTGCCCCCTCAGTGTCGACATGCACCCTGCAGGCACATGCATAATAGTAGATAGTTAGGAATACGCTTCAACTGCTCATGCACCTGCAGTGTCCTTGTCACAGAAGGCCTTGGAATTCCACTTTGCTACTCTGTGTTTTTAGCTCAGGTTTTCAGACAGAGATTTTTTTTACATAATAGACTGTGCAAAAAGGTAGAGATGACGGGGCCAATGAAGGGAATGTTGTACCTAGGAGGTTTAGTTCTATTTTAATAGGTGTCCTGTTATGTGATATTTCAGTTATAACCTTTTATTTATACAACACTGGCATGTTATAAAGCACTTTACAGTGATTATTCATCATTAACATAATTTCCAACCTCTATCAAATTCACACCACTTGTTGCTAGCTTATGGAACATTTGTTTCAGAAGATACAGTGAAACAAGGAAATACCTGTCTAAATTCCCTCCTATCCTTTGTAGGCAAAACTGCTTTAGATTTTCAAAAACAGCATTCTGGGTGTGCCAAGCTAGACATTTTTTATGTGTTTTGCTGGACTTGTGGACAGTTTTGTTAAAATTTTGTTAATACTGTCATGGGGGAAAAAATGTTTTTTTTCAAAATGCATCAGTTTCTCAAAAGTGCAAACATATTTTTTAATATTTCATTTTGAAATCTGACATGGGGCTAGATATATTGTCAATTTCCCAGCTGCCCCAAGTCATGTGACCTGTGCTCTGATAAACTTCAATCACGCTTTACTGCTGTACTGCAAGTTGAAGTGATATCACTCCCTCCCTTTTTCCCCCAGCAGCCTAACAACAGAACAATAGGAAGGTAACCAGATAACAGCTCCCTAACACAATATAACAGCTGCCTGGTAGATCTAAGAACACCACTATGTTCCATTAAGTTACATTGAGAAGGAAAAACAACAGCCTGCCAGAAAGCAGTTCCCTCCTAAAGTGCTGGCACAAGTAGCATGAGCGACTCTACTGGAGCAGCACTAAAAAAAAACAAGTTTTCCCATGACAGTTTCCCTTTAATGTAACTGAATCATTCTCAGTGGGACTTGGCTTTTACTATTGAGTGTTGTTCTTAGATCTACCAGGGAACGGTTATCTTGTGTTAGGGAGCGGTTATCTGCTCTTTTGAGAAATGGATTTCAGTTCAGAAGTCTACTGGAGCAGCACTATTAAAACATGTTTTCCCATGACAGTATCCCTTTAACTCATCAACTTTATCAAATGGATGACATAAATTCGAAAAAAAACCTTGTGCCATTACTCTAAAACTGGAACAAGAAAGCAGTCAGAAAAAGACTGCCATATATGTATATGTAAGTGTAAATGTAGCTACATGAAGGTTTTCAGGCTATTGTAGTGCTTTAACTGAGGTAGGTCAAATCAACATATGGCAGTAAATCTGCTCACATTGTGAGCAGCCCAAAAATATTGGAAATGTATAAAATTTTCTTAGGCACAAATTCCTCCTAAAGGCTATTCAGTACAGAGGCTGTGCAAGACAAAGGATTCATATTTAAAATTAGCAGACTCAGGTCTTAAGCTGGCCATAGACGTAACAATTACGATCTTTCTTACTTACAATATATAAAGGTGGCCATAGACGCACAGATAATATCGTACGAAACGAATTTCCAAGAAAGATTGTTTGTTTCAACACACATGTGTAGAGCTGAATCGTCAAATTTACAGGTAGAAAGAATAGAATTCTACCTGTATCTGACGATTCAGCACTAACAATGGCCGATGTTCAGGGAGCTTTCAAAGGCATCCGATCAAAATTTTCCATCCAGCCCGATCAACCAGCCGACCAATATCTTCTGACGATATCGGTCGGCTCATTTCCCACCATACACGCACCGAATATCGTACGGAAATTCGTTTCGTACGATATTATCTGTGCGTCTATGGCCACCTTTATATATTGTAAGTAAGAAAGGTGTCATACCACATGCTGACCAGGAATAGCATAGATTGCGGTAAACTATTTTTGTAAAACTCGAAGAAAATGTATGGGGATTTTTTTATTTAATTTTTAAATTGCCTTTCACATGATCAGAGCAGACATGCAAGGTAAAGTAAAAATAGAAGCAAGGGATTCAGGTCTAGTAATTCATAGCAACCAATCAGGTGTTTGATTTTTTATGTAATATATTGTAATGTAATATGAGTTAGTTCCACATCAGATCTTTAAATCAGCTAAGTTGCAGCACAATTTCAGGAGTTAGGGGTGCAGAAAATGTAGAGGAGAAGGGGAATTATTTTTATATAGCACTTTTCTCCCATATGATTCAAAGGGCTTTTTACAGCAAACAAGGGAGCCATGATAGGCACACTAAGGGGCAGATTTACTAAATTCACATGAAGGATTTGAAGTTCGATCGAATTTTCAAAAAGATTCGAATGTTTTTGAAGAACACTTCAACCAGTGAATTTTGAAAATTCAATTGAATCGAATGATTCGAATAAAAATCTATTTGAATATTCGGAAGACGGTCAAAGTACTTCCCCTTGAAATTTTTATTCAACTGCCTAGTTCGCCAGATCAAAGCTACCAAATTGGGTTTAGTTACTTTTAATCAAGTAAAAATATTCGATCGAATGGTTAAAATCATTCAAATCATTTCGATTCGAATGATTTCATCGATCAAATATTTGCTATTCGATCGTCCAACCAATCGAATTGCGGTAAAATCCTTCGAATTTGATAGTCGAAGGATTCTTATTCCCCATCTATTCACCTGGTCGAATTCAAAGGTTTTTTTAACCCTCGAATTCGACAAATACAGATGCAGTCACTTGGATTTGTAAGTTAAATGTGTTGTGACTCAGGGCTAATTGAAGAAACTGTGTTATCCAAAGTTATCTTAACTCATTTAATGCATTTAACCTTTTCATTAGCATACCAAAGCACCATTGTTTTCAATGGTGAACTCTTTAATTGGATGGGATGCTGGGACACAATATTCTGTGCTAAGTGGGATAAATGGGATAGATGAGTTAAGTCACGACGCATTTAACACACAATCCAAAGTGACTGCATCTGTAGTAAATCTGCCCTTAAGTAGCCTGGGACACCAGCAGACTTGTCCAGGGTCATAAGAAGTTGCCACAGAGAATCAAACCAGGGTTTCTAACATACAATCCCACATCAAAGGCTAATCAATTAACCTCTAGGCCAGCTCCTCCTCCTTAATATGGCTTAATGCAGCAATTACAAATAACATGAAAATCTTATTTTTTTATCCTTTCTTGTTAATAACATTGGCTTCAATTATAGTTTCTTCAAGCTGGACTAGTAAATGCACAGCCACCTGGTTGCCCTGAATTTACTATAGAATTAGTTATTTTTGGTACACCTCTGTGACCCAGAACTATTTTCAGTTTCACAAAACAATTTATTATGTGAGCTCTACCATTCAAAGCTACTTTTAACCAAGACTTCTATTAAAAAGTGCATTGGTTCGTTTAGTGTGCCAGACATCTTACAAATTAACAGAATATTGAAAGGGTATTGTTTGGATTTTCCAAAGGAAAGACCTTTGTCCAACGCTGTTACAATCAAGATGCAAGGATATGAGATGCTCTCAGAAGTATGAATGTTATATATTCAAAATGTTCCCTTATTAAGTGTCAATAACTTACCTGCACAGTGGTGAAACGATTCAAGAGTGGTTTCATAGAAGGCAGCAGAAAGTCAAATAACTCTTTAAGCATGAAGGTTTGTACTTTGGAGTTTGGAGTTTCCTCCACTGAATCTTTTATGCAAAGAAATCAAATATAAGCTGCAAGGGGGAAAAACAATACAGTGACCAGATAAGAGATAATTTACTAACCTCTTCCAATAAATTGTACCTGCAAATTACAGCCAATGTCTAATCAATGAAAACTTCAACCACAAGAAGTTATAGACTACAACAAAACAGCAATCTAAAGAAATACAGTATATTTCCTTATCAGTGTAAGTCAGACAAACAGTTTATAGCATGCCTCTATGTATGTATGTATCTATATTTTATTTAAAAGGCTGGTATTATAAATGGAATGGCAAGGCCATGCTGCATTATTTATTTTGTATACAATGATTTCCATTACAAGACTTAATGCATAGAACTGGCAGAATTACTGTAGTTTCCATTAAAGATGTATATGAACAGCAAGTAGCAGTGGAGGGGTTCCAAACAAAGGCCAGGTTTTTAATAAAGGCAATACCCACAATTCTTCTTTGTTGTATTGGTGTAAAATGCATCTGCTGCTAGCCACAATGACGTACGCCATCATCGACCCACTGCACGCTGAACATTCAAGCATTACAGATTTTCTTGACAAGATATATGGTGGATAACTAACCCCCACAAGATAGGGGGACACATGAAAAAAGTACTTAACAGATACTAGAGAATGTCCTGCATTATACTTTTACCGTTTAATATTTCTGTTGCAGGCCTCAATAATAAGAATACATTTTATTGTTCTTTTAAAATGTAAACCAATTTCATAAAATTGGGCACTTATTATTAACATGTATTTCTATAGCGCCAACATATTTCGTATCGCTGAACCCAAAATGCAGCACTAGTTACACACTAACTTATACCTTACACTAGATGGAAAATACAGAACAAGACACAGAATGAAGCTACTGATAGCCCAAGAAAACCTTGTACTTAATGCCTGCTATAAGAATGAGTTTGAAACTGCAGGCTTTCCTATGTTTGATCAGAATATTATTGGCTGCCCATATGGGTATCTTATACATTGAAAATGCAAGTTGCCCCTGACAGCCTGCAATTCAGTGTCAGGCTCTATGGAGAGGATAGACTTTTTGCATTTTGAATCTTAACCATCCCTTTGTATAAACTACACTACTGTGAACACTAAGGGGCTGATTTACTAAGGGTCGAATTTCGAAGTGGAAAATACTTTGAAATTTGACAATGGAAATTTTTTGGGGGTCATTTTCGATCGAGTATGGCCATTTTCGAGCAAAAATCCTTCGATTTCTCAGAACTTAGTAGCCCAAAATTACTTCGAAATTCGAATTTTCAGTTCGAACCTATTCGACCCTTAGTAAATCAGCCCCTAAGTGTTTTTTCTAGATTTTCTTTATTATGACATTCTTTATGATGCTCCCACATTGTTTCCCATTCTGCTTGTGAAATGGATCAAGTAGTTTTTCTTCCTGGATTCAAAGAGCTGCAAGTAATTTAGAATATCTGAAACCAGATTATCCCAGATAAATAAAAACTCTAGTCTGGAGCTGTTCATCCTCCAATTGTACTCCTCCACCAGGTAAGAAGACACATTAAAGGAGCCAAATATTACAGACAAAGACTACTATCCTATCCATCAAACTATAGATAGTTGTAGTCATTTCTTGGAACACCGAGCGGGTGTTTATTGCTAACACTGATTAATTTTGAGTATTTCACACTCTTTATACCTGTTATATGTGTAATATGAAATGTTTTCCCAAGCTATTGACATATAGGATAATGACTCTTAACTGTAAATTATAATGATATTAGAAGTCATGTTGCATGAAAGTATAAAGACACAAAGCCGCAGGCCAAGTGCATATATTCAGGATACAGAACTCCAAGGTCACTTCTCATATCCTTTATGCAGTAATTTCATGTAGGAGTATATTATCTGTTATAATCCCTGTGACACTTCTGGACATTGGGAACACAAGCATTATTATGCATACAGTATTTGTTATATGTTCCATGGTCTGTAGAATCAAGCCGTTCTGCTTGTGACAGGGTTATAAGTTTGCCTTTACATTAAAGTTCAATTGCATTATTGTTTCTAAAACAAGAGAGTTTTACCACCCAAACTTCCAAAACTTCAAAGCCCTGCACCAGAAAAATGAGTGATACACCTTTGTAACATATCCCATATCAGTGAATGAGGTTAATGTTTTTGATGAAGCTGACCTATAACAGCTACAACAGATATGCTGCATCGATTCTCCAACACTATGAAATATTTTTAGAACTGAGCAACGACTATAATTTTGTGAATATCCACTGTGAAATAATTGTCTTGCTTAGATAAAAACCCCGCAATGCCAACTCCATTTCTCCCAATTGCTTTTTAAAGTGTCTTTAGTTCAAGGTTCTAGAGATATTCTAATGTTTCCGTTATTGCTCCTGTTGCTTATTTAGATTCAGCTATTGCATCTGCAGTCAGCAAGTCACCTTAGGCTACTCCAAGTATAATTTATTATCAGAAGGTAATATTTACTTATATCAAAGAGAAAAAAATCTAATCAGCTCAACAAAGTGTGGAAACATTAAAACCTCCACAGGGAAATAAAATTAGAACCATGCATAATGGCACATAATGTCTGTGGTAAAGGCTATATCATTGTTCCACAAGAAGATACTGTACTTTCTAAGGTTCCAATAAAAGACACATAGAGAAATATCACAGTACAGCAACAGTTTATAACAGGATGTTATGACTAAAAGAGCATTCCAGAGTCACAGAAATACACATACGCATTTGTAGATAAATTTCACAAGACAATGCTTCTACAGCAATTTATTTTTGACAGTACTAATTAATCTTTACACAGCTCTTTAAAGCAGACCATTACATAGGAGCATTTGCTATCTTCTGTGTAGTTCAGTGCAACTTTAATTCAATGTCCAGAGCTCTTGTATACTAAAATATTACTATTACTGTGCAGTTATGCTCTGGACCTGGGGTTTTCCAAATAACAGGTCTTTCTGTAAAAAGGCTATTCATAATTTAAGTCTTCTAGAAAATAAAGTAAATATTAAATAATCAAAATAGTCTGCTTTTGTCTTCAGTAAGGATTAATTATACCAAAGTTTGGATCAAGTGTTTTATTATTATAGATAAAAAGCAAGCAATTGTTTTAAACACGTATTATTTGGATAAAGTGGGTCATGGCCTACCTGTAGTTTGGAGCTTTCTTGATAACAGGTATTACATTGTCATCCTTAGAAAAGTAGAATAATTCATTTCCACAATTTACTAAATCTAGACCTTTTTACTGGATTTTGATTTTGAAGTTGAGTTTTGTAATTTTCATGAGTCATTTATAACCTTGCAGAGAAAGCAAGAATTGTAGAGGCACTAGAGAACGCAAGCAAAGGCCACAAGGAATGGCAGATGGGCCGAACTGAGTATAAATACACATGAAATGCCCTATGCTAAAATACATTTGGTATATTAAATATTTAGCATTCCTCTTTTTGTCTAAGGCCTTGGAACCCTAGCGCTACAAAATATGTTGGGGCTATAGAAATACGTTATTAATAATAATAATAATAATAATATCTACCATGCCCTAAGATCAATTTTGATGACTATTTGACGATAAAATGTACTTTCAGATGTTCACTGTAAACTGTCATTTTCCCTTATTCAATTGAAATGATATGAAAATATGTATTAGTACTCCTGTATTAACTAAAGGAATTTATACTATTAGCATGCAGTTAGAATAATTTGTGCCAAACTCTTCACTTTACCACTTAAGGTAAATATCTGCAAATTGTTTGAGAGGAGCAAGTTCAAATCTGATTTCATTACATTTATTTTAAATTATAGCTATTCAGGGTTTTTTTTTTCTGCCAACATCATTTTTTTTAAATGTTTAACTTTATCATGAATCCCTAGTTAAATGTAAAGTTTGTGAGTTTGTTTTAGAGAATAAAAAAAAGCTTGAAAGTAATTACATTTCTGTTTGCACATGGGGAAGTCAGCAGAAAGATGGAACAGGTTTTGGGAAAAAAAATTCACCAAGGTGGAGAGCATTTTTAACATCTAACAGCTGGTTAGATACAGTATAACCAGAGTACCTGACTTGAATTATATGTATATCTTCTTTTTCCACCACTATAACTTAACGGACCCAAAAAGAGCAGGAAAAGAGCACCCATTTGTTTTTAATATTACCCATTTAATGCAACGAAACTCATTTAATCTCTAGAGGGTGCGTAGCCAGTGGTCAAACTTTTTCTACTTCTAAGATAAAATGTCATTTATTTTAATGTTTAAGCTTACAATAAAGTTGGTTGAAGGAAGACATAAAATGGACAGGAAACAGGCAGAAGGAGGCTTTTCTGGCGGTGAGTAGTAAATGGACAGCAGGCTTCCAAGAGAGAATTAGGCCTTCTACAGGAGAAAAGGGGGCTCAGCAAGTGTGACTGGAATACCAAGTATATATAAAGGAGATGTTTGGTTCACAATCAGATTTTGTCCATCGATTTTTACATACTTTCTAAAATAAAACTAGGGGACAGATTTGCCACCTTAAACCTGCCCAATTGCTGCTTTAGCCTATGGGGACCTCCTATGGGGACCTCCTAGAACCTTTAAAGGGGAAGTCACCCCTCCTGGAGCAAAACCCCTCCCCATTGTAGGCCCCCCTCCCTCCTCCCCTCCAGCCTACCTCACCCCCTGGGCTATTGCCCCTAAAATGTTTATTACCCAAAGTCCAGGTCCCCTGCAGGCAAGTTCACAGGCTCCATCTTGTCCCTCACCATCTTCTTCCTTGCCGGTTGATACTACAGCGCATGCACTGGAATTTCATAGTTTCCGAAAAAGGAAATCTTTGTGAAGTTCGGGCGCATGGGCAGTAGTATCAACTGGCAAATGCATCCTACTGTGCATGCGCCACCAAACACTGCTGGATCAAGGAAGAAGAGGGTGCGGGACAAGATGGTGCCCGTGATCCTGCCTGGAGGGGACCTGGACTTTGGGGTAATTAACAAGTTAGGGGCAATAGCCCGGGGGGGGGAGGGAGGGGCCTATGGGGGAGGGGTTTTAGCGCCAGAGGGGTCGAATTCCCCTTTAAGAAGTGTTTTTGAAATTTTTTTAAAATCTACATTTTTTTGTGAAAATCTTTCCAATGATTCGAACATTTTTTATTCGATCGAAAACATTCCATTTTCAATTGAAAACCCCTTTAAAAAAATCGTTCAAAGTTTTTCACTTCGACCCTTGATAAATCTGCCCCTAGGTGTTGGGACATTTCCATAACAATTATAGTATACATCACAGAAATTAAGAACTTTCTAAATATAACCAATTATAAATTCCGTTAAAAAAAGTAATCATATCCTCCTCTTGGCAATCTCTTACTCTCCCGGGTTGAGATCCTTTATAAAAGCAGATGCATTCTGCTATAGCTTCTTTTCATACTTATAAACTAAAGCCAGTATTAAAATATATCTATTTGATACAGTGCGCAAGAGAAAAGAACAAAAAATAAAATATATAAGCAAAAGCTGCCTTTTGACGAATCTTCAGAAATCAGTTACAAATAGATGTTTTATAAAGCAAACAATAGGTTTACAATGGCTGATTGGTGGTGCTATCTGAGCAGCATTCTTTTATAAATGTCCATATGCAGCAATCTGTTTCCATTATATCTTTTAATACATTGTTAAAAACATGGTAGCAAACATAATCACTGTATCTTTTAATACTATACACCTGTTCAGAGTATTAACTGAAAGTTGCAGTTATCACTTTAGCTGTCTCCCTATCTTAATTTGAATCCATTTTTACAGAGAGCGGAAGATTTGTTTTTGAAAGTTTAAGGCTAAAATCAATTTGTGTCTCTTTCGGATAACAACGTCGATTCTAGCCGAACATGCTGTATAAGCCTAATTTTCCCACTAGAAATAATGTGTGTGACTGTTTTGAATAATAATTGTAATAATGAGAGTTTATATGTAGGTAGATCGCATTAGATAATAGATTTTATGCTACTTTTACTATAACTTAATTCTTCTGCTGTATTATGGAAGTCAAAAGCCTTTACTGATTCCAGATTCCTAGAGTCCTGTGCGAGTCCATCTTTTGGAAACCATACCCAACCCGTACCCGCAACCTGCACTCCGCAGCCTGGATTCTTACCGCTTGGACCCAAGCCACAAGTACCTTCTCCACAACCCAATCCATGACATGCTGACCATCAAGAATCAGGAAGTGCTGCGATTGTAAACCTGAAGTGACAATATCGGAAGTAGGCGTGATCAGAAAAAAAGAGTAAAAAGAAGACCCACAGCCCAACCCATGACCCGCAAACCACAGAACCGAAGATCCGGGTCTATAACCGCACTCGGAAGTTCTACCCGCAACCTGCATGGTACCGCAAGATTACCAGGATAACCGCCAGGTACCCGACCCGCTGCAGGACTCTACTCTACTCCTCTACTTAAAATGCCTTTGATTTCTATTGCTTATGCAGATATTGAATTGTTGAGAGATGTTGAGGACTCTTAATAATCTGTTCATACTAATAGCAGCATGATCAGTCACCATTACTATTCTCTGACTAGTGGCTTCATTAATAGTAGAGCTTGGTGTTTGCATTGCAGTTTGTATGTGAGGCTGTCATGCCTAAATAGAAGAATTGTTTATGGCCCACAATCTGCATCTCACTGACAGTCCTGGACTCCTTGGCAGTACCTCCACATGAAGCCCAATACCCTTTCTTTAGATTTCTCTCAGCTAAACAGCTTATACTAAGTGCAGTCAGTACCACAGGGAACAAAAAAATAACTGAAGATTTGAACAGCTGTCAAACTAACCAGTGATATGTACCTCTCTTACTTGGCAGGTAAAAGTGAAATACAAGTTCTTCTCTAAACAATGCTCAATAACATTCACTTAGATCATTCTAGGTTCTAGTTTTCCATACAGTTCAAACAGATGCTTAGAAAAACTGTTCAGTGTAGAAAAGAAACTGAGTAAATAAATTAAAAAAGTTTTCAATACAGTTATCTAAAAATGTAACCGATAAAGGCTGGAGTGAGCAGATGACTAATATAATAATGAGAACACTATTTCCTCCTTTGCAGCTCTCTGACTTTTTTCCATAATGTAAAGCATGATGGCATAAGGCTAAAACATGTAAACATTACCCTAAATATTTAGCATCAGTATGGATTTATGCTTTCAAGTAAGGGGAATGTTTTTTGTACATAGGAATAGCAAATCAGTATAGTATAAAAAATGTTTTTTGCATAGGCTACAGGTATTTTGTGAGGGATGGCCTGTGCCTCACAGCTATTCTAAGCAAAAGAATTGCTAGAAAATTGGAGGAGAAACATGGTGATAGGGTGTTGAGAAAATCTGCAGAAGTAGTCAGAATATGATCATAATTAGGGAAAAAGTTAATGGAAGGATGGGCATATCATATATGGCAAGAAAGAAAAATGTAAATGTTGTGTCTGAACTGTTATCTAGAAAACCTGGAGTTTTCTGGATAACAGATCGCATACCTGCATTAAATATATGTTTAATGAAGGTGAAATTGGAGAGCTGGAGTTAATGGCACTGAATGAGAGATGTGATGTCATTGACAACTGTTAAAAATGAGGGACAGATTCTTCTTTTAAGACCTAAAAATACAACAAGGGTTAATAATCAGCCATCAAAAAAGTAGAATAGTATTTCAGGAACTAACTGCTTAATTATCCCCCAAACATTTTTAGGTATATCAGCTTTAATAAAATTCATGTTAAGACTGTCCACCATTAAGGGATGAAAATAATTTTGTTACAGTGGACTATGAAAAGCAAACAATCTTAAAGGAAAACTATACCCCCAAAAGGAATACTTAAATTACGTGGCATATTAAAGAATCTTATCAAACTGGAATATATATTTAAGTAAATATTGCCCTTTTACATCTCTTGCCTTGAACCACCATTTTGTCATGGTCTGTGTGCTGCCTCAGAGATCACCTGACCAGAAATACTACAGCTCTAACTGTAACAGGAAGAAGAGTGGAGGCAACAGACAGAACTCTGACTGCTAATTGGCTCATGTGACCTAACTTTATAGTTTGTTTGGTATGTTTGTGTGCACAGTGAATCGTTCGGTCCCAGGGGATTATTTTTTAAAATGTCAGTTTTCTATTTAAGATTACCCAATGGCACACACTACTAAAAAAGTAAAGTGTTATGAAAATGGTTTATTTACATGTTTTACAAAACAGCTGTTTTATGGAATATATTTTTATGGAGACCTAAATTGTTTGGGGGTATAGTTTTCCTTTAAATCTGAGTTACAAGACCCACCCTCTAAAGGTGCACATCAGCTCAAACAAGGTGTCAGAGGCTGACACAGGATATGGCAGTGATATGTTTATGCAAATTTGATGTGAACATGGGCCCTGGGCCTTATGGAATACCCCCTTGAGTACTACGAAAGCTTAATTCAGATTAGCCAGGCCACTTGTGATTTTTTTTCAGACTCCCTTTCATCTGCCATGATACCTATGGGGAAAGCTCATGTCATTTAAAAAGGGATTATGATCTCATTGTGTCAATTATGAAGCCACCTGTGGTGGGTAAGTTATTTGATGGTTTGTTAAGGGATCATATTTAAGATTATGTTCTGGAGAATGGTATTCAGCATTAATAGTAATCAGCATTGCTTTATTAAGGACAGATCATGTCAAACAAATGTAATTGCTTTTTCATGTTGAAGTAAGTAGGAAGCTGGACAGTGGGGTTGCAGTAGATATGATCTTCTTAAATTTGGAGGGGTTGTCTTCTACTTTAAGTAGGGTTTTCAGTGGTGTGCCACAGGGTTCTGTATTTGGGCCCACTTTTATTTAGTTTGTTCATTAATGACTTGAAGGGAGGCATTAAAAGTAATGGTTCTGTGTTTGCTGATGGCACAAAACTATGCAGCCCAATTAATTCCATTCAGGATGTGTCTCCTTGCAATGGGATCTGGACAGACTGACAATCTGGGTGGCTAAATGGCAGGCTAATTTCAGTGTTAATAAATGTATGATTATGTATTTGGTATTTACACGCAAATTCGATTAGCCTTAAAGGAAAACTATACCCCCCAAACAATGTAGGTCTCTATAAAAAGATATTGCATAAAACAACTCATATGTAAAACTCTGCTTCATGTTAATAAACCATTTTCATAATAATATACTTTTTTAATAGCATGTGCCATTGGGTAATCATAAGTAGAAAATTGTCATTTTAAAAAATAAGGACAGCCTCCTGGGATCGTATGATTCAACGGTGCACAGTGCAACAAATCTTTTGCTCAAGTATTCATTTTGGGGGTATAGTTTTCCTTTAACAATATCGGTCAGCAGGAGGAAAGGGTAGTTCTTCCCCTTTAGTCCTGAAAGGCTTCATCTATAATATTTATCCAGTTTTATCTCCAGTATTTAAAAAGGATATTAATTACATGTGTCAGTTATGAGGAAAGATTGGTCAAGTTTGGAATTTTTATGCTGGAAAAGAGGCACTTAAGGGGAGATTTGATAACTATGTACTAATATACAAGGGGACCATAAAACAAATCTCTGATGCTTTATTCAGCAGTCAATCCTTCAAATGGATGCAAGGGTATTAATTTTGGGTTAGAGAAAAGGAGGTTTCAGAAATAATTTTTTTTCCAGTGTTTTATATTGCATCTACTTGCAATTTTGGAAAAACTGTAAAAAATACAAAGCAATTGAAAAAAGTCTAAAAGCAGTTAACATGACAAGTAAACAACTCCTTTAAATGGTTTGTTTCCTGTAGCAAAAAAGATATACTTTTCATTTAACCAATATCCATATATTTAAACAGCATTTGAAGTTCTGTTATATTTCCTTCTCTCTTTTCTTTTCTAAAAACTTGTTTTATGTATTATATTACCTCTACATTCCCCTTAATTCAGCAACCAATAAACCGTTTTTTCAATAGAAAGCAGTTTCATTAAAAAAAATGCAACTTAAAATTTGCTCACTATTAGTTTTTCTTGTAAATTACAGATACATCCAGTATTTCATACTGATTTTTGTTGAAAGGAAGTAGGTATAAAAATTAAAGACAAATGTTAAATATTGTAATTTGTGTGTAGAGTTTTGAATTATATCAAACATCATTTTAAGAATCATCTTAACTGTTATAAAGTCTTTGCTTGATGGATAATTACTGAAACCAAATCTGTATCCTACAGAAATGTTTGTGACATATAAACCTCCCTTTGTATATTAATCAAAATCATGAATTATCATCATTCCTTAGATATCAGTGGTAAGTTTTTAGGGACTGGCCTTTATCATATATGATTGTTTTAATATTCAAATCCCACTTTTATCCCACCTACTACTTCACTTGGAAGGATAATCGAAGAAGGATTCATTGAAGTGTGGCTCTTATTACTAAAACAATAAAGCAGTCCTTTTGTCATGATTTGAGCTTCACTAAGACCACCACAGTTCATGGCTGTCTAGTCAATTTGTGGTAAAATGTGTGATTTCTTGGCCTTTTCAATTACAATTTCATCAAAAGCACTGATCTCCAACCATTAGAAATAAACCTCACTACAACATATGATGCAGAGAGTCTCATTATGTTGCTTTTTTTAAATATGGCAAATCTCATGGGTGGTAAAAGGAAAAGTGTTTTTCTAAAGTTCAAAATCCTTCTTCTGATCAGTTTATTCAATCCATATTGTGGTTGGGGAACCTTCATTTTTTATTTGCTGAAAAATATTCATTGAAGCTCAGGTCACAACAAACTATTACACCACTACTGAATAATTTCACCCACCCTCTTCATAGTAAGAAACACGGGTCTGGATCTGGGCAACTTGTAAGTTAAGCCATCTACTCTTGAGAGCTAAACCCTAAAAATTAATATGGCTAGAAAAGGCATATATTACATATTGAACTTACTAAACTAGCCTAAATATGTGTCGTCCTTACAGTATTAGTGATCCAGGGCTTTAAAGTTTTCATGGGAGTTTCTCATCTTGAACTTTGTTTGGAGTGTCTGTGACATGCACATGCTTAGTGGCTCTGATCAGCCATTGAGAAGATTATCTTAGGGATCAACCCAAATTTTCAAGCAATAAATGAGGCTTGTCTGTAATATAAGCTGATGCTACAGTGATGATCATATATTGTGACATTTATATTCTATGGGGGTTCTTTAAAGTTTCTGTCTGTTTGCACTGGTTTTTGGGGTGATAATCAAAAGTATTTGAGATTTTCATACAACAACAAGAAAAAGTCAAGTTTTCAAAGCATCAATTTGAAAAAGTTGCACAATTTTTTTAATGAAGTAAGAAAAAAATCGAGTTTTAGTTAATAAACCCTCAGTGTACTGTATATTTTGAGTTAATCCCTAAACTCAGTAAGTGACACCAGCACAAAGCATATGAAGTAAATCAGAAGAAAAGAAGATGGGGGGATATTGTGGGCATTTTTGGATGCACAGATCTTTACTGCTTAAAAGCAGTGGTTATATGAAGACCCATCAGGATAAGAACGTTTTTCCAGCCTTCCTGATCAATATATGCTACCGTATACTATACTACAATATATACTACCAGCTATACTGGAAAAGAAGACATTATCAACCAGATGTAAGTAAAAGTTGGCCAAATTGCACTGATCTGGCTAACCAACTAATGGCCAATAATTCAGACCACTCAGTTGAAGTACGGGAAAGAAATACCTGTGCTAACATGGTTGTATATTGAACCCATGCACAGCGGTCAGTTCAATTTTTGTTTTGGGCAATTAATTTGGATTATTACATTAGATGTTTCTCAGCTGAATGGTCAATATTAACATGCCCAGACAATTATTAAGATTTGTCATTGATCATGAAAAAAATGTCAAGCTTAGAAATTCTGCAAAATTTTGATGTTTCACATATGTCATCCAACCAGATTTTTTTGTTTTCTACAATCAAAACAGGAGTCTAAAGAGGGTGGAAACAGCTGCTTTCTGTTTTCTGGTAGTGAAACAGCTGTTTTAAAAATAAAACAGAAGTTCTCTTTATTTCTACTGCAGATTCCTGAAAATGTTGAGTGGTTCCCTCGTGTCTGCTTACCAGCTCAATCCAAAGGAGGTTTCCTAAAGGTTAAAGTGATGAGCAAAAATGAAACTAGTAATTGGTTGAATCCTAAAGCTTCAACTATTACAAACAGACTCTTTCACTGTACAAACTAGGAATATAGCAGTTACAGACCAACTAACCATATTTTGATTATGAAAAATAATTGAAAACCCTGCCACCAGAATGATCAGTGATTAGTCAGTCTACCCATGTTTGATTATTTGCATTAAGCCATGTTACGGTACACCAAATAGATTGGCTTTACTTCAAGGTATCTGCTCATCCCTTAAATAATTAATCCAGCTGACTACTTTTTTCTGTCCCTGCATGTCTGGAACAAACTTGCATATAGCAGCAAAAGCTTTAGGTATATTTAAACACTGCAATATAGCATTAACTGGTAACTGGGACCCAACTACTTGCCATCTAACAATCCACAGATTGAATTATTCAGTCACAATGTCAAACACCAAAAACAGTCGGAGGACACATCCTATGAAAAGTGAAAGCAAGTTAGCCTCATCTCACATCACTAACTATTGGGAACAGTACATAAGGAGCCATAAATTGCACTCTTAGGAATGTCAGCCCCTTACTACCTGGCAAACATCCATCATCTTTCCATATATCACCTATATGTGTGTAGGGACCCATAAGTAGCATGGCCCTTATGGCTTCCTCCCTTGCCCTTACCTTAGCTGCCTTCTATTGGACTAAAGTCCAGGTGGCTAGAATGTATCCACTTATTGGTTATAGGTAGTGACCACCCCCCCTGCAGTGCTAAATAAAAGTACTTGCAGGGAGTGGCACTTCCTCTTTGGCCTGCAGCAGAGGAGAGGGGCAGTGCTCCATTGAGCCTGGGTGCCAACCGGGCCCCAGAGGTGCTCTACCCTAAAGGGACAGCACACCTTTAGAGGTACTACTACAGTATTAAGTCGGGGAACAGGGCCCCGTGAACGAGGAATAGTCAGAGTGAGGATATTCCTGTAATAGCACTCTCTAGGAGAGGTGAGATAGAGAGGAAAGAGAGAAAGGGCAGCTCAAAGCCCCATCAAGGAGGATAGTAGGGAGTAGCTCTTCCCCAGGCTCTACCTTGCCTGAAGTGAAGGGACCTCAGACATAGGGACTGCAGGAAAAGTATTTAACCCTGAGTCACCTGAACCTGCTGGTGGGATCCGGACCACATGGGCATTGATAACCTGGCTGGTGCAACTACAACTCCCATCCTTATATCCTACCTGAGGGCATAAGCTACGCTGTACCCGTGCTAAGCATTGCTGCTTTAATACCACTGTCTGTGAGTATATGATACCCTGTGCTGCTATTGTAAATAAACTGTTCTATTTGTTTGCACAAAGAACCCCTGGCGTCCAACAACCTTTATTACACACTATATGCAGTATCGAGTTGTAGTTCAACTACCTCACACGTGATTTTCCACTTAGCGAAAGCCCTACCTGAGAGTGAAAGAGTCGCGTGTAACCAATGCTCTACCATTGCTAGTTGGTTTGGTTAATATTAGCCAAGAAAGGGTTACATGTGACTGAACTAATGAATCTCCAAACCACATTAGGGGTATGAAGGCAGTTTTTGAGGAAGTAAAACTCCTTGTAATACCTTCATATTAAATCCAATTTGGGGCCTTGGATGTCCAGTGGCTTTATAATTCACACAATATGGGCTGCTGTACCCTTCAACTTCAAGACTTTACAGAGACATGTATCCTAGCATCTGACTCTAAAAAGTAGATTCAAATGTGAAATGCACTGGTCTCTCAGATCTTTAATGGTTCCCTGTAAAAATACATGGGAACTCTTCATACCAAACCTGCTTCAGTATACCTTAATGGGAAAATCTTATTTGTCTTTTTTAAGACACTCTTTAATCTTAGTTTTGAAAAAAAATTGTATTTATGTACATATCTGCTGATAAAGCGAGAGAAAGCCAACCTTGTCTACTAAATTAAAAGTAAAGATCTTTGAGGGATTTTTAGGGACAATTTCAATGCCAAACCTTTAACAGTATTATAAAAATTGCTCGCCCAACATTTCACACAGGAGACATAAATGACTGTAAGTGACGGAATATTCATTGTCATTTTAAAAATAAGCACATCTCTTTGACTTACATATGCTGTTCCATATTACATTGCGGCTGAATCATTGCATAAACCTTGTTTGTACACAAAATCTGACTATTTACTCTAAAGCTATCCCTTTAGTGCTCAGACGTGTTTGTGAAAACATTATGACATAGAAGTTACCAAATCATCTTGTACCAATGAAGAACTGTAATGCCTTAAAAAACATTTCAAAGGTCACTATTTCCCCTTATATAATTATATATTGAGGATGATAAGCAGAAATGATCAGCTCACTGCCAACAAGGCGAGCATCCAGTTCAAACCTTCATTTTAGGAATACAAATGAAGTAGATTTTATTAATACATAGAATGTTTAAAAAAGTGCCCCCTTTATGTTTCAACACTTAAAGGTCACATCATTTTAAGGGTTCAGATTTATATAGGCAAAGCCCCAAGGATCTGGCTAGATACCGAATTAAGTGCATTTTTCTAATATATATTGAATTGTAAGTATCCCTGGGTTTCAAACTGAAAATCCTGACCTTCCCCAGTCGGGCAGGTCAACAAATGCGGTGAGATTAAAAAAACAAAATATCTGTGCTTATTTGTAGTGATGGGCGAATCTACCCCGTTTCGCTTGAGAATTTTCGCCAGGCAAATTTTCACTGGCGTTTCGTGAATTTATTCGCCAGCGGTGAATCGCGGGAATTCGCTGCGAATTTGTCCCTGGTGAATAAATTCGCCCATCACTACTTATTTGGCATCTTTTTAATTTGTCACTTGCAGTAAATATAAAATGACTGCTCCACAGATTGAAAATCATATTTTTTTTCTTAGGATTGTCTTTTGTTATACAGTTAGACTTACTTATTAATGTGGACTAAACACTACTAGACCAACACTCAAACCTTACAAAAACTTAGGGGACATGGCATGTTTCCAGCATGATACCTTCCTAACAAAAAGGTGAACGTGAAGCCTTTAAAATTCAGTGTAGGTATTTGTAAGCTTATTAATACTGCCTGTATTACTAGTTTTACCTACTATGCAGTTGTTAACTAAACCTTGCCAATAGGTACAATGAAAACTTTGATTCCTTGGTCAGACTCAAGGCTTTCAAAGGCTATACTAGTTACTACTGTCTGAGGGCCTTTCTTGATCAGGTAATTTATAGGAAGCATTCACACTGTTCAGTCTATCCTTCTTCTTTACTTGAGTGTACAAATCAGATGCACCACCACGGTCACCATTTAATGTACGTTGAAATGAAGTTCATGCAAGGGAGGGTAGCTGCAAAGCTCATAATTTACATTTGTACCCACCTTACATAGCACACAATTAAGTGCACATATTAGCCAGGCCCATGGGAAAACATCGCAAGCTTTGGAGGATTAAAAAACCAGGCACTGGAGCTTTACACCAGCTGCACCACCAGTAATTACTCCTTTAATAATTAATGATTATACTTTAGGTTGTATTAAGTCTGTATTTTGCAAGACTTGATACAGATAGAGTCACTTGGATTTGTAAGTTAAATGCGTCGTGACTCAGGACTAATTGAAGAAACTGTGTTATCTAAAGTTATCTTAACTCATTTAATGCATTTAACCTTTTCATTAGCATACCAAAGCACCATTGTTTTCAATGGTGAACTCTTTAATTGGATGGGATGCTGTGACACAATATTCTGTGATAAGTGGGATAAATGAGATAAATGAGTTAAGTCGCGACGCATTAAACTCACCATCCAAAGTGACTGCATCTGTAAGTAGAGAGATAGCCATAATACAATTGTTGCCCAAGCTCACACTAGAAAGCTTCTATATCAGTACTGTTGGATGCTAAGCCTATTTTACTATCGGTTTCCAAGCTTACATTTAATCCTGAATCTTTAAAAAAGTGAATTTCCACATTCATGATTTCATGATGGCAAATGATATCTAATACTTTGCAGACAAAGGTTCCTGCCCACTGTTTATTATTGAATATTAATGCATATTTAATAGCACTGTGCCTTAGAGAGTAAGGGGCAGCTTTATTATTATTCACCAATTGGAGGGCTAAAAGCCCTTGAATTCGCCAAAAATACGATTTTCGAATTTAAACTTGATAAAATCTATGAAATATTCACTAGTTTTTACTTCGATTTTTTAGAACGAATTTCATGTTTTTTCTGTGAAATCGTCCGATTTCATTAAAAAAAAAATCGTGAAATTTCATTCAAAGCGTTCGATCGTAGGGTTTCTATTCGAACAGGTAATAGAAAAAAAGCCTATGGGGGATTCCTATAGGCTTCTATTACAATTCGGTAGCTTTAATTTCAGTAGCTTTTAATTTAAATTTAGAGTGCAAGCTCTTCAAACATCTAATGATCGAACAGTCAAATAGAATTTTATTCAATCTATTCAATTCAATTGAATTTGCAAAATTCGATGGTCAAAGATACATAAATCGGCCCCCATGTATACCCAGTACCTACCAACCACTACTAGAACTTGGAAAGATGGAAGAATAAACTCAAGGGATGAAAACATAATTATGTTTAGATTATGTATATGTATAGATCCCTAGTAAGACCTCATTTGGAATATGCAGTGAAGTTTTGGACTCCAGTCCTTAGGAGGGATGTAAATGAGCTGGAGAGAGTGCAGAGACATGCAATTAAACTGGTTAGTTAGTTGCACTGGCAATGTGATGGCTGATTCTGTTGGTGCTTTCAAAGGGGGCTTGGATGATTTTTTGGACAGACATAATATCAAAGGCTATTTTGATACTAAACTCTACAGTTAGTATAGCAATGGGCATATATGGTTATGGTGTAGGGGTGTGTGTGTGTGTATGCTGGGTTTGAATTTGGAGGGGTTGAACTTGATGGACTTTGTCTTTTTTCAACCCAATTTAACTATGTAACTATTGGATTGTTTGGTTTTCCCACACTCCTACACAGTCCAGTTAACTATGTAACTATTTATGTTTCCTGTGATTGTCACTGTATTATAAAAATATACATTCAGTGTCAATTATAAATCATATTTTTTTCCACTAAAAACAAACACATTTTCAAAGGTAAAAATAATGCATCAATGATCTGTTTGTTACTGCTATAAAGAACTGCAAAAACAAATAAAACCAGGAACAAAATAAATTCTTTTTAAAAACTAAATCAAAGATTCAATCAAGATTTATCAAATTGGGGAATCCAGAGTCATTTGCAGCAGTTTGATATTTTCTCCATTTATTAACTGTCAGGAAAACACTCCTGACAGTTAGTAAAGTGTTCTAATGAACTGACACATTTATCATATAGATACATGTGTCAGTTCAGCAGAATGTATACGACTGCCTTGAGAGGGGATTAAGGATTCAAGCCATTTTTTCCATTCTGCAATTAATGTTTTCAGCATGAAAAATAAATGAATGAATATTTATTTGATACAATGCTGAACATTGATAAATTGGCACACATTTAGTGAAAAAAAAACAATTTTTGGGAACGTGTATATATTGCTTCCATTAGCACATATGCATGTTTTGGAAATGTTCTAAATGGTGCTTAGGCTTCCATGGTATTCCACCTTTTGACAAGTGGGATTGTATGCAACTTACCCATTTAAAAGATCATCAAGTAATATGCTCAGACATTTGCAGTTTGTGAAGAGGTTATTGTGGAGTTTATACACATTGCCTGTAGATGTCACTGTGCACATGAGTTATACTGCGCATACACTGTACCTTGTATACTGCTTAAGGTGCTAGAGTTTGTGTTACTGTTGTGTAATGACTGCAGGAGCCTGCTAATAAAGCACTGTTATACTCTGCTCATCCTCGGCTAGGAAAGCACAACAGTTATGTAATAAAAGGCATATTTGCTAAAGGTTTAACCACAATAGCAGCTAATCAGTAAGTGGCATTTACTAGTCACTTGTTCACTGTGTCGGATTGGGATGCCAGGGGCCCATCAGAAAACCTTTTAACAAGGGGCCGGACTTTCCAAACTATTATTCCTTTTCTCCTCACTTAACCTCTTTATTCTCCTATTCTTTTAGATCTACTAACTATACTCTATCCTTCCATTATCAAGCCTCTTTTTGCACATAAAGAAATAGGGAACGAACATGAAATAGGCCAAATTGTTAGAAGCAAGAGGGCCCACTGACACCTGGGCCCCACCGGGAGTTTTCCTGGTATCCCTGTGGGCCAGTCCAACACTGCCTGTTCAAAATCAAACATCTTATTGGTTGCTATGGACAAATTTTGTGCCTTTTATTGAAGCTGGGATAACATGAATCAGATAGAATAAAGCCAGATCCAATCAAAATAATAACAGACTCATAGGGGGTTATTTATAAAAGTGTTTTTTTACAATAAAATCAGTAGAGATTTATCATACCCCCGAGCATGGAAAAAGTCTTAATATGTCAGACCTACTGAGGTTGCATATAAGTCAATGGGAGAGGTCCCTATCCTATTTGTTTTCTGTAAGTTTCTGTGGTCTGACTATTTTAGACTTTTTCTGGCAAAAATTGTGGCTTTTTGGGAAAAAGCCTGAAAAAATTGACGACTTGGTTTTTTTTTTGTTATATTATTATGTCAGTATAGCTTATCTTTAGTTAGAAATTAAAGACAAATGTATTTGTATCATGCATGCTGTTAAAAGATGAAAATACTGCAGGAAATAGCATTTCTATCATACATCAGTAGAATATATATTCCTATATTATCTGCCAACACTAGAAATGTGCTATGGAGGGTAAGGCTCAAATAATTCGTGCTGAACAGTGACAGGTATTTTACACAAGTATGGCACTTCCTGATATCATGTTTTAGCCATCATGTCACTGTCTAACTCAACTAGAAAAATAAAAGTCTGCAAATTTCTAGCTCAGAAATGAACAGCCTATTAAGAACTGAAAAGCTGTCATTCCTAATGAAAAATCTTGCGTCAACCTTTGAGCATATATTTTAAACGCTCTGTCCACAAGAAAACTTTAATAATGCTGCTTCACTCTAATGTCTTGTAAAAGGAGAGGCAATTTTACTTCTTCTATTAACCCAACATGATTACAATGGCTTATTTAATGGAAAACGGCATTGAAATTCTACTCCCTGGGAGGAGGATGAAGGGAAAAAATGCTTTGCTTATGACTTTACCAAAATGGCCATAAGGTTCACAAGTCCTTGTTGCTTGCAATGCAGTCAGAAGTAATCAACCTTAATTTGTTTATTCTTATATACATTAATTGAGTTCAAACCTATGAAGTGGGGGGAAAACATTTATAGGCCTTATAACGGTTTTTCCTGATGTGATGGTAATTATTTCTGAAATAACAAGAACGAATGCCTGGAAGATTTAAATGAAAGTGAGTATTAATATATACCATACAGACTATACCCAAGGCAACGGCAGAATATTCTAATCGTGGACCATAGCTGGGACAATTATTTTCAACAGTAACCTATAACTCATAACAAGCTTCAGTAAGTATAAGGGAACATTTCCTTTGAAGCTAAAATTCATAGGATGATAACGATAACAATAGATAGTTTAGCTCCTGATATTAACACAACTTACAGAATAGAAAGAGTCAAAAGTATATATATATAAATACACACACACACAAGAATGAAGACTAGAAACGATACAATATAAAAATTACTTGCAAAGTTTCAGAACACAATGGGCCTTTTTAAGCTTCATATTACAAACTACTACCAAAGGACATAGAAAACAAAAGCCCATTCCCAAAGAAGCATAATATCAATTACCACTATGAAACATGGTTCAAAACAAGTTTTGAAGCACCTAATCCAGGTTATGAAAACAGTGATCAGCCTGTACAGTCTGTACAGGTATTGGATCCTTTAGCAAGAAACCTGTTATCCAGAAAGCTCTGAATTAATCTCCCATAGACACCATTTTAATCAAATAATTCAAGTTTTTAAAAATGTATTCCATTTCTCTGTAATAATATTATTATTAACATGTATTTCTATAGCGCCAACTTGTTGCCTAGCGCTGATAAAACGGAACCTTGTACTAAATCCTAACAAAAATAGAATTAAGGTATGGAGATCCAAATTATTGAAATATCCCTTATCCAGAAAATCCTAGGGCTTAAGCATTTTGGATAACATGTCTCATACCTGTATATACAGTCATATGAAAAAGTATGGGAATCCCTTTCAGTCTGCATAATAATTTACTCCACTGTCAACAAAAAATAAAACAGTAGTATGTGGTATTTCCCAGGAACATTTGAGTACTGAAGCGTTTTCTGAATAAAGATTTTTAGTGAAACACAATTCAGCTGTATGAAATTAAATCAAATGTGTGATACACTTGTGATTTTGCTAATTTGAATGCATGTAACTGCTCAATACTGATTACTGGCAACACCAAATTGGTTGGAATAGCCTGTTAAGCCTTGAACCTCATAGGCAGGTGTGTCCAATCATGAGAAAATGTATTTAAGGAGGCAAATTGAAAGTTGTGCTTCTGTTAGAAGAGTGACAGCAGGGGATCCTCAAGGCAACTCTCAAAAGATCTGAAAGCAAAGATTGCTCAGTATCATGGTTTAGGTGAAGGCTACAAAAAGCTCAGAGGTTTAAATTGTTCGTTTCAACTGTGAGGAATGTAATCAGGAAATGGAAGGGCACAGGCACAGTTGCTGTAAAACCCAGGTCTGGCAGGCCAAGAAGAGCATATGCGGAGGATCATGAGAATGGTTTCAGACAACCCATATATCACCTCAAGACCTGCAAGAACATCTTGCTGCAATTTGCACAAAGAATATCTGTATGGCAGGGTGATCAGAAAGAAGCCCTTTCTGCACTCACGCCACAAAAAGAGTCACTTGTATGCAAAAGCTCAATTAGACAAGCCACAGTCATTTTGGAGCAAAGTGCTTTGGACTGATGAGAAAAAAAAATTGAGTAATTTGGTCACAACAAAAGGTACTTTGCATAGTGGACAAAGAACATTCCAAGAATAACACATTCTACCTACAGTCAAATTTGGTGGAAGTTCCATCATGCTGTGGGGCTAGCTCAGGGACTGGGGCCCTTGTTAAAGTCAAAGGTCGGATGAATTCAACCCAATATGAACATATTCTTCAGAATAATGTTCAAGCATCAGTCACAAAGTTGAAGTTACACAGGGGTTGGATATTCCAACAAGGCAATGACCCTAAACACACTTTCAAAATCTACAAAAGCATTTATGCAGAGGGAGAAGTACAATATTCTGGAATGGCCATCACATTCCCATGACTTGAATATCATCAAATGTATGGGATGATTTGAAGCAGGCTGTCCATGCTCAACAGCCATCAAATTTAACTGAACTGGAGAGATTTTGTATGGACAAATAGTCAAAAATACTGCCATCCAGAATCGATCAAATGCTATAGGAGGCATCTAGAGGCTGTTACATTTGCCAAAGTATTTAGAATTTCTGTTGGGGTGCCCAAATGTATGCACCTGTCTAATTTTGTTATGATTCATTTTGCATATTTTCTGTTAATCCAATAAACTTTGTCACTGCTGAAATATTTCCATCAGGCGTGTTATATTAAAAGGCTACTTTCAAAAGCTCAGTCAATGATAAACAAAACTACAAAGAATTAAGAGGGATTCCTAAACTTTTTCATATGTCTTTACATAGTACATTCATGTTCTCTAATATACTATCATAAAGCCATATACAGTATTCTCATATGTTGTACTACTGTAAAACCAGCATACCACATCAGATATCTAATTATCAACACAGAAATGACCTAACTTGTACAAGTATAGTTAAATCATATTCCCAATTCATGTCCTTCAGTTCAATAGATTGTAGAATGTCAGTGTGTATATATGTGTATGTATGAGTATACGAATCAAAAAAATTAATGCATAATCAGTCTGTGCTTTGGGGCTTATTATTAGAGTTAGTCGAGTGTATAGAAACATACACACCAAACACCCAAATGCAATCTATAAAGGCGTGTATTGGCTTTGACCCCTAATCATCTAAGACATTGTTAAGAGGTCTATAACCCTAATTAGTGCTGATGAATCCCAGACAAGCTAGATTTAAGAGACCGTACCTAGGGATTTCATAGACCCATACTGTAAGTCTGTATGACCTTGCTTTAAAAGTGCAACATATCCATGAGTTTAGGGCATCATGGCAATGCAGGTGATAGAAAATTAATGAAAATGCTACATAATGTATGTCCAAAAAATTCAAGCTTGGTGGGCCAGAAATTCACTGGGTCTGACTAAACTTAGATACCGTACTGTGTACAATAAGGGGGTTATTTATCAAAGGTCAAATTTCAAAGCTATGTTAATTGTTTTTAACTTTAATACATTTGAATTTACTCACAAAGGTTACAAAGAAAATTTTCATTGGTGTATGCTATAAACCACCTCGAATAAGTGACCAGTATGAAGCCCAGCTACTTTTACATATAGAAGCGGCTTCACAAGTAGGTCAAGTTATTATTATGGGTGACTTCAATTATCCAGACATTGACCGGGGTAATGGTAGGTTTGTAAATATGCTAAATGACAACTATTTATCCCAGCTCATTCAAGAACATACTAGGAAAAACTCTCTTTCAGGATCTTGTAATAACTAATAATACTGAACTCATCTCTAGCATTTGTGTGAGTGAGCATTTAGGGAATAGTGATCATATCAGGGTCTCCTTTGAGATTCTGTTGCAGAGGCAATTCTATAAGGGAGTAACTAAAACATTGAATTTCAGGCGTGCAAACTTTGACAGTATAAGTGTATCTCTGCAACATATTAAGTGGGAAATGTTTTTCACAGGGTTAAACACTGAACAAAAAGGGGGACTCTTTAAAATTCTGCTTGATAAATATAAATGTCAGTATATTCTGCTTGTATGCAAGGAACGTCATTGCAAAGCAAAATCTTTTTTGGTTCAATAGAAGTTTTGGTGTTGAGGTGTTGATATGGAAAAGGATATAGCAGTAAGCAGTAAAAAGAATCCAAAATAATTTTTTAAATATATTAAAAGTAAAAAAATTAAACAGAAAGGGATAGGACTGGTATTATCGGGGGGGGGGTCAGCTGCTTGATGAGAGCAAGCAAAAAGCTCAGATTCTGAATGCATACTTTTAACCTACACAAATGAGGAACCAGCTAATGATGGTTTCTTTATTCTAATAATACATATAATGATGCATGGTTCACACATGATGAAATTCAAAAGAGACTAGAAAGTGTTTAGATACACAAAGGTCCAGGGCCAGATGGTATTCATCCCAGGGTAATAAGCGAACTTAGCTCTGTGATTGCCAAACCTCTCTACTTAATTTTTCAGGATTCATAGAGGTTTGGCATGGTGCAGAGAGACTGGAGAATTGCTAATGTGGTGCTGCTATTCAAAAAGGGATCCCGTTCTCAGCCTCAAAACTATAGGCCAGTTAGTCTGACGTCAGTGTTAGGAAAGCTTTTCGAAGGATTAATAAAGGATAGGATACTGGACTTCAAAGCAAATAATACTATGAGTTTGTGCCAGCATGTTTTATGCATAATAGATCTTGCCAGACTAACTTAATTTTTTTTTTTTTTATGAGAAGGTAAGCAAGGACCTCGATCCTGGGATGGCAGTGGATGTGATTTACTTAGACTTTGCTAAAGCAATTGATACAGTGCCACACAGAAGGTCACTGGTTAAATTAAGGAATGTTGGCCTGGAACATAATATTTGTACCAGGATAGAGGACTGGCTAAAAGATAGACTACAAAGAGTGGTGGTAAATGGAACATTTTCTAATTGGACCTGTGTTGTTAGTGGTCTACCGCAGGGCTCTGTACTGGGTCCCTTGCTTTTCAACTTGTTTATTAATGACATGGATGTGGGCATTGAAAAGTATGGTTTCTTTTTTTGCAGATGATACTAAATTGGGCAAAACTATAGGTTCCATGCAGGATGCTGCCACTTTGCAGAGTGATTTGTCTAAATTAGGTTCAATGTTGAGAAATCCAAGTTATACACTAAATGGCAGTGTGTTGGGAGTTTCCTTAAGTGAGAAGGATCTTGGAGTTTTTATAGATAACAAGTTGTCTAATTCTGGGCAGTGTCATTCTGTAGCTACTAAAGCAAATAAAGTTCTGTCTTGTATAAAAAGGGCATAAACTCAAGGGATGAAAACATAATTATACCTCTTTATAGATCTCTAGTAAGACCTCATCTGGAGTATGCAGTGCAGTTTTGGACTCCAGTCCTTAAGAGGGATGTAAATGAGCTGGATAGAGTACTGAGAAGTGCAACTAAATTGGTTAGAGGGATGGAAGACTTAAATTATGAGGGTAGACTATCCAGGTTAGGGTTGTTTTCTCTGGAAAAAAGGCACTTTAGAGGGGACATGATTAAACTTTACAAATACATTAGATGACATTATAGACAGATATCAGGGGACCTTTTTACCCATGAAGAGGATCACCGCACCAGAGGCCACCCCTTCAGACTAGAAGAAAAGGACTTTCATTTGAAGCAGCGTAGGTGGTTCTTCACAGTGAGGACAGTGAGGTTGTGGAATGCACTGCCGGGTGATGTTGTGATGGCTGATTCTGTTGATGCTTTTAAAAGGGACTTGGATGATTTTTTTGGACAGACATAATATCAAAGGCTATTTTGATACTAAACCCTACAGTTAGTACAGCTATGGGTATATATGGTTTGTGTTAAAGAGTGGAGGGGTGTGTGTGTATGCTGGGTTTTAATTTGGAGGGGTTGAACTTGATGGACTTTGTCCTTTTTCAATCCAATTTAGCTATGAACTCAAATGGAAGGTTATTTAACAAAAAACTTTAACATCTAACATTTGATTGAATAGGGAGGACCCGAAAATCCAAATCAAATTAGAATTGAGTTTTCCACTGAAAGAAAACTTGAATGTCAATAAAGCAATTAATATCTTGAAATGGTTAAACGGACCACTGCCATTGACTTGTACAAACTAGAACTGTTTCCTGGGTCAAGGTGTGAGTTGTGAGTTTCCTTAACTGAGAAGGATCTAGGGCAGTGATTCCCAACCAGTAGCTCGCGAGAAACATGTTGCTCTCCAACCCTTTCCTTGAATGTTGCTCCCAAGCAGGTGCTTATTTTTTATTTACTGGCTTAGAGGCAAGTTTTGGTTGCATAAAAAACAGATGTCCTGCCAAACATTCTCTCCTGTAGGCTGCCAGTCCATATAGGGGTTACCAAAAAGCCAATCAGAGCTCTTATTTGCCATCCACATGGACTTTTTCATGCTTGTGTTGCTCTCCAACTCTTTTTTAAACTTAAATGTGGCTCACGAGCTAAAAAGGTTTCTTGCAGTGTCATGCTATGCTTCTTTATAGGTCACTGGTAAGGCCTCACCTAATGTATACAGTACAGTTTTGGGCTCCAATCCTTAACAGGGATATAATGAGCTGGATAGAGTGCTGAGAAGTGCAACTAAAACTGGTTAGAGGGATGGAAGACTAAAATTATGAGGGTAGAGACTGTCGAGGTTCGGGTTGTTTTCTCTGGAAAAAAGCACTTCTGAGGGGACATGATGACACTTTATGAGTACATTAGAGGACATTATAGACAAATAGCAGGGGACCTTTTTAACCTTAAAGAAGATCACCAGAGGCCACCCCTTCAGACTAGAAGAAAATAACTTAAATTTGAAGCAACGTAGTAGGTTCTTCACAGTGAGGACAGTGAAGTTGTGGGATGCTTTTCAGAGTGGGTGGGAAGATTTCTTGGACAGACATAATATCAAAGGCTATTGTGATACTAAATTCTATATTTAGTTAGAACCTTAGTCATTCTGCCCCTAAGTGTACACTTAAGAACAAACAATAATAATTAGAAACTGAACAAGTCCATGGTCTGTGTCTAACTAATAAGCATTTCCATGTGATCCCTTTTATCAGAAGCCAAACTACTGACTTAATTAAAACTATATTTTCATTATTTACAGAGAAGTCATGTGTTATTAAACAATATCAGCAATAACAATATTAAACAATATCAGCAATAACAATATTAAACAATAACAGAAGTTATTAAAAAATAGCGATGGCACTCTCAAAATAAAGATGCATAATATTATATTAGGATAACTGATTTTAATAGAAAAACAAAAGATATTCCAAGAGTGTAAGCAGTGCAACCCTTAAGAACCCTCCCCCTGTGCAAAACATGGCACCAAACAGGAATTCAATTAATTACCATAGAAACCCTGATTGGGAGTGAAAAACTAAAGGAGAGCATCCTAACAAAGAATAGTCCAAGTAAAAAAATAGTCCAAGTAAAAAAAATTAAGCAAGCGATAACAGTAAATGCAGCAAGTTATGGAAAATCATCAAAATAAAGCTGCTGTTGTTAGGTTATTCATAGCATAATACAAAGCAACAACGTAGTGGATGCAGTTTCTTGGGAATATACAAGTGGGGCAAATAGGATTAACTAGTTATCGCATAGCATTTTGAAGATGTTACCCAAGCACTGGTCCAAAAATGACAAAAATGATGGCAGTAGAGTCTTATCCAAACCAAAACTGAGCGCAGATTCAAAAGTGCTAAACTATATATACTGTATATATACACACAAACACACACTAGAATAGAATCTTAAAGGTCTTTCTGCTCTTGGAGTGTAAGTTCAAGGTCATTGGCTTTAAACAGTGACATATATGTCATTTTTGACAAATGTACACACGCTAACATTAATAGCCAAAGAAAATGAAGTAATGAGGTATCTTATATATATTTATATATTGGGTAAAAGGTCAAGATTACTTTTTGTAAACACTAGCATTATAAAATTGCAGTAAAAACTATATAGCAAAAAATATAAAAGCCATATTGCTTTGCATTTTGTACATAACACACCTTATTGCATAGACTCCTAAACTGCTGTGGGAGTTTGAAGTATTGTATGTGGGAGTGCAGTCTGAAGGCTAGTTAAGGGCATCTCTGGAGTAGAGAAATTCTTCTGATGTGCTGTTATAGATGCATGTGAACTTATTGCAGAATGTGTGCTAATGTCAACTGCATGTGGTGATTTAAAAACAACTGCCCCACTTTATTACTTTTCTTATTAAATGTACATGCCTACCCATGGTGTATTAATAACAGACTATAAAAACTATTTGCATGCAGATTTACAGTTAAGTATGTTCCAGTAGCAACTGGCCATAAATGAGTGAAGTATATAAATCTTTAAATCTATAAATGTAATCTTTGTCATTTGTGGCATTAGACACGTTATTTTAGGCTTTATTACATTCATCAGGTAATAGATGGGCACTTGGAGTACCTTTTACTTAGAGGTGAAGTAAAAATCTAAATGAAATTCTATAAAATTGTGTTGGATATTGTTTATACCATTCAACAGAGCTATAGAACGCGATGGTAGTTAAAATTCAGTATGTGATTTCAGGCCAGATTCAATCCCCTCCAACTCCAGACATGTAATATTTCCCTTTTTGACTAGTAGATACTGCTCAGAGCTCCGATACACATTAAAGAGGTTTCTTTTTATATGTTCAACCAATAAATATTGTATATTATATGCTTCTTTTTTTTTTTTGGTCCTGCTAGGGGTGATCTTTTAAAAAAGACCATATTATAATGCAGAGTGGTTAGTGTTCTGGGGAGCCCTCTGGAGCAAACTCAAACTGAGTCTGAAAGCTTTGTAGTTATGTCTGCCCTGCACTCTTTAAATGACCCCCAGGAGTGTAATGTTTTATTGATCAGTGGTTGCCAAGAGTCATGAATATAATATTAAAGTTTTAATCGGTTCATGGAACATGTAATGGAAACTGGGCTTACTTCATAGCCTTATTTGGAGAAAAGGTGCTAGCAGTCGATGTTCAAGTACAGATAAAGGCCTGCATTTATGCCTGTGTCTGCATGCATTCTTATTAAACAAATAGCTACGTCATGTTAACAAACAAAATGTAATTCTTAGCAACAGTTAAGCAATTTATCACTAGTATTATTTACATTCATATAACCATGCACATATATGTTTAACATATACATGAAACCGTGCCTTTGTTACACATGAATGTGCATCACAAAAAACCATTAGAAAAGGGACAAGAGGGAACAAAAGATTGATCATGCCCCAGTGTCCTTATTTTGAACCACTTATTAGGCCCCTGCTGCAAAGTGATAAAAACAGAGGGAGGATAACGGACAGCATATCTCTGCCTTGCATTTAAGTGTGTGTGCCCAACATATACACTCTAAATATGTTACATACGAGATGAAAATAAGCCATGCATGCAAGAACACATGTAAATAATACAATCATATTCCGTGAAATTAAAGAAAAATATATGATGAAAATCATAGCAGTCAAATCTTAGCTTGGCAAAAGAATTCTTTGATGTCTGAGTTCTAATTTACCCACCAACTGAGTTCTAAGAATGAAATGAATAAGGTTTATCTTATAGCCTAGCTATGCCTGTCATCACCAGTCATCATTTTTTATTTTATTCTTCAGAGTGATATGCATGCAGCTCACTCATTCCTGAAATTTCTATCATATATGTACCAGTATTGCAAGATGGATATATATCTGTATGTGTGCATTTGTTTTTCATACAAAAGCAATTAATATTAACCATTACTAATCCTTATAGAAGGAGGCCATAGATAAAAAAGGCCTTTAGTCAGTCGGTTAAGGTGACAAAAATACACCTCATGAATTATATTTCAAGATCAATTCTATAATGGAATTGTTTTCTAATGTAATAACATATATAAAAAAATATTTTTTCTCTTGATGTAATTTGAGTTGCACAGTTAAGTGAGTAAGCTCAGCTGAAAAGTATATTGGTATTGTTCTCCCCATACTCCCTTTTTATATTATTAATGTCCCAGCTATAGCTGAATATAAATGATGTATCATAATTTTCCATTGCGGAACATTCATACATACATTCAATGATCAGGCATGATCCTGTGACTTAAGGGCATAGGATAAGCAGTTAGAGGAACAAGGTTTTGATGATTAGGGAAATAAATCTTCTGTTCGCCATGATATTAATGTTTATGCTATTTAATGCAGCCTGTTTACTGAATGCTACCAATGTAGGAACTGATTTTCAAACAGTACTTTATTTCTTTTCTGATATTGCAAGCACATAAGTTTCATTGGGGAAAATATATGTATATAAAGGATAATCCACTGTGCCTCCATAACCTGCCACATATGACTTAAATAATAATCCATTCTGATAATGCTCTAAGGTATTAATTACAGAATTATATAGACAATATCGCAAGTGCATACCAAAATAACCTTAAATGCATAAATCAGTAAACATGCACAGTGTTATCAAATGCACAGTAAAAAAAATCCATGAAGGAAATGGTCCCAGCATTTCCATTTTCATCCTTTATATTATGCTGTAAACATCACAGCTATGGACATTTATATAGTAGAGGTGCAGAGAAAAGGTGACCTGAAAACACAGCATTTGACTTCAAATAAAATGAAGGAGAAAATAAAAACAGTCATTGCTACTATCGACTTGCCATTACCACAGAGTAGGTGTACAGTTTATGTTCACCACATACTCTAAGAGAAAAAGCATGGAAGCACTGAGTGACTGTTTGACTGCTTTAAGAAGCTTTATTATTGGTTTGATTTTTTCCTTCCTTCTTTTTTTTTTTTTTTTTAAATGGATGAAGCCACAACATCTGAAATGTAAAAGAGGCAGAGAACTGAGCTCTGCAGGGGATTGAGTCTGCCACCCATTAGTAAAAAAGAGCTGTAGGCTGCAGCTGCTTATCAAATCATTTTCTGTTTGTGATATAAGACTCTGCCAGTGTTGAGCCTCAATCTCTAAAGACAATATATAGTAGAGAGAAAAAAAATTAAATTGCTCTGCTAGCCAGACCCAAGCAAAATGCAGTAAATCACTGTTATCTATGAAATATTTTGCATTATAGGGTTCTCAGGGAAAGTGCAATGTTTCATTGAAAATGCATTGCTAAATTGCTTAAATATGTTTCCTTGATTTTTGAGCTATGAAAATGCTTTTCAGACCTGAATGTAAATCAACGCGCTCAAGAAACAATATTATGTTGTATTTTTGAGGCACCAATCAATTCACACATTTTATAATTTTTCTGCAGCAGATCACAAGTAATACCTTGGAGATATGATTCCTTGCCTTAATAAGGCTGAATTGGGTTTCTTTTTTCTCTTTTTGTGATTTTTATCTCCATAATTAGCAAAACTCAAATTGTTGTTGTACATTTTTTAAGCCCTCTATCGTTTCCTATTTTAGCGCATTATTTGTCAAACAAATGTAGATTGTATAGTAACAGAAAAGTAAGTAAGGTTTTAGAGACCCTTCGAGATACAGATATAGTGTCTGTGTGAAAGTGGGATTATTGATGGATGATACAGAGCTGAGAGGTTTCTCTTCATATATATAAACATGCCATATAAGACCGAGCAGAGAAATCTAAGTTGTGAAATACAGAGGGGTTTGGTTGATTGTAAAACTGTTAATCTTAAATTTCCACAAAGCCTGAGTGTCATAGCAAGTGTGTTTGGTGCACCAAGCAGAAAAAGATGAGAACTATGAGGTGTTTGTGAGAACAGAGGGGGTCCCAGTCACTTGGTTTTCTTGAGTCCTTCTGAATATATTTCACAATTCATCAGTTTTGTCTTTCCTGCCACGAGTGAGGACAATCAGACCAGACACCCATTAGATTTCTCATGCAGGTTTTTTTTTTTTTTTTGTTCATGACATGTTGGCAGGGAGGATGGCAATTCTGAAATCTTACCAAATGAGAAAAATGTCAAAAACTGAACTGACAGCTCGCGGTTGCTATGGAGATTGGTGATATTGAGAAAAATAAAATATGATTCGGTTAATTCAAAAGGAATCGGGCTGGGTATTTCAATGCTAAGTAATACAGCTGAAAAATGAATCTTGATATCCAGATTTTTATTACCCTGAGTTCACAGGCACGTCTGTCTCACAAGCAATAATGAGAATGGCCACTAATAAAATAACACAGATAGTAAAAGAGAAACATATAGAAAAAAGAAGACAGATAATAAATAATCATAATAAATACATTACTTGTAACTCTTTGCTGCATTTCCCTTCAGGGCACTGGGTTGTGTATTTCTCTTGCAGTTATGGATTAATTCATACATCAGATGCAAAGTTAAATTATTGCACTACAAAGGTCAGACCATAATAACCTTGCCCTCTTGGTTTTTATATTACATTTGACTCATGCTTATCCTTTGTGACTCAATGGCAGTGTCAGCCAAAATAACCAATATACAGCTGGAAACAGAAATACAACATGTCTAAATGTACTAAAACCTCCCCTGCTTTCAGTGGTTTCTATTTGTTGAAACTGCCTGTTTACACCCTGCAATAGCTTTATATGTACAGTCAACTGATTCAATGTTGCTTATCTCTTTCCCTTTCATATCAGCACTGGTGGATACACTTTGTCTTTAACTGAAGGCACTATTCCCCTAAATCTCTACACCAACATCTTAACGCCAGCAGTATTTTTCAGTAGCTCCTGTGAAAAAATGCCCAATATTCAATCTCCAACCATGTTATATGCTGAACCATTTCCACCAGTACATTAGAAACATGCTGCAAACCATTCACCATATAAACATTTTAGCAAATATTAATCACAACCCCAAATGGAATTAAAAATAAAAAAGTATTTTCACTTTTGGTATGAGGTTTTCCGGCTTTTTAGTAGGTATCCTGAAGTGTTAAATAAGAAAGGGGATGTGCAATTTTTTTTAAATCATATTGGATGCTTTTAATGTCATTTATTGTGTATGCCATTTAGGGTTGTTTTGGGGCTAAAGATCAGATCCAAATGCATCAGGAGTTATTTGCTTTTAGTATGTATTTGTAGGTGTGACTGTCATTTACCCATACAGTATATAAACTGTCAGAATTAGCTATGCTACTCACTCAAGGTAACCACAATTCTGGGCATTTGGGCCTGCAGTTTTTACACTCCAAGCAAGATGCTATGTTTGTTGATAAAATTATTCAGGTATTGTACAAAGGTTTATGTACCTGTCTGGTGCTTTGTATACATTAAGTATACAATTTCTGGACATTATTGCACCCAGTAATATGTATTGTGCTTCATTTATTTAGTAGTTTATACAATTTGCCAGTAATATTTAGTTAATAATAACATTTCATTATTATTGTTTACTCATGTCATTTTCTATGCCAAATTATTTGAGATAAGAATTCATATAATAAAAAAATTTAAAATCTTTTTTTTTTTCTATAAGAATGTGTGGGGCATGTGCAAAAAGACAAGCCACCATATGTACCTTGCTGATGTGGGGCTGTTGGCATAAATTAGTATTTACATTTTTATTATTACACAAAACATTATACAGAATGATGTGAAAAGTTTAAAATACAACAATGTTGATCATTCTAATATCAGAATAACTAATACATTGATAGACATGATTTTTTTGGTGGTCACAAAGAACAAATTAGATGAAGTCTTTGGATAGTAATGGGTAGTTAAGGAACATTAGAAGGCTCATATTTAATATCCCCAAGACAGTAGTTAATATAGTACAGAGCAAATGATCAAAGGAAGGAATCTTTAAGGCAAAATTAGTCTAAAAATGATATAGGTTCTTCCAGTCAATACCAGGATAGACTACAATGCCACCTACTGGGAACCATGTGCTAGTGACTAGACTATATAAAAGCAACCTTATTTCACAAGATATTTAAAGAGACAATACATTTCTTAATAAAATGTGTGTGTTCATTTTAGAGCAAATATTAATTTGCCATATTAATTCTTAATATAATAAGGTTGATGGTATTTGGTAATATCTTTCAGTGGGCCAGCTAGTACTTCATATTAGATACTATTTTGCCTTGATCTTTACTCCCATAATCCCTTCAATTAATCCCCAGTCATAGGGGGTGTATGACCAAAAGGCTGTAATGTCAGGGGAATGTTATTCAATTACCAAATTGCCTAGACCTTATGCCATGTTGTAAAAATAAACAATATGCAAAATACAAGAGAGGGCATTAATGCATGAATTAGGGGCTTAACCACACAAATCATTTAAATAATAGAACTGGGTGATGTTTAGTATATCCTTTATAATTTGAAAAACACATGATTAGAAGAAATGGAATTGTACCTGATATATGTTATTAGTTAGGTTAACTATATCTATTCATAGAATAAATGCTTTCAAAATATTTGGTGCAAACAGATACTTTAAATATATAAACTTCTACATACGAAAATATATATTTACTGTATTTTGTGTGACTTCATAATTCATGTGGAGGCAAGTACCAGATTTCTCTCCCATTTGTTGTGGGTTTTTTTTTTTTTTAACTTGCACAAGACTCTTCAGTGAGAATATAAAATGTTAAGCAGGAGTTGCCATTTAGAAACATGTCCGACAGATAAAGCAGTTTGTGTATTAATTAGAAATAATTACTTACAATTGCTATTACTATTTAACAGCTCAAATTAAATTTTCATTGGAATAAAATAAGGTGTGCACGGCATTGGTTGGGATTCATCTAAAGTGTTTGGAGACATTTCATCATGTCTACTGATCTGAAGACGTAAACTGTTTGTGGATGTTAGCTAAATAGGCAAATAGGAATAACATAGCCTCTACTGCTCAATTTATATAGGCTTCATGCTTTCATATCTCCCCTATGAACAGGCACATACCTTGTCTTAGAAACAAATGTACTGCTATATAACTATGAAGGCATTTTCATACATTTAAGGATTGACATTTCTTTTAACCATTCACTTTTAATAAAAATAATATTCTAAAAAGAACCATAATTTTCACTTGTTGTGTAATATACGCCAAAAAGGTAGATGCATATGTGTGTGTGTATGTTGATGAGGGTAAACAATTGTTTGAACTACTTCGGACAACTAAACGCTACTGAGAAATATAAATCTACTTTCCACAAAGCAAACCACTACAAAAGATACAGAAACAGGTAAAAACTACAACTCCCAGAATCCATAAACTACAATCCTGACATCACTCTATAAATATTTGACCATATGTTATGTCCCAAACCACTTAATGACCAGTGACCTTGGTGAGTAACGTATAGCTGATACATTTGCCTATTAGAATTTGTTTTAGGCTGTAGACAAAGTGAGAATTTAATGTATGTCTAATACAAAATTAGTTTGTTAGTTGCAATATGATTTAAAATGCAATTTTATTTAACAGTACAAACATCTTCAACAAATAAGCTTTTACAATACGATAACTCTTTCTATGAGGTTGCTCTGTGCAGATAACAGTTGTGAGAATGATATTCTGGAATATGCAGAAGAGTAATCTACATCTTGTCCCCAATTAAAGATATAGGTTACTCTTTTGTGCCACAGCACAACCAGAACAATTAAAATTATACCTAAAAAGGGATTAAAAAATGGTTGCATATTCAACAGTGTAACTGCACGGAAGGCAAGCAGCTTTTATGTGCCTTTCTTTAAAGATAGAAGCTGGACCACACATGTTTGATCATTCAAAGGCCTCTGCACACACATTTCTTCATGATATTTTCAGCATGACCAGCTTGGGCAGTCTGCTGATACCTCCGAAAAAACGGGTAATATTTCTTACACTCATTCATGCAACCAATAGAAAATAAACTGACTAGATATAGTAAAACAAATCACTGAAAACAAAGGGATTTCAATTTTTTTAAAAAAAAGGATTGCAGACTTCCAGAAGACTGGTATAGCTCATGTTACAAATAATTTTAAAGATTTAATATTAAAAAAACAATTTTGTCCATGCAAAGGGGACAAGCAGCATTTTGCTGGTAGCCAACGAGGTGCATTAACCAATCAGCCATACTCATTTAGATGACAATTATTATCATATCATTATTAGAGGGCTAAGCAAACAAGTAACTAATTCTAATTTACTAACTTAATTAATTCTTGTATTTTAAATAATTAAAAATAAAATAAATATGTACATTTTAATAAATCTAATTCAGTGAAATCACAGAATATTTCTCACTCCATCCCATCAAAATAAACACACTACTGATTACATATTAAAAGACATTAGAGGACGAGGTCTAAACTATATTTTTTTCCCTACCTGCATCTAAACAGGTAATGTGTAATAGAAAGGCTACTTGAACTTTTTCCAACAAAGCAAATAGAATATGTTTGTTGCATTTCTGACTCAGGAATGCATGGCATGTTAAATGGAGAAAGAAGGGTACCAGTTGTATGGAAAATACACTACCTCACTACCTCTCCGTTTTATTCATCTTCACACAATGAAAAAGAATAAAGAGGATGCAATGACAGGTTTAATGGATGGATCCATAGAAATTTATAATGTAAACAAATGTCGTGTCCTAAAAAAAAATCAAACACTGGACATGAATCGGAGCCTTGTAGCAAGCAGAAATCCAGTACGTAAGGATCATCCATAAAAACATTCGATAGTGACCAGTGGAATCATTGACTGAACATCATGCATTATCAATAGCCTGGCTTCACAACATGAGTGAGTGCACAGCAAAGCCCAGATGTTGGCCTGCAGTCCTGAGCGGGATCATTGATGCAGGCAGAGAGGTGGCTACATTGTGAAACAAGAACCAGGCAAAAGATGTTCTGCGAACACATGTGCATCCTTGGCAAGGATATTTATATCATGCTATGCATGGAGAAATGTTATGAAATAGCCCAATTTATTCACAGTCTGTATATACAAAGCATGTAAAACAGACAAAACTCTGATTTATTTGAAAGTCTCCCAGGAATTCAGTAGCTCTTACACAGAGAGCTGAAGGCACAGACAGATTTAGCACAGTAGGAATAAGAAACCATCAGGCGCTGCACATACATACAGTATCCGCCTAATCTAAAGACATCTGAAAAACTGGTACAGCAAATGTTACAATAATTAGTGCTAATCTTCCAACATGGCACGCTTGTAAAAGGGAAATGCAGAATATGGTACAAGATATTTACATTTATTTGCAGGGAGACTGCTATATGCTTAATGTCAATATATTAAATTATTATATTTTAATGAATATGTATACCTAAAATTTTGCTTTCATCTCTCTACCTATAGTTTGGGGTGCAGCACACAAGGATTGGCTCCCAGCATCCATGGTGCCCCTTGCAGGTGAGAGTAAGGTACATAAAAGTATAAAAGACATTTCAATGATAATTTTTTGATATTTAGATAACCCCCTCTCAGCTCAGTAGTCAGCCTACCTGCATTGCCAGGGCCCGACAGTGTTCTTACATACACACGTTTTCATTAAATGTTTGCAGACATCACTGAAAATCCATAGCTTACAACTAAGCCCTAAAAACTTAGAATGCATACCTTTTTCCCAGAAAACCCTGTTTTTTTTGTCTGATTTATTTTCTCTTACAAAATAATTACATGTCAGAATTGCTCTGTATGAAAGGTGTGTGGTTAAAGGAGAACAAAAAAATATATTTATTCTCTTTGGTACATATCTCATACTTTTTTTATATGATTTTCTACTAAAAAAATATATAGTATCTAATGGTGACATCTATATGGGAAAAATATGAATACTTGATGGTAAAAATAAAGAACCATTCAATTGCATGATGATTTTTATATTGAAAAGAAAAGTAGATTCTGAGGTCAGTGGACACAAACAACAAAGTCAGATCTGTTTCCCTAACACAAAAGTCAGACTGCTGCTGCTGCACTCGCATTCTAAGTTGAAAAACATTTGACAGATTTTTCTAATCACCCAGACTTTGCTGAATTAAAGATTGTATTGTAGCTTTTTGTTTTAATGTGTTTCATTCTAATTGAACAAGTGTTAAACTGGATTAAGCTGTTCCAGCTGTTCCCATATACGCAGTAACAGCTTTCGTTACACATTTTTGTGGAGCCGTTTCCATAGCGCTTCTGATCAGCGTTTGCATATTTTTATGACACGTACATGTTGAGGACTCTGTCATTTAGATTCCTTCTTTTAAATGTACATCTGGCGCAGCCAGCTTTATCAGACATCAGCAAAGAAGGAGCCACTGTTCAGAGCAGAAGACCTTATTTTAATTTCGAAACTTGATTTTCCTTTGTAGAAGCAGAACAAAACGACACCTTTGTTACTGTCATTTTTACTTTTTAAAGTGTCAGTTTGTTCCGTGGTAAAGTACTGAATGACACAAAAGATTCATTATTTATATAAAGATATTAGAAATGATTTAGGTGTTTCATATCCTTATTATAACAGAAGACCACAGGCTGAGTGCTTTTCTCAGATTATGGTACTTAAATGTAATATATAAAATTACCCAGAAAACCCCAGGTTGTGAGAATTCTGTATAATAGGTCCCATGCCTGTATAGTAAACAGTGCTACAATATTAATTGTGATTATACATATATATATATATATATATATATATATATATATATATATATATATATGTCAGGTGCAGGACTAGTTTTAGGGAAGGGCAGAATTACAATGGGCTCCCAAAATCATTCAGAACCCTTAGGGTTAAAAAGGCAAAAAAATGTGTAGGTATTTTCAGTACATATATATTAGTTAGGGGTCAACCTGTTGCTGCAATGCAACCCTCAGGATACCAGTAACAGCCAAATGCTGGGAGTTGCATTTGTAGTTCAGCACCCAAATGTAGGGCTGCAAATTATACATCTATGATTTAAATAATCTCCCCCAACCCAGATAGGGCTCCAGCCTTTCTGCATTACCCCCTGTTCACTAACTCCAACCCTGTGACCATCAGTGTGACAGCTTGTGATCTAACAATATTTAATGAGTCTCTGTTCATTCTCCAAGCTTTTCCCCAAAGATTATACTGATCTTTTCAGACCAGAGAGGTCACTTCTTGACTATTATTATTATTAGAATGGCTTGGCATAGATTCTGTAATTATATTATCAGGAACAACATTACTATATATATATTTATAAATAAATATGACGCCAGCTTTTTTGCTCAATAAAACAGAATTTAGTTCTCTGCCATTGCATTATTAATTTAAAATATATATTTTGTCATTTTTAATAAATATGCCTGCAAATGCATGCAACTGGGGATGGTAATAGTAGTTTCTTTGTTTTTTAAAGGGAATAAAAATTCCCATTAAGAAAGGCTTCTCCTTGTAATGCATTGTTTTTTTAACCATAAAAGGGACTTTGGAGGAAGATTTTTTCTTTAACCAGAAGTAATGGATTTCCAAGCAAGATATTTTATTACATACTGTACACTGTGCCTTGGCACAAACTTAAAATATTAGTGGGGTTTTTTCAGCATAAAATATAAACAAAAAATATTTAGTTGTTTCCATTAATGATTTTTTAATTCCCCCAATGAATTTTTCATCAACCGGAGTGATATTTACTTCAGGTAAAATGGTACTGAGCAGCAAGTGCAACAGCAAGGAAGGCCTCATATTCTTTTATAAGTTGCTATTTAGCAGAATGGGATATAACAGAGGGAGTAGTCATATTAGCATGCAAGTAGAGAAAATACAATTTAGTTGCACAGAATGCAATGCAGAGATTGGAGGGCTTATTTAAAGAGAAGCTTGTTTATGACTACAATACTCTGAACCCAAGGCAAGGGTATAAAAGTTTCACTAATCCAAATAGAAATATATTTCTCTGAAATGTAGCGTTCCCCTGTTCTTTCATTGCAGCACAATTCCAAACTGCTGACTAGAAAGCCTTTGGAATTCATTATTCTTCCTTATATATCTACAGCATGTTTATCCCCTATGAATTTCTACTAGGTCACTTTCATTTCAAAAGTCATATATATATGTGTTTATGTAGATATATATATATATATATATATATATATATATATATATATATATATATATATATATAGCGGAACAATAACAAATCTAAAGCTTAATTAGCATTTCATGGTCAAATACATCAATGGCTGTTAACACTGATTAACTTTATCCTAGTTTCTAAATTTCCCATGAGAATAGAGAATATTAATTAAGTACTTGGTATCAATGAAGAACATATACTCAGAGGCCAGAAATAATTGCAGCAAGCTCCACAATGTTGAGTTAAATAAATAATGTGTATGAGCAAAGGGTCAAGTGAGACAATACAACATATCAGTATTGTAATCTATATCACAGCCGTAATGTGTTATTTAATGTTGTTATTTACTGTAAGTGGCACCAAAATATCTACTTGACAAATATGGCCAAACTTCCCACATAATAGGGAATTCAAATATTGTATGCTACCACTCATACTTACACTTCATTCATACAGTATATTCAGTTAAGAAGATAGTTATGGCTAACCTGTGTGTGATCAGAAGGTTCTCAATCAAACCTAGGACTTCAGAATTTCAGCACACACCTTCCTAATAAAGCTGATAAGGCTAGTTTTATACGGGTGGCACCCACCGTAAATATAAATACATCAATGTCTGTTAACACTGATTAACTCTGATAGCTCTGCAAATTTCCCATGAGAGAAGAGAATATTAATCAAGTATTAATTAAAGCTAGTATCATCGCGACTCCAAATATGATTTAGAATGAGAGTCAAATGGGCAGTTTGACTGCCAAGGGAGTTATTGATGATGCCCAGAAGAAGCCTGCAAGTATCTCTGGAGGCTTCTCTTTGCAGATCATGCAGCAATTTGCAATTTTCATGCTTATAGTATCATTTAGGAGGTGGCGGTAGTTCTCTGTGTTTGCATGTTTCATATATTGTAATTACATGATAATTGTGTTGTTCCAGCAGCAGCAACTAGATATCATCAAAACATAAGTCACTAAATAAAACACCTGGACAATGATAAATACACATCAGGGGAAGGAGCTGCAGTTTTAGAGTGCATTGTTAAAATAGTCCCCTTGCTATCCACATATGTCTAAATTAAGAATTGGTACATAGAAAGCAGCAGTTGGCTCCGGAGTATTATTATTAGTGAGGAATGGGCTTGTTATAATTAGTAGCTCCATATCCTTAATCCAGCTCTGAAAATGATTGGCTCACCTGTGCACACACATATTGGAAAGTTATCATTTACAAGCAGCTGTGGATCTACTTAGAATGCTGATGTGGCAGATTAAGAATATTTAAATCAACAATATAATGCAAAGTAAAAATGCCAAGAAAAATGGAAAAGCAAATATTTTGATGCTTAGATATGATTGTAAATTAATTTAGCACATGTAGTTGTGGGGTTCAATGTTTGCAGTCCAAGAAATCGTAGGAACCAATCAGAATTTGCTGGTTACCTGTGGGTTACTAGACCTGGTGGGTTACTAGACCTGGTGCAAACGTCAAGCCTTTTATTACATTGCCACAATAAAGTCACAAGTCTTGGTGGCTGATGGTGAAACAGTGGGAATAAAAATATTTATAAATACCCCACCTTTCAGGAAAAAAAATTCTTATGAGGTGCTACTGAGATGAGAAATAGTGAGAGAAATAGTACACATCCCTCTTGTTTCTTTGGTTTGTAACTGTTTAGATTTGTTTGCTAAAATGAAAAATAATACTCTCACAAAATAAAGGAATTTAAATGGCTTACAAAAAAAGCAATTCTTTTGATTTTCCTTTGTGAGCTTGCATTTCATTTAAAAGACATCACAGCAAAGGGATACTGGCACCCTTGGAGAAAAATAAAGTTTGTGCAAATCAGAGATTGCATTTTGCATGGTATTGCTTCTTGGTGATAATATTAGGGACTAACAGGCTGCTCTGCAGCTGCAAAGTGTCTGTCACGGTAACTGAAAGATTTACTGTATAACACATCAGTCTCACTCACTACTTCACTGCGTCCATATACTTTGTGGTTTTTGCCTTTCTCATTGAATGCATAGGATGTGCGTTGAGTCAGGTGTCTATAGGGGATTTGATATCAGCTGAAGTGACACGCTTAAAATACCAAAAGGCTTTGATAAATGTACCAATTTGTTAAAACACTTCCCTGGCTGTCCGGAACATTTTTCTGACAGCCAGGAAAGTGTTAAGAACTATGATAAAATGTTACCTGCTAGGAATCCATCAATCTGAAATGTATTACATCTGCCCCATAGTTTTTAATCTCTATCTCCATAAAGAGTTTATTTACTTATTTATCTTGCTTACACGTTCTGCGCGTTATAGCTGTAGCAATCAGTAGCAAGGCACGCAGGACTATAAGAAAAAGTACGAATTTCTTTATTCCTAATCCTCTGCAGTTCTGTATTTATGTTTAGCCATGTAAATAAAGGTCTGCCTTGCCAAGGAATGTGAACATATTTTGATGCTAAGTAAGCATTACATTTTTACACCTGACTTCCCTTTAAAATGGGCAAATATTTCCCTCAGATAACAGAAATAGGTTGATCAGTTATTTTCATTACCTTAAGTTACTGAAATCAGCATATGTTAAAAAACATGAAAGTGTATTCAACAAGAAAATGTGCATCACCATCATGATTTTAAACACGAAAAGCTACTGGCTTGTCCCTGGTTTTCAAGCAATAGACCTTAATAAATGCACACATATTTTATGAAATGTAATAGACCTGGGTAATAGTGATGGGCGAATCTATCCCATTTCGCTTCGCCGAAAAACTCGTGAATTTGCGAAATTAGCGAATTTGCGAAAAGTTTTTTATGTGTTGTCGCGTCGATTTCAATGCGCGTCATGTCATTTTCGGTGCACAACTCTTTTTTTTTTAAATTTTCAGTGGCGTTTTGCGAATTTATTCGCCGGCGCGAATCGCGGGAATTCGCCACAAATTTGCACCTCGTGAATAAATTCGCCCATCACTACTGGGTAATCCTTTTTAGATTGTAAGCTCTAATGAACAAGTCCCTCTATAAGTCCTGTATTGGTATTTACCATACTGTACAGGACAATAGCATATGTACTGCACATGTCTTATACAGGTATTGGACCTGTTATCCAGAATGCTTGGGACCTGTTATCCAGCTAACTGATCTTTTTCTGTGCTTTGAATCTTCGTGCATGGGCAAGTCTACTGGAAAATAATGTAAACATGAAATAAACCCAATTAGCGACATTTGATTCCTATAATTATTTAAATCTTAGTTTGGATCAAGGACATTGTATTGTTTAATTATTATAGAGAAAAAGGAAATAATTTTAAAAAATTTGCACATTTGAATATAATGGAGTCATGGGAAGACAACCTTTCTGCTTAATGGGTTTCTTGATAATGGATTCCATACAATGTAATGATGATAACAACAATAATAAAAATAATCCATCTAATAATAAGCTTTTGGAGATCCAGCATGGGGTACATATTCAAAAATGCACTCCTACTCTTCTGCAATATTTGCCTTTCCATCTTAGTGTGTGGCAGGGGAGGATCTGTCTGCTTAAAAAATGGTTGATAGGAAAGAGATGAAACACAGTGTGAAAGTGAGGGTGAGAACAAGGAACATACAAAAGGAGTGTTGGCAGGGTGACTCTGTGTAATCTGTTTTTCCTTCATCTTCAGAAGCAGTCAATGGCACCATTTCCAATTGCCTAATATAAGATGTGAAAAAATATTTTCCATTTTGCCATGTGTTGATGGACGTTTTCAGGTTCATATAACACAGGGACATCTTTTATGGTGCTCATCAAAACATTTAGGTCTATTGAGTCTAACAAGTCTAACAAAGCCCTGTCCAGCTCATTTTTTAAAGGTTTTAGAGGCAAATCAACTTTGATATAAACAATGTATTATGGCAAATGGGTTGATGTTTTACCATCAAATTTCTGCAATGTTTATTTTAATGTTTAACTGGATGTTTCTGTGAAATATGCTGCAAGTGGTCCCTTCATCACTATCTACATATAATGAATCTAGCCTACCCCTCTAGTTTCCATACCTTGGATTTTACTACATTATTGCCAGGAAGCCTGCTACTATCCCTGCAATCATCTGACTGTGTCATGCCAGTTTTATAGTATTTGCAATATTCCTTATAGGTAAGGCGTAATGTGCTTTAAATGCCCTTTGCTATGATGGTAATAACCTTGGTAATCAAAATACCCAAAAACATATTACTATATATTATATATATCTTTGAATCCAAAATGCAACATAAAGTGGCTGTACTGTCAGTGTATCTTAGCAAGCTCTCTCAAAATTACCTTTTTAAGGGGATCCGAACAGTATATATTGTATAATTAACTATGAATGGGCCTTCCTCCTGTTTGCTATTTTTATGTACCCTTTTTGATCAATTTTTTTAAAAAGTATAGCTAAAGAGTATAGCAGTTCAAAAGGGGATTGCATGATCTAATATAAGCATATAAATATGTTTATCAAACCTATATTTGTTCAAACACTCAGTGAGCATAAATTGTCTGGAAGCCATCTGTTATACAGATAGATTGCATAGAAGAGTACTTATGTAGCTTATATGTATACTTAGGGGCACATTTACTAAGGTTTGAAGTGAATTTTCAAATAAAATTTGAATTTTTTAAATTCGAATTTCGAAGTAATTTTGGGCTACTTCAACTATCAAATAGCCCAAAATTCGACCTGAATTGAAAAAATTAGAAAATTCGAATTTCAAAGTAGTCTCTTTAAAATAGGTCCATTTTCATAGTTACATAGTTAAATTGGGTTGAAAAAAGACAAAGTCCATCAAGTTCAACCCCTCCAAATTAAAACCCAGCATACACAAATCCCCCCCCCCCCCACTCTTTCACACAAACCGTATATACCCATAGCTATACTAACTGTAGAGTTTAGTATCAAAATAGCCTTTGATATTATGGGGCAGATTTACTAAATTTGTGTGAAGGATTCGAATATGCGATCGAATAGTCTATTTTCGACTGTGCGACTATTCAAATATGCAAATTAAGTATTTTCGACCATTGAATATGAAATATTCGATCTCATCAAATAGATCGAATAAATATACATTCGATCGCTCGACTATTCGCCGGTCGAAGAACTTAAGGTGGCCATAGACGCACAGATAATATCGTACGAAACGAATTTTCGTACAATATTCGGTGCGTGTATGGTGGGAAATGAGCCGACCGACATCGTCAGAGGATTAAGATATCGGTCGGCTGGTTGATCGGACTGGACGGAAAATTTTGATCGGATGCCTTTGAAAGCTCCCTGAACATCGGCCATTGTTAGTGCTGAATCGTCAGATACAAGTAGAATTCTATTGTTTCTACCTGTATATCTGACGATTCAGCTCTACACGTGTGTGTTGAAACGAACGATCTTTCTTGGAAAGATCTTTCCCGAGAAAGATCGTAATTGCTACGTCTATGGCCAGCTTTACCCTTAAAATTTTTATTTGACTGCCTACTTCGCTAGATTGAACCTACCGAATTGCATTAGAAGGGAAGCCCCCATAGGCTTTTTTTAAAGATTTCATATTGAATATTATTCGTACGCTGCAAATATTAGAATTTTACGGAGAAATTGTTCGGTCGTACGATTTTGGCGAATATTCAAAAAGCGCTGAAAACCAGCGAATATTTTATTAGATTTTGGCGAATATTTATTCGCCAATTATTCGACAGTCGAATTCGAGGGCTAAAAGCCCTTGACAATTCGACCCTTTTTAAATCTGCCCCTATGTCTGTCCAAAAATTAACCAAGCCCCTCTTAAAAGCATCAACAGAATCAGCCATCATAACATCACCCGGCAGTGCATTCCACAACCTCACTGTCCTCACTGTGAAGAACCACCTACACTGCTTCAAATGAAAGTCCTTTTCTTCTAGTCTGATGTGGTGATCCTCTTTATGGGTAAAAATGTCCCCTGATATTTGTCTATAATGTCCTCTAATGTATTTGTAAAGTGTAATCATGTCCCCTCGCAAGCGCCTTTTATTTCCAGAGAAAACAACCCCAACCATCGAAAATGGCCCTCAAAAAAATTTGATGGTCGAATTTTGATTTTTTTTTTCATTCGAAATTTGACTAATAGTAAATCTGCCCCTAATTGTCCTGTATCCATTAAAAAGCATGAGAGTACTGAATAACAGGAGTGGGCATAGAATGGAAAGGGTTTTTTAACCAACCGTTCAACAAACCAGTTTAAAATGGCCCTTCATGAAACAGTTATCGTTTATTGACAACACCAGAATAACCTCCCTACATATAAACAAACAGTGTTTTAGAACCACCCAGCACTGCCATTTATTATATGAAACACTCTTAACCTAAACCAGACAAAAACTAGTTGTTTGGCACTGACAGAAACTGCATATAAGGCAAATCAATGGAAAATAAGAAGTTGTGCATAATTCTGCCAGTGCATTTAATATTAGAAGTAGAAATAACAGAACCTTTGGCAGTCATTGCTCATCTCTCATCTATAATTGACATAAAAGAAAGCTTCAGGGGGAAAAAATCTTAGGCAGGTATACCTAACTGCCCTGAAGGATATTAGCAATGGTATTATTACTAATTATTATGTATTTATTTCTATAAGGAATATTTATTTTAGAACTTAATATGCTGCACATTTAAAAATGTATAAAATCTAAATAAATTACATTATAGATGTGCCCTTAATAGATAATTTAAGGATAAAAAAATGCAACAGTTTGTATATATATATATATATATATATATATATAAAATTCATGGTGTACATTAATATTTTTATATATAATATAGCTTACAAATACCTATAACAAATATGTTACAATGCAAGAGATTTGGACACATAAAAATATATGGATTGTAACGTTTGCTTTTAAGTAGAGTGCTCTTTAATAACATGTTTGCCCTACGAATATTCGAAATGATTTATGTTTTTTTTTTTTTTCATGTTAGCCTTTGCATGCAGTCAGAGTAAAGGGAGCAGTCCTCCCTGCCTTAGCAATTAGAATTGTGTGAAGCACCAGTTCTCAATAAAAACGCCAGAAGAATAAAAGTTGCTTAAGTTTCAAACCACAAGGCGCCCCATTCAGGATTTTCGTTACAAAGTGAAAAAACACGAAGGAGGGCCCGATTGTGCTTTAACAATGCACATGCTCTAATAATGAGAGCAAGCAGACATTTTTCCTCTTTTTGAACCAAGTGTTTCATACATTGGAATCACTAAAAAGCACAGCTTCTTTCCAGCAGTATATGATAGGCAGAGCTTCCACAATTTGTTTCATCAATGCTTTTGTGAACAAGAAAAAAAACAGGTTTAAAAACTCTAACACTTTATTCAGAATTGAAGCTGGATCAGGGGGGAGACAATGGTTCTACTTTGATCATTTCCAGCTGTAGATATGTTTATAAATTAAATCAATCTTTTTAAATGTGTTTTTAGAAGAAGTAGGCTTTCTTCAAAATCAAAAACATGATTTAAGATGTGGCATACAAACAAGTAACGTTTATGAATATGCTGGAAAGTGTAGGGCCTTTTTTGTGGTGTGATGCAGGTTACACATAAAAACATAAACAGACCTTCAGATTGTAAGCACTTCAGCCAAGGCTTTGGTCTAGTGTTTTATGTAGCATTTGTCATTGTTGTCACTTTGCCTCACAGCAGCTATGTGTGATTGTATCAGAAACTGGATGTTTATATTTTTTTGCAATAGGATATACATATGCAAGAGGATGCATATAGCCAAACAAGTGCTGTTAATATTCATTCAAAAAGAACCAAGCGTTTTGAAATTCAGATCTCTATATGAAATGAATGTCTGCAGCCTGAGCTGCCTGCATTTTATAAAAGGCACATTTTTATTTGGTCTGTAACATTGAACTAATATTTAGAAACTGCTGAGGCATCAGAAAATGAATATTATTTTTAGCAGAAGAAAATAAGCTACAGTACAGGTATTTGGATGTGGGTTTTTCTGAATGTATATGCACTGTGAATAGAAACCAAAATGTGGCGTGTGTGTTTGTTGAAATATAATGAAGGATGGAATTCTTTAAGGAAATAACATTTTTAAGGCATTCAAGGCTCCTTTTTTGTTGAAAAAAACAGGGGACAACTGCACCTTGGGAAATTGGGTGTGCTTTCAAATGAGCCTGACATGCTGAGGCAGATATATTTTTGTATGATGTGTCTTTTTTTAACACAAAAGCTTTTAATAAAAGAGTGTCGGTCTTTGTGTGGTAACACACAATCACACATACACACACACACACATGGGATAACTACCTTATACATTTTAGCAATATAGCTTGTGTTCTCAGTTTTGCTAAGCTTAAGACCAGATCTTCTCATCAAACACCTCCGGGCTCAGCTATGTAATAGGAACAAATTGGCAATGACTGCCCAAGCAAGTAACACAGGCCTACTGATTTGTAGATTGATAGTGATGCCTAATGATTCCCTTGGGCAGATCAATAGCACCAATCCTCATTGCTGCCTTTCTTCTTTATTGGCACAGTACTTTGCAACGTGAACTGCATAACATCCCTTCAGGTAACTGAAGCAAAAATTAGGTGAGGCTTCTGAGAATCAAGGTCGACACTTATATTTCCATCCTTTGGCCTGTTAGATGTACAACCGAGAGTCAATTAAGCAAAGCAGTTACACATCAAAAGCCCAAATGCTTTCTGATATATCCTTGATTCCTGAATTTCATCTAACAATGACTGGTCGTGTAAAGCTTACTTTTTTTTACATTTACATTTACTATGTTAAATCTAATTCTGATGTGGCATAAAAACTGAATTTTTTTATAAACTATATAAACAGGATCATTACAGGGTCATCTATTCTATAATAAAAATGACCCACAGTGTCCACAATAAACCTCTATGCTAGGGTAGGGTATTAAAATAAGCTGATACCATGAAACCTCCATAATAATTCCTGATTTTGTCATCGTCAGGATATCCTGTTTTCCAAAGAATTCTGTGCAGTCGTTTATAGTAAACCAACACCTTCCACATTGCACAGATTCATATAACAACACGTATTGCAGATCAGTGGAGTATAATTTATCTGGTCATAAACACCAGAGTGTGCTTAAAGCAAAAACCAGTGTACTGCTGACTGCTTAGCAGTGAGCCTTAACATCTAATGAACATAAATATATTCCAAGATCTATTATAATATTAAATAACTTACAGGTCACAGACTGAGTTTTTGGTTCTAAGCTTTTCAAGTTTTTTTTTATCTTATTTTCGACTTATAAAATAGCAAAAGCAGCTCCTATACAACATAATGGAGGGTGAAGCAAATAAAAATAGTTAACAGATTTTGTTGCAGGTCAATACCTGGTCATATAGCATTTTTTTTAATTATTTTCAGTGTCCATATAAAGATCACTTTTAAGATAAGTCGATATTCTCCCAATCACTGAAATATAAATACGGAAATGCATTGTAATGTTTCTGACATCAATCAAAGAAAGCCTCCTGTTCTTCTCTGTGCTTTTTCTCCCTGCCTCCCCATCCACACCAGCATCTCAGCTTGCTCACATAAGTCATCACATTTTAATCATTACATCATTATGTCATTTCAATACTAATCTCTGGTCTCACACCTTCACTACTTTGACATGCAAATGAGCTAGAAAAAAGCCGCACATTAATATTAGAAAGTCACAGCAATCATGTCAAGAAACTATGCCCTGCAGCCCCATAATATTCTTTACACCCCCCCTGCTCCACATTTTGCTTTTCAGCGCGAAGTGCTGGTTATCACAAGAAACAACAGCAATCTGTTGAAGATCAGACACTAAGACAGGGAGGAGGGGAGAGGCATACAACACATACACGTGTCAACAACGCAACCCAGCCGCCCCTATTTGCATATTTACATGAGTACCACCCTCGTATGACTTAAGCACGGAAGAAGTTAGGTGCTTTCCCCACCCATCAATCTTCAGTCCTCTGAGGGAGCCACAATTAGACAACAAAGTAGGTGGAAGAAATAAAATGCAATGAAGATAGAAACCAAAAACAACCTTACCGCAGATGACTTGCTTTCTGCTGATCTTAAAAGGAATTCCCTGTGGTTTCTTTAGATATTTAGAGACCCGTCCTTCAGGGTTTTTAGTTTTCGCCTCTCTTTCTCCTCCTCCTCCTCTTCTTTCTCTGTTGTGACTGGGTTTATAAAAAAAATAAATAAATAAAAGACAACTCCATGTTAAGCTAGCAGTCAAGGCATCATGAAGTCTAGAGCTCCAAGGGGAGGAAAGGAGGTGGGGTGGGTCACAGCTTAATGCTCTACAAATAATGGCTGAAATATTGTTGAAAGAATTTTACTAACAAATATGTTTTTTTAAAAAAGAAAAAATCACAAATAAAAACAAAATGGACTGTGTGTGGACGTTGCACATTGGTGGTATCTATTAAAAATGCTATTTCTATGAGTTGATTAATGAGCGTGTGTGTTTGTATTGTTCTAGAATACGCTCATCATTCAAGATTTCATAGAAGAATAGAAATTGTAGTAAAGTGAATGCATCAGAAAAGGCATGACATGAGTTAAACAGATGCTGAGTTTCATGCTAATGACAGAGAGAGGAGGGGCGGATATGGGGGTAGATGTTAACCAAGGGTTACACAAATGCCAAAATAAAAATTCTTTCTTTTATTTGAAACAGAACTCTTGGCTCACATCTTTGGATACATTATTTTCTCTCTCCTTCCCTCTCTCTCTATCTTTCTGCTGTGTTAGGTATAATGTGGAAAGAAATATTTTGTATTCATCTCTTGTCTCTTTGGAAAAACAGGTAATTTCAATAATCTGACCACAGGAGAGAGGGGGCTGCATTTTAGCCAAACCAACAGAAAAATGAAATCCAAATTTTTTTATTCCTGCTAAATACTTCCCCAGAAGTTGCATTTATAAAAATGAAAAGAATGAAAGTGAATATGCTCAACAATAAAAGTTAGGACCATCTCCTAATGCACATGACAATATAAAATATAATCTTTTAAGAAAAAAGGTCTGGAAGGCCACATGAAAGGTTGTTTGCTCCCTTTTTATTTAATAGAGGTCACCCACACTGAAAAGCATATCTTAAATGAAAAGAGTCTTCAGCATGGTTCTTACATGAGCTGTGCAGGGTCAGCCAGTGTCTTGTATGGGCTCATCAAAAATACATAACCAGACAGCCTAATAGTATTTCACTGCATTCATTTTTGGACAGGAACATGGGGGAGGGAGAGCAGTGACAGAGAAGCAATGAATTATATGCATTTCAATAAAATCTGGATTTTGCCCGTTTATGCCTTCCCGCTGCTGAAGAAGACCACATCATTTTATTACTAGGACAATCCACTGTTAGCTGGCCTGATGTCTTACTGGTTCTTTCATTAGAACTAATGAGCTATAGAAATGTAGACCATGGTAGTCGTCCTAGTCACTTGAAAAACTGTAAAATAAATGGTGCTCTGGCTTAAAGACAAGCATAATATGCACAAAATTACACACTGCAGTCTGTATATAAAGAACTGTTTCAGACAGCCATGTTTATAAAATATACCAATGCTTCAAGCAGAGCAACAATACTTTCATCTAACTGAGAACCCCTACATAGAGTCTTATATTTTTGCAACCATTCTATCGTTTTCCTGATTTATTATTTGCTTTACATGGGTTGTACTGAGGTTGCACTCTGAAATGTGGTTTAACACATTCATATATCTATGGACATGTGTGTTTGTGAATGGTACATGTGTTTATGTTTCTGTGTGTGGGTTTATGTGTATATTTGAATATGCGTATGTCTCTCACACACAGAAGTTCTATAGATAAGGAATATAGATATATATTTTTTAATCTCTGCATGCATTTAGAAGTGGGGAGCTTGAATTAGCACCTTGTGACTAGACCTTTGAATTATGATGTCTATTGAAAAGAAATTCTATACCGCAGCATATGGTCAGTCTGCGATTGAAGAACACTTACAATAGTATTTATCTATATCTATCGATAATCTATTATATATATATCGATCATCAGTCTATTATCTATGTATATATAATACACCTATCATTTATCTATCTAGTATCTATATATTGATCATATATCTATTATCTATCTCATTAGCTCTGTAAGGCCACGTTGTACTGAATATAATCATTTGCCCAAGTGAAGAAATAAGGTGGGATATATTACACACAGCAGTGTGACTGCCGAGTGGAATAGTTTTTTTGCTGATGAATATAAAGCACACCAGGATAATGAAAGCACAAGTGCAAACCAATGTTAAGCAACAAAGAGAATAAGTGGGCAAGCCAGGAGAGCTTGCTGTAGAAGTAGGGTATAATAGAGGGAAATATTGGGAGCTAGAGGGTTAATGTTTCAAATCCTGTGTCAGGCACGCACAGGAAGATATGAGAGGGGACAAACAAAATAATAAGAGCAAGAACAGCAAATGAGATGAGAGACTGTGCAAGCCCTCCTCCTAAATGTAGCCTGGAGATGAGTGACCCTGCTGAGGGAAGACAGAGGTGCAGAGGTGACCCAGTGCTAACCAGCGTGTTAGAACTAATAAGGTGAGCACATAGGCAACTGTCACAGCCAGCATGGGGACATCTTCCTCTCCTTGTTTAGATTGTCTCATTGTTCAAAGAAATAAAAATTACAGTTGGTAAGAGGTTATTATTGGAGGGGAAATTAAATGTCACTTCAGTAACAACGAGACGCATAGAATCTGGTTCCGGATTCCACAGACCCAGCACCTTTTAGTAATGTTTGAATCTGGCAACATTTGTTCAGCCCAAATGTGAATCCTTAATACCATGTCACTTCAAAGCCATAAATACATTATGGTGGTAACCATTTTAACAGTTATGCAGTTTTGTTTCTTAAGATCCTATTTTAAAATTCCAGTTATGGTTTGGATTCAGTTCAGTGTTCTGAAAAATAATTTTTGAGGAGGAATTGGCATTTAAGTGATCATTATATTATATATTAAGTACACCACTAATATATGCACTCGTGTCCCTGCAGAATTTCCAAACAACGGGTCCTTCTGTGCTTTGGAACTTATCTACAAAAAGCCATTTAAACAATACACAGAATCAGACAGAAATGAAGAATTGCTGGGTTTCTGAACTTTTTGGATAACAGATTTTTGTAAAACAGATCTTGTATAATCAGTTTTTTTTTTAGTTTTTTTTGCTCTTTAGCCTATATTGCATACGCAGTGTGCCAGCAGGTCTCACACTTTAATAGTATGATTTTATAAGTATTAAGCCAGATAATAGTACTCTTTGTCATTGTATTATAAGCTGTTTAGCACTGTATTATATAGTGGATTACATCTCTTCATGTGATCAGTGTTATAACCAATTGAAGAAGAAATATTAGGTCAGAGGCTTCCTGAAAAAAAGCACAACATATTTAAATCCTATGCAAATAAAGATGCCATGGAATGATATTGGTGGAAAAGCATTGCCCTCTAAGGGTCTGAGAGAGAGTTGTTTTTTACTGCTCTGTGCATTCCCTGTGCATTACATTAAGGGTCTGCCTGGTCCATAGAAACTGGGAGAATTTTTGCAATAACAAGAATCATACATAAGCCCTCTCTTTCATATTAAGTGATACATTTTAATTCCTGTTCCCCAATCAAATTATGTGTTCAATTAATGTGTGCTCTTTAAAGTGTAACATTTAAATACAATGGAAGTGACCTGTAGTTCCACTATTACAAATTATACATCAAGTAAATTAAACAAGCCCAGAAGCTCCTTCATTTCCCTTCCTGCAGTTTTAAGCCACTAAAGAAAAGCCCAAAAGTGTAGTTTGGGGGACACTTAAAATCAAATAAAGCTTTTTCAGAATTCAGAAGATTGTGGGAATTTCAGGAAACAGTTAAGTAGTAATTACTTTTCTCACATCTAATACAACAGATTTTGCTATACATCAGCCATTAAATAATAAAACAATATTTTCTCTCTATATTTCTATATAACAAGAGCTATACCATATAGAAAACAGAGCAGATAACACAACACTTTGACTTCAAGCTTCAGAATTGTATTTAATGTGTTGTTTTGGGGTTATTTATTTAGGGGAATATTAAATAGTAAAGCATTACTATTTTTGCAGGCTCTATAAACAATGTTCTGTGTCTTTAGTATGATTAACATTACATGATTAGTGACTACTGGCAGTTGCAGTGAAATAGAGACTGGAGGGTTGCAGGTTGGATAACTCTAATCAAAATTTTAAAAAAATACAATATCAAACGATATCCTAACACAAATTGTAGTAAAATTGAATTTGTAATTTAACAAGGCTATTTTCTTGTCAGGGACAGGCTCTGAGGAGGATAGGTGCCCCAGGCAAATGCTCTCTCTCTCTCTCTCTATCTCTCCCTAGCCTAAAATAGCTTTGTGCTCACATTCTTTGTGATGGTTATGCATTAGAACTGGAATATTCTGTATGGGGATTGTTGTATTGTGCCTGCACATTATTTAATAATTATTCATCTTAGTGGATGCATAAAAATAAAAAATATGAATATGCAAGCGTGTATTTTTCAGTCCACCGTTTTGTTTTTAAATAGCTAAGCTAAAAAAAATCCTCCAGTTTTGAGTTCCAGAGAATACTACTTTAATACATTGCTTACTGGGGCAAATTCATCTTGTGTTGTCAACACACAGCTGGGCATTGATCAAAGAGCAACCTGGTAATATAATTTCCATGGTGCCAGCAGTCAGCAACCTGACACCCAACAGATTTATAAGAAAATCAAGTAAACTACCAAACTAGTTACCCTGCCATCGCCCTTGTTGGATTGTTTGAATCAGGAATGTAAAATGTAACTATATAACAAGCAGGCAACATGGTCACAAGGGGCCAGAGGAACAGGGGGGCCTGAACAACATATTTGGCTTCCTCTATAGCCACAAGACTAATTAAGAATGTGTTCCTATTCCCTGTGTGGGTGCTGCCCACAAGGGGGTGGACATGCCATTGCATGTGATGGAATTATTTGCACGTGGGTGCAGGCACATGATGGAAGCTTTCAGGGGTGCAGGGTCCCCCATCGTGTGTCGGTGTGTCACTGGTATCAACAATGCATTTCTCTGTATGACTTATGTTATATCTGTGACTTCCAGCTCTTGAGTAGTCTTTGGCACGTCTAAACATAGGGGCAAATTTACAAAATTCACGTGAAATGATCGAAGTTCGATCGAATTCGAATTTGGCCTCTTCGATCATCGAATATTGAAAAGATCGAATGATCGGATATTCGATAATTCGATCATTCGATGATCGAAGGATTTAAAATTATTCGACTGCCTACTTTGCCAGATTGAACCTACAGAACCCCCCCAAAGGCTTCTGAGGCTAAGTCCTGCTCAAATACCATTTGTACAATGGGAGCGTTTGATCGTTCGAATTGTATGAATTTTCCGGACTCTGGAAGGAAATTTCACGATATTTTCGTGAATTCGAACAATCGGTAATCAATCGTACGAATTCATCGAGAAATCGTATTGCGAGCAAAATGATAGCCTAAAACAATTTGATAAGCATTCGATGGTCTTATCGAATAATTATCGAAGCTTATCGAATTGCGAATTTGTTCGAGTTAATTTCCGGGAATAATAGTAAATTTGCCCCTTATGTTAGGGACAAACAAGAGCTATACTAAGATGCCAGAGCATACCTCCCAACTGCAGATTTTAGTAGGACAGTCCCGATTTAGATAGCTCAGACCACAACCCCAGATTTTTATTAAAAAGTTTCACTTTGATCTTTCAGAAAAGGGAACTAAGACTCAAAGCTTAAAGGGCAATGGTACCTTGCTTAGCAAAACTGAAATAACAAAAAAATATGGCCCTGAAACCCCCAGAAATGTTTTTAAACTTTCCATGATCTAAAAAATTTTGTTAAAGAGACATGGGAGTATATTTATCAAAGAGTGAAGTTAAGAGTGAAGTTCTGCTGCTAGAGTGAAATTCCACCACTCTCCATTCATTTCTATGGGATTTTTAAAGTAGTATTCATCAAAGGGTGAACTTTCACTTCACCCATTGATAAATACGCCTTGCAAAATCCCATGGAAATGAATGGAGATCGGCAGAACTTCACTCTTTGATAAATTTACCCCATGGTATTTAGGGGGTGTTGCCACAAAAAGATATGGTCAAAATGTTTTACCATTCTATATATTTTTGCCCCTCTTTCTATTTTTCAAATGTTGGTAAGTATGCCAGAGGGTGTTTCTATTTCACTTTCATAGCTACTATACTTTTGGGGACTTTGCTTCAAGCAGCGCGGTGTTCAAACTGCCAAAAAAGCCGCAATTAGTGTGCACTTTACACACTGCATTTTGGTGCATTGTACAGAAAGCCACCAGCCAATTTGGAGGTAAATTTACTAAAGGGTGCAGTGACCAACGCTGGTGATGATTCCACACAGGTGAATTTTTGCTCTGGCAAATGGACGTAACTCCACAAATTCACTAAGATGCAGATTTTACTGAAAGTTACCTCTTTCGCCAGATTTGCCTTCACCAGCTCTGACCTGGCAAAGTGCATTGGATTGCATAGAACATCCTCAATCTTCAGTTACTTACATATGCAAAAGGCATAAAAAAACTTTTTCAGGGTAACCGGTTTCCCCCATACATTTTCTAACATATAACACATTATTTAACTGTGGGCTTATGTGTAGGGCATTAAAACAACTTGACCTTATTAAGGTTTCCTTGGCATGTCTAGTTATCAGTGTCAATGTAATGTATTAGATGCACCATGTAACAAATTGCTCCATACCACTTTAAATTGGCGGCCATATGCAAATTAGCATGAGTGCAAGAACTCTAGTGAAGACAGAATTGATCACTAGCACATCTTCGCTTTCACTTGCTTGCTCTGCCGAAATAATGCTAGCGAAAAATCGTCAGCTTACATCGCCCAGGACAAAACTTGGCTACTCAGTAAATAAGCGTTGGCTGAGCTGCACAGCCGTCTCTGGCCAATTTGCATCTTTAGTAAGTGTGCCCCTTGGTTTGTTTTGGAGTGCAGAGACCTGCGGTTCCCTTTATTAGTACAGAACTGGCTTCATTAGTCATAAGTGTATTAGTGAGTGGTAGGAGGGGGCATGCATACCTCCCAACAGTCCCAGATTTGTACTGAAATTTCCTGAGTTTCTCTTTGATCTGCTGCACAAAACAGCCAGAAAGGGCAGAACTACATGACTTACCTGCGTTTCCATCAGATCCGACACTGGGTGACAAAACGCACACGTCAAGTTGGATCCGACAGGAACATGGTAAGTAATAGGAAGTCAGATGGTGTCGCAACGGTGATCCGACGCTATACGATTGACGAATGCAGACGAAGCTTGCAGCATTTGCATCCGACAATCATGTTGTGTTGGATCACCGTTGCGACACCATCCAACTTCCTATTTCTTACCTTGTTCCTGTCGGATCTGACTCGATGTGGGCGTTTTGTTGCCCAACTGCGGATCTGACGGAAATGCAGGTAAGTCTGCATTTAGTTCTCTTCTGGGCTCTTGGCAGAGAGCCCAGAATACATGGAGCAATTCACCTTCATTAGCAAAACTGTAATAACATATAAAAACCGTTGAAATGTGTTCAAACTTGCCAAGCCTGCCAAATTTTTTTTAAATGGACATGGTAATTAGGGGGCGTGGCTACAAAAATGGATGTGGTCAAAAAATGTCATCACTCTGCATGGCAAATCTTTTTGTCCCTCTTTCCAAAATGTTGGGAGGCATGGGCATATAGGCCCAACTTGTGTGTCATTTAGAGGCACAAGGTAGGGAGCAGTGGGAAGTTCAGCCCTAAATGGGGCCCTTTCATTACCACATTACCAGGGTTGGGCTGCACCTCCTGATGCTTCTCTCTGCACTGAGAACTGGATTTTCCATCTGGTGCTAGGTTAAGAAAGCAGCAACCCCAAGGGAAGATAAATGTGCTCTCATGAGTTATCTATACTTAGACTGATTGCTATTCATTCCTGGATAAAACTTGACTGGGCCCAAAGCTGAAAAGTAGGTAGCTGTAAGAAAATCTTACAGCACGTGGCGTGCACTTCCAGCTTTTGTGCGCGCATGTGCGTTGGCGTGATGACGCCAGTGGACAATGGTGCAAATTTTGAATATTTAAAGGGGCACTTCAGTATAGGTCATTGCCCGTGATAGGTTTTCTCCTGGTGCCTTTTGCCTTGTGCTTTATAAGCTTCTTGTCTGTCTGATTCCTGTGTTTGACCCTGCCTGGCTATTGACTACTCTGATATCTGAAACCTGACCCGTGCCTTATACCTGACTACCGATTCTGCCTCATCCTTATCTGATTGGTTACCCAGTTTTGACCCTTGCCTGCCTGGCGATTCTTGCTACCTTCCTGCCTCGACCCAGCCTGTCTGACCGTGAATCTGCCTAATCCTGCCTGTACCGTGACCTTTGGCCTTAAAGACTTTTCATACAGTCGTGCCCCACTGCTGGCTAGAACTCCTGCCCTGTACCTCTCGTTTGAGTCCAGGTGGCATCTGAGTACCTGAGGGTTCCTCTCGAAGCCAAAGGCAGTCACACTACTGGTGAAGCACAAGCCGAGACCAGGGTGCTTGGCGTTTGTTCTAGTATTGGTAGCACAATGGATCCATGGGTAATGCTTCTGTCTTTATGCACTGGCATCCCAAGTTTAATTGGCTCCTGATTTTGACCCTAATATGTGTAATAAGGACTTTACACTGTAAGCCATACCTCCCAACATTTTGAAAATAAAAAGAGGAGCAAAAACAATTGTCGTGAATAGCGTGGCAAAATTTTAGACCATGCCAACTTTTGTGGCCACACCCCCCTAATTACCCTGTTCATTTTACAAAATTTGGCAGGTTGTGAAATCTGTTTTTTTTTTTTTTTCAGTTATTACAGTTTTGCTAATGAAGGTGAATTGCAGTCTACTTTTCCCAAGTGACCTCCTTATCTAAACTGTTACAATTTCTTATTTGCTTATCTCAAAATTGTTACAAAGTATCTTATTTGCACCTGTTACCTGTTCTGGGCTCTATGCCAAAAGCCAATTGAATCAGACACTTTGTTTCCTTTTCTGGCTGTTCAGTGCATAGAAAAGAGGGACTTTCCGGTACAAATGAGGGACTGCAGGATGAGCTGTCGAAGGAGGGGCCATCCCTCTGAAAAAGGGACAGTTGGGAGGCATGCAGTGTATGCTTAGAAGCTATACAGATGAATAGTCTCTCTAAAGTAATGTGTAAATGTGCTGAAGCTTTAAAATTGCAGCTAATAAATAATAATAAATGTAGCCTCATGGGGCAGCATGTTCTATATATTTGTGCTACAGGAAAATACCTACAGATGAAAAAAAGCTAATTACATTTATTCCAGTTCTGGCAGGCCGCAAAATGGTGCCGGCCCAGGTGTGATTGCACCCCTAGTAGTTACACCAATGCTGTGACATCCCTACACTTATGTTACCTATATTATAAAAAAAGGATTTCTGAATAGAATTACAGGTATCTGGGAAACCATAATTCAGAAAGCTTGTACTTGATCCTAACGGAGCTGCCTGAGACTGTAGTGGTGGCAAAACAATCCTATTGAGGTTTATTTAATGTTTAAATCCTTTTTACGGAGGGAAATAACATCCAGGATAACAGATCTTATACCTGTAGTATCCTAAAATCATATTGTAAAATGTGCTGCAAAATCACAGATATAATGTTTGCTAGTGATGGGCGAATTTATTCGCCAGCGGCGAATTAATAAATAAATTCACGAAACACCAGCAAAAATTTGGCCAAAAAAACGAGTCGCGTGTCGTTTTTGACGCGACGCGTCGATAATGACGCGACGGAAACGGCGCGACGCGACACGCGTAAAAACCGGCGCGCGACTCATTTCGCTAATTTTTCCACCAATTCGCAAATTTCACTGGAAATTCGCTAATTTTTCGGCGAAACCGGTGAGATTCGCCCATCACTAATGTTTGCCATTTGCACACATTTCATTTATACACTTGATTTAGCCCTTTGATGACCACAGGACAGTGGTATGGACCATTCCAGGGACCTAGTCCTTAAAGAAACAAGTTTCCAGAATTCTGGGCTCAAGGGCCACTGTACTGCGCCACCATAGATAGTTCCACCCTTGATAGAAGTGAAACCTGTTTTCTATTGCAGCACAGATATACTGTGATAAAAACTGAATAAGTTTTTCCTGGCAGGAATGCCTGTGTGGGGCCTCCATTAACACCATCAACCTAATGGCCTGCACTAACCCACAGCAGAGAAGAGATGCATCTTTGGGGAGTAACAGCACTTGTTAAATTTCCCTCTGAAGCTGTTCCAGGTCCCCTAAAAAGATTGGGGCCAAACCAGTTTCTATAACTCACATCTGCCTTATAGCAGTTTTGCCTTGCTCTTTGATAATGAAAACTATTTGCTCCATGCATCTTATGGATTAATATCAATAAAATGCAGCATAAAGCCATACACTTCTTTACATCCTGGCAACATTCTAGTGAATTAAAAAAAAAATCCTTCTTTCAGACACAATGCCATGGTTCTACACATTTCCTTGAGAAGGCAAATCTCAAAGATGAGACACTGATAAATTGTAATCCAGAAGGCTGCATGTGCTGTTCATTTCTTGGCTGCTTATTGAGTGAATCCCGGAGGATTTGCAGGTGTCTCAGGGAGCCTGTGTATGTGGTTTTAATATACTGAAATTGTAAGCTTCTGTCAAAGCCAAGGAGCCAAGTGACTTTTCTGCAGATTTTTTTATTTTTATTTTAGGGGTTGGGGGTAAAGGGGAGATTTTCTGGAAAGCAACTTTTCTTTTGGGATTAGGGGCAGATTTCTCAGCAGCATCCCTGCAACCTGTTAAAATCAACAGGAAATAAATAATAGTTTTGTGGAAATTACTGAGAGACAATTCACAAAATTGTCTTAAGGAGAAAGAAAGGCTAAACTTAAGTATGATTTATCATAAAAGTCTATAACAATGCACCAGTGAACCCTCAAAGTAATGCTGCTCTGAGTCTTCTGACCAAAGAAACACCTAATTTCTTTACTTCTGTTGTGTACACATGGGCTTCTGTATCAGACTTCAGGGGGCTTGGGCTTGAGCATCTTCAGCTTGCTCCTCTCTCCCTTTCCCCCTCCTTCCTCCCCTCCCTGCTGTAATCTAAGCTGACAGCTATGAGTGAGCAGGGAGAGACTAAGACAGGAAGTGATGTCACACCAAGCTAATATGACAGCTGTTGTCATAAACAAACAGAGAGAGCATCCAGACCTCTTTACTCAGGTATGGTAAAGCATTCTGCAGAATAAATATTGGGTTATAGTTTGCACCTTCTCCATTGGTCTCAGCTATAAAACACATATACAAATATACTTATGCAAACTTTTGCTTGGTGGTTGTTTCTGGACATTTTTGAGCAACAGGCACGTCAAAACATTAAATACATGGGTAAATTCACAAAACATCAGAAAAATTGGCAAATAAATAATGTTTTTGAGAATTTTGCAGTACACTGTTTCATTTAACTTGCTGCTGAGGGCACAATTGTTTTCCTTAGGACCCATGCACAGAATAGAGGTAGATCTAATAAGTATATATGTACATGTACCAATAAATAAGGTATAGCCCACATCCCAGGAATGATTCCCCGTGCCAAAATGCAAAAAAAGTACACCTTGTAACACCTCTGTGCACTAGTATTTTATCCACATTTTGTATGACAGCTAGAAGCAGATAAAAACCTATCCTGCATGGCATTACATCTAGTATTAGCTCTGTATCATCCAGAAAAACCATCCCTAACTTATCCATGTAGAGAGTTAAAGAACAGGTACCGATTCTACCAGAAATTACCATTCCTGGCATTTTAGTTTATTTAAGCTGGCACATTCCATCAAAGTAACAGCAATGATTATATATTATATGCATGGATCAATTTGAAACAATGCAGGTCAATTACTGCATGTATACCTTCAAGAATGCAAACCTACAATTACTGCCAATTAGAACAGTGATAAACACACTTGTTAGGCTAATTAGCGTAGTGCAGCTAGCGCTGTATCAAGGGTCTCTCACATCTGATCTTAAGCTTACAGTTGGTTTACGGATCAAACAGCAGCCACTATGCTGATGCAGGGAAATCAAATATGAAGAGAAAAAAAAATCCAAATAAGTTTTCCTTAATTATCTTACAAAATATCTGTCCTTTACTGGCACTGCTCATTTTGATGTCAGCTGCTGAATGTGTCTATGGCTGTCTAAAATGCATTTGCAGAAGAGTAGTTTGTTTAGCAATTAGAAAGCAAGGCATTTTATAAGAAACAATTCTCTATCAGTTGTCAGTCAGACTATTTAGCATCAAAGTTCCTGCAATCACCCCATGAGCCATTGTACTAAGAGCCTTAAGAAATGGTTTGACTGCAGAAGTTATCTCAGGGAGAATTTCTTATTGACTTGAATGGGACACATGGGGCATTTACCACAGAATAGGTGTCATTTAGAACTTGAAAATCTTTAAAGAGGGGACTCTAGCAATCAAAGATCCCATGTTCCAGCATTGTAACAGGCACATAAATAGCCACAGTTACCATACTTTCAATCTGCTTATATAAATTGTTATTCTTACATTTCAGGCATCACAAGAGTTACATCTCAGGCATAATATTGAACACCACATTTTCACATGGTTTTTGATGTCATCCCTTTGCTTCCCACATAAACATCCCACCAATAGTTTAAGGACCTAATTTCTTTCACTGTTTGGTTGCATGACAAGCTACACAACTCTCCTTTGTTATCATCCACCTATGGATTCAGATAGTAATGGCAATTCAAGATGGCCTACTGTCTCAGCATCATGCTACATTGGCCCTGTCCACATACGGATATAGGCCCTCTGACCTGTGGAACACTAGTAAGGATATAATAAAATACTGTTATGGGTGCTGCCAGGATGCTCCATCTGGAGTAATCCAGGATGTTTCCACAAGTACACATTCTGCTATTAGACTTCCACTACATTTTTGAGGGGTGTAATGTATTGAATTATAATGGTAATGTGTTGATACAGTAATCAAGCTACTTGTCTGGGTTGTTAGTATCCTCTATGCCAGTGATCCCCATCCAGTGGCTCATGAATAACATGTTTCTCACCAACTCCTTGGAAAGAAAGCCCTGGAGTTATAAGTGCAGGGGCTGCATGACAATGGATCCGAATGACCAGCAGCCAAATTATACTGGCCAAATTATACTGGCAGGTTTTGGTTGTATACAAATCAGAGCTTCCTGTAGCCTGTCAGTCCACATAGGTGCTACCAAATAACCAATAACAGCACATATTTGGTATCCCTAGGGAATTTTTTTGCATGCATATGTTGCTTCCCAACTCATTTTACATTAGAATGTAAGACTCAGATATATTATGATGTCTATTTAACTTACAATGTAAGTGTAGTATTAATAGACTTCGTTTAAAAAGGAATAAAGAATGTTTGAAGCAACCATAGTACTTTTAACATATATAACTATACTAGCAATTTTCTAGCAGATAGTTCAAAAATAATTATTGGTTGCTATTGGCACTTTTTTTCAATTTAGCCAATATGATTGCAGTTTAGCTTTCTTGTTTTGGGGTATTTAAAAAAAAAAATGTAATTCTGTCACACAAGTAATGCCGAATTCATATGCATAGTACAATTGTCAATCAAGTCCATTTTATGTACTAACTGTAAATTTATTCACATACATTGCTCAGGAAGTTTGACATCTATCTCTGTACGTCACATGATATAACAGACTACCTATCTCTAAAAGACCACACACATACAATGATGTAATACCTTTCATGGGGGAATATAATATAGCTATAGGGCTAGGGAATAATCTGTTTTTTGTGCAGTTGTAGTAATTTTGTTATAGGGTATGGTATATAGTATTATCACCCAAAAGGCCATCCCTTTAATAGTGTGGTTATGCCTTTCAAAATAGATCTTGAATATCTCTGCCCTATCAAAAGTTTACATGAAGGTAGATCAGCATTTAGGGTCAATGCTTTGGTAAGGAAACACTTTTCACAAGAAAATGCAACAAAGATGCAATGTACCAGTCTATAATGCAAGTAAATGCGGTAGTTGAGCAACTTCATAACAATACCTTGTGACTGAAACCCCTTTTATTTCCTAAAATAGGCAGTGACAAATTTCTCTTGAAACATGTATATTTTCTAATAGTGTAGTCAAATTCTTTTCATGAAGAGAAAAAAATACAGTATATCTTAATCAATGACTGACTCACAAGCCAGGTTCTGAAGATACAATTGTAATTCGTGTTATATTGCTGCCAAACTGAGGTTTTTATGATATTTTCTTAAACCTTCTTATACATTTTCAACCTAACCCGCTATTTTTCTACGTGACTGTTGTTCATGTTCAGCTGCATTGTTCTCACTGTTTTCTTTATTTTGATTCTACCTAGTTCTTTGTAAGATTGCAATTATCTTTTTACATATAACACAGACTTTAATTTAACTGAAGTGCTATCAGCCGTCTATATATATACGGCCTATGACTTCTTGTTCAGATCATTTACGGTCATTTCAAAGCATAAATCTGTTGCAGGGAATACAGCTAGGATCACTATTTCCCAAAGTGTTTCCTTAATTCAGGCTTTCATAAGTATGTTTGCCTAATGATGGCCTTAAGCTCACCGTAGACATTCACAGTTAAATGTATCCATTGTCCAATTGTTTGCAGGGCCAAGCAAGCAGCTACCCACAGTTTTTCTGGTTTTAACTAGATGATATTGCTTGAAATGGTATTTTTAGTTGATGGACAAATCATACATTTAAACAATCGTTTCAAAATAAGCTTGGTCTTGCGATAAAGAAAAGCTCTTTTAAAAAATCTTAACATCTATGGCCACCTTTATAATCAAATTATATGTAAACATAAAATAAACACCTTGAAAGTATATTCTAGTTTGTTTTTGAAAATCAGAGATGCAATTATTATCAGTGATACTTGCATATAGAACATATTGTACAGATAATCTAAATCTACACATTCAAATGGAACCCTCCTTATTTCACACCTGGGCAAATTTTTCTAGTTTCACAATTAATCTAAGGGGACTCCATTGACAAATTGTCACAGACATCGCCAGCATCAAAATATATTAATAATTTTTGTGGCAATTTATTCGACGCCTGCAAAATGTTGAAATTATCGGCTACCAAATAAATTCGCCCATCAGTAATCACTATGCATTATTCAATATATGATAATATATTAAAGGAACACTATACCCTGAACCATGTAGTCCTCTATAAAAATATCTTGTATAAAACTTATGTAAAACTCTGCTTCATGTAAATAGACCATTATCATAATAATATAGTTTTTTAATAGTATGTGCCATTGGGTAATCAGAAATAGAAATTTAAAAAAAAAACTAAAGTCATTTTTAAAACTAAGGACCACCTCCTGGGATCCTAGGATCCAAACAAACCAATCAAACTATGCATGTTAGGTCACATGAACCAGTTAAAGGACAAAGTTCTGTCTTTTGCTTCCACACTTCTTCCTGCTACAGTTAGAGCTGAAATATTTCTGGTCCAGTGATCTCTGAGGGAACACAAAGAATATCCTAAAGTGTTGGTGCAAGGGAAACAATGTAAATGATCAATATTTACAAGTATATTTATGAATAGACTGAATATAAATATATTTATATGTATCCACAATGGTAATTGCTAATGGTGGTCCCCATGGACAATCAGCAGGCAGAGGTTTGCTAAGACTAAAACCTGGGGGAATGTCCAAGATCATCTTCTCCAAGTCATCTTGCCCCAAGTCTTAATAAACCCAATTAATACACATTCCTAGTGCAGATCTGTGCCCTGGAGCTTTAAACAAGATAGCAGTAGATGGCAAGATTTTGGGGCATTTTATTTAAACTGTATATAGGTGTGTTGGGAATGGAAGTAGTTTGCATTTACCACTCCACTAGAATAACTATGGAAAATGTACAAAATGCACAAACAAAGCAAACTGAAATAATTTCAGATTGTGGAAGCATCCATATACAGTAGGTAGTTTTAAGAATCAAAATGTCTTTTAAGACCATAGGATTAATTCCATTTATAAACAGAAGTTTATAACAAAAGGTGAACAAAACCATGCCCTTTATTGCTCATTTTGGAAGCATTTTTGCTTTACTCTGAACCTGGCGGTCAATTTAAATCCAGCATTGGCAGCAGCAAGGTAGCATAGTCCTTACCACCTGCCATAACTTTGGCAAGTACAGGATTCCTTTGTGCCCTGCACTTGCCAACGTTTCCTACATACTGGGGCTCATTTATCAACACTGGGCAAATTTGCCCATGGGCAGTTACCTATAGCAACCAATCAGTGATTAGCTTTTTGAAGCCAGCTGCAAGTAGAACAATGAATGCAGCAATCTGATTGGTTGCCATGGGTTACTGCCCATGGGCAAATTTGCCCAGTGTTGATAAATGACCCCCACTGTGTCTGAATTACATGCAATTTAGGAGGTGGGTAGTACCAGGGATGAGGGAAGCCGAAGTTCCTTTACCTGCCTGCACATCATCAATACAGTACTGTTGAACTATATTAAATGGAAAGTGATGTTCCATCTTGGATAGGGATGTAGCGAACGTCGGAAAAAATGTTCGCGAACATGTTCGCGAACTTCCGGACAAAAATGCGAACGGTTCGCAAACTTCACGAACCCCATAGACTTCAATGGGAAGGCGAATTTTAAAAGCTAGAAAAGACATTTCTGGCCAGAAAAATGATTTTAAAGTTGTTTAAAGGGTGCAACGACCTGGACAGTGGCATGCCAGAGGGGGATCAAGGGCAAAAATGTTTCTAATATAGTTAGTCAGGGAAAAATGCAAACTAAAAAGGCTGGAATGACTGGATGTCTAATATAATAGCCAGTTTCCAATTTCCTGCTTTTCAGCTCTCTAAATCTGAGTAAGTCAGCGACTTGAAGGGGGGCCACGTGGGACATAACTGTTTAGTGAGTTTGCAATTGATCCTCAGCATTCAGCTCAGATTCAAAAGCAACAGTTATGACCCATGTGGCCCTCCCTCTAGTCACTAATTGGATACTGCCTGGTAACCAGGGTAACCAGTCAGTGTAAACCAAGAGAGGTGAAAAGCAAGAAGTAGTTTCCTGTTCTGTAAGGTTAGACTTACAGTCACGCCAGCTGCTATACATTACATTTTCCCCTGACTAACTATATTGAAAACATTTTTTATTTTGCACAGCCTGTCTATTTACCCGGTTTTTACTTTTATACTGAACAATTCCTTTAAAGGAGAACCAAACCTGTAAGGAAACCCCCCCCTCTCCTGTGTAGAACCCCCCTCCCTCCTCCACCCCGGGAAATGCCCATAATTTTTTACTTACTTTGATTGTAATATTAAGTAATTACTTACTATTAAGTAGGACTTAGAGTTGTGAACAAGACTAATAAACAAACAAACTTGAATATACTACAGATATACATTTTCCCTTGCCTTAAGCCACAAAAAATAAAATGTGGAAACATTTCTCTGGGAAGTACCGGAGGAAATTATTCTACTATTCTTAGTAACTAACATTACGATGTGCTGTTTGACTATGCTGAATATACTGATTACACTGCTAACACATACTTTTGAAAGAAACACTCTCATAATCAAGAATCACTAGGCCAACCTATTTTAAAGAATTTAAACCATTTAAAGCATTAGTATTGCTTTAAAGCAAGAGCCCTATATATATGCTGTAGGATTTTAAGGGTCAGCTCACCTTCTATGATGCTTTACAATAGTTTTAATATTAGCTATATTCATCTCTCCAAAACTTACTTTTCAAAGCAGAATTAAAACATGCAACCCACTGATAAATTAGGTAGTAAACCCACAGAGCAGTTTTCAATGAATAGGAACTGGAAGAGCGAAAAGCACATGCTTTATCACTCATCAGTTTGATACACTTATTTTACAGGAACACTTTCATTTAAAAAAAAAAAAAAGTTCATAATAGTGCCTGCAAGCAATATGTAATATTAAAAAGTTATAAAAAAAAATGTAGTTAGAAAATTTGATTCCCTTCTCTTAAGCTTTTTGGCTAACATTCTAGCTATCTTCTATCACAGCGGTCAGAGACTTTATTTGAAATCTACTGTTTAAAGCAAGGCAGGACTTATGCTGGCCAATAACAATCTTTCTCAGAAAAGATCTTTCCAAGACACATGTATAGAGCTGTAAAGGTAGAAACAATAGAATTCTACCTGTAAGTGACGATTTTAGGGTGTCCGATTAACCAGCTCACCGATATCTTAATCTTCTGACGATATCGGTCGGCTCATTTACCACCATCCACACATCGAATATGGTACGATATTATGTGTGCGTCTATGGCCACCTTTAGAGTGAACAAGACCAATAAACAAACAAACTTGAATATAATGCAGCTATACAGCAGTTTTGAAATGTGTAATTTAACGAAGATGCATCATTTGCCCTTGCCTTAAGTCACAAAAAAATCTATTCAACTCTCTCCCATATTCCCATGTAGGTGTTCTTAACACAAAGGGCAGATTTACTAAATTCACATGAAGGATTCGAAGTTCGATCGAATTTTCAAAAACATTCAAATTCGAATTTTTGATATTTATGTGAGATATGAGTTTGTTAATTTACCTTAATCAGTAGTTTATAGATAAAATTCTACCCTGAAGAAAAATTGTGGACAGTCTATTTGCCAACAGTGATTTCTAGGAAGGGCAGATTCAGTTCTTGACTGAGCTGTGTACTTACTTCCTACCTTAGTCAAAGCTTGCATCCCTTAACCCTTTCACTGCCAGCCATTTCGTCCAAAACGGAACATCTACTGCCAAGCA
>CM044438.1:56051687-56111496 GCA_024363595.1 Xenopus borealis
AATTGGCCCTTCTACAATATACCAAAAGTTAACTTGAAGGTGAACCACCCCTTTAAGGCTCAGGACTTACCTGTATGCACCTGGGCCCTCCACAAATCTTGGCAAGTTCCTCGCAGATTTATACTGGAACTTTTATTTACCGACATTTTAGTAGCTTCTGTAAAAAAAGATTCAGTACCATGTCATCCACTCCATCTATTTCAATAACTGTAAAAAAAAAATCTACATGAGTCAGTATCGTAGCCACAAGGACACATTTAAAGTAAAAATATTTTATTTATATGTAGTTTGTTTCTGTTCATCTACACCCAAAAATAAGCTATTTAATGACATTAAATGTCCTATTTTGTATGAGAAAGGCTTTAATTCTCTAATCCTGTTGAGAGCCATGAATAGCATTTTACCCCCGTCTGTCTTCTTGTGAAAGAACTAAACCCATTATATTCTACAGAGATGATTTGTTATCTGCTGTGTAAACCTTTTGTGCTCTTTACCTTTTGTAACTTGAATGGCTACACTCATGGATACACAGCATCATATTTATGTAAACTATAGTAGTCTTTCTAAAGCAAAAACACACTGCTTTAGGGTAATAGCACATATATATTTAAATGCATGTAAAAAAAATTAAATGTTTTGTTTTAGTGTTCCTTTTAAGGGCATCTGATCTCTGTATTTTCATATTTATTTATAGATAACATACACATCATTGCTTTACATATTTGTGATTTTCCTCCATGGTTACTCTATTGTTGTTGGTATCCATATAGGAAATGTGCCAGTGATCTGTAATCTGCTAAGAGTGTGAGATATTGATCAGGTGTTCATAAAATTAACGACCTCTCACCCTAACTCCCACCAAGCCACCTTTGTTGCCATGCCATTCTCAATGAATAAGTATTATGCTCCAAAGGATTTAGGAAAGTTACCATTATTTTTTTTTTTTACAATAGGAAATGGAAACAAGTCCTTGGAAGCCAACAGAAAAAAAAACATGGCATTTGATTGATCTTTAACAACGTAGGTCAACTTGAAATAAATTTTTAGTATGATGCAAGCAGTGAAAGCTTGCAAATGGTCTTCATTTTTTTATTAGTAGTTATTTCGATTTTTCTCCAGTTTGGCGTTGGAATGGGACGCTAACCACCAGCCCCAAATATAAAAATAATAACAATAGAACTGTAGCTTCACAGAACAATAGTTTTGACTGGTGGCATTGACACATAACAACCTGATAGCATTTTAAATTGTAAGCTGTCAAGAGGCAGGAAAAATCTGAACATAGAAATGAAGACCAACTGGAATGTTGTTAAGAACAGGACATTATAAAACATATTCTTTTCGATGAGTCTGTACTCACACAGGCTCTTGTTATCGCATAAGGTGGAATGCAGCATGCTTTTTTTTTTGGTGGAAGGGCTCATTGAAAACAATAAAATATGTAGCTTGCTGCACTCCCCTGTGGTTGAACACATTAAAACTGACATCAGGGAAACAGAGTAAGAACTGCTTGTGTGTAAGAGCTCTTAGCAACAAGTATCCGGTGGCAGGCAAAGGGAATTTTCTTTTCTTAGTGATTTTTGCATTTGCCATATAGGTACCCATGGGAGCCCACCTAAAGTTGTTGCCCTAGGCGCAGGCTTTGTGGGGGGGTGGATATGGTAGATATGGCTGTATCAGAGGAAGATTTTTACAGCTCTCACTTTATTTGTATAGAATTGTTATTTTGCATAAGTAAAAGTTCATACTTTGATAATGAGGCCCCAAAAGACTGTATACAGGTATAATTTCCCTCTGCAAAAAACTTTATTTTCACTCTTTGATTAATGTATCCCCATATATAACATGTAAAGCCATATAGGAGCAGTTTTTCCCAACATCTTCCATGCCTGCGGTCTGCTTCCTCTATAATTATGCCATTGGCAACCTGCATTTCTGGGAAGTACTGAAAACTTAGTTTAGCTATAAAATAATAACACTCTTTCAACAATGTATCTTCTAACGTGTCTTTCTCAGAGCCTTGCACTCTAGTCTTCAATGCAGAGAATGCTTTTTCAGAGTTGAAGATGAGACTTCTTTCTTCCAGTTGAACAGAATATACCCATGTTCTCTGTAGGCTCTTATTAGCCACCAGACTTCTACCTGGCTTTCTTTTTCACTAACCATTTCCAGGATGTTAAGTTATTCTTAGATGTATCCAGCCCTCCTTGTAGAGTCAGTCATGATAAGTCTTTTTCTTTCAGCTCGTTAATCTTCTCCCCTGTCTCTTTGGTTCCATAATGTCTTCTCTGTAAATTATATAGCACAACTATGTCTTTCATAAAGAGGCAGAAATATAATTTCCTCCTTTGAGGTTATATCCTTTTAATGCAGGGAACTATCTTGCTGGCTTAAGTGGCATAGACTGACATACTATAGATTGCTGTCATTATGCTGTATCTGTTATTAACAAGAGCACCTTCATCCATCTCCACCAGGGATTCATTTAATGTAATCCCCTAGTTAATAAAAATGTTTCTAAATATGTAAATCTCAACTACGAATGCTTACATTTTTTTTGGCACTGAATCTTATCTGCCCAAACACATATAAGCTGCCCCTTATACACTTAATTGTCATGCTTCTTGCATGATTTGCATTGTTCTTCACAGTTTGCCTACTATACATGACTTCAAGCTGTATGCTGCAGGCTCTATTCAGTCCCTACTCACTGTGAATGAAAGCAAGAGATAGAGAATACAGATTTCTTGCAAATGGCACATGTTGAAGCAGGGTTTTTAAAATTCAGGACTGATAAAGGGTTTGCAATGACATGCTTTCCAGATATCTGGAAACTATTTTTATTAACAGGTTGAATCCAAAAGCAAAAAATGTTTTAGAAAAGTACAACTGAAATTAAATACTTTTTAAAATGTGCAAAGATGTCCAAATTAGTCTTCTTTTTTTTTCTTAAGTTTGTTCATTGTTTTATTGAATTAGACCTTTCATTTTTGCCAATGTCAGAACAGACTTTCATGACATTTGAAAATCTCTGGTGGCCTGCAGTATTTACACCTGGGGAAATGGCTAGTCTCCATAGTAAAAATTGAATTGGCTGGCTTTAAGCATGGACAACACAGGCATTTTTTTCAGTGGAGTCAAACAACATTTCCTTCCCAGTCTCCAGTGCAATAAACCAGTTCATATATAGCTAGCTTACATGCTCCATCAGACAGAGCATGCTAGGATATTTTAAGGGAAATAAACAGTATTTCCATATTTCGTTTGCCAGTGGGCTTTAGTTTTAGCCAATGCAAAAGCATTTTAAACTGCACGTTTGTGCAGATCGGCGCAAGTGCTGGGAAGTTTTATTTCTTCACACGTTTATTCAATGTCCAGTGTAAAGTACACTATACACCTTGCAGCAGTTGTGTCTTTATTGGTGCATGTGGTCCAAAACACAGTTGATACTGTAAAGGAGCCTCCAAGGGGGCATCAGCATCCCACTCATATGCTTCCGCTTATACAGTTGCAAAAGAGCAGGGACAAGGAGCATTGTGGGAATAAAATATTGCCCTTTGCACCTGTTTTGCACATTACCTAAGGGCTGAACTCTACGGATGATTTATGTGCGTCGGATCCGAAAGCTGCGTCTGAACAGTCGTGCCTTGCCTTCTGTCGCATCCGACTTGACGCGTGCGTTTTGTGGATGAGCATCGGATTCCGACGGAAACGCGTGGAAATCATCTCTTTAAAGGGGAATACAACCCTTCCCATGCTAATCGTCTTCCTCCATTGGCAGATATGATTTAGTATATAATTGTCTAAATTCTAAAAGACAAAAAAAAAAAGTATGCACATTTGTAAAATATTTTATTATTGGATACTCTGTTTCATTTTTCTATGGGTTCCTACCTTTGTCCTTCACTTAAAGGCTCCTGGTTGACCAGTTACTGAATTTGATTAAAGCTTGGGGTGTTGAATATAGAAATGGTGCTGTGTGGAGGGGTAAAAGATAAGGTAAAAGATAATAAAATCCATTCTGATTAGCATGGTAGAAAAGAAAGGGAAAGATAGGCAAAGGCAGAAAGAATGTCAAAGCCCAAGACTGGCATTTGATTATTTAAATTCAATCATGCAGCCCCAGCCAAGCCGCCAAAAAATAGATGGCCTGCTTTATGAATTTCTGATCAGACGACTGATAGGGGGGGACTTAATCCCATAGAGAAAGTCTTTTTCCAAGCACGGGCAAGTTATAGCTGCACTTCAAACATGGCTTTTTCCTTGCCCTTTCTTTAATTCATTCCCTGTCTTTATAAGGGGCAGAAAAATCAGAATAAGTATTTCCATGATGATAAGTGCACAATAATGATTCCACTTCTGAAATGTGGATGTGCCCTATAAAACCCAGACATTGCTCTCTTAGACCATACATCCTGTCTTTTAAATCTAATTACATTTTCACTCCAAGCTCCTTTACAAAATCATAAAAATTAGGAAACTGAAAACATATACACATTGCCTTTACTTGCTCCACATGTCTGTCTTTGCTGTTTCATCCCGATTGCACTGCAGCAATATAAAATTGATGGTGATGTCTTAATCTGCCTGTGTTCTGCTCATATGTTCAAACTAATTACTTAATGGGTGTAATTAATTCATTTTTGAAAACATAAGAAACTGTTGGCTTTTAATAATGTGTTATTAATGCTTTATGAAATGTTTTTTAAGGCTAAAGGGAAATGAAATTTGGAAAAGTTGCATTACTTAATAAAACACTACAGTGAAATAACATTTCTGCAAGATTTATAGGCCAGTTGTTAATAAAATTGCCCAGGCAGATCCTCATAAAGCCGTTAGGATATATTATATATGGAATGCATATGTTATAACATGTTTTTGTGAATGGGGGCTAACGCCTCCCAACCTAATTCTTTTTTGTTCCACAAGAATTTATCCCCAATGCACATAACTTACCGACTCCAGGGCTCATTAACGAGCATAGTGTAATATGCAAAGTACAATTTTTGCACACAAATCGCCATAATTTTATCTGCAATGGACCATTTTTCCATGGAATTCATGAGTAATAACTGGCACCTGCTACAGATGCAAATTAGTATAAGTTTTGAAAAATCATGTGCAAGTGTTCCAGGCTTCCACTTCTTCTGGGGTTCCCTTCCACCTATGCATTCATTTTGATTGGCTGGTGCATTACCGCTAAGAAGAATATATGGATGTAAGCACCTTTGTGTATATCGTCAGTATTTCCTTACATTTGCATATATTTTATTGGTCTGCAGTTTTAAATGAGCCCTTTCCAGAGTAGAACTGGGTTGGGGGGTGGTACCAGAAGAAAACCTGGTGGGGCCACACCAACATGGGCCCCACCACCCCAGACCTGTTGCGTAGTTTGCTAGGAGATCTGATTGTGGCGGTCATAGGCAGGGGCAAGAAATTTAGTAAAACTCCCAGGTATGTGTTGGGGGGAGAGTGGTGCCACTTGGATATAACTATATATATATATATATATATATATATATATATATATATATATATATATATGTAACACAGAGATGCTCAGCTAGTTTTGAACTAAAACACTAAAACTGTCATCATCCTCTGACATCTATAATTTGTAAATATAGGACTGTGAGCTTCAAATACAGACATCCAATACATTTGTATATTTTGTTTACTTTGTCTGTTCATGTACTAAAAAAATATTATATACCTCCTACCGAAAATTCTAAGGGGGAAATTCACTAAAGCGCGAAGCGTCTAACGCTAGCGATAATTCACCAGCATGACGACAAAGGATCGTAATCACGCAAATTCACTAAGATGACCATCTACTGAACGTTACCACTTATTTTGCCAGGTCAGACCTGGCGAAGTTCAATACAATAGATAGGAGTTTGAAAAAACATTTGGAAAATTTTTCTAAGTCCCAAAAAAACTCTGGCGTTTTACCTTTCTAGGGTGATAGTCTGAAAAAGAGTGATTTTTTTTTGTGGGGGTTACCTTCCTTCCCCCCTACATTTCCTAACATATGGCAACTCAACTGTACAGGGGGCACATGTAGGGCAATAGGAAAAATTCATTTTTTTATTAAAGGTTTCTTGGGCTTGTGTAGTGCAATGTAGTGGCTGTAACATATACTTCTATTATACTTTGAAATTTGCGCCGTATGCAAATTAGGCATCGCTAGTGTAAATGCCATTTGCCTGGTGAAGTAACAATAGCTTAACTACGCTACCGTAGTCACATGCTTGACCTTCCTCCTCCTGTCTATATGTTATAATGGAGCTCCAAAACACTTATTATCTAATGTAGTGTCTCCCAAACTGTAAGGCTTGAATGTCAGTTACAATAACATTTGGGGGAAATGCTTTTTTTGCTCTCCAAAATACTTCTGCTTCCCCATCTTCAAGGTAATTTAAGGTGACATTTAGGTTAATGCCACAGATTCTGGTGCCACCTGTTCCACTGCCGACTAGGACGCAGCCATGCCTCTAGTTGAGTGTCCCTTAACTCTATTGGCAATGCTTGTCCTTGTTCTCTTTAGGCTGTACTTATTGCTGTCACATTGTATGTCCAATACTTTTGGAAGAGACTCATTGGCCCTTTTCCTTGTTACTAAATGGTCCATTTGTTTTCCCAATGGTTTGAGTTTTAAGAATATAATTTTCAGTGCAATCTTTCACCTCTAGATAATTGCAAAGAGTTTCTTCACTTGATGGAGGCTCAGGATGCAACAATAGGAGGACTATAGGTTCATTCAACTGGTAGGTTTGAGGCAGTTCTGATGATAACACTCTTAATTTACTAATTCCTCTAATGAATAGCAGCCACTAACAAAACAGTTTTTAATGTAAGATGCTATAAAGATATATTTTCTACCAGTTAAAAGGGTTTTAGAGAGAGACCTTCAGGATTAGAGGAAGGTCCCATGATAGATAATGAGACTTAACAGGAGCATGGATTCTCTTGGCTGCCACTAGAAAATAAATTACTGAAGGTTCTTCTGTCCCTTAGGTACATGATGCTGCAGATAAAGCTGAAACCTGAACTTTGTGTGAGTCCAATGTTAACCCTCTGTCCAATCCTTTCTGTAAAAATTCTATCATCATATTAGTAGTAGAAATTAGATGACCATAATTACTCTGGAAACAATTCCATACTTTGTAATAATGTGAGGTGTGAGGTTTTTTACTCTGATAAATTTGTAATTACCTCCTTCAAGACTCCTATGTTTGCTAATCATCCTGACTCAACTTCCAAGCCATAAGATGTGAAGTGCTGTGAAAAGGAATGGAGTACTGGACCTTGTATGAGAACATCCTTCCTGTTAATGAGCTGAAGATGTTTCACTACTGATGGCTTTCTGAGGAGATGATACCAAGGCCATCAAAGCCTCATCACCAACTTTTGAGGGAGAGAGGGAACTTGCCAACTGGTAAGAAAACTTCTGTGCTGACAGAAGGAAAAAAGGCACAGAATTGGAATTTTGCCTCCTACATTTTTACCTTCTTTATAGAGTTTATGATTTCTTAACCATTTTTCAGAGAATATGAAAGATAACACAAAGCCTTTTCTTTCACTCGTGGTTAGTGGTTGGCTGAAGCCATTTATTGTCAAACAACTGTGTTTGCTCTTTTTAAATCATAATCACTACACAAACTACCCAAATGACCCTGATCAAAAGTTTACATACCCTAGTGATTTGGCCTGATAAAATGCACACAACTTGACAGAAAAGGGTTAGAATTAAAGGTAACCATCTTCACCTGTGATCTGTTTGCTTGTAATTAGTGGGTGTGTATAAAAGGTCAATGACTTTCTGGACTCCTGACAGACCCTTGCATCTTTCATCCAGTGCTGCACTGATGTTTTTTGGATTCTAAGTCATGGGGAAAGCAAAACAATTGTCAAAGGATCTGTGGGAAAAGGTAGTCGATGCAAGGAAAACCCCACAAATAACTTCAGGTGAAATACAGGACTCTGAAAAAATGGTGGTTGTGTGGCTGTTTCAAGATGCACAATAAGGAGGCACTTGAGGAAAGATGGGCTGCATGGTCGAGTTGCCAGAAGAAACCATTACTAAGCAAATGCCAAAAAGTATCCAGCTCACAATATGCCAAACAGCACAAAGACGAGCCTCAAACATTCTGGCACAAAGTCATTTGTAGTGATGAGACTAAAATTGAACTTTTTGGCTACAACCAACGCTATATTTGGAGAGGAGTCAACAAGGCCTATGATGAAAGGTTCACCATTCCTACTGTGAAACATGGTGGTGGGTCACTGATGTTTTGGGGATGTGTGAGCTTCAGAGGCACAATAAATTTGGCCAGAATTGATGGAAAAATTAATGCAGTAAGTTATCAAAAAATACTGTAGGAAAATCAGCCCAGAAGCTGCGCATGGGATGTACTTGGCCAATTCGACCTGTCCACAGGCTACAGCAAAATAAAGTGAAGGTTCTGGAGTGGCCATCTCACTCTCCTGACATAAATATCATTGAGACACTCTGGGGAGACCTCAAATGTGCAGTTCATGCAAGACAGGCCAAGAATTTACGGGGACTGGAGGCTTTACCATCTGAGAAAATAAAGAGCCTCATCCACAACTACCACAAAAGACATCAAGCTGTCATTGATGTTAAAGGGGGCAATACACGATATTAAGAACACAGACACTTAGTGATGGGCGAATCTCCCGCGATTCGCTTCGCCGAAAGATTCGCGAATTTCTACAGAAATTCGTGAATCGGCGAAAAATTCGCGAAACGAGTCGCGGGCTGCTTTTGACGCGCGTCGCGTCAACTTTGACGCGTGCCGTGTAGTTTTCGACGCGCGGCTCGTTTTTCCGGCGAAATTTTGCTTGCCGAAATATCGCTGGTGATTCGCGAATTTATTCGCCAGCGGCGAATCGCGGGAGTTCGCCGCGAATTCGACCCTGGCGAATAAATTCGCCCATCACTACAGACACTTCATCTGTAGTGTCAATTAATGTGGGCATTGGATTCTTATTGCCTCAAATATTACTACAATGTGCTGATGACAGAGGGGTCATTCAGGTACAGTGCATTATTTATCCCGCCTAAGGGATGGAAGTATGTTAGCATATTAATTGGCCAGTATACAAATGTATTACTTCTGGAAATGTACTATTACAGGGTGCAATGCATAGGTTGTTTTAAAAAAAAAAAAAAATTACATATGCTAAATGTCATGTAAGTTAATTAGGAAATCCTTGCAGCTGCTAATTGCCTACAACCTTAATAAGTGAATCTTTAATACAGGGCACATAGACGAGACCTTATTAATGTATGTGCTGCAGCATTAGAACTATACCAGCAGTTTTGGATTGGAAATTAGATAAAAATTTGAAATAAAACACATAAGTGTAAAAGAAAAGATGAACAAATCACTCATCTACTGTACATTCTCAGTGATTATTACATTGTACCACACTTTTATATTTGTCTTAGCAAAAACATTGCTTTCTCTTGCAATACAAGTATAGAATTTAGCAAAGGGGGGGGGGGGCATTATCCAGTCATTTTATGTTTCTGTTGTGTTTAATGTGTTGCTGTGACACACAGCCACAGAACAGGGAATAGAGATGACTAAGGCGGCAAATAAAAAGGGAGAATCTAAGTGAGGCATTTGCAATGCAAAGATCACCGTGGCCAATGTAATGCAATGTCAGAGGCACAATGGACACTATGTGCTAGATTTGAATTTATAAGAACATTATAGAGCTTCTTGTATCCAAACATCTGCCTTACCTTTCTTCATTGTGGCATTATTTGCAAGTGAGCCTATTAATGTAAGGGAAACCTCAGGCTACTACCAACTTAAAGGATCAGTAACATCAATTTTTCTATTATAACATTTGTTCATGTAGAATGAAAATAAAACACAGAGACATATTAAACTTTTAAATTGCTATGTCTTTATTAAAAAATAACTTAGGGAAACTCCATTTCAGTTCCTCTTCAGAAAAGGTGGCATGGTGACAATCCATCATCTCACACTCGATTTCGTCTCCCTGGCAATCTCATATAAGCAGGGGGGAGAAATCGAGCGCCGCTCTGAAGAGGAGCGTAAGCGGAGTTTAAAAGTTAATTAAGACTTAGCGATTTAAAAGTTTTACATATCTCTGTTTTTTTGTTCTAATTAAAAAATAACTTAGGGAAACTCCGCTTACATACAATTTATATAACTTTTGTTGGGTTCTATAAAACTCTTAGCTGTGGCTAAGCAAATAATAATCGCCTGTTGCAATGTTGGAACATTCAAGAAATAAACAAGAAAACTTGTTTGGTATTGTTTCCAATACAAGCCTGGTTACTGAGGCACAGGGTAGAGAGGAAATGTTCCTTTCTCAGTCATAGATAGAGGCATAACCATTGGGTGGTCATACACAATACTGATGGGAATATAACAATAACACAAAACAGTGCATAAAGCTCATTTGTGGTAGTAGTGTTTTTATTCACCTAGTTTTATTACATAAAATAGCTATATATATTGATCCCTTAAGACAGATTAGTACACTGTGATGCCTGATTTGCAGATAAATTTCAAAAAAAGGGAAAATCAAACAAGACAGGGCACATTAGCACATCACTATATACTGTATATACAACATATGACATGATCCACAGTTAGATTAATTGCTTTAAGTGAACACAATTTAATTTAGTTATTCATTATTAATAGTTCTGTTGCCCTGTTATGCCCTTTCATGAGTTTTGATCTCTTGCCGGTCAAATGCTGAGAGCTTGTAAGAGAACACAATTATACAGAAACTTATTCCAAGAAACAATGCGTCACCAAGAGAACACAAGAACTGTCGGAAGGGAAGTGAAAATGAAATAATTGGTTTAAGACAAAAATAATTAAAGTCGCAAAGAGAAAAACATTGCGCACCAATAAGAGTTAAAATCCACATCTCGCAATGTAATATTGTTCCTTAAATGGTTATTGCATTGCAAATCCTTATTGCGCATTGCTTATTATAATTGTGCACTCTTAAGAAGTGCTTGAAGGTGTCGTAATCTTTTGGAGCAAACATTGCGACTCTTTCAGTAAGAAGTTTTATTACATTGACATCGCATTAGCACAAACTAGAAAATTTGCAAACGGCCTTCCGCTGGCGGAAGTGGTCGCTAAACAGTTTCAGGGTTCGCAAAAAGTATATCGCATTTGCGCAAAGCAAAATTTGTTCGCTCGAAGGCTTTACTTTTTGCATTGCAAATAGTTTTTGCGTTACCGACATATATTACATTCCCCTAAAAGTTTTTAAAAGTTCTGTAAATGAGCATAATATGGAAAGAATGAAAGACTAACACTGTCATTCATCTAATAGCCTCCATAGGCTGCAATTTTTGTTCGCTTTTAGAATGGAAAACATTAATGGTATCAATTGTAATACCACATAATGGCTTTTAAGAAAAATGGTTTTTGATAAAAAGGGTATTCTTTTCTCTGGAATAATTGGTTGGGGATTTCTCAAATCTGGGGTTTCATTTTTCATATTTTCTTTATTTAGCACTATTGCTGCCGGGGCTTTTTTATTGATATGACAATGTCAAATGCAAAACAACAAAAAAATAGGTCAGTTAACTAACAATGCACTTGATTAGTTGATTGACTAAAAAGCTGATTCAGCAAGTGACAGGTCAATGATTTCCTTCCATTTCCTTGTATTTGCCAATAGTAGAATGCAGAATGAATCTCTGATGTAAAATGGCAGCCCTCAAATTTGGAAGCTCACTAAATAGTAGCAATTATGGAAAGGCACATGAAAAAATGTGACGTCCTTGAAATTTCCCCTTCTTTGTTACTCAGACATAATAAATGTTTTGTTGGCATTGCAAGCTATTTTATTAGGCCCATGTCATGTACCAAAATTGTTTCAACTCTGGTTCAAAAGATATATGCCATTTAGGGACCACTAAGGGTGAAGGTATTCCCAATCTCTGAATGTTTGGTATAAAGAATAATGTAGTACATGGAGTGTGGCCAAAGCAGACTCAAGTGGCAATTTAAGACCCTGTCCTGAAGAAATGGTGCATTAGCCAGGGCAGAGGTAGCCATGCAATGATTAAGTAGTTTTCAATATCCATATATCTGTCAGGCATATAGTGAAGGCTCATAGGTAATCCAAAGGAGGTAATATCAGACAATGGACTACAGTTTGTTTCATCCGAGTTTGAAATCTTTATGAGAGAGAGGAATATTGTGCATAGAAAATCTTCAGTGTATTACCCACAAGCAAATGGAGAAATCAAGCTCAACTGAAGTCTGAAAGAAGCACTACAGACAGCAAATCTTACTGGGAAATCTTAAAAAGTATTTACAAAAGAGTTCCTGCATAACTACAGAGCAACATGCCATGCAACAACCCAATCATCTGCAGCTGAATTATTAGATGGCAGATAGATGTGCACTAGGTTACATGTTGCAGACAACAAACTTCCACCAAATACTGTTCCTACAAAATAATCTACTGCTGACATTGTCAAACATCAACAAGCCAAATGCAAGGTTTATACTGACAGAAGACAGGTGCAAGAGAAGTGCACTTTCAGCCTGGATCTTTGGTCAGAATTGAGAAACCAGGACTACTGAAACAAAGACAATCTAAATTTACTACACCACTTAAAGTTAGATGCCAGCGAGGACCATACACATATGAACTGTCTGATGGACGCATATGGAATGCAAGTCGTCTTGCTCCTGCTTGATATGACTTTGGAGATGTTCCATTTGATGAAGGACATTTTCCTACTCCTGATGCCAACTGCAATAGACCTGAAGAAAATGAACCTAAGAGGCATACTGAGAGAATTAGAAAACTACCTACATGGACAAAGTCCATTATGTCTTGTGAAGAATGCATAATATTGCTTAAGTTTTGTGGTATCTGTTTGTTACATTTACCCAAATGCTGCCCTACTTTTGGGGGAATATGCCTGTAGGTGTCACTGTGCACAGGATTATTCTGTGCATGCACTGTACTTTCTATACTGCCTAAAGGATTAGAGTTCAAGTTACTGCTGATGTGTAATGGCTGCATGAACCTGCTAAAAAAAGCACTGTTATACTCTGTTCATCCTTGGCTACCATAACATAACAGCCCAGTTAGCAAGGGGAGAACAGTAATTCTATTAGAGAGTTGCTTCTAGTTGATGCACTCCCACTTTTGCAGGTCTGCCCAGGGAAATTCCATATATGTAGAGGGGTCTGTTGTGCAGCTACCCCAGGGCTGCATCAGGATTTTTAACAGGTGCCCTTGAATATGCAGTTAAGAAGGGAACAGCAATGTCTGCTGTCTAAGCTGTCTCTTTACCCCAGCAAATTACACACGAAATCTGGTTATAAAGACGTTCTTTGTGCTGCATTATTGAAAAGTCCTCTTTTTATTTTAGCAAAGTTGTGTCTCTGTCCCTATTTTTTTACCTAAGCAAATACTGAGTTGGAAACTTATCATATAGCTGTCATATTTTGCATTTACATTACATAGCTCTATTTTCAATCCATCCATACTCATTTTCTTAATATAGGTATGGGAACTGTTTTTTTTCCAGATAGAGGGGCTTTCCATAATTTGGAGCTCCACATCTAAAGTCTACTAAAAATTATTTAAACATTAATTAGACCCAATTTATTGCCTCCAATAAAGATTAATGTTATCTTGTTTAGGATTAAATACTAGGTACTGTTTTGTTTAGTGATGGGCGAACTTATTCGCGAATAAATTTGCGGATCACCAGCGAAATTTCGCCAAGCGATATTTCGCCAAAAAAACAAGTCGCGCATCGTTTTTGACGTCAAAAGTGTCCCACGACTCGTTTCGCGAATTTTTCGCCGATTCTAGAGAAATTCGCGAATCTTTAGGCGAAGCCAATCGCGGGAGATTCGCCCATCACTAGTTTTGTTATTTCAAAGAAAAAAAAATTTAAACAAATTTTGTTTATTTAAAATTGATAAGAAATAGGGAATGAACTTCCCATACTTTAGAGCTTTCTGTATAATGGATTGCTGGAAAACAAATACCATAATGTGCATTTGAATTTCATTAATCAAGTGTATGTTGTGTTGATTTGTATTTATGGCCGGGCCATTTATTAACCTGGAGTTGGCACTATTAATGCTAAATACAAATTTTTCTAGTTGATATTTACAGTTAGGGGCAAATTTACTATTATTCCCCAAAAAAAATTCGAATTCCCTCGATATTCGATTAGCATTAGATTTTCGAATGCTAATCGAATAGTTTTAGGCTACCCTTTTATTCGATCTTTGATCATTCGATAATCCAATAACGATCGAATAATGATCATTCGACCATTCGAAAGAATTATTCGATCATTCGAATGATTCGTACGATTCTAACGAGCGAGACCTCGATCGTACGAATCCTATTCGATCAGGACTTAGCCTCAGAAGCCTATGGGAGGGCTCCCATAGGCTTCTATTACAATTCGGTCGGTCCAATCTGGCGAAGTTGGCAATCGAATAAACTTTAAAATTTTAAATCCTTCGCTGATCGAATGATTGAATATTCAATCATTCAAATCTATTCGATCATTCGATCATTCACTATTCGATGATCGAATATGCCTAATTTGCATATTCGACCAATCGAATAGATCCTATGATCAAATATTCCATCGAATTCGATCGAATTTTATTCACATGAATACATGTGAATTTTGTAAATCGGCCCCTATGTGTATTTGTATTTTTCATAATGCACTAGTCAGCTTAGCAGTGAAGTATGATAATGGCTTGGAGTTTGAATAGTACAATAGGGTTAAATAAATTAGTTTGGCATTGACTATAATTTCTATGGAAGTCAAAGAATGGCAGGCAGAATGCAGCAGGTGTGAATCACATACAATGCAGGCTGTGGTTTCTATTCTCTTCCTTAACCGTCAACCCACAAATGGCTCATTTTGCCACACCTTACAATTTAAAATGCTAAGAACACTGAACATAAGAACACTGGCAATGAAACCGATGAATGCATAAAATATGGAAAGTGTGTTAGTGCTGCATTGCCTTTAAAAAAGATTTCTTATTTCTAACAATGTAAGCCTTTTCTCTGTTGCTAATTTGTTATTCCATTAAATGCAGATGATAATCAGTTACTCGTACTTAGCTTTACTATACTCTTTACTAAAGCCACTACAATGAGGCTTCTCAGAAATACTCTGTTAAATGCAAAAGTCTGTCTTTATAGCCAATGGCCTCAACTATTTACTCGCAGATGATGGGGAGCATATTAAAGTGGACCCGTCTCCCCAAAAAAATATTCAAAATCTTATTTTATAACATTAGTCAAGCAAAATGAACATTAATTACACTATATAAATTATTTTAATTTTGTTTTCTTCAGTCTGGGAATTCATAATTCTAGCAAGCAGGCAGGAGCCATTTTGTGGACACTGTTATTAAGGCAAGCCTTGCATCATCTCAGAATCTTGTTTGTGCACCAGAATGGGGGACCTGATGTCTATCCCCATGTCCTGGCTACACAATTAAATGGTTAAGAGAACTGGAGGAATGTGTGGGGAACAGTGGCATCTAGGAAGTGCTGAATGGAAAGTGAAAGTAATTATCTGCCCCGCCTCTATGCCTAAGGCATAGAGGAGTGGCAGACAGTATTTGATTGACAGCTGAGATTTTTAAATGAGCTTAAAACAGCTATGAATGGTTTAATAAAAATTTAAAATTGCATTTCATGTTTAATTTCAAAAGGACTTTTATTATACAGATTTTTGTGTCTGGGTGACGGGTCCACTTTAAGGGACAAATTTATTATGTAGTGTAAAAAAATGGCAGAATAATTTGCTACGCATTGCTAGACATCACCATATTAAAAAATGGTGTAAAATGGCACAATATTTTTACTCACTTTTACATTGAGCAACTTCTGCTGGAATATACTGTACTTACAAAGGTCTGAAGCAGTGTAAAATAAGGGCAGAAAATCAGGTGAAAACAGCACAGCAGTGCAATATTTAAGCATTCAGAAAAAGCATGACCAATACAGCCATTTATATATATGTGTTCATCTGGGTGGCACTCCGCTCCTTGCGTAGAACCTGGGTGCACTGTAAAATTTCATATAAATTTCCAAATGACCAGCAACACCAGGATTTTTGTATGAAAGATTATATTTGTGCAATTACAGCCTATATACTGTGAATCAATATGTGCAGCGCAAACTTTATAAATGACCCCGCTTATGTTTTAGCAGAGGTTGTGATATTATAGTAAATGAAGTGTCATTCTATTAAAATATGTTTGAAATCTAAATCAGACATCTACTGTAAATGTTTCATACAACACATTAGAGTTAGTCTGCCAGGATAAATGACAACAGGGATTAGACAGAACACTATAACAGATATTGTAGTTTTTTTGGGTGGAACCAAAACTTGATACAGTCACTGAAGTCTCCCCCATAAATGAATTAGTGGAGCTTTCTGGTCTAATAAGTACTGACAGCAGGAAACATGTCCTCTCTGTACTGCCTGCAAATGAATTATTCAGGTAGAGGTTCCGGGAAAAGGTTCAAACCAACACCTTCCCTTTGCCTTTCTCAGGACATTTAAATGCTTGTTCAGTCTGTTAATAATAATATTAATATATACATTTAAACAATATGCTCCTTGGGTCATCTTATCTATATTGTCTCTCTTCTCTATGTTCTTGTATTGTGAGTTTTACACGAGTACAGAGAGGAAAGGGGAAAAAAACAGAATGCACTTTACAAATATATAAATAGCAAAGGTATCCTCCATCTTCCAGGTACAACACAGCTAGCAAGAAAAGATGATTTTAGCAGAAAATATATTTTCCTGGGATTAGTTAAAAAAAAAATACCATACCAACATCATGTAAATGCAGTTGAAACTAGTTGTTTTCCTTTGTTCTTATACATATAATAAAGCTTATTTTTTCTATATTGCTCCCAAAATATTTTTATCTGGAGTTGCAGCAGTGCATTAGCTTTCATCTCAACAGAAGATTATCATTTTCTCCCACTAGATGCTATATTGTTTATTATCCCTGCTCTTTTACCATTTTATTCATTTTAATCTCCAAAGATTGGATTGCAAAACCCCCAGTATGCACAGCATTCTTTTTTTTTTTTTTTTACATCCACTGCTCTCACTCATGGCTTGATGTGGTGTGTTCAGGTTTCCAGCGCCTTTATTTAATAATTATTATTATAAATGTGGTGGGGGTTTTTTTTTCTTGCTTTGTTTTGGATTGAAAGATGCTTTAATGGGAACATACTGCCCTCTAAAGGCAAATATTACAACACTCAGACAAAGAGCCAAACCTTTAATTCACAAACAAAACAGATTTATATTCTTTATGTGGGTACCTAAAACATAAAACTATATTGAAAAAATGCATGGATACGTCACATACACATTTACACATTTTTGTCCTGTGTGAGGGGTAAAACAACCCCATTATTTATTGAAAATCTAACAATTCTCCTAGGTCATGTCACTGAGGGGAAATTAACTCACTGGACACCTCCAGACCTTACACCCTAAAGCACTTGGTTCATTTTATGGTATATCTACCTTTTCTAGCAGACCAAAGGGATGTTGGACAGCACTGCAAAAGGAAAATGTATGTGGGTTTCTTTCACAGCCTTTAGTAACCTTGTGTTAGTCATTTTGTTTGATTTATTCCTTTCAAACAATAAGGGGTCAGACGCATCTCATTTTTTGCACCATTCTTATATTAGTTGTAGCCATGGAAACTGTGTAGTTGTCTGTTAAGGTGTATCCTGTTTTCTTTTAATATTCTTTGCAAATAATTGCTGCCCAAAGAAGATATGTAACACATTCTTAGGAGTCCACATGACCTTCTTTGTTCACTGCTTTCTTATTCACAGTTTAAATACGTATTTACTTTACACAATACTGACAACAGTAATAATAGGATATCTAATAATGCATTAAAAACAGGGTCATTAATGTTGATAGATAATTACATTGTTACTGTAAGTGGCATCACCGCTGAAACTAATGAAGAAAATACCCACTAGTCATTTCTCAGCCAAGAGCTGTATAGCAATAGATATGCAAACGTACAATTATCTGTTAAATCATGTTAAATTGAGCAAAATAAACTTTACTTTCACTATTTATATAAATTAAGCCATGTTTCCTTAAGCCCGGGCTCACAATAACAGCAAGCAGGCAGGTGCCATTTTGTGGACACTGGTTTTAAAACAAGTTTTGTATAGGGTTTGCCACTTGTTTGGTTTTCACCCGGACAGCCAGGTTTTTGGAAGGCCTGTCCAGATTTCCAAATCTGTTTCACCCCCAAATCTTGGGTATGCACCAGAATGGGATGTAGTGTAACATATATATACCTCCCAACATTTTGAAAATAAAGAGGGGGGCAAAATAAGTTTGACCACACCCATTTTATGGCCACGTCCCCTGATGAAGCTGTAAATCTAACTTTTGCCAAGGGACCTCTTTATTTAAATTGTAACAATTACTTATTTCGCTTATCTCAAATTTGTTACAAAGTATTTTATTTGTACCTGTTAGGCTCTCTGCCAAAAGCGAATTAAGTTTTCTGGCTGTTCAGTGCAGTGAAAATCAGGACTTTCCAGTACAAACACGGTCTGTGGGTTGAGCTGTAAAAAGTGGGACTGTCCTGCTGAAGTGGGACAGTTGGGAGGTATGACATATAGGAAGTACTAAATAGAAAGTGAAAGTAATTGATCTGATAGCTCAGATTTTTAAAGACATTTCTAACAGGCATGGATGTTTTATAAAAGAAAATAATTTGGGTTTCATGTTAAAGGAACAGTAATACCAAAAAATGTAAGTGTTTTAAAGTATTGAAAATATAATGTACTGTTGTCCTTCACTGGTAAAACTGATCTGTTTGCTTCACAAAACACTACTATAGTTATAAATAAGCTGCTTAGTAGCAATGGTGGAAATTGAAAAAAGTCTATATGGCACAGGGTAAATAATGGATAAGAGATAACATTATGTTCTACAGAGCTTATCTGCTGTGTAACTTTTATCCTTTGAATAGCTGCTCCCATGGCTACACAGCAGCCTATTTATATAAACAATAGTAGTGTTTCTGAAGCAGTTTTACTAGTGCAGGGCAAATCTACATTATATTTTTATTACTTTTTTAATTTTTTGATGTTACTGGTCCTTTAAATTTGCAAAGGACTTCTATTATACTATGGGTAGCAGGGCCCCTTTATTTGAGGAGAGAATAAACACATAGTTACTTTAAAAACTCCCTAACATGGTTCTTTATTATTAGAAACTCATGCTTGAATGGCACTTTTCAGCCACTTAAAAATCACCCCCTATTGAAATATGTAGAACTGGAATTCCTCAAATTAGTGATGTGTGGGTTGACAAAAAAAAAAAAAACAACCCCACCCTAACCCTACCCAAACTAAACCTGACCCAGTGAGCCATCATTATTTGTATAAAGGTGCTTGACCCACCCTCTTCTGACATAACTGCAGATGGCCAGTTGAGAAATTGGTGCATGCTAACATTACAGTCAGGTTAGACTATGGACAGTTTGGCCACTTTACCCAAAAGATGCCCAAACCCACACAACCTGCAGGCCCCATGGTTTTCAAGCTGGCACAAAAATTATTTCCTCAAATAGCCAGGACAGGTATGGGATCCATTGTCTAGAAACATGTTATTGAGAAAGCTCCACATCAATGTTCCCTCTAATTTCTTCTTGGCCGTGTGTTAATAAAATTTCTTTTGTGCACAATTTTTAAAATTAAAAAAACTAAACTGGTGTACGCACATCAAAATTATGTGTTTTCACATAAACTTCTAGCTCAGAATTATGGTATGGCATCTGCCATAGAGTCCATTTAATCAAATAATTAAAAATGTTAAAAACAATTTACTTTTGCTCTGTAATAACAAAACAGTACCTTATACTTGGTACAAATTAAGATATAATTAACACATGAAAACACCCCTATCTGTAGAATTTCACTCAACACGAAGAACGGCGAATGGGTATTTTCGTAAATTACATTTTGTGTGTATATACTTATGCTGTTTTGGTTTAGCATTTTGTTTTGTATATATACCACTGGATGTTTCCAAACTCTTTGTGATTGACCATTGGTTTCCTAAATAGCGTGCATATGGATTGTTTCACTTGTTCATGATTAAGTACACAGGAAGGGTGCAAAACGCATCAGGTTTTTTATAATGCAAGATGTAATATTGGTTGCTAATAAAACTTTTTAAGAGGCATTTTTGACTGAGGTCCGGTTTGTGCTAGCCATTGTTCTTGGTTGTAAGATATAATTAATCCTTACTGGAGGCAAAACCAGCCTATAGGATTTTTTTAACGTTTACATGATTTTCTAGTAGACTTAAAGGAAAACTATACCCCGAAAATGAATTTTTGAGCAACAGATAGTTTATATCAAATCAAGTGACATCTTAAAGAATCTTACCTACCTGCTACAAATATTTAAGTAAATATTGCCCTTTTACATCTCTTGCCTTGAACCACCATTTTATGATGGTCTGTGTGCTGCCTCAGAGATCACCTGACCAGAAATATTTCAAATCTGTCTATTAATTGGCTCATGTGACCTAACTTTATAGTTTGTTTGGTATGTTTGTGTGCACCGTTGGATCCTAGGATCCCAGGAGGCTGTCCTTATTTTTTTTAAATGGCTATTTTCTATTTATGATTACCCAATGGCACATGCCATTATTATGAAAATGGTTTATTTACATGAAGCAGGGTTTTACATATGAGTTTTTTTATGCAATATCTGTTTATAGAGACCTACATTGTTCGGGGGGTATAGTTTTCCTTTAAGGTACGAAGATCCTCTGTGAGGAATATTCCATTCATGTCAGGAAAAGTTCTGGGAGCCTATTAGCCAGTGCTTGCATGTCAAACATATTTAAATACAGCATGTATATATTTTTTTAACCTAGGTTCCAAATCAGTTTTAACAGGCAGCAGGAAGACACTGCTGGTAGACACTGTCCCTTCTGTTTGTAGTCATAGCAGCAGGTGGGTTCGGTGTTCAGAGGATGTCACTGTAGCCATGCTGCTGACAGAATCCCTCAGTTTCAATGTCTTTACAAAAGCAGCCCACTGCCATGACTACAGATAGTAGAGGGAGCTTCTCTCTGTACACTGTGGACTGTTCATGATTTTTTCAAAAAGTAAATTCAAAATTAAAATAGAAATAAATAAATTGTATATGCCCACATTTGGTATGCATGTAAAGCTCCTTGAATTGAATGCCATGTGAAAGGGTTGGACTGGCCCAGTGGGTCCAATCTCCTTCCCAGTCCCTGTTGCTGCCACGAACAGGAGAAAAGTGCAGGGGAGGTGCAGCTGCGGTGGGGGGGAGGGCTTGTCCAATGCATCTGGGACGGGGGGCCTGGAAATTGGCTACCCATTGTTGTCAGTGGCTTATCAGTCAGTTACATTGAAGACAATGCACCACATATACTAACAGCAGGAAAACTGCACAATTCCCAGGTCAAACTTTAATTGCCCAATGTGACTAATGTGGAGGAGCCCAGGAGCAAATTTTGTCTATAGATATATCCTGAGCCTAATTATATTTGCATCATCATCATTTTTCTGTGTCCATTACCCTAAAGTGCAAAAATCTTTACTAGCAACCAGAGTCTCTGCCCCACACAGCTCAAAACAACGCACATCATTCTATTTAATATACATCCTATGGACATATTTAGGATAAAAATAATATCACTGAATATGGGTTTGTTTCCTGCTCTGGCATTACAATTTGCCATTATACATCACACATCACAAATGCCAGCTGTGATTGACTGAATATTGGAAGGACAAGGTTATAAAATGAGAAACTTTTGTAGGCTTGAAATCTTATATTGACAAAGTTTTGAATGAAATAATTAGACCCTTCAAAAAATGCTATCAATGTATATGTCATTTCAAGTTGACAATAAAATCAGATTAACTGGGTAGATATATTTAATTCAGGAAGGTCACTGCTGTATTATAAAAGTGACTTGCTATACCATAGAAAGTAGTAATTATTTCATTAACTATGCTCAATAATTGATGTATTTGACTTGAAATGCCCACATTATTCGGCTTCAAGCTTTGAAAATACATTTTGACCCTCACAAATGCAATTTTATATAAATGTAGAGTTCTCTAAAATAAAACCTGCTAAACATCTGGAGCGCAATATGCTAAAGATGGAACTTGACTCTTACCTTTAATTTGAAATTAATAATTGATTTGTAAATCCTAGGCATGTAATGGATTACTATCAATATTTTAATACTTTTGCTGCTAATTTCATTTCTATTTCATATTTTGTTTAAAAAAAAAAAAAAAAAGCTTGCTGAAAGGATCCATGCATTTTAAATGAAGTAACCTGTCTAAGTAAATCCAATGTGTATTTTCTGAATTCTATATAAAGCACCAGCCTTTTTACAGAATGGAGGAGTCAATCGACTGGCCACATTCTTTAAAGACAAAGGGGAGGGGATTTTTTTTAAAGTGAAAAAAAAGAGATATAAAATCACACTTGAAAAAGGGCCCTTGTTGCCCGAAACATGTCGTGTGGACGCACAATAAAGCACTAAGTAGCAGTTACTCTGCTGTCAGCCTGTGATTTCCACAATTTATTATTTTTGGAAACAGTATCAAGAGTGTCTGGACGGAACGCCATAGGAAATCGAGGCTCAGACCCAGAGCACAGAGCTATATATGTGTGTAACCTAATGAATGAAGATAAAAAGTAAATATATAGATATATAGATAGATTATTTGGGTTTCAATTCTGTACCATACAAAAGTGGGCAGACAATGAGTTTAAAAATTATGCTTTGGGGCAGCTACTTCCCCCATGAATACAGCTCTGACTTTAGCGGCTGTGCTTATGAGAGGCAGACTGAGGGAGACATGTAGGCATCCCCTATCCACACTTAACTCATGGAGAGCTGGCAGGTGTAGGAGCTCTGTACATATTGCCTTCCTTATGGGAAGTGGTAAGGACAAGGCTGCCTTGTGCCTGCTGGTGCTACACTCTGCACGTCACACCAGATTTTAATCTTATCCTAACCAGGTGCAGAGCACAACAAAACTCAGGATTAAAATAATGGCAACAATAAAAAGAAAGTGTTTTAAAGTTATTAAACTATTATGTACATGTAACCCTTTCTTGGCTAATATTAACCAAACCAACTAGCATAGGTAGAGCATTGGTTACACGCGACTCTTTCACTCTCAGGTAGGGCTTTCGCTAAGTGGAAAATCACGTGTGAGGTAGTTGAACTACAGCTCGATACTGCATATAGTGTGTAATAAAGGTTGTTGGACGCCAGGGGTTCTTTGTGCAAACAAATAGAACAGTTTATTTACAATAGCAGCACAGGGTAGTATATACTCACAGACAGTGGTATTAAATCAGCAAATGCTTAGCACAGGTACAGCGTAGCTTATGCCCTCAGGTAGGATATGAGGATGGGAGTTGTAGTTGCACCAACCAGGTTATCAATGCCCATGTGGTCCGGATCCCACCAGCAGGTTCAGGTGACTCAGGGGTTAAAGACTCTTCCTGCAGTCCCTATGTCTGAGGTCCCTTCACTTCAGGCAAGGTAGAGCCTGGGGGAGAGCTACTCCCTACTATCCTCCTTGATGGGGCTTTGAGCTGCCCTTTCTCTCTTCCCTCTCTATCTCACCTCTCCTAGAGAGTGCTATAACAGGAATATCCTAACTCTGACTATTCCTCGTTCACGGGGCCCTGTTCCCCGACTTAATACTGTAGTACCGCTAAAGGTGTGCTGTCCCTTTAGGGTAGAGCGCCTCTGGGGCCCGGTTGGCACCCAGGCTCAATGGAGCACTGCCCCTCTCCTCTGCTGCAGGCCAAAGAGGAAGTGCCACTCCCTGCAAGCACCTTTATTACTGCACTGCAGGGGTGGATCACAACCTGTAGCCAATAATATGAAACAATCTAACCACCTGGACTTTAGTCCAATAGAAGGCAGCTAGTGAAAGGGCAAGGGAAGAAGCCATAAGGGCCATGGTACTTATGGGTCCCTACATACAGTTGCTCTGCACAGGTAAAACTGATCCTACACAGGTAAAACTGATCCTAAAAAGAACCTACTAGGAATAACTATCTTTTGGATCTTGTAATAACTAATAAAACTGAACTCATCTCTAGCATTTGTGTGGGTGAGCATTTAGGGAATAGTGATCATAACATGGTCTCTGAGAGTCTGAGATTCTGTTGCAGAGGAAATTCTATAACTAAAACAATAGAATTTCAGGTGTGCAAACTTCGACAGTATAAGGGCATCTCTGCAACATATTAAGTGGGAAATGCTTTTCACAGGGTTAAACACTGAACAAAAATGGAAAGTCTTTAAAATGCTGCTTAAAGGACCAGTAACATCAAAAAAACTGAATTGTTTTAAAGTAATAAAAATATAATGCAGTGTTGCCCTGCACTGGTAAAACTACAGTGTTTGCTTCAGAAGCACTACTATTGTTTACATAAATAAGCTGTTGTGTAGCCATGGGGACAACTAGTCAAAGGAGAAACGGATCAAGTTACACAGCAGATAGCAGATAAGCTCTGTAGAACCTAATGTTATCTGTTATCCATTACTTATCCTGTTCCATATAGCCGTTTTTCAATTTCCGCCATTGTTACTTAGCAGCTTGTTTATATGAACTATAGTAGTGTTTCTGAAGCAAACAGATCAGTTTTAACAACGCAGGTCAACACTACATGATATTTTCTTTACTTTCATACACTTTAATTTTTTGGTGTTACTGTACCTTTAATAAATATACATGTCAGTATATTCCCCTTGTAAGCAAGGAACGTTGATGCAAAATGAAACCCTTTTGGTTCAATAGAAGTGTTGGTGTTGAGGTGGGTAATAAAATACATTATTTTAAAGGTTTCAAGTTAGTTGGGACAGCCGAATCATTTATAAGGGACAAGGAGGCCAATAAATCATGCAAAAAAAGCTATCAGGCAAGCTAAAATCAATATGGAAAAGGATATTGCAGTAAGCAGTAAAAAGAATCAAAAATTTTTTTTAAATATGTTAATAGTAAATAAATGAAGCAGGGGGTAGGGGTAGGACCTTTATTATCAGAGGGGGGTCATCTGGTTGATGAGAACAAGCAAAAAGCTCAGATTCTGAATGAATACTTTTCCTCTGTCCACACAAATGAGGAACCAGCTAATGAAGGTTTCCTTAGTAATAGTCCCACTTCTAATAATTCATCGAATGATGCATGGTTCACACATGCTGAAATTCAAAAGAGACTAGAACATGTTAAGATAAACAAAGGTCCAGGGCCAGATGGGATTCATCCCACGAGCTTAGCTCTGTGATTGCCAAACCTCTGTACTTAATTTTTCAGGATTCATTGAGGTCCGGCATGGTGCTGAGAGACTGGCAAATTGCTAATGTGGTGCAGCTATTCAAAAAGTGATCCCGTTCTCAGCCTCAAAACTATAGGCCAGTTAGTCTGACGTCGGTGGTAGGAAAACGTTTTGAAGGATTAATAAAGGATAGGATACTGGAGTTCATAGCAAATAACAATACTATGGGGCTGATTTACTAAGGGTCGAATAGGGTGGCAGAGAAAATTCGAATAAAATTCGAATTTAAAAAGTTTGAACTTCGAAGTAATTTTGGGATACCTCGACTATAGAATAGCCCAAAGTTCGATTCGAAATTGTTAAAATTTGAATTTTCTAATTTTGATGTACTGGCCCTTTAAAACCCTTTGAATTCGACTATTACCCAGTAGTGGGGTACCGCAGGGCTCTGTACTGGGTCCCTTGCTTTTCAACTTGTTTATTCATGACCTGGATGTGGGCATTGAAAGTAGGATTTCTATTTTTGCAGATGATACTAAATTGTGCAGAGCTATAAGTTCCATGCAGGATGCTGCCACTTTGCAGAGTGATTTCTCTAAGTTGGGAAACTGGGCAGCAAACTGGAAAATGAGGTTTAATGTTGAGAAATGCAAGGTTATGCACTTTGGCAAAAATAATATAAGTGCAAGTTATACACTAAATGGCAGTGTTTTGGGAGTTTCCTTAAATTAGAAGGATCTTGGGGTTTTTATAGATAACAAGTTGTCTAATTCTGAGCAGTGTCATTCTGTAGCTACTAAAGCAAATAAAGTTCTGTCTTGCATAAAAACGGACATACACTCAAGGGATGAAAACATAATTATACCTCTTTATAGATCCCTAGTAAGGCCTCATCTGGAGTATGCAGTGCAGTTTTGGACTCCAGTCCTTAAGAGGGATGTAAATGAGCTGGAGAGAGTGCAGAGACGTGCAACTAAACTGGTTAAAGGGATGGAACACTTAAATTATGAGGGTAGACTGTACAGATTGGGGTTGTTTTTCTGGAAAAAAGGTGCTTGCGAGGGGACATGATTACACTTACAAGTACATTAGAGGACATTATAGACAAATATCAGGGGACCTTTTTACCCATAAAGAGGATCCCCGCACCAGAGGCCACCCCTTCAGACTAGAAGAAAAGGACTTTCATTTGAAGCAGCATAGGTGGTTCTTCACAGTGAGCTTGTGGAATGCACTGCTGGTGATGTTTTGATGGCTGATTCTGTTAATGCTTTTAAGAGGGGTTTGGATGATTTTTTGGACAGACATAATATCAAAGGCTATTTTGATATTTAACCCTACAGTTAGTATAGCTATGGGCATATAAGATTTTTGTGAAAGAGTGGAGGGGTGTGTGTGTATGCTGGGTCTTAATTTGGAGGTGTTGAACTTGATGGACTTTGTCTTTTTCAACCCAATTTAACTATGTAACAATAATCTGTTTGCTTCAGAAACACTGCCATTGGGTATATAACTGAGCTTCTGTATTTCAGAGGAGGCAATAATAGTAGGGTAAATGGCACAGGTTAAAAAGTGGAGAACAGATAAGCTCTGCAGAATACCATTATATTCTACAGAGCCTACTTTCAGCTGTGTAGCCTGAGCCATTTCTCCTTTGAATTGCTGCCCCCATGGCCACACAGCAGCTTATTTATATACTAGTATATAACTATAATAGTGTTTCTAAAGCAAATACACCCGTTTTACCAGTGCAGGGCACCACTTCATGGTGCAACATTTAATGCTCTACCACCTGCATCTGGAATCTTTTTAAGTCTCCCCTAAAATGTACTGAAAACCATATGACTTTGTAATGGACTCCAGTCAATCTCCCTGAAATGTACTGAAAACCATATGACTTTGTAATGGACTCCAGTCAATCTCCCTAAAATGTACTGAAAACCATATGACTTTGTAATGGACTCCAGTCAATCTCCCTAAAATGTACTGAAAACCATATGACTTTGTAATGGACTCCAGTCAATCTAGCTGTTATCGTTTTAAATTTATAAGGGTCCAATCACTGAATCCTCCACTACAGATATGGCTAAATTGTAACTCTACTTTGCATTTTCAAATCTGGGGAACCCTTCCTCCCCCCCATAGAGCCTTCTCTGTAAATCAGTTGTGCCTGAGAATTCAGCTGAATTTAAATCCCAGTCCATAATAATTATTATATATCTACATGAGACTAATAAATTGAACTGAAAATGTGTCATGCCTATTAGGTAAACTAATTCATAATCATCTTGCACTTTTGTGTTCTTTGCTTACAGACATGTTATTCCACCATACAGGGAATGTTTCTGTGCACTGATGACCAATAAATTGCCTACTACTCTTTTCAAAAGTGTTCACTACCAGGAAGATGGAAAATGAAACGTATTGCAGTTTATCTGTTTTTCTTCATTAAAACAATAGGTAGAATGTTTATCACAAGTTCCATTTAGCTCATGTTGAACAAAGAATATCTTGATACATTCACTATATACCAATTAAAACCATTTCATCAGAGAGATAATAATCAAGTCAAGAAATCAGGAAAGGAGCTAGGGGTCAAGCTTAGTGGTGGAGCACAGGAACTTCTTCCCCTTACCTTCCTCTAATTTTGGCTGTGCCAGGGGTGCTTGTCTTGGGTGTCCCAAACCTATGACCTGGCTCTTCCTGACATATTGCATCAAGAAATTCCACCATTCTGCATATATTAAGGGGATACTGCCATGTGAAATGCATCAGTTAATAGTGCTGCTCCAGCAGATTTCTGCACTGAAATCCATTTCTCAAAAGAGCAAACAGATTTTTTTACATTCAGCTTTGAAATCTAACATGTGGCTAGACATTTTGTCAATTTCCCAGCTACCCCAAGACTTGTGCCCGCACTTTAGTAGGGAACTGCTTTCTGGCAGGCTGTTGTTTTTCCTCCTCAATGTAACTGAATGGTATGCAGTGGGATGTGGGTTTTTACTAAGTGCTGTTCTTAGATCTACCAGGCAGCTGTTATCTTGTGTTAGGGTTATTTGGTTACCTTCCCATTGTTCTGTTGGTAGGCTGCTGGGGGGGGGGGAAGGGAGGGGTGATATCACTCCAACTTGCAGTCACGAGTAAAGAGTGACTGAAGTTTATCTGAGCACAAGTCACATGACTTGGGGCAGCTGGGAAATTGACAATATGTCTAGCCCCATGTCAGATTTAAAAATGAAAAATAAAAAAATCTGTTTACTCTTTTGAGGAATGGATTTCAATTCTGCTGGAGCAGCACTATTAACTGATGCATTTTGAAAAAAAAACTGTTTTTCCCATGACAAAATCCCTTTATATATATATATTTTATTTATTTATTTTTTTTTGTTACTAAATAGGTTGTGCAATACCCAATTCACCAACAGATATTTTTAAGCTGTGGAAACCCTGTTTCAGAGGTGGTGGTAGCTCCAATGTTTCCACAGCAGCCTGAATTTATAGGTGCAACTGCTGTCAATTCAGAACAATAGGTAGTAGGCAGCAGCACTGAGTACAACTATACAGAAATGCATGGAGACCATGCTGAATCAAATTGCTTAGCGAGGAAACTTCAGGGCCACTGATTTTAGTTTTGTTTTGGCTTTGTTTTTACTACCAGTGATTTACATTATCACCAGTGGGGAAGATAGGTGACTAATCTTCTTGTGTACTGTATCCCTAACAGACAGCTGATTGGCCAGCTCAGCTGAAAGCAACCAATACAAGTCTGTTGGGCCAGCATATAGGACACTTACAACTAGGGGTGTAACTACAGAGGAAGCAGCCCCTACAGCTGCAGGGGGGTCGTGGAAGTATAGGAGCCCAGTGAGACCCTACTTTATATACAATTTCAATGAATATTGGTAAAACAGGTCAATCTCTAGACATTTTGGTGGCCTGAAAAATAATTTTCAGTGAGGCCCAGTGATTTCAAGTAACACTAACACTAAAAAACCTTTTCACTTTGAGTAATTGTGTGTGTAAGATGCCATAAAGGAACCTGTGTGACATAATCTGTTTTATAGGCTTACGATATGCATTCTAAACTGAATGGCCTGAAGGAAAACTACTGAACCTAATGAACAATCAATGGTCAGGTCTGAGAATAAATACACTATGTATTCTTTCACTTACATACCTAATGTCCAACACCAGTGTGAACTGGGTGGTGTAATAGATGTACCAAAATACTTAAAAATAAATACAATATATTTAAACAAGTATTTTTACAGGCAATTAAACTCCAGCCTTTCTTTCAATATTTTCCTGTGGTCTAATAAGGCAAGGTTTACAAGTTCTTGGATTAATATAAACGAGGGCCACTTGGCATCTGTTAAACTTTAAGAGGTTACCGTGACATTCTGAACATTTGGGAGCAAAATAATATTCTAATTTCAAATCGGGCACCATTACATATACAAAGCAAACAGGTCAGAGAGCAGAGGTTTGTTTTTAAATAACCATGGTGTTTCAGAACGTAAAATAACAAAAAATAAGTGGGGTTACACGTTGCACTTGTATTATTTAACTATAAGGGTGAAATCAACGTGTTCCTTCTTTCGTTCAGTCTTGCCCTGTTAGAACCACTTAAAAGATGATGTTGCCACAACATATAATTAAGCATATTACAATGATATGACAGTTGCTTTGCTGTCACAATGAAGGCAGCCATGCATAATAGGCAGTTTAGTTATTGTTCACACAAAGATAATAATGGAAACAAAGGAGTCTGCTGATTTCCTTTGTGAGATCTAACATGTAGTACTGTGTTAGCCATTTGAAAAAATTTTGAAAATGTAAAGTTTGGTGATACTTTTTATTGGCTAATTGAATAAGTAATAAATGCTCCGAAATCTTGTTACTTATTCAATTAGCCAATAAAAGGTATCACTAAACTTTACATTTTCTGCACTTTGTGAGATCTACAGTATTTACAGATCTACAATTTGGAGAAGCCACACACTCCACACAACCCGACCAATTACTTTATCCTGGTGCCCAATGATAGAGGAATCGACCACCTCACATCCAGGGTAAGAAGAAAATTCACTGGCACACAGGAGTTGCGATAGCAGGGAAAGCCCTTGCAATTTTATTTAATGCAGTGTGCAAATCTACAGTATCAACCTAGGCCGTATGGGCACAATGTATTGAAAAAACTAAAAATTAAAAAGCTGGGCAAAGTCAAATTAATTCATGTTTTACAGGCCTGAACCTTAGAGATTGCAATCAGCAAATGAATTTGAATCTATACAGGTACTGTAACCCATATTGGGGTTTCTTAAAGGGTAACTATCATCAAAGTAAAATATGCCTCACGATAAAAATAATTCTAAAAAAATTCTAAATATGATCAATTAAATGTTCCGCTCGATGCTGTCTGTCTCTCTATCATGCAGCTTTGTGTCAAACTCAATAGTCTGGAAGACAGTTAGCTCTAATACATCATATGGGCAAATGGAACACACGCCAATGATGTATTAGGGTTAACTGTACATCAAAAATTTCCTATGGCTCCTGCATGTAGAGATAGAGATTGCTGAGGGGTGGATAATGAAGGGTGATGTGAATATTTAAGAAAAAACATGGAATTTTTAATTGCTAATATTTCCCCTTTAACCTTTATTCTCAGGGGGCCCAAATAAAGTCATGGAATCAGTTTAGGTAAAACCAGATGTTTATGTTTTTGTGCTTACTATTTACTTTTTTAGGAGAAAAATGTATATTAATCAGGATGATCTTATTAATTCACCATAAATAGGACAGGCACCAATTTTTGGGTCTTGAGATTAAGATGTTAATTGTAATATCTTAGCATGGGTTATATTATCCAATTTTTACAAGAGTAAGTTTTTTGTTCAGGTTTCTGACAGTTATGTCAATGGTTTTGCTGTAGCAGCTGTCACACTTCTTGCAGCCTTTTAGTATTAGATGTATATTGCGTACTTGTAATATGTTCCGGTTACATCTCCTGGCAACATATCCTTTTGCAGAGTTGTTGTGACAGTAATAATCATTGTGACAGGCCATGCTTTCATTTTAAGTGTTCCTGCCTGGCACATGCCACAGGAGAACTACATTTCATATAAATCAGTTTGTACTTTCATTTTGTAATGGCAGTAGGTGGAGTCAGGTAGAGTTTCCTTTTTTGCATTACTTTGGGGGAGAATACTTTGCGATCTGAAACATTATTGTTAAAGTCATGGGGAGATCTGTTTGGAATATTTCTTGGTAGTTTGTTTTTATTCAGCTTGCATTATTTTAAGCTGTGAGGATGTGTGTATCCCTTTAAAGGAGAACTAAACCCCCCCACTCTCCCTGCCTCCCCCTTTACAGTCTTACCCCTGAATCCTGCCCCCTATTGAAATAGTGACTGCACATGCAGAGTGAGCACATTGGAACTCACAGGCACCATCTTCTTTGGTAATCTTGTGAAGTGAGCGGCGTATGGGCGCATGCGCAGTCGGAGCAATCTTACTGCACATGTGCCGAAAGAGATGGAAAATGCCGCAGGGGAGGAAGAAGACACTAAGATTACCGAAGAGATGAAGATGGTGCCCGTGATTGCTGATGCGCTCACTCTGCTCACTCTGTTAAGTGGGGACTTAACATCATAGGGGATTTAGTTATCCTTTAAGTCATAGACAGTGAATTCTTCAGATGATACAATGCACCATTTTTAGCTGAATATTTAATAACATATTAATAATACCATTTATTTCATTAATGTGCTGTGTCAGGCAGATGGAAAAAGAAGAGTGTTCCAACCAAATACCAGAGACACCTAGATGGTTCTGGGTGGTGATACACTGTGAATGTTCCATAGGGAGTTCTTTTAAAGGAGACTAAACTAAACCCTATACATGAATATGGCTAAAAAGGCCTAATTTTATCTTCTAAATTTATTGCACCTGCCTAAAGTTTCAATGATCCAGGACTTCAAACTTGTCACAGGGGGTCATCATCTTGGAAAGTGCCTGCGACACAAGCTCAATGCACAAAAAATGATAAAAAAAATGGAAATGTGATTTTCAAAACATTTGCTCTATAAAAAAAAAACTACAGTTTATTTTAACTGCAAATGTGTAACAAGTATAACAGTATAATATTTAGAACCCTCGGAGAATACTGACGCTTTAATATTAATAAATTAATATGGCAACTCTGCAATACTTTCCTTTAGTTGTTATAGTGCATCTACTATAGCAAAATGTGCATGGGTCTCTCCAGCCAGGACTGACTTTCATTTGTGGCATTTGTAGCAAGTTATACTTTCCATGATAAATAGGGTTATGTGTGAAAACTGTGCAATAAGATAAGGATATCTTAATTATCTGAATGCAACATCATAAAAGGGGTCTCCTCAAGTGACCCTTCACTTTCAGCCATCCAACTGAATCCCATTGTTTCATACAATAATAAGCCAGAAATGGTGTAAAATAGTCACAGCATTTACTTGTACTTTATCAAATAAATAGGACCTAACCAGCCTTACCCCAAGGCCATGGATGGACTGGCCCCACACTTCTTGTGGGCCCTGCCAGCCCACATCCTGCATCTCCTCCCTGTGCCTTTTTCTCTGCTTGTTGTGTCAAAAACAGCGAGCGTACGCACACTTTTGTGCAAGCGCCTCCTACTGCTGTCTGACGGTCGCATGGAAACTTTACGCACTTTTGTGAATGCGCACACGCACAGTGGTGTGGGGGCCCTGAGGCAGAGCCCCAGTCTGACCCTGCTCAAGGTAATATTGATTTCCATTAGAGACTGATATTATGCTCTGCTGTTCCTCACTGAAGACTTGAGATCAGCACTGTCATTATATCCACCACTGAGTATTAAGCTGCCTCTACTACAGAGAGGATGGCCCCAGACTCTGCTACCAGCAGCTGGTGGCTCTGAATCTGCACTGTGTCTAGGGTTGCCACCTGCCCAATTTTGATCCAGAAAGCCCAACTTTTTGAAGGGCTGCCCGGGTCAAAACTGCCTGGCCGGTTTTCCAAAGTAGGATTTCCTATGATAGACGAGATGATTGGCTAATTGCTGCATCATAGCCCCACCCCTAACATCACAGCCCTGCCTTGTCATGGCCCCGCCCCCATGTCCGAATTCCACCCGTCAGAAAGGTGGCAACCCTAATGTTAGAACTACATGGGCAATTTTGGCACGATCTGACGCAACTAAACGCTGGCATCAAGTCGGATGCGCTGATGTTAAGGTAAGTTTTAGGAATGTCGGATGTAGGCTCAGGGTGCATCCGACTTGCATGTCAGATGCACACTGTGACAGCATCTGACATTTCTATTTCTTACCAAATCTTCGATGCATTTGACTTAGCGCCAGCATTTTGTCGCACAGAAATTGCCCATGTAGTTTTACTTAAGTGTGTTGATGATAGAAAATCCAAGCAGGTTGTTACCTAGCACAAGCAGTAGTAGCGCCGGTATAAATCAATACCCGTGCAGTCACAGGAGCACCTTCTTTCTCCCTCTTCTAAATTTACTTGTGCATTACTCTAGCAAGACCCTAACCCCACAATAGGCCCAACTGAAAACCTTCAGTTGGATTCCTCCCCACCATAACTTTTAAACTATTGGTTATAAATTAATAAAACATCAGCATGTAATAATCTTTGGTGTAGAGTATATCCGAGCTGTAACAAAATAAAGCTTTGCGTTATCTGATGGACACACGGGACCCTGCGGGTTATTTGCAAAGAATACCACATGTGAGTAGGACTAACATCTTATACCTACTTATTACAATTCGGGCTTACTACACTATATAGCAATCTTTTTTTTTAGGAAAATTGGAATACTCACAAATAAGTATATTGGAGCGCACCACCCTTGCTGACATTTTATAACCACTTAACATGCTTCTTTCTTAGTGTCCCATGTGCTCTGTAAAGACCCTCTCCAACTGTACATGCCTGGCTCAGAGTGTAAGTTCAACGAACACTTATCATGCTGGTCCCGCAGCAAACAAGCTATGGAGACCCACTCCAACAGCCCTTCCACGCTGTGGTAACCTGCTCCAACAGCCCAACCACACTGTGGAGTCCCACTCCAATAGTCCAACCACGTTGTGGAGACATGCTCCGACAGCCCTGCTCTGAGGGTAAGGTCAACTGACCACTCTACTATGCTGCTTCCACAGCAGCCCATTCGCTCAGTAGAGACAACCCCTCCAGCCATACCTGCCTGGCTCAGAGGGTAGGGCAACTAAAGGTGGCCATACACTGGCAGATAAAAGCTGCCGACAGACTGTGTCGGCAGCTTATCGGCCCGTGTGGGGGGCCCTCCGACGGGCTTTCCCGATCGAGATCTGGCCGAAAGTCGGCTGGTTACCCGCAAAATCCTGCGGTACCCTGCGGGTTGCTCGTAGAATTTCTGGGTGCGGGTATAGAAGCGGGCCGGTGGTTCTGCATGTTGGCGGGTTGAGGGTCGGGTCGCGGATCCTTGCTATAGCGATTTTTACTCCTTTTTCTCAGCATTTCTACTTCTGATGATGTCACATCCGGTTTACATTGACAGCACTTCCTGTTTTACTCCTTTTTTTCTGATCACGGATACTTCCGATGATGTCACTTCCGGTTTACAATGACAGCACTTCCTGATTCTTGATGGTCAGCGGGTTGCGGGTCCAGGTTGCGGACCTTGGGTTGCAGGTACGGGTCCGGTTGCGGGTCCAAGCGGGTAAGAATGCGGGTCCGGGTTGCGGATTGCGGGTACGGGTCCCACAAAATGGACCCGCGCAGGACTCTACCCTAGGGCCCACGATCGGATCAGCCTGATGGATCAACCCTTGAGGTGGGAATATCGGGGAGAGATCCGCTTGTTTGGCGACATCGCCAAAGGAGGGGACCTCTACGTGTATGGCCACCTTAACACTTTGCCATGCTGGTCCATCCATCCATACAGTGGAGATCTGCTTCCAGCTACCTGTCTGGCTCAGAAAGAAAGGATAACCAACCACTTTTTCTTAAGATTTGATGCCATAGTCATTGTAGTTACAACTAGACACAGAAAGAAATAACTGATAACATTGTTGGGACTGGGATGGGGACTAATAGTTTCCTGCTTGTACCCTTACTCCTCAATCTCCCCCCCCCCCGGTTACCATCAAACAGGGCCAAAACTAGGGGTAGGCAGAGTAGGCACGTGCCTAGGGCGCAAGGCTTCAGGGTGCCCAGTACATACCTTTAACTGCTGCCTACCCCAGTCAGGTCTGGAGTCCTTGTTGCTGTGCTCCCATTATCGGAGGGTTTTGTGTGCCCTGCCCAGCAAGCGTGTATGCACCATAATGCGGTGGCTAGCGAACATGCATCATGACGACACATCCAGCTCCCATGCACTGTAATGCTGCATCCAGCACGCATGCACACTCAGTGGAGGGGAGACGGAAATGGTTGGGTTGCCTGGGGCGCTCCACCGGTCTGGCCCGGCTCTGCCATCAAATGTTATATTGACAATGGGGAACTGCTTTCTGCCTGTAAAATCAAAACTATACGAAAATTAAGGCCAACCTTGTGCTTGGGAGCTAAGTGATCAGCTTAAATATATAAATATAGTAAACCCACCTCTACCCTCCTCAGGCCCATTTGACATAATATCAGTGCTGTTAATTCTATATAATTGCACAGATAAGGTGAAATTGCATCTACCCCCCAATTGATATGCAAGCTGAACTGCAAGCGACATGTGCAGGCATTATGGAGTTCATACAAATTTAAAGCATGAAGTAAAATTACCCCTTTTACCACAAACAACGTTCCTCAAACTCTCTTGTAACTTGGATCAGGCAAGAGGGAGCAACAGGGGAGCATCTGCAGTGAAATGGGAGTAAACCTGGGTCGGCGGAATACACCATTTTTTTTCCCTGGGTCCCTCGAGCCCAGTCCAACCCTATTTAAAAATAATTATTTAATACTTTGTAATTAGAGTGCACTAAAAAAAGGTGCTAAATTCAAATGTAGATTATTATTATTATTATTATTATTATTAACATGTATTTCTATAGCGCCAACTTGTTGCGTAGCGCTGTAAAGTGAATGTGATTATACAACCAAATCACATGAATTACATATATAGAACATAAAGAGTTACATACATCACAATAAATATGGAGTTACTGTGCATGCATCACAATAAATACTGGTACAGGAGGTGAGGAAGGCCCTGTACAGAAAAAGCTAACGGGAAGGGAGTGATACACAAGGTGTGGGAGAGGGCAAGATCAGAGTAAAGTGGGTGAGAGATGTAGTAATGTAAGCGGTATTGCATTGAGTGGTTAACAGTGAGGGTAGGCTTCTCTAAAAAAGTGGGTTTTTAGAGATTTCTTGAAAGCTGAAAGATTGGGAGAAAGTCGGACAGACCGTGGGAGAGAATTCCAGAGGAGGGGTGCAGCTCTTGCAAAGTCTTGAATGCGAGCATGTGATGAGGTAATGAGAGAAGAGTTGAGTAGCAGGTCAGTAGAGGAGCGTAGTAGGCGGTTGGGTGAGTAAATGGAGATTAGTTCAGAGATGTAGGGAGGGGCAGAGTTATGAAGTGCTTTGAATGTCAGGGTGAGTAATTTGAATTTAATTCTTAAGGGGAGTGGAAGCCAGTGCAGGGATTGGCAGAATGGTATGGCAGAGGAGGAGCGGTTGCTGAGGTGTATAAGCCTAGCAGCAGTGTTCATTATGGACTGGAGAGGTGAGAGTTTCTGGAGGGGAAGGCCAATTAAGAGAGAGTTACAATAGTCTAGACGCGATATGATAAGAGAGTGAATAAGAATTTTGGCAGCGTCTGGGGTGATAAATGATCGTATTTTGGATATGTTCCTTAGGTGGAAGTGACATGACTTAACAAGTGACTGGATGTGAGGAGTGAATGTCAGGGCAGAATCTAGGATAACCCCAAGGCACCGGGCCTGGGGAGATGGGGTGATAGTGGAATTGTTAACTACGATGGATACTAAATATATATTTTAGCCCAGATAAACATTAAAGTAGAAGTAGCAAATGAAACAATAGTAAGGGAACATAAGGAAAGCAAAATAAATAACTTTCTCTGAAAAAACTTTTACGGCCAAATAAAAAATCTAAAATTTGTTGTCTTCTCTTAACTGATCAAGTTAAGTCAAGTTGTTCTGCTGTTAGAAACTCAGTAACAACCAAAATCCATGATAACAAATTCATTTTTTTTTTTTTTCACTGTGTCAAAGACATTTTTTATTTCCAGTTTTATTTTAATGGTACTAAATCAGCAGGGGACAGCATACGTATTGCAACCTGCTGGGAGAGCAGTGCAAGCTACAATAATAATGCATTCCTTTGCTATTTCAAAATGTGCACATTGCTGAATACAGAATAACACATGGCAGAAGAGAGGAGGTGAAGCACAGGGGAGAATAAAAGTAGACTAGTCAAATTCTACAATACAATAGGCACAAAATCATCACATATAAAAGGTAGATTAAAAGGTTATTTAAAAAATATGTTTCTAAGCTAGTAGGCTCCCTGAAGATATAGAATGACTTATGGGTTTTTGGATATCGATGTGCTGAAAAAGTCAGTTTATGACCTAAATGTAAAGGTATAATAGTATAAGTATGCATTTTTCACATAAAGTCAGTTGAACTGTGACATATAATCACATAATAGTAATAGTACAGGTATGGGACCCATTATCCAGAATGCTCTGGACCAGGCATTTTCTTGATAAAGGATCTTTCTGTAATTTGGATCTTCATACCTTAAGTCTACTAGAAAATCATGTAAACGCTAAATAAACCCAGTAGGCTGGTTCTGCTTCTAATAAGGAATAATGATATATTAGTTGGGATCAAGTACAAGGGACTGTTTTATTATTACAGAAAAAAGGAAATCATTGATTATTTGATTATAATGGAGTCTATGAGATAAAGCCCTTCCATAATTCAGAACTTTCTGGATAGCAGGTTTCCGGATAACAGGTACCATGCCTGCAACAGTTTTTTATTTTCATTTAAATTTTTATAAAAAAAAGAACACTAGAAGTTAAAAAAAGAAAAGAAAACAGCTACAGAAAGTATATTGTAGTATCTGTTTTCCTTGCTCATTTGTAATTATTTTAAAGGAGAAGGAAAGGCTAGGAGCACCTAACATTTGGCACTCCCAACTGATTGTTATGACTTACCTGTAACCCCGTACCAGTGCTCCTATTGGCAGAAAACTGCACCAGCCTGGGGTTATATCAGTGAGCACCACGGAGCAATCCACTTCTGTCTTCTTCATTCTTCAAATTTCCCAGGGAAATCGCATGCGCAGTACAACAAAATAGCCAAATTTTAAGTTAGAGTTCAGTTTCCGTTCTACTGCGCATGCGTGAAGGAGGAAGACGGAAGCAGATTGCTCCATGGTGCTCACTGGTAAAACCCCCGGGTTGGTGCAGTTTTCTGCCGATAGGAGTACCGGCCCAGGGTTACAGGTAAGTTGATACAAACTCTTGGGGGTGCCTAATATTTGGCACACACAATTTCTACTTTCCTTCCCCTTTAATGCCTCAGCTTAATTATATTGCTATAAGCAAATGCGTGAAGCTCTATAGCACCCCTTTACTTGCACATAAATATTGTGGCAAAATGCTAATAGGCAAAAATGCATATAGTTATATATTAATATATAAATTAATGCATTATTAATAATTTCTTATGCCACTTTGCTTTGCTCATTTTTATTTTTGAAGCTTTTGACAGTACTTACACTGCTTTCTACAACAACTGATGAAAACTTTTAAACTCCATACAAGTTTTTTCTCTGAAAAAAGCTTAATTGTCAGGATGGCTGCAAACAGCTCAAAATTGATACTTGGACCTCTCCAATTGAATTAAACAGTAACTCAGCATGTTTTAGGTGGCAAATAGTTGAATTTGAGTTCTTAAAGGGCCAGAGTATGAAAAATCTAGAAAATCTAATATTTTTTTTTTTAAAAATGCAAATCAAATTTGAATAACTCCTTAGTCTAAGTTGACTGTTTTTGCCATAGAAAATTTAGAAAATTCTAATTTTCAATTCGACTCTTAATAAGTCTGCCCCTTAAAGTTTGCAAAAACGTCTTTACAAAAGCATACTCGTACCTAGGCTTGCCACTGGAGAGCCTGGGTCAAAACAGCCTGCTCAGCTAGGAAAAATTAGGAAAACCAGGCAGAATTGTAACGCATCATCATGACATTATGACATGTCTGGCAGTGACAATGCTACCTGTACTGATTGTAGCATTCCTTTATGATTGACTTTTAGCTTCTTACCCAATGTCTCATACCGCCACCGTGTAAGCCTGTAAGATATAATGAGACACTATTTTGCATGAGGCACACACCCTTCTGTCATTCAGAATATTTTATCACTTTATAAATATTGTGGGGATTTGCTGCAGAGCTTGCTTAACATGAAGGGAACAGCAAGTGGAGGTTTTAAACAGGACTGCTCGTTTATTTGTCAAAATAACACAGTTCAAGTGAAAAAACAAAAAAAATTCCTTCAGCATGGCAAAAATCCAAACAGTCAGGAACATTCAATGCCTCCTTACAAGCCTCAGTACCTCTCCCATTGAGTGTGGCTGGCTTGGTTTTAGGGAGACTGATCTCTCCTCTCAGTGCTTCCCCCTTCTCACTGTTCTAAATTGTAAAAACCTTCAGTCGGCTGAACATGCTCCTAGCACAAAATCTTAATGGACCTAGGAATGGAAGCTTCATCCCACCCAATGCGCTATAAAGCCTCTGGACTCCAGTACCCAGACCAGAGATTCAAAACAACTTGGAGAAAACCCATAAGCTTTTCTCCATAAATCTATTCCTTGGTAAGAAACCTAGGTGAAATATAGACATGTATTACTTTTCCAGCTGGTGTCTCACAATATTTGTTATAATAATTAAAAAGGTATAGATATTACATTACATTCTGCTTATTACCTTTATTTAAAAGAGTCTGATGGTATAGGTAGAGGTGCATATAATAAATGAAAATGAACTCTTCTTTAAAGGAGAAGGAAAGGGATTTTATATTTGGGGGTGTTAAATGTTAGGCACCCCCAAGTGACTACTTTAACTTACCTGATACCCTGGGCCAGTGCTCCTATCAGCTGAAAACTGCACCAGTCTGGGGTACTTCTAGTGAGAACCATGGAGAGATCAGCTTCCTGCTGCTTTGATTTTGAAATTTCCTGGAGAAATTGCAAATTCGTCTTTCCACTCTACTGCGCGTGCACAGCCCTGAGATTACAAGAGGATGTAGAATGTTGATCTCTCCGTGGTTCTCACTAGAAGAGCCCTGGACCGGTGCAATCTTCAGCTGATAGGATAGGTAAAATTAGTCACTTCGGTGTGCCCAGTGCTTGTATTCGGGAAGTGTGCACAGGGATGCAATCCCTTCACTTCTTTTGCATCCCAGAACTGTATTTTGCTCCTCTCCACTTCTACATGCAAATAAAATGCAGAGGTAAAATATAATATAGTTAAATATATATAAGATAAAAGGAGAGAAAAGATTGCTGGGAGAGAAATAGAGAAGAGATAGAGTTAAAGAAGGTGGAGGGTTGTAGAGAAAAAAAGACAAGACGAAAACAGGGGAAGCAAAAATAGAAAATGAAGGTATTAAACGGCAGCGGGTTATGGAATAGTGAGAGAATGATCTATATGAAGTAATCTTAGGTAGCATAGAATATGATGGGGTTGTGCTATATTATGAAACAATACACAGTCAGAAGCTGGATTGTCAGCCAAGAAAAGTCATATGCACAATTTTTGTTTTGGGGGTTAGGTAAATCTATGCATACTGGGCATTAAACTGTGCATTAGAAGGAAATACCAACATTGAAATAGCAAAATGGTTTTGCTTTAAAGTGGGTTTGAGGTTTAATAAAATAATGGGTGTGACTTATGGTTGTGGGAGGGGCTTGTTTTAGCATCCTGTGCTACGCTCACCCCACAAAGTATCCCTTCACTTTTTTCACTCCAATTCAACACTGGGGGGTGCCTAACATTTAGCACCCTCAAGTGTAAGATCCCTTTCATTCTCCTTTAAAAGCAAATAATACCCCCCTTATTGACATAAAACATTTAGAGGCCCATTTGTCAATATTCTCATTTTAATGATTTTAGAAGTTTTTGAGATCACAAATAAACCCTTTTTCTCTAAAACCACAAGTCAATAAAAAATCTAAATAGAAAAATTATGAACGAAAAAACAGGTTATTTATAAAAGGGAAACAATTTTAAAACCTTTAAAAGCCTTTAAAAAACCTTTAAAAACTTTAATTACTAGCAAAAAAATCCTAAAAGTCTGAATGGTTTAAAAAATAAAAAAGGTCCAAAAGGGGGTATTATAGCGCAAAATAGGGTATTGGGGCACAGCTCCCATTGACATCCACTGCTTTTACTTTCTTTTTTTGTATTACTTTTGTTTTTTGTGATTTTTACTATTAATAAAATTAAAATTTTTATAAGACAATAAAAAAAATTTTTTTGAGAAACAAAATTGATTCTTGAAAAATTTAGCAATTCTACTGTAAATAGGGCTGTCAAAATAGGTACAAAACACATAAAATAATATAGATAAATATAGAATATAGATATGTTTAATATTTATTTTATTTAATAAATATAGATACATTTTTGTTATACAGAGAGATCATGGTCTGCCACTGATTGAGCATGAACCGTCTTCACTAAATCCAGAATTTATTATAAGTATTCATATACTGTTCCCCAGATATATTCTGTGAATTGGATAAAGGCCAGATAGCGAGAAGTTCTGTAGATAGAAAATGACTTTGTGTAGCACTGGGAATACTCCCTGGAGTTAACTTCCTTGTGTCATTGGCCAAGTAACTTAATCTGCACTTCAGGCATAACATTCATATTGTAAATTCCAATGGGTAGGGACTCATTATCTCTTTGTAACATGCTGTGTAATTATTATTGATTATTATTATGCTGTGTAATTAGTATTGCTGAGCATTAAATGAATGGTTTTTATTGAATTGCTGTAACATTTTCATCCTGGTCTTCTGGCATACCACAGGGTTCAGTACTGGGTCCTGTTCTTTCCTTTTAAACAGACGAAGCAGCATTAATTGAAGCAAATCACAGGTTTTTTTTCCACTGAAATGAATGATGTACTGCTAATGGCCGCTAATTGGTAAAGGAAATCAGAGAGATATTTAACTGTACAATCTAATTTATTCCTCTCTCCGAGAGACGTTAAGCAAGAAAATGTTGCAATCACACAATTTGATTTGTTTTTAAGGGCAGCTAATGCCATCAATTAAGTTATATATTGTTTACATTTAGTTTGCCTCAGTTCAACCAGTATAATATATAATATATATTTACATAGGGGCAGATTTATCAAGGGAAAATTCGAATTAAAAAAAGTAATTTTTGTGTACTTCGACTACTAGGGTTTAATCCAAAATGCAATCCGAATCTACAAAAAAATTGAATTTGTACTGTCTCTTTAAAAATTAATATTCAACCACCTGCCATCTATGAAAAAAAGTTTTTTTGGGGAAAGACTTTGAATCAAATTCAATCGAATATGATGAAATTGGAATCTATCGATTTGAATAGGGACCTATTTGATCAAATACAGAGCTATTCAACCATAAAAAATTCATGGTCTTTTTGAATTAAAATTTAGGACTTTTTTAAATTCAACTTCATTTCGGTTGGTCTTTTTGAATTTGAATTTGATAAAGAGCAGATTTATGAAGGGTCAGATTTCAAAGTGCAAAAACGTTGAAATTCTAAATCAAAAAGACCAACCGAAATTAAGTTGATTAAGTTTGGCGCATTTGATCAAATTAGATTCAAAGTTTTTCCCCAAAAAAAATGTAAATTTTCAAAGTCCACCAAGTCACTCCAAACAGCAATTCGGCAGGTTTCAGATGGCGAATGGTCGAATTTGAATTTTTAAAAACTTTAATCAGATTTGGACTATTCCATAGTCAAAGTACACAAAAATAACTTTAAATTCCATTTTTTTTTTATTAGAATTTTCACTTCAACCCTTGATAAATCTGCACCATAATGTATGATTTATAATGTGGCAAATGATTGATATTTGACCACTGTTTATCGTCTTTAACCACTGTATATAGATTATTACTTATCTGCTATGAAACCATGAACCTATATCACAATTTCTAATGGCTGCCCTTATAATCTATAGACTAAACTAGTGGTTTAAAGAAGCAAATAGTTTGTTAGTGCAGGTTAACTACTACATTCAAAATATGAAACATTTTACATTTTTTTTGGTATTAATGGTTGTTTAAAGGAAACATATAGGATCAGTAAAAGAAAAACCTTAAAGTGGAACTATAGAAAAAATGGAAATTTGATGTAAGCGTCATCATACTGAAATACAACAAATTAAAAATTCTGTACCATTTCTGAAATAAACAAGTTTATCTTCACTATTCATCTCACGGCATCTGTTTCTCTCCATTCTGTCTTCTTGCAGCAGCTGGGTGTCAGATAATGATATTCATTGACCGTTAGAGCCAATATATCTTATAGGCGGCTCCTTTTGCCTAGAAGATGTATTAGAGCACACTCTAAAACAGATATCTTGTCTCTCTACATGAAGAATTTGTGCAAAAGTCAGTTTTTTTTTAGATTTTGTTTATACTGGAATCAGTTATATGAGTAAAAAAAAAACCTACCCCCACCCCACATAGACCCCCCTCCCTCCTCCCCCCAGATGAACTGCCCCCTGTGGGCAAATGCTGCTACCTCTTTAGTTACCGCTCACCACAGATTCCAGCGTCGGAGTTTACAGAAGCCGTCATCTTCTTCTTCGGTAATCTTAGTGACTGAGCGGCGTTTTGGCGCATGCGCAGTTGGAGCAATGCAGAAGAGCCGGGAGAAGACACAAAGATTACCGAAGAAGAATAAGATGGCTGCCTTGAACTCAGATGCTGGAATCTGTGGCAAGGGGTAAGTAAAGAGGTAGGGGCATTTGCCCTGAGGGGCAGTTCAGCTGGGGGAGGAGGGAGGCGGTCTTTTAAATGGGTTTATTTCTCCTTTAATGCACAATGCTAGACCTACCACACTGATAAAACTTCAGATTTCATTTAGCTATAAATGTATTTGGAATCCTGAGATCCTGAATCAAAGATAGATGCAATTTGCATGCAGCTTAGACACATATGAATGGCCCTCAGAGCAAATGACAGCATGATATTAACTCCTAGCACTTCCATCTTCATAGATCATTGATCAGACATCTGTTTTCATCAGTTGCTATTGTACAATGGACACCTCTGAATCATATTCTGGAAGAGGATGTTCTCATTGATTGCTTTACTAGAAATAACCAAACTAACCCTGTTTGTGTATGCCATGTTGATAATATATGTTGTTGTTGTTGTTGATAATATAAGTGTATGATAAATTTAATGTTCAAAGCCAAAGCTGCAAAGTATTGGTTAGAAGATTTTTCTAGAGGAAAGGAGAATGCTCATTGTCCATGAATCTATAAGTCCATTTGTGTATATGAGTTGTTCTTAGATAATGAAAAATACATTTGTGTTTCAACTTTGAAAAACCACACGTTTTGTTTATGAAATGATTCAATAAAATATTATTTTGGAGAAACTCAACAAATGTCGGAATTCTTAGATTGCTTTCACTACAAAAAATAAAATCATCCACAAACAGCCCATTAATACCAATACAAAATGATCAAAAGTGTCAAACTGAAAAAAAAAATATCCTCAGATTTCTCAGTGGCACTTTAATTTCCTGCGTAGACTTGGCTATTACTATATTTTTCCCATCTCCTAAGTAACCTAATGTAAGCACAGTGTGAAACATTTCTAAATGAGTAAGCCTTTATTGAATTATGATTTCCAGCAGTCACTAATAACAAAATTTAAATTACTTTAGCAGACAAAGATTTTTGGAGTGCTGTGAATTAACTGACTTTTGTAAGAGAACATGAAGAGGTACACACAGTGCGAAGAGTAATGGGGAGGCTCTTGATGGAATACTTCAACCTTTAATTGTTTGTCTCTAAAAACAAAATCAGCCACTAAAATGACAAAGACACGATGGCTATAACATGAACCATTTCCATAGTAAGTATTCTGACACAACTGATTTAAAAAGGAAAACACAGAGCAACATACACAGCAAAAGAAAATCTAAAAGTATATCTTCAAATGACTGCTGTGGTGATATCCAGAAATCACTTATTTAGCATCTTTGCAGTCTGTTATCAAGTATTGCATGCATATGTATATTATGTCATGTAATCGTTGTTAATTTAATATTGTTATATATAGAGAGATTGTTATGATATTTTTGTATTCTTTATATATCTTCACTATATTCTTGCAGCACTTTAAAGAGATTGTATATCACATCAGTCCCTGACCCAGTGGAGGTTCCCATCACATTCACACCTGCTGTGGTCACTTTTATTCAGAGAAAATGCCTGCCTGACCTGTATGGTGTTTCTTAGTTGGGTTTGAGTAGAAGAGCAAAGATTTGAAATTCCTTGTGATTTTTTTTTTCCCCTACAATTTTCTAAAATCTTATAGGTGATATTTTTGTTATGATTTTTTTTTGTCTCAATAAATAGTGATGGGCGAATTCGCGTCGAATTAACGCGATTCACCGCTGGCGAATAAATTCGCGAAACGCCAGCAAAAATTAGCCGCCGAAAAATTCGCCGAAAAACCGAGTCGCGCGTCGTTTTTTGACGTGACGAAAGCGACATGTGCCTAAAACGACGCGACGCGCGTCGTAAATGACGCAACGCGACGCGTTTGACGTGACACGCGTCAAAAACTACGAGCGGCTCGTTTCGCGAATTTTTTCGCCAATTCGCGCATTTCTCTGGAAATTCGCGAATTTTTCGGCGAAGCGAAACGCGGGAGATTCGCCCATCACTATCAATAAACTAAATAAAAAAATGTGATTGCAAGAGAGAGATGGTATATAATTATTCTTTGGGGCAGATTCACTAAAGGACGAAGTGGCTAACGCTAGAGAAAATTCGTCAGTGTTAACATCCACAGGGACATCGCCTATACATTAACAAGCGCAGGCATCAATTCACTTGCAAAAGAGGCCGTCGCTAGCGTTCGCTTTTACTTTATCGGCAGGTGACTCTTCACTCTGGCAAAAGGTCATTACCCAGTAAATTCAGTTAAGTGCAGATTTTACTGAATGTTAACTCTTTTGTCAAATTTGGCTTTGCCACTTCAGACCAGGCAAAGTGCTAAAATGAAGCTACATCTTCCTCAATCTTCTGTCACATCATAGCCAATTGAACTTTGTGAACTTTGGACGCATGCGCAGTAGTAACAACTGGCAAATGTGTCATAAAGACCTCCAACTTTAAATTGCCTGCATTATGCAAATTGACCTAAGCGCAAGATCACCAGCGACTATTTTCTAGGCATAAATGAACACTAGCGCATCTTCTTTATGAATACTCGCACTGCCGAAGTAACAATAGTGAAAACTTGCCAGCGTTCGGCGCCCAAACAAACACTAACGCAATATGACTATGAAGATTCTCAGGTCATGGTATATTTATCAAAAGTAACTCAAAGAAACTGGACTTTCTGCGATATTTTAATGAAGACGTCTTACTGCTCATCCGAGCAGCTTCTTCAGTTCAACTGACTGGTGTAGGGGAGTTCTCGGCATGCACATACCTGAACCAGTGTCTTGGTGTAGTTCCCTGGAAAGTAAGTAAAGCCCTCTTTTCCACTTCCTCCATGTATAAGTTAGCTACAATGGGAGAGACTGGAGAACCCATTGCACAGCCATGTTTCTGTCTATAGAAACGGTCCTTGTACTTGAAGTATGTGGTGTTAAGGCACAAATCTAGCAACAAACATACTTGGTTACGATTGACCTTCATTCTGCTGCTTAGGGTGTTATCTTGCTTAGGGATGCACCGAATCCACTATTTTGGATTCGGCCGAACCCCCGAATCCTTCCCGAAAGATTTGGCCGAATACCGAACCGAATCCGAACCCTAATTTGCAAATTATGGGTGGGAAGGGGAAAACATTTTTTACTTCCTTGTTTTGTGCCAAAAAGTCATGTGATTTAGCTTCCTGTCCCTAATTTGCATATGTAAATTAGGATTCAGTTCGGCCAGGCAGAAGGATTCGGCCGAATCCGAATCCTGCTGATAAAGGCCGAATCCTGGCCAAATCCCGAACCGAATCCTGGATTCGGTGCATCCCTAATCTTGCTGCAATCGATTTCTTACAGTCTCAATTGCCTCTGTCATAGGTATATTCACCTGTCTGCTACATACAGTGATGTTCTCACATCTGTTCCCTGGCGGTTTCAGAACTCTTGACACATCCATTCATGCAACTCTCACAAGTAACACCTGTTTTCTAGGAGTTGCATGACACATTGGTAATCTTATCACTGCAACTACACAGAATAAACACCTCTGTGAATTTCAGATGTCACCTCTCTGAAGAGTTACAATGTGCCGTTGTGGTTGAATTGTTGGAAGAGTTTATATGCCGAGAACTCCCCTAAACCAGTCAGTTGAACTGAAGAAGCTGCTCGGATGAGCAGTGAAATGTCTTCATTAAAATATCTCAGCAAGTCCAGTTGCTTTGAGTTACTTAGGATAAATATGAACACTAACACATCTTCTCTATGAAATGCTCACATTGCCGAAGTAACGCTAGTGAAAAGTCTTTGAATATTAACTTTGCATATTAGTGGATCAGCGTAGTCGTAGTGCATTTTTGCCTGGCGAAGTGGTGCGAGGTGAGCAAAGCTGATGCTAGCAAAAATTTGCCCGTTATTGAATCTGCCCCTTTATGTATCACCACTGTATTCTTGCAGCACTTTAAAGAAATTGTATATCACATTAGTTCCTGCCCTAGTTGAGCTGAGGTTGAGGTCCCTATCACATTTACACTCACTATAGTCAGTTTTATTCAGAGACAATAAACCTGCCTTTATGTTATTTTTGTTGTTGGAAGAAACGCATCCAAGCAAAGGGAGATCATACAAACCCTATTCAATGCTAACCAGTGCAAATTGCATACCATTTAATAAATATATCGTTTATTCCATATTTATCAGTTCCAATAACATTGGAATAACAAGGAGACCTTTGTTATGAAGTGCTGACCAGATAATTGAATTTATAATTGAATCTGAAGTTTGGGGTATTAACACTAGAAATTTAGAGGACTCCCAGGATTTTATTTAGCAGTTAGCCACGTTTGCGGTTTAGCAGAACCAAAATGGACCCCTTCATGAAATAATTTAAGCGCTAAAAGTTTTTTTTAAGGTGATTTTTTTTTACATTTCTGTTTTTTGTTTAAAAACAAAAGCAGTAGTTTGGCAGCTCCCACTGATATGAAGGTCCCAATTATGCCTAATGATATATTTTACAGGCTGTTCATAAGTTTTGCATATATTCATAAAGAGTCTTATAATACTAACTTTGCACTGAACTAGGATTCACAGATGTTAAATAAAAAAAACTGTATTGAACAGTAATATTTCCCATTATGAGACAGTTACCTTGCAGAGCTTGCCATTAAGTTATGATAAAATATCTAGCACAGAACAAAGGAAATTAACATAATATTAGACTGATGTTTATTTTCCCCCATGTTAATTTATTTCTTCAAGGTTACCATATTCATTAAGATAAAACATGTCTATCAATCAAATAGAAAGATGAACATTAAATTCAGAACACAGTTTATAAATGATGTGTATTACACAGTTAGGTGACTATTCATCACAGTCATGAAAGGTTGAGAGCAAATCTGCACGTTTATTCTCATTCTGTTCACATTGGAAGAGTACAATTTCTATCCATATTTTAATTTAAAAATGATATGTTTCTCAAATGTGAATGCAGATAAGTGCTGAGCAAGTGAAAGAGTTTTGGTAAAGGAGTAAAGATTCAAAATCCCTGCAATCATCTTTTGTCTTTCTTGATTGTGATTTTTTTTTTGCCCTACAATTTCTTAAACCTGCTTTAGCAAGTAATAGTTGGTGATGTTTTTGAGGATTTTTTTCTCAATCAACAAAAAAAAGAATGCGATTGAAATAAAACATTGCCGGGTTTTTGGACAAAAGTCGTAAAAACAAAATTCTTGCCACCGAAACCTGACAAAATGCAGGTCTTAGAAACCAAGGGAAAATTCCAAAAAATTATAAAACTGCCCCCCTCCCCAATTTTTTTAATGATAAATAGGGAAATTTAAATTGTAAACACAAAGATTAAATTTTTCAGCTGTGTTTTTAATATTAATACTTTGGAAGGAGAAATACTTTAAAGCATTGGCCAAAATAGAACAGAATAAAGACTGTAACAACGTCAGTTAATTTTTTTTATTGTTTCTACAAATACCATTACAGTAAACCCCTTTTAAATTCAATCTCCTATTCAATTATCCCATAACTCATGCCAAGAGAGAGACATTTTTAGACAATACATTTATTGGAAGTCCATTTAATGTGACCTACTGTGCCATAAAGTAGCAAGATAAGAATTTTTATACATTTTAATATGAAACTTTCTGGAAGGGGCATGTTATAGTGTCAATGTATAAGAAGCTGAATTTCTCTGTTTTTAACAAGGTTTTAATATTTCCTTTCATAACAGAATGGTTACATTTAATTGTTCTTGTGAAGAAGTCACATAGGAAAGTGAGGCAGTTTGTTCAACTGTATGAATAGAGGTAGCACTTCCAACTTCCAAAATGTGTGCATCCTCTTCAATTGAAAGAATTAGGTTTTACTAATGATCAACAATCATTGCAGTCCATTTTAACAAAATGTCCCAAGTTGCATACAAAGCTTCAACAGATGACTTTTCAGTCTTATTTTTTTAGCAGCAGGAACCTTTCAGAATGCCATCCTTTTCACTGTCCTTTTACAAGTGAAACTTTTAAAATTGGCAAAGTAGTACATAACCCTGGCTCATTACAAAGAGCATAGAAACTTATTTTGTTTAGTTTATCAAAAGGTAAGAAACAAAATATTTTATAATAATTTTCTCAAGAGATTAGCTTGAATTACATGTTCTAACAAGAAGAGAGAGAGGATTGTACAATAAAATCAACTAGAATGACAAGTGAGTAGTTTTTTATTGCATTTTGGGAATCTTGATTTAAAGTTTTTTTATTTAATACTTAGAGGCTTATTTTGATGGTAGGATGTTATTGGTTTTAGAAGTTTTTGAATTAATTTAAAGATCCGAATATAAAAAGTACAAACAAAAAAAGAGCTAAACCATGTACGAAAAAGTAGGAAAACCACTAAAAATGCAATTTTTTCAGACAATTCCTAGTGGAAAAAAATTTGAAAACCTCCAAATTGATTAAAAGAGATCAACGCAGTTACCATTGACTTCTATAGGACATTGACAACTTTTTCTTGGTAAAGGTTTGCATTGGAGGTTTTTTCACCATTTTTTTAACTTTTTTTAATTCTTAACTCATAAGGGAGGGTTACACAAAACAAAAAGGATAAGGAAGGGAAGGGGGGGAAACTTAAAACAAAACATTGGCTCCATTGTGTTGATTACTAAACATTGACAAATAAATAAACTGTTCCATATTCTTTTTATAGACTATTTATCAAATCTCAATCCTTATTTGCTTACTCCTTGATCCAGTGACTCTAGAAATCTATGCCATGGGGACCATATCTTCCAATAAAGTACACGTTCATTATGATGTATACTGTATGTGTGTTAATTCTTCTAATTGTCTGATTTCTTCCACCACCACCAGCCAATTAATATAGGAAGGAGCCTCTTTCAATTTGCAATGCTTAGGGATTGAAGCAGTTGGAAAGTCAATGAGTCATCCAGCAATGTAAGAGTATCCACCTTAATATTCAATCAAATTAAAGCTCTTCTGCCCTTATTTTAATATTTTTTAGAACTTTTAAGAAATATTGGAAACCAAAACATTTTTTGAGATTCATGGAATAAAATAGTAAATGGGCCTCAAAGTGTCATCTCACCTGGGCCATATCCATTCCTGATGATGGCAGGGATGGGTACAATGCTGTTGGGTAGGGTGATGATGCCAGGGGTTATTGCCTGGATTTCTGTCCATTTTTCTCAAAGTTTTAGTCTAGTCTAGTGAACTAGACAGTCCTTTGAAAAGCAACTAAATGCTACAATGTCCAGTTAAAAACAAAGACAGGTGGCAACCCTAGGTCTGTCTATATTCTGCCTGAATTTCTAATTCCTCATTTTTGAATGATTAGCATATTTCTTTCGGTAATAATGATGATCACTAAGCCCCGTTCATAGAAGAAAATCTCCAGTGAGTATCATAATATGTAGATGTTTTTCATTTATTTACCAAACTATTGTTTGGGTTTCTCAAGGCTAACATTTGAGACCCGAAAAACCAGAACTGAACAGTTGGCAATCCTAAGTTGACTGCAAGGTAATCATCCTTCCAGGCTGACACGGGGAGGCTGTTTTATCAAGGGTTGAATTTCAAATTCATGGGAGTTTTTTAAAAAAATCCCATAAACTCCCATAAGTTCGAAACTCGACCAATCGAAACGTATTTCAAAATGAATGAATAGAATACAAAATTAATAGAATCAACTAGAAAATTCCAATCAAATTCTAATCGAATTTGATTAGCTTTTTCTCCGAAAAAAAACTTGAATGTCAGGAAGGCTGCAAACAACTCCAAATTAATCCCAGTATGTCTTCCATTGACTAAAACAGCAGTTCGGCAGGTTTTAGGTGGAGAATAGTTGAATTTGAATTCTTAAAGGACCAGTGTATGACAAATCTCAAAAATGTAATTTACATAGTTAGTTACATAGTTACATAGTTAAAAAGACAGAGTCCATCAAGTTCAACCCCTCCAAGGGTCGAATTTCGAATGAAAAAAAAATTCAAAATTCGACCAGGGAATAGTGGGGAATTAAAAAAATTCGAATTCAAATTTTTTTAGCGCAATTCGATCGATCGAATGATCGAATAGGGAAGTTCGATCGAATTCTGTCGAATTCGAATCAAATTTTTGAACGATTCTTAAACGATTGATCGAATTTTTCCTATTTGATCTTAGGGAATGATCCCCATTTCGGTAGGTTTAATCTGGCAAACTAGGTGATCGAATTTAAATTTAAAGGGGAAGTATTCGAACATTGAATTTTCGAATATTCGAATAAAATTAAATTCAAATATTCGAATCATTCGAATTCAAATATTCGATGGTCGAATTTGCCTAATCTGCATATTTGAAATTTGAATCTTTTTGAAAATTCGATCGAATATTCTAATCCTTTATGTGAATACATGGGAATTTAGTAAATCTGTCCCTAACTGTAGAGTTTAGTATCAAAATAGCCTTTGATAATATGTCTGTCCAAAAAATCATCCAGGCCCCTCTTAAAAGCATCAACAAAATCAACCATCACAACATCACCCGGCAGTGCATTCCACAATCTCACTGTCCTGACTGTGAAGAACCACGTATGCTGCTTCAAATGAAAGTCCTTTTCTTCTAGTCTTAAGGGGTGGCCTCTGCTGCGGTGATCCTCTTTATGGGTAAATAGGTCCCCTGATATGTGTCTATAATGTCCTCTGATATATTTGTAAAGTGTAATCATGTCCCCTCGCAAGCGCCTTTATTCCAGAGAAAACAACCCCAACCTGGACAGTCTCCCCTCATAATTTAAGTCTTCCACCCCTCTAACCAGTTTAGTTGCACGTCTCTGCACTCTCTCCAGCTCATTTACCTCCTAAGGACTGGAGTCCAAAACTGCACCGTATACTCCAGATGAGGTCTTACTAGGGATCTATAAAGAGGTATAATTATGTTTTCATCCCTTGAGTTTATGCCCTTTTTTTATGCAAGACAGAACTTTATTTGCTTTAGTAGCTACAGAATGACACTGCCCAGAATTAGACAACTTGTTATCTATAAAAAAAACCAAGATCCTTCTCATTTAAGGAAACTCCCAACACACTGCCATTTAGTGTATAACTTGCACTTGTATTATTTTTGCCAAAGTGCATAACCTTGCATTTATCAACAGTGAACCTCATTTTCCAGATTGCTGCCAGTTTCCCAACTTAGACAAATCACCCTACAGAGTGGCAGCATCCTGAATGGAACCTATAGTTCTGCACAATTTAGTATCATCTGCAAAAATAGAAACCGTACTTTCAATGCCCACATCCAGGTCATTAATAAACAAGTTGAAAAGCAAGGGACCCAGAACAGAGCCCTGCGTTACCCCACTAACAACACTGGTCCAATTAGAAAATGTTCCATTTACCACCAGTCTTCAAAGTCTATCTTTCAGCCAGTTCTCTATCCAGGTACAAATACTATGTTCCAGGCCAACATTTCTTAATTCAACCAGTAAAGAAATTAAGTTAGTCTGGCAAGATCTATTACGCATAAAACCATGCTCGCACAAACTCATAGGGGCAAATTTACTATTACTCCCTAAAAAAAAAATTTGATTATCCTCGATATTCGATAAGCATTCGATTGCTAATCGAATAGTTTTAGGCTACCCTTTTATTCGATCATTCGATGATCGAATAACGATCGTTCGATCATTCGAATTAATTATTCGATCATTCGAACGATCGAAGACGATCGTACGAATCCTATTCGATCAGGACTTAGCCTCAGAAGCCTATGGGTTCCCATAGGCTTCTATTACAATTCGGTAGGTTCAATCTGGTGAAGTAGGCAATCGAATAATTTTAAAATTTTAAATCCTTCGCTGATCGAATGATCGAATATTCGATCGTTCACTATTTGATGATCGAATAAGCCTCATTTGCATATTCGAGCAATCGAATTAATCCTACGATCGGAATTCGATCGAACTTCGATCTATTCACGTAAATTTAGTAAATCGGCCCAGAATCCTATCCTTTATTAAACCTTCAAAAAGCTTTCCTACCACCGACGTCAGACTAAATGGCCTATAGTTTTGAGGCAGAGAATGGGATCCCTTTTTGAATAGCGGCACCACATTAGCAATTCGCCAGTACCTTGGCACCATGCCAGACCTCAATAAATCCTAAAGAATTAAGTATAGAGGTTTGGCAATCACAAAGCTAAGTTCGCTAAGTACCCTGGGGTGAATCCCATCTGGCCCTGGACCTTTGTTTATCTTAACATTTTCTAGTCTCTTTTGAATTTCCTCATGTGTGAACCATGCATCATTGGATGCATTAGAATTAGTGCTATTAACAAGGAAACCTTCATTAGCTGGTTCCTCATTTCTGTAGACTGATGAAAAGTATTCATTCAGAATCTGAGGTTTTTGTTTGTTCTCATCAACCAGCTGACCCCCCTCTGATAATAAAGGTCCTACCCCTTCCTGTTTTATTTTTTTACTATTAATATATTTAAAAAATAATTTTGGATTCTTTTTACTGCTTACTGCTATATCCTTTTCCATATCGATTTTAGCTTGCCTGATCGATTTTTTGCATGATTTATTGGCCTCCTTGCACCTTATAAATGATCACAGCTAACTTGAAAGCCTTAAAAGCACATCTTTTCTTACCCACCTCAACACCAACACTCCTATTGAACCAAAAAGGTTTTGTTTTGCAACAACGTTCCTTGTTTACAAGCGGAATATACTGACGTATATTTATTAAGCAGCATTTTAAAGACTTCCCATTTTTGTTCAGTGTTTAACCCTGTGAAAAGCATTTCCCACTTAATATGTTGCAGAGAAGCCCTTATACTCTCAAAGTTTGCACACCTGAAATTCAATGTTTTAGTTACTCCCTTATAGAGTTGCCTCTGAAACATAATCTCAAAGGAGACCATGTTATGATCACTATTCTCCAAATGCTCACCCACACAAATGCTTGAGATGAGCTCAGTATTATTAGTTATTACAAGATCCAAAAGAGAGTTATTCCTAGTAGGTTCTTGAACGAGCTTGGATAAAAAGTTGTCATTTAGCATATTTACAAACCTACTAGCTTTCTCTGTCTTGGCAACCCCATCACCCCAGTCAATGTCCAGATAATAATAATAACTTGACCTAGTTGTGAAGCCGCTTCGATTTGTAAAAGTAGCTGGGCTTCATACTCGTCACTTATATGAGGTGGTTTATAACATACACCAATGAAAATTTTCTTTGTAACCTCTTGCCCAGTCGAAATTTCTACCCAGAGGGATTCCACACACTCACCAGTGCCAGCAATGGTTATTTCTTTAGTGCATGGCTTTAATTCAGGCTTTACATACAAACACACTCCTCCCCCCTTTTTAATCCCTCTGTCCCTCCTAAAAAGGGTGTAACCATTTAAATTCACAGTCCAGTCATTTGAATTTTTGAAAACAACTCTAATTGAATTTTGACAATTTCCTAGTCAAAGTTTTGCCTTTAAAAAAAATTCAAAAATTTTAATTTTCACTTCAACCCTTGATAAGTCTGCTCCTGGGTGTTGTTTCCTTAATTTACTGAATTGACTTTGGCTTGTTCTTCAGCTACTCTCCTGATTGCGCTTCTTGGTTGATCTTCAGATAAGATTCTCTTCTACTTCTACCTACCCAGGCAACTGTCTGTTTTATGGATGCAGTTTCAGCATCACAATGCTGTTTTGAAGATATCTGGTTGTTTTCTTTGATATATCTGAGCTGTTTCCATCACTGGCACGTCTGCTACTCTGCATCTGAGCTCATATCCTATATATATATATATATATATATAAGGTAAGTGAGTTGTAATGCTTTGTATTTACTTAATCACAATTGAGCTCTCCACACTAGTAATGTGGCCCCCCTACACCCACTCCGGCAATCAAAATGGTATGCACCGGGTGCAAGGGGGGTTGGCATCAGGAAGGCAGCTTCAGGGATCCCAGCACCCCTGAACCACCCCTAGTAATACTTCACCTGTATTTGTATGCAGTTATAAATATATGTGTATTACTGTGAGGTTTTCAAAGAAATATGCTTCCAAACACATATATAGAATGTTTCATATGACAAATAATGATGGGAGGAACGTGTGCCATCTTTGTGCACATCATCTTAGATTGCCTGCAAAATTATATTCTGACTTCATTATATATACATATATATATATATATATAACCCAAATTGTTTTAAGGCACATTAAGTAAGCACTTATTGAAGAAGATACCCTTTTCACTTGGGGGAGGCAAAAAAATTACTTTAATGTAAATCAAACACTTAATGCTTTACAGATATCCGAGTGCCTCAGATGTTTATAATAATGGAACTTTTTTTTTTCTTAAACAAAACACTGCTAGGCAGCTTTAGATGTAGGTGACAGTGATTGTTTCAGCTTGGAAATTGGATTCTTTTCAGATGCTAATCACCTTCTCATAGTGCTATTTCTTTCTTTAGATGCAGCCAGTGAATTGAATAATTCATGGAGCAAGTTTTGTTGTATATTTATTGTGTCATAAGCGACTTGTAATTCCACTAACAGTATACTTAAGTTATTAACTAAAAATAATTTGTCTGATAGGATGGTGCATTAGGAATTTATAGTCTAACACATCTATGCTTTATATATTTTGAAAACAGACTGCGCACCTTAATTTTCTTCTGAATTTGATCTGAGCTGGGAGAAGTCTCATTAGTCTAACAGGGATTTCATTTGCACACGCGATGTTGCCAGTCACTGAACTAGGATCCCATATACAAAAGCATTACTTTACATTTATAATGCTATTCTAGATCTTCCTTTATCGTTTTTTTTATTTTTCTAGGGCCTGCCTACTGCTTTGGAAAATTGATGGCGTGTTATAGACGTGGTGATTGCAATCATGAAACAGAGATAGCTATCTGTCAGTCACAAAATTTTGGGATGTGTGTGTAATCACCAGAATGAATGCATAGCAGTGTGACAGCAGTTTTTTTTCTGTTGATCAGTAATCATAATGATGACAGCCAAGGTATAAAATTGAAATGGGTTTTTTTTTAGATTGTGCACTTATGGTGACAGCACCTATTGTCATAGAACATTGCATTCAGGATGTCCAGATTTACTCAAGACATGCAGAAGCAGGCATGATTACTAAGCCAGGAGGGCATTCAACCAAAGAGAGAATATGGTTCATGTGGAAATAAGATATAGTCCACTCATTTTAAACCCTATGCTACTTTTAATAATAGAATATCTACAGTGTATATATTCAGATGGCTACAGACATGTTGAGTATCAGCCTTCCAGTGCCGGTCTTAAGCACATTGGACCAATTTGGCCCAATTGGGCCCTGCTTTTATGGGGGCCCCACTCCAGTGCGAACTCTGATTCCTATTCCCTTAATCCCCGAGTAGCCCAGACTACCCCTAATCCAGATTGGCCCAGGCCACAGCTGAACCTGATTGGCCCAGCCCAGCCCACCCCCAAACCCAATTCAACCAGCCCGCCCCAAACCCATTTGACCCAAATAACAAGTGAAATGGATTAATGTTGTATATATAATCCATGATGCCGAACAAACACAGTTTACAGTGGTAACAAAAATTTTTACTTTTTTTAACGCACAGAGATTAAAAAAGTGAGGGAACATTTCTCCCAGTTGCCCAGCCTGCCCCATCTCCAACTGGCAGCCGTCACTTGGACAGAGGGTAAAGCATTTGCCCATCCAGCTCTGTGACCCTGCGACAGACAGCAAAGTCCTTCTGGGGACCCCGCCAAAATGGTTCCAATTGGGCCCCGCACTTGATACGACTGGCCCTGCAGCCTCTTTGCAGTATAACATTTGGCAAAGCTCACATAGCAAGGCTACAGATGGTATATGGTCTTAACCTTTAATTCCCCTTTTAACATAAGTTTTATGACTGTAAAATAAGAAAATTATCTTTACAAAAATTGTAACTGCTACAGAACACCATGGGACGCCCCCTTTCTGCGGCCCCTGCACCGTACTCTCCCTTGCTGCTTCGCTCACACCGGTGCACATGCGTAGACTGTGTGACTGCCAGGTTTTTTTTCTTTTTAATATCTTACGATTGGGGGTCTGGCCCGGCGGGGGCCCACCGGGTTTTTACCACGTGTCAGTCCGGGCCAGTCCGACCCTGTTTGTCACTAATAACTTCCAGGCCCGGATTTGTGGCAAGGCCACACAGGCCCGGGCCTAGGGCGGCAAAATATTAGGGGCGGCATGCCGGCCAGCCACTCTCAGAAAAGTACTGGGGAGCACGCTTGCACCAGAGAGGGTGTGTGGCTGCCCCCGCCCGACCACCAGATCCGGGGCTGATAAATTCTGTCTACTATCCAATAATGAGTTACACAGGAAAGAACCTTGTCTTTGCATGCTCCCAGCCAATTAAGAATCAGCATTTTTACAATAAGTCGTGCAAATATTTGCAAATATTTTTGCAGGTAGAATTAAAACTTTTCAATAACTCATATGAAAGATGGTACAATGAATAGTTGTACAGGTATTGGATTCATTATCCGGAAACTCATTAGCCAGAAAGCTCTGATTATGTAAAAGCCTTCTCCCATGTACTCCGTTATAAACAATTAAGCCACATTTTTAAAATTGATTTCCTTTTGCTCTGTAATAATAAAACAGTACCTTGTACTTGTGCCAAACTAAGATATAATTAATCCTTACTGGAAGCAAAACCGGCCTATTGGGGGGTCTATTATCTGGAAAACCCTAGGTCCCAAACATTTTGGCTAACAGGTCCCATACCATGGAGGGGTCTAACGCCATCTAAAAAATAAGTGCTCTGTAAAGCTGCATATTTATTTTAATTTTATTTTCAGACCTTCACCTATTCATATTCCAGTCTTTTATTCAAATTAATGAATGGTTGCTGGGGAAATTTGGACCTTAGCAACCAGACTGTTGAAACTGCAAACTGGAGAGCTGCTTAATAAAAAAAATAACTCAAAACTACAAATATTAAAAAATGAAAACCAAATGAAAATTATCTCAGAATATACCTCTCTACATCATGCTAATGGAAAGGATTTCTGTATCGATTTTACAGGCTATTTTAGGGCTTAGCATTAGTGATGGGCAAATCTTTCCCGTTTCGAATGAAAAATCTGCAAAACTCATTGAAGTCAATGGGCATCAAAATAATTTTGACATGCGGCAAATTTTACGCTCTCAAATTGTCTGTGAGTATCTTGGCTAATATGTTTCATTCTTTACTAAATCTCTAATGTCCAGAATTTCAACTGATATGCAGTGTGTTCAATCTTTAATATGATTGATGGACAGACTGGATTAAATGACCTGTGAAACTGTTTCAGGCTTCTCCTCTTCTCCATCTGTCCATATAATAAATATCTTGAATATATATATATATATATATATATATATATATATATA
>CM044438.1:56120636-56162175 GCA_024363595.1 Xenopus borealis
TTTTTTTTTTTTTTTTTTTAAGATAATTATAACTTAAATCGTATCCATTAAAGGGCAATGGAGTTCTGGGAATTAAGGTGGGGGGGCTCCCCCTGCTGATTCAAAGTATGATGTTTCCCTGTAGAGCAGTTAGGGCACGTCTGAAGTTTCCTGTCCACAGCTGTCAGAGTAAGTAAAACGAAGGGGGAATTTCACTGCAAACAGTCAAGTTTATTATAAAAACAGTAGACATTTGTTTAAAGTATTTTGGACCTAGTTTTCTTTTTCATTAAAGAAAGTAAAAATGGGATTTTTTGCCTTTACATCCCCTTTAAGAGTGCTCAATATTTTCCTCTATATTTTATACTTTAAACAAGAAGTCTATGAAAGTTAAAATTTTAATAGCTGTTCGGGTATGGTAATAGGTGCTCAACAACCAGGCTGCATATTTGTGATTTGTTGACATACATTTCACTTTATTATCTGTAGAAGACAACACAATGAAGTAGAAAAGGGTTTCTAATCATAACTATCTTTAGCTCAAGAAACTTTATTTAATTGTAATGGGTAATCATGGGCAACCAGGGTTTGTTTTGACCCGGACAGCCAGGTTTTCAGAATGTTTGCCCAGGTCAATACAGTCTGCCTGGTTTTCCAAATAAGGAAAACCGGGCAGGATCCCCCTTGATTGACATAGCCCCACCCCGTGACAGCTCTAGTCCCACCTACAACGTCACCTTCCCTTCGCCGTTGTGTCACTGACGCACCCCTGTGAGGTCAATGTCCCACCCCCTCCCCAGATAGTTAGCCATGAAAAGGTGGCAACCCTATGGGCAAACTATGGCTCTCCATAATATTATTAAACTGCAGTCTTGTCATCTCTTGAACAGATCACAACTGAAAGGCAGCAGCTTTCTATTTACTGCTATGTTGAGATAATATGTATTATCGTATAAATCAAGTATGTATGTTTGAATAACCGTCCAGATTTTATGGTAATTACCGCAGCAACAATGTTCAGAACATTTTCTATCCATTTAACAAATTTATCATATCATGCAATTTAAATGTTTTGAAATGTGAAAATGTGATGTTTCTATGGCATCTAAAGATTATATTGCCCAATATAACATATTGACCTCTTATGAGAGATAATAACTAATAATCTTAAGAATTATGCCAATTTATCTGAATACCCAATGTGGAATTAATGGTATTTTTTTATAACAACTATTTTTTATAACTAGTTGCAGAAAAAATAACTCCTTATTATTGTTAATGGTTTGCAACTTTATTTTTCAAATATTAATTACCATCAGCAAAATGTATATAATAATTGGGCAAAATTAATGATTGTAGTTTAACATGTACCTTAAAGGAGATCTATGTCCTAACAATATGGCTAAATATGTCATATTTTTTATACTGAACTTGACAATGGGGTCGTTTACTAGTGATGGGCGAATTTATTTGCCTGTGGTTCGCGCGTCCGTTTTTGGACACTGGTGCCCATTGCCGGCATCCAAAAAAAACGAAAAATCCTTTTTTTGGACACCAGCAATGGGAGATGACGGATGCGCACGTCCAAAATGAGATGCAGCCGTAGTGAAATTCACGAGTGTCTATCTCCTGCGCTAGCAAATGGACACCTGCGCTCTTTAGTAAATTGGTGAAGTAACTAAATGACGTCACGCTGGTGAATTTTCGCTAGCGTTACTCACTTCACTCTTTAGTGAAGAGTCAAAGGTAAACAATAGTGATGGGCAAATCGGCGGCGTTTTGGTTAGGCTGAAAAAAGCATAAAAATGTTTTCTGCCACCTGGTTTCCCCCATACATTTTCTACCATATGGCACATTATTTAACTGTGGGCTTATGTGTAGGGCATTAAAACAACTCTATTGACTTTAGTAAGGTTCCCTTGGCATGTCTAGTTATCAGTGTAAATGTAATGTATTAGATGCACCATGTAATATAAATAGCTCCACTCCACTTTAAATTTCCCACCATATGTAAATTAGCCTGAGCGCAAGACCTCTAGTGAAGTTGCTCTAAGCAGAATTGAACACTAGCACAGCTTTGCTTTGATTTGCTCGCTATGGCGAAGTAACACTAGAGAAATTTCGCCAGCAGACGGCGCCTTGGACGCAATTTCACACTTAGGGGAATTAGAGTTGTCCCAGCGAATTTACGCCTGTCAAAGTGTTACGGTGGCTGCGAAGCTGTCACTGGCAAATTTGCACTCTTTATGGAATTTGCCCCCTAGAATGATGTAAAAAGTGCTATTCTGAGATCCTTTGTAATTGCTTTTCATTTTTTAATATTTGTGGTTTTTGATTTACTTAGCCTTTTATTCAGCAGTTCTTCAGTTTGCCGTTTCTGTAATCTGGTTGCTAGGGTGCAAATTATCCTAGCAACTATGCACTTATTTGAAAAAGAGACCAGAATATGACAAGGAGAGCCCTGAATAAAATGAGGAGTAATAAGTAGCAATTGCAATAAATATGTAGCCTTACGGAGCTTTTGTTTTTACAAGGAATTAGTTACCCCCATTTGAAAGCTGGAAAAAGTAAGCAAATAAATAAATCTCTAAAAATATAAATAATGAAGACCTATAGAAAATTTGCTTAGAATTGACCGTCACCATTCTATAACATACTAAAAGTTAACTCATAAGTGACCCAACCCTTTCATGCACCAGGTTCATCATCTCTATGGAGGTAGTGAACCAATCTAAAAATTTGTGCACTGGAGATCACCATATTGGATTTTGTCAGGAGTATCAGTGACAAGCAGGTCTGGACAGCAGAGAAGTTAAACTTTGGGGTTGTTGTAAGTTATCAAGCAGCAAGTTAGGCTGGTTTGCCATGTATTGTGGCACTTCTGAGCTGAGAATCTGAATTAATTACTTACCCTAACTATGACTATGAATATTTTCATTCATCCAGGTCATGGTTTATCTGATATAAATAATTCTAAAACAACTGGACTTGCTGAGTATTTATTGAAGACGTTTCACTACTCATCCGAGCAGCTTCTTCAGTTTAACTCATGCAACTCCTAGACACAGATATTACTTGTGTGAGTTGCATGAATGGATGTGTGAAATGTTCTGAAACAGCTTTGGTACTGATGTGAGAACAGCATTGTATGTAGCAGACAGGTGGTGGTGAAGGCCCCCGCCTCTATTCAGGGATGGTTTTTCTACCTTGACATGAATCGCTTCTTTCACGCCTCTTTCAAACCAGCGGTCTTCTTCTAGAAGAAGAGTTTATATACCGAGAACTTCAGTTGAACTGAAGAAGCTGCTCGGATGAGTAGTGAAACGTCTTCAATAATAACTCAGCAAGTCCAGTTGTTTTAGAATTACTTATATCAGATAACCCTAACTATATTCTTTATATATATACAGTATATTGAGAGTCAATCCCTAAATTCTGTGAGATCCCGTTTCTCAGTATCAGCAGAAAAGAAGACAGGGAGCTACTGTGCCATTTTGGAGGCTAGTTTCTTTACTGTTAAAGGGTTGTGGTAGCCTCAGCCTCAAAATCTCAAAACAATGTGCAGTATTTCGAGATGACTTTTGATCTAATCTTTAGTTTTCCTTTAAAACAGTTAAGAATTATTAAAATGATGGGTATATATTATAGTTTAGGGTAGAACTACACATTTGGGTTTGGTTCTGCTGCATCTGACGCTGGGCGTCAAAACAGATGTGATAAGTCAGATGCGACAGGAAGAAGGTAGTAATAGGAAGTCAGATGGTGCCGCAACAGTGATCCGACGCGATAATAGAAAGACAATAGAAAGAAATGCAATCAGCAAGGTTTTATATTTTATGTATAGAAATAGACAAGCAGACAAATAGAAAGACAGATATCTATATGCAGATGAATGATAGACTAAGGACAGTTAAAGAGAGAAAGACGATAGAGAGTCAATACAAATATAGAGAAATATAGAGATAAATAATTAGATAAACAGATAAACATGTAATTAAAATCTGCTTTACTCTCTCATTTCTGCAATTTAACGATGGCATAATTTGTAGGATATTCCCGAATAATACAATAATTAGAAAGTTAATAATGAAAATTGATTTGAATTCAGCTGTGGTATAATTGTTTTATTACCACAGGCTGCTATTATTATCATTATCAGTGAAATGCATGCTAAAATGAATGTAAATTATGCAGTGTGGTATATTTTCTGAAGTAATAATGTTGATCATAAAGCCCAATTATATAAACTTCAAGTTTTTTATGCTGTGCTTTGGAATTGTTTGCATTGTTTGTATATAACAGATAATAAATAATTCTGATTACACTAATTTGCACAAAATAATTGATGTTTCCAATAGGAAAAACAATATCATACAATAATTTAACAGCAACTAATAATATGGCATGGAAAAATCCCAAAGGTTTGTTAATATTTATATTATTATTTTTACTACTTATTTCTATCAACACAGGTATGGGATCCATTATCCAGAAACCCATCTCCTATAGACTCTATTTTAAGCAACGAATTATAATTTGTTTTAAATTATTTTCTTTTTCTCTGTAATAATAAAAAAAATAGCTTGTACTTGATGGTAAAAAAGCTGCCGGAATCCATATTGGTGGGAAAACAACCCAATTGGGTTTATATATATATACTGCATTTATGATATTTAACAGTGGTGATTCAAATTACAGAAAAATCCCTTACCCAGATAATAGATCTTAAATCTGTACTTTTATTTTGAAGCAAAGCTGAACCATACAAAAGTATATTTCATGTCTTATAATTTCTCATAGTTAAACATTAAGTCAGATACCATATGATATAAAACATTAAGCTATATTAGGTTGTCTATAGGCACAGTTAACCTTTAGAATGATGCACTGTAAGACATTTTATAATTGGTCTTTTTTTTATTATCTCTGATTTAAATGATTTATCTTTCATTCTGCAGCTCTCCTATCTGTTGGGTTGTAAGAGGTCTCTTTTACCCTAAAAAGTAGGCAGAAGTTTGAATAGTAGACTGACAATGAATAGGGGAGGGCCTGAGTAGTAAAGTAAATAATAATAGTAAATAATAATAATAAATTTCTAGTCAAATCTAGGCTTTCTGGTTGCCGCTCTGAGTGATCACTGATCAAATAGTAAGGTAAATTGTTTAAAAAAAATAAATTAAAGCCAATATCAGTTTAAAATGTAAAAATCAATATAAAATTGATTTTATGGTGTACTGCCCATTTAAAGCATCACAAAGGGAAACTGATATACCACTTTTGCCTCTACCAGCAGAATTAGCAAAACTGGGAAATGGAGAAGAGCTGATGCACACAGCCCAGGCCGGTGCAGGTATCAGCAGAAAACTGCACTTCCCCGGGGTTCTCCCAGCGAGTACCATGGAGAAAGCCTCTTCCTCTGTCTTCTTGAGGCTGCGCATGTGCAGTAGAGTAAAAAGCCAAACTTTAACGAAAAAGCCATCTATTTCATTCTACAGCGCGTCTGCCTCGGGAAATTTTGAAAAGAAGCAGCAAGAGGATCTCTCCGTGGTTCTCACTGAAAGAATCCAGGTGTTTAAATATCTGAAATATTACCTGAGGCATACAAGCTGGGCAGTCAATTACTTTCACTTTCCATTCAGCACTTCCTAGATATCTCACATATCCTTCTAAACCTCCGCCAGACTACCTGCGACCTGGACCCTGGCCCAACACAGTTCATGCTGAAATGCGCTAATCTGCTCAGGCCAACATTTCACAAGATAGTCAACTGTTCCTTGCAAGCGGGGAAGTTTCCTACCTGTCTGAAAGAAGCAATCATCAGGCCTTTACTCAAAAAACCATCCCTAGACCCAGATATTCTAAGCAACTACAGGCCTGTCTCAAACCTCCCCTTTCTGGGAAAAGTTATCGAGAAGGCTGCATATCTCCAACTTGAGGCCAGGCTCTCAACAAACAACATCTTTGACCCCCTACAATCTGGCTTCAAGAAGCACCACAGCTGTGAAACAGCCCTTGTCCAGATTTGCAATGACCTACTCATGGCCAGAGACAGGGGCGAGTGCTCCATCCTGATATTGCTTGATCTCTCAGCGGCTTTTGACACAGTCGACCATGAAATCTTGCTTAACAGACTGCAAGAGTACTGTGGCATTGACGGCTTAGTCCTCCAATGGTTCTCTTCCTTCCTGGCAGGCAGAACGGGTAGCCTTGGGGCCTTTCCAGTCCAACCCTGTACCACTAAAATATGGCGTGCCCCAGGGCTCAATATTATCCCCTTTGCTGTTTACCATATACATGCTGCCACTTGGGAAAATCATTCAAAAACATGGTCTGACATACCACTGCTATGCTGATGACACCCAGCTATATATGTCATTTAAACCCGACACGACAGATCCCATCCCAAAAATAAACTCATGCCTAGCTGAACTTCAGGAGTGGATGAACGAAAACTGTCTCAAACTAAATGCTGACAAGACTGAAGTTCTTGTCATCGGTGGCCAGCGCCTAACAGCAAAGCAGCGCCAGACACAGTCAATGCCACTGAGGTTAGGGACCTCAGATCTTGCTAGCTCCAACACTGTGCGCAGCTTGGGTTTACTAATTGATGGGGGATTAAACTTCAGGAGCCAAATTTCAGCTGTGGTGAAACATTCCTTCTATCACCTAAGGAATATTGCAAAAATTAAACACCTCATTCCTTCTGAGGTTCTTCCAACACTAGTTCATGCCTTTATCACATCACGACTGGACTATTGCAATGCCCTCTATGCAGGCCTTCCAAATAAAGACCTAAACCGCCTGCAGCTAGTACAGAATGCTGCCGCAAGACTGCTAACAAGCCAACCCCGCCATTGCCACATAACACCAATCCTTCGCTCACTACACTGGCTACCCATAAAATGGAGAATCCTTTTCAAAATTGGCATGCTGACATTCAAATCCCTACATGGCCTAGGACCCGGGTACCTGAAGGACTTGTTGCAACGACGTCACACCTCCCACAATCTTAGATCAAATGGATCCAATAATCTGACCACCCCCAGAGTCCAACTGAAAACCTTTGTATCCAGAGCTTTCTGTCATGCTGCCCCTACCCTGTGGAATGCCCTGCCAAACGGGATCAAGACAGCTCCAACCCTGGACACGTTTAAATCAAAACTGAAAAGCCATCTGTTTAGCCTGGCATTTATGGTCACATAACTTTTCCTCTGCACACATAGATATGTACAGAGATGAGACAAGCTTATGCGCTTTGGGTCCTACGGGAGAAAAGCGCTTTACAAATGTTGTTTGTTGTTGTTGTTGTAGATGTCACTGCCCTCCCCCTTCCCTCCTCACACTCTATAACTGTATAGGGCACTACGCAGGGGCATAAGGTCCTCCATTCTGGTTCATACACAAGATTTTGGGGGCGATATACTTGTCTTAATAACAGTGCCCACAAAATTGCTCCTGCCTGCTTGCTGGGATTGTGTATGTCCAAGACTGAAGGAAACAAAATGTAAATAATAGATGTAGTGTAAGTAAAAATTATTTTGCTAAACTAACATGATAGAAAATAATTTGGAATGATATCTTAGGGTGACAGGCCCCCTTTAATATATGCTTTTAAATGCTCCACCCTTAAAGGATCAAGTTGTATAACTTAACAAATAATCTAAAAGCATATAGTTGGCCCCTTTTATTGATATTGGGGGCATTGTCTTTAATTATCCTACCTGATAAAATATCTTGGTTACTTTGGGTTACAGGAGACTCAAAATTCAGAGGCTCTTACAGGACTAATCAGATGTCAAGAAGCTGATGGTTCTGCAAGGACCTTTGTCGTTCCATGAGTAAACAGTATTCAGTAAGTGATTAAAATCCCATTTTCTATGACATCAGATATCCATTTTGTTAGACTAGAAGAAATGCATATGGAATACATCAACTACAGTAAATGAGCCACACCAGTGTAGAGTTCCTATTTGTGATTATGAACTTACCCAGTAGTACCCGGTTAGAGAGCTTACAGCACTCTACAATTTGACAGATCATTTGTAAATCCTTAATCCATAATTAAATCTCTTGTAAATGTCACAACCATGTTACCTTCTGCAGGTTATATTAAGAAAAGGATGTGAGGTGGCATACCCAGATCCCAGAATCAGTCTTTGTCTGGGTGGGAGAACCATTGAATTATTCTTAGCTAATGCAAGTTTCAGTCACTCTAGTGACAAGAGTTTGGGATATATATATTAGGGATGCACCAAATCCGCTATTTCGGATTCAGCTGAACCCCTGAATCCTTACTGAAAGATTCGGCCAAATACCGAACCAAATCCGAACCCTAATTTGCATATGCAAATTATGGTTGGGAAGGGGAAAACATTTTTACTTCCTTGTTTTGTGCCAAAATGTCACATGATTTCCCTCCCTGGTCCTAATTTGCATATGCAAATTAGGATTCAGTTCAGCCAGGCAGAAGGATTCGGCTGAATCTGAATCCTGCTTAAAAAGGCTGAATCCTGGTCGAATCCTGGATTCGGTGCATCCCTAATATATATATATATATATATATATATATACATTTTTGTTTTCTTTCAGAGAAAATAACTCAAATCGAATATGATTTGAATTCAATTCAAATTTTCAGGGTCGATCCGATTCAGCCATGTTTGAAATTTTTTTATTTAATAATAAATTTGGATTGGTCAAACTTCAAGTTTGTGGGAGTTTATCGGTGTTTTATAAAACTCCCATGAACTCTAAATTCAACCCTTGATAAATCTGCTAAAACTAATTTTTTTCTCATATTTACCTCTCATTTACTAGAAACAAATTCAGCCTAACTACCATCCACAATTTTGGCTAACTAATAATTAAACTCGACATGGAGGTAAGGATGGAACAGGCACTGGTGATGTCTTTATGTAGGCTTACAATTTCAAAAACAAAATAGGAAAAATTACGTATTTTAACACAAAAAAATATAAAGAAGGCTAAGCCTTCACAATTAACAATGTCTAAGATCAAGATGTTTAGGGCAATTTAATTTTTTACTCACTAGGAAAAATACGTTTTAAAATCTGTTTATTTCTCCAAAAATAATTAATGTATTGAAGGAAAGAGAATTACAAATTTCATACAAATAGATCTAGAGTTAGCCATTTTTCATTGTGTGCCAAACTCAAGTAATCTAATTAACGTCTCAAAGAAATAATACTAATGCTAATGGTAGCAACATAATTATGTCTATCATCTTGGGATCTCCTTCTTCAGTAATTCCTGAGTATGGTCAGATGATTCTACATCTATTTATAGATCTGCAGACACCATGAGTTTCCAGAATTGGAGACAATACTGTTGATTTAATTACCATGTGTTGTGTATTCTGCTTTCTGTGAGGCAGATGTTATTACATATGTTGACATCTATCTGTCTGTTCACCAGGGAGTATCTAATTGAGAAACATAACGATCGTGTGAACTAATATATTGATTTGGCTAATGTGGTCAACTTTTTCCCCATGAACAATCAAACCTGCTAATCTGCTTTGACCCAATTGTCCGGAGTAATTATTGACATATGTAGAAGAATTTGAAAGACTTTCTGTAGGTAATGCATGTTCAGCATGGTGCACATAGCAAGTCTATTTGGAAGTAGATGCACATTACTATCCTTTATTTGTATGTTGCCAGCTGCACAGTGGCAAATGCATAAAACTTTTAACATGTTTCCCTATCAAGGAAGACAGCTTTGGACAGAGGAATTTGTGGCTATATTACTATAAAAACCAGAAGGTAGACTAAAGCAAGTTAAAAAGAACCAGAAAGCCTTCCAAAGAGCAGTAAATGCAGTGAAAGCCTTCTTAAGGAGAGGGTATTACATGCCACAAACTGAGCCTGCCTTAAAATTAAACATTTACTTAAAGTACCATGTATCACTACTCTGAATTATCCATTTGTCCTAACTCAGACTCCATATTTTGATATCTCGCTGTGAGAAACTCCCTGGTTTGGAACCAGGGACCTGTTATGTTGAGGATGCTGCTCCTGCCTGCTTGTGTGGTGGTGGCCTGGCTGTGATAAGATGCCTTTTTCCTTGCTGGCTCCCCGAAAGCTGCCTGTTCCTGTGCTAGCTCCCCAAAAGTTGTTTCTGTCCTTTCTCATACCTGCCATCCAGTCTTCAGCTTCTATGCCTGCCGTCCAGTCTTCAGCTCCAGTGTGTGCCGTCCAGTCTTCAGCTCCAGTGCCTGCTGTCCAGTCTTCAGCTCCAGTGCCTGCTGTCCAGTCTTCAGCTCCAGTGCCTGCCGTCCACTCTACAGCTACAGTGCCTGCTGTCCAGTCTTCATTTCCAGGGCCTGCTGTCCAGTCTTCATCTCCAGTGCCTGCCATCCAGTCGTCAACTCCAGTGCCAGCCCTCCTGTCTGCAGCACCAGTGCCAGCCCTCCCGTCTGCAGCTCCTGTGCCAGTGGTCCCATCTGCAGCTCCTCTGCCAGCGGTCCTGTCTGCAGCTTCTGTGCCAGCAGTCCCATCTGCAGCTCTGCCTCTGGGGACCATTCTGCAGTGCGTTCCAAACCTCAGAACAAAACTACCTCTAGACCTGCCTTTTTAACTACTAGATTTGGTGGTCCTGTAGCTCCAGATTCTACCAGTCCGGTGGCTGTGTGCAGTGGTCCTTCAACTGTAATGGGTGCCTGCAGTGGTCCTTCACCTGTAATGGTAGCCTGCGGTGGTCCTTCAACTATAATGAGTGCCTTGGCTGGTAGGGGCGATCCCAGGCACTTCGCCGCCTGAGGCGGCATTAAATTTGCCGCTCAGTTTTCCAGCACCATACAGGGGTGGGGGGGGTCCATGGCACTAGTGCAGAGCGCGCAAGTGCGTGCTCTGCACTAGAAGAGCCGAATTTCAAGGTTGAAAATGGAAATTCAGATCTTAGTTACCAGAAGCGGCAATTTTGTTGCACCTGGAAACCAGGGGGGGCGCTGCTGCCTGAGGCAAGTGCCTCAACTCGCCTCATTGGCGGAGCGCCCCTGTTAGCTGGTTCTTCTGCCTGCCGACTCTGGAGATCCACACGCTCTGACTGTTGACTCTGGTGATCCACCCGCTCTGGCTACTGACTTTGGTCATCCATCCACTCTGACTGCTGATTTTGGTGTTCCACCTGCTCTGGCTGCTGACACTGGCGATTCATTCGCTCTGGTCGCTGACTCTGGTGACTCATCTCTTGCTCACCAGATGCCTCTGGCAATGCTCCTGACCCTGGCAAGTCATCAGTTCTGGTCCTAGATGTTTCTCCAGATGGTCCTCCGGTTCCAGATGTTGTTCCAGGTGGTCCTCCGGTTCCAGATGTTGTTACAGGTGGTCCTCCGGTTCCTGTCCCTGGCGGCTCTTCAGATTTTTGAGATACTGGAATTAGACATTTTGATATATAAAATACATATTAAAAATCTTCTATTACCCGGAGGGCGATATGGATAAAGGGGGAGTAGTCTGAGGAACTCCCTGATTTTGAACCAGGGACCTGTTATGTTCCAGACACTGGTCCTCCTGCTTGTTCCACAGGATGCACTGTGGTGGTGGCCTGGCTGTGTGATAAGATACCTATTTCTTTGCTGCCTCCAGGCCAGCCTTCTTTGGTACACACCCCCTATCCAGCTGAGGGCAATTATGCATTTGAGCACTATTTAAGCCTGTTTCCCCAGCACCCTGTTGTGGATTATTGGCAAATTCACTAAATTGGGAAGTGGCAAAATTTCGCCATCGTGACGTCATTTTGCCACTTCGTAAATTTACTAACAGTGACCCTGGCGAAATCGCACTAGCAATCTAGATTGACTAGCATAACTTCGCACTCTAACGCCTGGCAAAGTTGCCCTAAGGCGAAGGGGGGAAAACTATGCAAATTTACTACGTTTTTCTTTTTTCTGAACATTACCTCCTTCGTCAGAGTTTACATAGCCAGGTCAAAGCAGGCGAAGTTCAATAGAGTAGATAGGAGTTAGTAAAAAAATTTGGAAAATTAGTCCCAAAATAGTTGAAAAATGCCCGTTTTTTTGGGTGATAGGCTGAAAAAGAGTGACATTCTTTTTTTTTAGGGTGCCCACCTTCCCCCCTACATTTGTAAACATTTGACACCTTATGGGCACATCATGTGTAGGGCATTAGAACACCTATAGTAATTTTATTAAGTTCCCCTGGGATTGAGTAGTGTTCTGTATGCACTGCAGCATTGACGTCCATTATAATTATAATTGCGGCTACCTTTCTCCTCCTGAGCGCAATTTCAGATTTTAGTGAATTAGCAGCAAAACTATGCCTGACGAAGTGCAGCGAAGTTTGGCAAAGGCAATGCTGGTGATACTTTGGAGGTACTGTAAGTAAATTTCCCCCCAAGCCTCATGACCTTGATATCCTGATTGTGTTCCTGAATCCTGTTTTCCTGTTCCTGATTATCCTGATAAATCGTGTCATTTTCCTTTCTTGGTTCCCCGCTCTGTTTCACATCTGCTCCCTGTTACTCTTGATTTTTTTGACTTAAGCCTGTTTTTGACTTTGCGTGAACTCTGCCCGTCCTGACTTTTGGCCTGTACCTGGACTTGTGTTTTTCTTCAAAGGTGTGTGCACATTCTTGTTTAATAAACACCTTTCAAATTACTCAGCACATTAGCTCATGTCTGTGAATCGTTACACTTGCCCTGATGTGATACAACTATATCAATTTATGCATTCTGAAAGTTTGGATTTATGGATCTGTCATATAACGCTGCATCTGTTACTAAGCCAGCAGTTCTAGATGCTTAACTGGCCCCAAGGGTATAATTTCGGGCTCAATTCTGGGGCTGCTGCCACTAGAGGCAGCTGCCCCGATGCCCCTCCCCCCCCCGCTCCGCTCTTCTAACTTGTAATGTCGGAGCGGGCCGAGGGGGGGCGGCATTAGATGAGCCTAATTGTGTGGCTTTTTGCCACCCCATGTAACTGGCCACTCTGTGCCGCCTGAGGCAAGGTTATCACCTTGCTTCATGGCCGGATAGGGTTGCCACCTTTTCTCCAAAAAAAATACTGGCCTTCCTATATATTTATCTTTTTTCCTATTATAAACATTGGGATCAACCATCAAAAATACCGGCCAGGCCAGTAAAATACCGGCCAGGTGGCAACCCTATGGCCAGAGCGGCCCTGACTATTTTAAATATTTTATGATTAGGGTGGATTTTCTAAGGGAATTCCTGTAGTACAGGGAATGTGAATACAGGTAGAAGACCTGGTATCCAGTATGATGTTTCTGTAATTTGGGTCTCCATACCTTAAGCCTGATAACAACAATGTACAATAAAACATTTAAAACATTAAGTAAACACAATAGGATTGATTAACACCAGCTAAATATCTTAGTTAAGATCAAGTACAAGCTACTGTTTTATTATTACAGTGAAAAAGGTAATCATGTTTGAAAATTTTAATTATTTATTTAAAATGGAGTCTATGGGGGAAATTCACTAAAGCGCGAAGCGTCTAACGCTAGCGCTAATTCTCAAATTCCCAAATTTGCTAATTCACTAACACCAATTCTGGCGAATTTTAGCTAGCACAACTTTGCACCCTTACCCCAGACGAAGGATCGTAATTAAGCAAATTCACTAAGATGACCATTTTCCTGATCGTTACCACTTATGTTAGACGTTACTTTGCCAGGTCAGACCTGGCGAAGTTCAATACAATAGATAGGAGTTTGAAAAAAAAAATTGGAAATTTTTTCTGTCCCAAAAAAACGCTGGCGTGTTTTACCTTTCTAGGGTGATAGTCTGAAAAAGAGCAAAAATTTTTTGGGGGGGTTACCCTCCTTCCCCCCTACATTTCCTAACATATGGCAACACAACTATACAGGGGGCACATGTAGGGTAATAGGACAACTTTATTTTTTTTATAAAAGGTTTTCTGGGCTTGTGTAGTGTAATGTAGTGGCTGTAACATATACTTCTATTATAACTTAAAGTTCCCGCCGTATGCAAATTAGGCTTCGCTAGCGTAAATTCGCTTTGCCTGGCAAAGTAACACTAGCACAACTACACTACCGTTCGCTGACCTTATCGTAACTTCGCACTTTAGTGAATTTGTGTATCGCTGGCGAAAATCCGCCTAGCGAAGTGCGGCGAACGTTAGCAGAGGCAACGCTAGCAAATTTTCGCTGCTTAGTGAATTTCCCCCTATGGGAGATGGCCTTCCAATAATTTGGAGCTTTCTGGATAACGGGAAATCAGTTCTCATATCTGTAATTTCTTTAACTACATGATATAACAATCAGGACCACTCCGCTGGACAAATTTAAGATATGGAAATAATAGATTATAATGGGTCAAATGCTAATATTTCTATCTTCCGTTGTCTACATTTACAACAATATCCTCAGTAAATTTTTCAGTCTTGGGGAGCCATTAAAGAACACTTTTAATATACAGTTATGGGATCTATTATTATGGCAACCCATTTTCAGGTACCTTGGAAATATTGTAGTGCTATATTCAGTCTAACTGCTAAGACATTTTTTTACCATCAACTAACATATCAGTGCTTCTGTTTACTAATTTCTGCTTACATAGCTACACAAAGAAAACAGATATTGGGAAAATGCAAAACAAATCTTTAAGAAGAGATTGAAATGCATCCTTGGATAGTTCAGTTCATATTAGAACATTTTATCAAAATCAAAGCACCTGGCCAGTGACTAGATGTTTACAGGTATTGGCACTCTTGGATATATGTATGTTTTGGAAATGTCTTCCCCTTTTTTTTTAAGCTTTTCTGGGTGGACACAATGATAGAGAGTCAAGCTTAAAATTAGAAAAATATAAGCCTCTAAGTGAAACAAACATTTATAATGTACCGCCTCAGCTTATCATGTTCTTACATCCCATCATTTATCATGCAAATAAGAGCAGGAAAATGTAAAGGAAACAAATTCTCCAGTATACTGAAACCCCTCTCAGGCAAGAGATAAGATTAAATATTAGGAGGACTGAAACAGAAAATTAGCTGCCTGTACAATAACTGGGAGGGGAAACTGTTTTATTTAGCCTGAAGGGATTTTTGTTGCAAACTGACTAAATTAAAATCCAGTCTATTAAATCCTGTATCATACAGGAAAATGGCTTTTCCATGCACTTTTAGATACATTTTCATTTATCTCATTTTACGCATGATTACAATTTTAATGAGAGTTGTGCAAAATTTCCAGGCTAATTTTAAATCTCCTTTCTCTATTTTCCACTTACTGCTTGCTGGATTAACATTTGTGATAAATTGTTGGACCAGAAAAGAGCATTACCAACCTGAAATAAATGAGTTCATTTTTGCAGCTCAAAAGTGGTAATGTGAGAAAATAACACACAATGTCTAATTATGCTATCTGCCAACTCATTTCAGAAAGAAAATTATTTGTTTCGTGTATTGGAGAGAGTTAGATTCTTTTTTTTTACATTTTATATAGACATCCCTTTGTAATTCACAGCAGAGAACTCACTTTTTGTTCAGTTTTTAAAATCTTATTTTTTCCAGACCACAGGGAAAAAAATAATTTTAATATTAATACATATTTACAGGAGACCAATTTGTATTTTATGCAAAATTATTTGAAGGTTTGCTGTTTGTTTATTTATAATCTTTAGAATTTAGCTTTATTTATAGCTGTTTCAAAAGGCAAAGCTGAAACAAACAATAATTTTGAAAGCCCGGTATCCTGCTTTCTTGACACCCGTGTGTGCAGTGCAAAAGTGTAAAGTGCAGGTGTCCCCAGTGAGTCCTACAACAAAGGACATGTGTCGCCCAGGAGTGCCAATCTGCAGCATTTGCCAGGTAGGCTTCTGTTTGACGCCATAGACATTCACAATTTTTGGGGGCCTGCAAGGTTTGTTTGGACCTTTGTGTATATGAAATGTTAGGGCTTATTTTGAATCTCAAGACATATAAAATGTATGTTTTTAAATGACTGGTAAAATGGGAGAGCCAGAGGTGCTGGCACTAGAGGGTAAATATGACATGAGTGGGTTGAAACATGGTTGAATGAGTCTTATGACTGGGCAGTTAATATTAGCAGCTATCCTTTGTTTTGGAGGGACAGAGACATTTGAAAGGAAGAGCGTTATGTCTGTTTGTTAGGCAGGATTTAAAAGTTAATACAAAGGAGGTAATCATAAAAAACGAGGGGGCTGAAGCCTGATGGGTGGAGTTCTTCACCAATTGAAAAGAGTCCAGTACATTTGTAGGAGTATGCTATAGACCGCCTAATGATAGTGAAGAGGAGAAGGCTAAGCTCCTGATACAAACAGAAAACGCTGCTAGTTTGGGGAAAGTAATGATAATGGGTGATGTTAATTACCCAGATAATGGTTGGAACAACAGTACTGCCACTACACTTAATTGGAACAAATTATAAGCTTGTTACATGACAATTATATGGCACAGGTTGTTGTAGAGCCAACCAGAAACCACGCTCTATTAGGTCTAGTGATCTCTAATGACATATAATGTATAGCAAATGTGCATGTTATTGAACCACTGGGTAATAGTGACCATAATGTGATCTCATTTAGTATTTGGTGCACAAAACAAATATACAATGGGGCAACAAAAATCCTGAATTTGAAAAAGGCACATATTAGCTCTTTAAGGGCTGCTCTTCAGAGCATATATTGGGGCATTATGTTTTCTGCTAAAAAAACACAGAAATGGTTGTCATTTAAAGTTATGTTACTGTTCTCCATTTATTCCCTTAAGAAGTAAATGTAGAAGCATTAAGAACTACCCTATGTGGAAGTAAAGAAGTTCATAGGAAACAAGAAGGTAATACCCAACGAAGTTACAGAGCATCATCCTTCACCTCTTCACCACTTCACATGCCTCTTTTCATTACTGTTGAAGCGTTGACTTTGTCAAAGGACTAAAAGTCTGGAGCAATAATGTAAACATTGTTTTCAGCCAAAAGGGTCTTTGTCCCACCCCCTCAGGAATACCATCATAGCCTCAAGAGCAATGGGATGTATATTGATACACAGGTTGTTGGCGAAGGCTAAATATTTTGTTTTAGGAAGTATGAATATTGCTAGGTAATATTAGGTAAAATAATACTGTAAGTATATTCCAAGTTAACAATTGGCAGTGAAAATATGAAGAAGAGTTTAATAAGTGGGAATTTTTGTTAATAAAACTGAAGTTTAACGGTATTGTTGGGGACTGTGGGCAAGCAAGCAAGTTCCCACAAATATCAAGAAATATTACAGATATAGAATCTGTTATCTAAAAATGTGTTATCCAGAAAGCTCTGAATTACTAAAGGCGGTCTCCCATAAGACTGCATTGTATCAAAATAATTCACTTTCCTTTTCCATTGTAATATTAAAACAGTATCTTATCCTTGATCCAAATTAAAATAGCAGTAATCCTTACTGGAAGCAAAACCATCCTATTTAAGGAGAAGGAAAGCTACAGAGGCATTTTATTGACAATAGATCATCTGCAATAGTGCAAGCTAGAATGCTATATTTTTTCTTTAGAATACCATATAAAAAGCTCCTCTAGAAGTTCTCTGTTTGTTTAGGATAGCAGCTGCAGTATTAGCTTGGTGTGACATCACTTCCTGCCTGAGTCTCTCCCTGCTCACTTATAGCTCTGGACTCAGATTACAGCAGAGAAGGGGGGAAGAGGAGCAAACTGAGCATGCTCCTGCCCAGGGCAAGGAGGTTTAAGCTGAAGGCAGGAAGTCTGATACAGAAGCCCATATGTACACGATAGAAGGAAATGCAGTGTTTCTTTTGACAGAGGATTCAGAGCAGCACTACTTTGAGGTTTTACTGGTGTACTTAGGTGGAACTTTCTGATAAGGCTTACTTAGTTTTAACCTTTCCTTATCCTTTAACGTGTACATAATTTTCTAGTAGACTTAAGATATGAAGATCCAAATTACAGAAAGATCTGTTAGAAAAAAATCAGGTCCAAATCATTCTGGATAACAGGTCCCATGCATGTAGTATATTAACAAATAACTCTACTCATAACTCTTTTTTAATCTTCTTTGTCATTTAACATTATGAACAAAACTAATTCCTAAGGCTTCTCAACAATAGCTTGATAGAATGTGGCATTAACTTTGAGCAAGAATCCAGAATTTCCATGGTATAGTATTTTATACCCTATTTGGAAGCAATTATCTGCATCTGTGGTTCCATATTTTCCTGAATAGTAGTTAATTGTTTAACATTTCAGTAGCGCCCTCCCATAACATTTGTAAATGCAGCCAACTGGGAATAAAATCCATACTCACTTTGAATTCTGAGCTCTAAGGGAAGCTTGTTTTAACCAAAAACATATGACACAGTTAACTCAGCTCCAACTGGCAATCAGCACATTGGGTTTCCTTTGAAGAACTTCTTTGTGCTTAAATGTATTTTAACAGGGGCTTAGTGGAATTGTTTCTGGAAACAAAAATTATTGCTGCTGAAATAATTATATTCATTTTTATTATATACTTTTTTTGCTTATTCAACCATTTTGAGCTTCCTGGATATTTCAAAATAGCTGGAACTGCAAAGTATATTTAAAATTTCCAGTGATTTACACATTTCTCTTTTTAACTACATTATGAAACTAAAGCTTTTAAAATAGGGGTTGCTTTAAAAAAAAAAAAAAAAAAAGAATACAAATTACTTGCCTCAGTAGTACCTTATTATTTATTAATTACAATGAAATTCTTAATATTCAAATCACTTGCACCATTTTCCCATAAACTAAAATGTTTCTCTTGTTTTAATAAAGAGAAATAGCAGTATCTAAAATAATGTAACATGTACCAAAAATTTGGCTTAAGGGAAAGTGTCTTTTATATATCAAACCTCAACTAATGTGCTAACATAATAGTTGTTAGAACAGTATCAGAAGGACAATGAAATGAAAAACCAGCTCTAGTATCTAAATACAATGGGTTACATGGTAACACTATTTAGTTTCAGTCTTAAGTAGACTGAATAAAAATAAAATGGGGTTATGTTATGGAGGAACAGGGCAGGCCATGTACTGGACAATACTGCACTCTCTGTATTAAAATGTATTTTACCCTAAAGAACCACCATTTGTTGCCTAATTATTTTCTGCAGCAAAAACCTTAGATGAATAGGAATGCTGGTCCATCCACTTCAGTAATGAAAAACAGTTTTACATTTCCCAGTATAAAATGACACATAGGGGCAAATTTACTATTATTCCCCAAAAATAATTTGTTTCTATTCAATATTCAATATTCGATTAGCATTCGATTTTCGAATGTTAATCGAATAGTTCTAGGCTACCTTTTATTCGATATTCAATCATTCGACGATCGAATACAAATTTATTCGATCAGTCGAATAAATCATTCGACTGAACGAATAAATCATTCGATCATTCAAATGATTCCTACAATTCGAACGATCAAACACTTCGATCGTAGGAATCCGATTCGATCAGGACTTAGCCTCAGAAGCCTATGGGAGTGCTCCCATAGGCTTCTATTGCAATTCGGTAAGTCCAATCTGCCGAAGTAGGCAAAAAAACGTAAAAATTAAAATCCTTCGCTGGTCGAATGATCGAATGATCGAATTTTCGTCCATTCGACTCTATTCAAATGTATTCGATCGTTCGAATACATAAAATAATACGTAAAAATCATTGTGCTTAAAAACAGATCACCACTTACTCTTCATACAACAGTGGAGGCCATTAAAGACACGCAACATTTTTAAGGCTATAATCTATGATCAGCAGTGAGTCTGCACTGGGTGTTGGTGTAATTTTCTGTGTGGGCATGGCCCAGTGTGTGTTTGGCAGTCTTTGACTTTGAAGTAGTCTTCTAATGTTTTGCCTGAATTGGGTGGCAGGAGGGTGGTTGAAGGGGGTAGCTATATGTCTATCCAATATCTTTTGCATCTCAGTTATTTTTTGAGTATTTATGCTTATATGTTCAATGGAGAATCAGTATTACACTCTGGTCAACCTTTATGCTCCCAATAACAACCAGATACAGTTTCTCTCCAAAACACTTACACAGTTATTGGAACATAAAAAAGGCAGATGCACTGTTGCTGGGGACATTAATACAGTACCAGATCCAATACAAGACACATATAAACCATTCACACGACTCACAAAGACTCACATTAGAGAAGCCAAAAAACTATGAGACCTTTTTCACAATCTAGCCCTAGTTGATGTGTGGACTTGATGCTCACGGACTGACAAACCTCAACCCTTATTACCAAAGCAAGGTGTCCAGTCTTGGTACTTAGACACAAACAGACAAAAAAGGCATATAATACATTGGAGACTTAATGACTCCATACTGTAAAACTCTGAAACACAAAAACAAATAGAACTGAAGATTAAGGAATATTTTCAGCATAACCAAACAACAGAGGTATGCCCCCAGTAAATTTGGCTAGCTCTTAAAGCTACTCTAAGAGGAGACCTAAAAGCAATATGAGTGAGGATATGAAAACAAAGAGATAGTAAACAAACTAAACTAGAACAAAAAATACAATTAGCAGAAAACAAATACTATTCCAACCCTACAAAAGAACTCCAAACTGAAATCCAAAATAATAAAAGGAAATTAAATTAAATCAAACAACTAGTTGTTTTCAGATAGATCACCAGAAATAATAACTTTTTCCAATTACTGTCTTCTCTATTTGTAACTGTTTTTCTAATATTAAAGGGTAAAGTGTCATTTTTCACCTTCTAAAGCAGCAACTGTTCTAAACTGATACATTTATTGGATACATTTCTTATCTTTGTCACTGCTGAGCAGAATCTCTGGGTTTCCCCTCTGGGTCTACTCCAGAGATGTTGCTGTGAAATGCATAAATTAAATTTTGCAAAATTGTATCAGTTTAGAGTCTGCACCTGAATTACTGAGCTGCCAGACTCAAACACCAGAAACACCAACATTCAACTTTAAACTTAGATTTTGGAAAAACAGTATATATATTGTATTATTTCAGAACAATGCAAATACAGCTCCCAAGGAGATTCTCCTAGAAGCTTCATATAAAGTTTAAATTGAGTGGAATTTGGAGCTGACCATTTTAATGTTCTACATTGTAAGAGATGCACTGGAAAACAGGTTGATGCAGTGTATGTTTCCCCTAGATTCCTGTCATATGTGTTCAACTTAAGTAAAAGCTGACTTACGAAGTCCTGGTGTTAATGGACAAAAGTCAGAGAATTCTTCATTCCAGGAGGCCGCTCCAGGGGAATTGAGTTCCTAGACAGGTAGCTGCATGGTGATTTGGCTGTAGCTGCACAGGGATTGGCTCCCTACGAAAAGGAGCTGGGTTTTCCAAACAGTGTGAGAGAACCTTGGAGAAAAGCAGGCTCTGCTGATCTCTGTTCTATCTGCCGTGTAAGTGTAGAAACCTTATACTGTGCATTTTCTTTGGAAGGGATTGGGGCGTAAGGCCCTTATCCTTGTTTAGTAAGGGAAGCATCTTTGTATTAGTTAAAGTTAGTAAAGTTCGTTTTTTTTTTTTGTTTTCTGTATTTTCTCACTCTGCAAAAGCCTCCAATAAACTGGCCAAAGACCAGTTATGCTCAATTGAACTGTCTGTGCCTCTGTTTTGGAGTGTAAGTGTCATGAAGACTCACCCTGGTGGTCTAGTGGTGGTGCGGCGGGGACGCCTGCCGCGCCATCAGCTGGGACGCCCGCCGCACCGTTCTCTGCCGGCATCCTCTTCTTAGTGTGCGCGCGGCGCGCACTTCCGGTATTGATAGGCGCACGTCATGACGCCAGCACGCAATGGCGCGAAATTCAAATAATTAAAGGGGTATTTAAAGGGGTTGTTGGAATTGCTTTTTGCCCGTGATAGGTTTATTCCTGGTGCCTGTATCTGTGCTTTAAAGAACAAGTAAACGTTTTTTTTTTCTATCTCTAAATTTGCTCTAAACAGCCCCTCAAATTAATGTACCTTAGTCCCTGCTGCAAGTCTGCTCTGGTTTCTGTGTTATCAGCAGCTTGTTTCCCCTTCTTCCTGGTGCAGAGTGAAGCCCCGCCCCTTAGCTTTCTGAGCTGTCCTTATCTCTGTGACTAGTCCTGGAGATCATTTGCATAATGTGACATAGCAGAGAGCAGTGTGTTTAGCACCTTTTGCTTGGGGAAACTAGCTTACTAATGCACACACTGGCTCCCTCTTCCTCTCTATTGTGGAACAGCAGCAAATGGACTGCTCAGTAAACTAAGGGGCTGGGCTTCACTCTGCACCAGGAAGAAGGGGAAACAAGCTGCTGATAACACAGAAACCAGAGCAGACTTGCAGCAGGGACTAAGGTACATTAATCTGGGGGGCTGTTTAGAGCAAATTTACAGAAAGAAAAAGAAAAACATTTACTTTTCTTTGAAGCTTCTGGTTGTTCCTGATTCCTGTTTTTGACCCTGCCTGGCTTTGACTATTCTGAATATCTGTATCCCGACCCGTGCCTGTTATTGACTACTGATTCTGCCTCATCCTTCTGATTGATTACCCGGTTTTGACCCTAGCCTGCCTGACGATCCTAGTTATCTGCCCGCCGCGACCCAGCCTGTTTGACCACGAACTTGCCTACTCCTATTTGTACCGTGACCATCGGCCTTAAAGACTATCTACAGTCGTGACCCATTGCTAGCCAGAACTCCTGCTCTGCACCTCTCGTATAAGTCGAGGTGGCATCTGAGTAAGCTGAGGGCTCCTCCCGAAGCCAAAGGCTGGTGAAGCACGAGCCGAGACCAGGGTGCTTGACACTTGTTCTGGTATTGGGTGCCGACCGTGACAGTAAGGAAGTGTACACAAAGGTCTATTCGCCAGTGAGACCACGGTCCAACTACTTGAAATTGCTACAACATATATCGCTGAAAATGTGTCTCAATTAGTGATGTGTTGGTTGACAAAAAGGCTGCCAACCTATAGTTCCTTATTTACCCCTGAATTACAATTCTTTTATAATTTTCCTGATAATACGTACAATATTTGTTTGTTTTATTTACAGTTCAGTTTTATCACAAAAGTAAAAATTAGAGTATGGATTCGGCTTCTGTATTCAGATTCGTTTGTGAAGAATTTCATATTCAAACTAATTTTAATAGTATATAGCTAATAAAAAGGAAGTTACTTTTTTGCATATCAGTTTTTAATTATTGGAACAGGGCATCAATCAATTCTACAGTTATTAAAGATTAATTGTATAATTATTGTAATCTGGAATATATTTAATTGCAAATGAAAAAATATGTTATTATGAACCACCCATAAAATTACATTGTGGAAGCTGTACATACATAATATCATGGATTTTTTGGTATTAATAATGTCGGAATTTGCAGATTGTAATAACAAAGAAAATAAGAAATGTGCAGTTTGGCACCCTGCTTACAGTATATGGTGTAAAAAAAGCAAGTAGTTAATCTATGGAACAAATGTGGTGTTTAGGAGTGGAAAATTAATACTATAATGATACAAGACAGAATTTGTTATATGAACTAGTTTCATGGTATTTAATCGTGTTTATTACTTGCACATGTTAAAGAAACTAAAAGGAGAGTATTTCAGCTCTGGCACCATGTAAGATTATCAGTATGTAATTATTTCAGTCAGAAACTATGAATGGACCTGACTAAAGTAATGAGGTAAAATAAGTCTCCTAGGCAGAGATGTTCCTAGGCAAGCAGGTCTTTTTCACTGTTCAGGGAGAATAAAATGCACCCCCATATTTTCTTGAAACCACTACCAAACCCATTTGCAATTTTTTACTGTATTTAGCAATAAATGTACTCTAAAAAAAAATCTGGTGCAGGAAAAAAAATGCATCATACAATTTTTTGCCGAATTATTGCCGAAAACCACAAATTATTTGGATTAATGTATGAAACCAATTGTAAATGGGACATCTGTCATTGACTTCTACATGAACTTGGCAAGTTTGAAATTGCATTCTTTTTTATTCTGACTTTTAACACCATCTGGGTTTAATAAATTTAATTTTAAAATTTGAGGGTTTTTTCCTATGAAAAAATTGTGTTTTTCCCCTTTAGTTTAGTAAATAACCAACTTCATGTGAGAAGTCCATGGCAGTTTTGGGTCTAGATTTATAAATGTGGAAACGTGAATTGTTTAAAAGATACTTTTACCCTGTAAATTGCTGTAAATCTGTGAACCTTTATGGATCATATACCCGGGGCCGCGCCTGCCATGAGGCAAGGTGAGATGTATGAGCCTGTTAATAAAGCACTCTTATACCCTCCTCATCCTCGGCTACCAAACATAACAAATGGCGACAAGGATGTCTTTTCTACCTCTGCAGCAGCCTGCAGCTTTTCTTCCAACCCCTGGTGACCCTACCATACCTTTTACTGCTTGGATCCGTATGTTTGATAATTATATTATTGCTGCCAAGGGGAGATTTCGGCGCCAGAAAGCGTGCTTTACTTATTCACTGCCTGGGAGCAGAGGGACCTATGCATATTCTATACATTACCATTACCTGATGAGACTTATGAAACGGCTCTTACTGCTATAAAGAACTTTTTTGTGCCAAGAGTAAATATGGTTGCTGAAAGATATAAATTCCGCCAACATGGACAGCATAATGGCGAATCCACAGAACAATTTGTAGCTGCTTTGAGAGAGCTGGTTGTTACCTGTGAGTTTGGGACTCCAACAGATGAAATGCTAAGAGACCAAATAGTGGGGGAACAAAACTCACATTGCTGCTCCTGGAGCAGGATTTAACCCTTGCAAAGGCTATTACAGTTCCTAGCCAAATTGAAACAGCAGTGGCAGAGGCTAAAACTCTCAGTCAGGGAACTGCTGGGAATGTAAAGACTGTGAATCCAGTACTGTGGCCTAATAGTAGCCTAATAATGCACTAAAGATGTTCATGAAGTCTGATGTTCATGAAGATGTACTGCAAATGTTACAGTATTAAGTGTGGATAATGCTGGTACATTTATTCCAGACACGTTTACAGTATATGCACTGTCAATGTCAGTACTGCTTCTGCTGCCAAGGGACACTCCATTAACCTGATGCTTGATACAGGTTCAGCTGTTTCTATACTACCAAAGGATATTTTCTTGAAATACTTTGCCAAACATACGCTTGTTGCACCTGCCCTGAGACTGGTTAGTTACTTAAAGGATCCAATCACTGTGCTTGGTTGCTTGCCATTGACTGTACAATTTGAATTAAATACTGAAAAATGTGACTTTTACATTGTGAATAAAGGTACTGCTATACTAGGAAGGGATCTCTTTGCTGCATTAAACCTACAATTAGTTTATGGTCTCATTACTACAGCACCAGTGCCTGTCACACAGCCTGTGTCTAAAATTTCACCAGAAAGCAACACATCACTGGGCTGTGCAAAGAAAAACAGTACAGAGAGAAAACAGTACACCAGAAATTGAGGCAATTGCCCTACTCTGTAAGTGAGGCTGTCTCACAGGAACTACATAACCACAAAGCAACATGCCATGGAACAATCCAATCATCTCCAGCTGAATTATTACATGGCAGACAGATGCGCACTAAATTACATGTTGCAGATATCAAACTACCACAAAATACTGTGCCTACAAAATCATCTACTGCTGACATTGCGAAACATCACTTTCAGCCTGGATCTTTAGTCAGTATTAAGAAACCAGGAATACTGAAACAAGGACAATCTAAATTTACTACCACTTGAAGTGAGATGCCAGCAAGGACCATACACATATGAACTGTCTGATGGACACATATGGAATGCAAGTCATTTTGCTCCTGTTAGATATGACTTTGTAGAAGCTACATTTGATGAAGGACATTTTCCTACTCCTGATGCCAACTGCAATAGGCCTGAAGAAAGTGAACCTATAAGGCATACTGAGAGAATCAGAAAACTACCTGCATGGACAAAGGACTATGTGATGTGAATAATGTATATTTTTGCTTTAAGATGCATTGTTGTTATTACATCTGCCCAAATGCTTCCCTACTATAGGGGGAATATGTGGTGTTTATAAAAATGGCCTGCGGGTGTCACTGTGCACAGGACTTGTACTGTGCATACACAGGACTTTCTGTATAGCTTGCAAGTGAAATAAGTTACTTTTGTTGTGTAAGGCCTGTAATAAAGCACCGTTATACTCTCCTCATACCCGGCTACCAAACATAACAATCCTGTAAACTATTGATTATAAAAGGTAAACCATTTTTTTAAAGTTAGTGTAACGCTAATTTGGGCTAAGCAGACCACAAATAGTTAATGTCCAACTAGTGATAGGAGCATGTGTTACATTGGACTCACACTGCAGGCTAGGGCCTTCGCTAAGTGGAAGCATTCCCTTTACGGTGCAACTACAACATTCAGACTACTGTGCATACAAAAAATGATTGGGTGCCAGGAGGTTCTTATGATGCAAACAAAGAACTGTGTTTATTAGTCATAGACAATGTCCCCAGAGTTACACTAGTACACAGATAAGGTTTGGCACATGACACTCATATCAGGTAATAGGTAACACAGCTGAGGAAAACGATTCCATTAGCCAGGAAGTTGTCAGGTAGCAGCCTCTACCCTACAGTCCCTCTCCACTGAGTTCCCTGCACTCAGGCATTTAAAAAGCCTATGGGAAGCTACTCCCTCCTTCAAATCCGTGTTGGAGCTTCAGCTGCTCTTTCTGCATACACTATCTACCTTTCTCTCCTAGAGAGACTATTACAACGCAAAGAGGAAGCTGCCACTCCTTTCCCAGAACTATACCAGATTGAAGCTGGATGTGGTCACAGCGCCACCTGACCAATAGCAGGGGATATGTAAATAGGAATTAGATACAAAGGCTTCTGCCTAGTAGCATTGAAAGTGTGATCTCTTTAACTTATCAAGTTGTCTTGAGATAGCAATAACTTACAACCTCAGGAATGTCAGCAGACAGTTGAGCTCAATCAGTATGGCACCTTGAAGACCGCTGAGAAGTTTATTTCAAACTGTGAGGATCTTGACAGTGAACATCTGATAGGTCAAAAGATTATAATATGATCCACACTAGCAATATAGATGCAGTTAAAATGAAGCCTAGCATATACTACGGGACAAGTGGAGTAAACCAAACAGACTGAGTTCAGTGTGGATAACAGGAGGGGAAATGGGACATAACAAGGAAAAGCAAACCATGAGACAAATGATGCATGTGTAGCCTGACACTTTGGCAGTATCACATAAATCACAGAATTTGAAACCAGGGTAATCCCTCCCTTTCTTGTTAAAAATCAATTAATAAGGTTGACCCAACCTCCTTGTATAATTTAGAGTACACTTTTGCAGGGTACTAGTGATCATACCATTTCCTATACCATGTATACTTATATGCTGGCTGATCTATAGTTTTTACAGTTACAAACAAATATATAGGATATGTTTTAAGTGACTAAAAATTATAATCAATCCCATAAATATAATCAGCCTAGTGTAACACAAATGCAATCAAATTTAGTATGTTAAAACCACCACAGATACTAGACATCTCATCTCCAATATAATCCCCTTCACTACTACGAATATACTTAAAGTATCATATATAACTAACTCATTCTCAGCAAGGCCCAGGCCTAATGGAATTCAGATATAGCATGTAAAATCAAACAATCTAAAAAAATGCTCTGTAAGGCTACACTTTTACTGTTATTGCTACTTTTTATTGTTTATTTTTCTGTTTAAGCCCTCTCCTATTCATTTTGCAGTCTCTTATTCAAATCAATGCATAGATGGACCATAGCAAGCCGATTACTGAAACTGCAAACTGGACAGCTGCTGAATAAAAAGCTAAATAAAACCAATTGCAAATTGTCTCAGAATAGAACATTATCATTTCTACATCATAATAAACGTTAATTTAAAGGTGAATAACACCTTTAATTCACTGAATACAGATTGAATTGCAACTTTGATAGCAGACTAACAAGGCATTTCTAATAAACATCCTTAATGAAAGGATTTCTGATTTCCTGCAGTTTAATTTTCTTGCAGATCATTTTCAGGCATTACACATTCAAAGTAATGTTACAGTAATATGGAACATTTCTGAATGTTCAAAGGCCAAAAAATAATAGAATAAACTTCTAGAACAGCACAAATTGCAACAGAAGAGACAGATGCCGTAACATTTTGAACTTGAATTTATCATGGTAAATTATACTAATCATCTATAATCAGATTCCTTTTTCTGAAAGCTAATTAGTCAAAGTTGCCAATGAAATAAGACTTCACAAGACATCATTATAACATCTAAATTATCGCATGAAAGCATTTCAGATACTTCCCTGTCAGACAGAGAAACAGAATGACAGACCATAACTCTAATTATCTACTTTATCTATCCATTAATTAGGTGTAAGGGAATGTAAAACTTTTATTCACGTTCACGTTCACTCAGTAAACAAGTCACAAATACTTCATTCAGTTTAAGGTCAACAGCAAGTGGTCAAAAAATAAATAATGCTTAAAGGAGAAGTCAACCCAAGTGCTAAAATCCCTTCCCCCTCCCCTGTGTTGCCCCCCTCCCTCCTCCCCCCTCAGCCTACCTCCCCCCGGGCAAATGGCCCTAAGTTGCTACTTACTCCTCAACGCAGGTCCTGTCTACAGAGTCCACAAGTGCAATCTTCTCCCTTACGGTCTTCTTCCTGGATCCATCTGCATCTTCTGGCACATGCGCAGTAGGAGGCATTTTCCGGTTCAGCTCTACTGCGCATGCACCGAAAGTCACAAAGTGAAAATGGAAAACTTTGTGACTTTCGGCGCATGCACAGTAGAGCTGATCCGGCATATGCCTCCTACTGTGCATGCACCAGAAGACACCGATGGATCCAGGAAGAAGATCACACAGGAGAAGATGGTGCCTGTGAACTCCGTGGACAGGACCTGAGCCGAGGGGTAAGTAGCAACTTAGGGAATTTGCCCGGGGGGAGGAGTGAGGTGGGGCAACACAGGGGAGGGGGGAGGAATTTTAGTGCCAATTGGGGTTGCCTTCTCCTTTAAAGCAACCATTTGCATTTGACTGTTTGTTTGACAGTCCTCCTGAGATGGAGATACCCAGAACTGCTGGAAACTTTTACTTAATGGTAAGGCAAGAAGGCAACGATGAGTCTGATGAGAGTAACAAATCATCATTAGGTCAACTGAATCTTCACAATTAGCTTCTAAAATGCACACAGGCACAGAGGGCATGTGAGAGGATGTGCCAACATTAGGACTCACAGAATTATTGAGCAATTTGCAAATAAATTATAACCAGTTACATTTTCCAGTAAACGTACTGTTCAGGATGCCTGAAGGTTAAGAGCTGTAAGAGGCAAACTGGTTTAATATGTACGTTGAAGAAGAACTTGAGAGGAATGTAAAAAAAAACAGACATAGAGATAGAGAATTCAGTGCGCTACAGGAGTCATAAGTTGCATTTGGAAAGAAGAAGGCAAGGATTGTACTGTAATTAAAATGATTTCATTACCACGTTGTCTGTCCTGCTGTCAGGTCAAAGTGAAGATCCACATGTAGGCTAATTTCATACAGGCTATGTATAGTTGTCTGCAAGTATATTCATATGAAAAAGTTTGGGAACACCTCTCTGCCTGCATAATAACTAATGCACTTTCAACAAAAAGACAGTGGTATTAGGGTGTTTCCTGAAAAATTATTTTAGTGAAGCAGTATGAAATTAAATGTGAAAAAATTTCAAAAATGTGGGTACCCTTGTAATTTTGCTCATTTGAATGCATGTAACTGCTCAATACTGATTACTGAAAAAACCAAATTGGTTGGATTAGCTAGTTAAGCCTTGAACTTCATAGGCATGTGTGTCCAATCATGAGAAAAGGTATTTATGGTGGCCAATTGCAAGTTGCGCTTCTGTTTGACTCTCCTCTGAAGACGCGAAAGCATGGGATCCTCAAAGCAACTCTCTGAAAACAAAGATTGTTCAGTATCGTGGTTTAGGTCAGGAGAAGGCTACAAAAAGCTATCTCAGAGGTTTAAACTGTCAGTTTCAACTGCAAGGGATGTAATCAGGAAATGGAAGGCCACAGACACAGTTGCTGTAAAACCCAGTTCTGGCAGGTCAACAAAAATTCAGGAGCAGCATATGCGGAGGATTGTGAGAATTGTTGTGTTTGGTAGCCGAGGATAAGGAGAGTATAACAGTGCTTTATTAGCAGGTCATGCAGCCCTTACATAACAGCATTAAGACTTACTTTCACTTTCAAGTTGTACAGAAAGTACTATGTATGCACAGTGCCACCTGCAGGCCATTTGTATAAACACCACAAGAATGGTTTTTCATATGACTATAATAATGTCAGTATCACTTTAAGAATCAATTGCTAAGACATGTCCTGCTTTTCATTTTGTTCGGTACCTTGTGCCTAAACCTCTGTTGATCTGTTCCAAGATTTAACTTTGGGTCTTGCTGAGGTGTAACATTTGAAATGACAACCCAAGTCATAGTTGTAACCTGGAATATGTAAATTCATTAAATCAAATATTAGAAGTCAGGAAAGTGAGGAACGTGCAGTCTACGGTCCCAATTAAATGAAAGGTTTCACCTACTAGAGTTACTTAGAAAATGCCATAAAAAACAGGTGCCTGCTGCCATTTTGACCCATAACATAAGATCTATGACATTTTTCCATTTAAGTAACAAGTTCCTCTGTACTGGAGGAATAACTAATACTTAGCTATTTTAAAAATGGAAAATACATTTAAAAGTGTGACATCCTGGTGGGATTCAACGTCTGCCACTAGAAACTGTAAATGCATGAAATGCAGTTTCATTGGGGAGTTCTGAAGAAGAAATGTAGAAAGTTAATCAAAGTGGAATGTGATATAGACATCAACTAGAGTATTTCCCATCATCAATGTGGGGAAGTTGGCACTTTAATTCATACTTTTTGGTCTTGCATCACACTGCAAACTCTTTGGGATGGCATAAAGGACCTACTAACCAAACTAACAGCCCAGACCCTCCCCAGGGATCTTTTGACCTATCTGATGGATAGGCCGTTCCCTCAACTCCCCAAGCAGTCCCAGGCCCTGCCTAATCAAATCTTAACAGCCACAAGACTGACCATAGCAGCTAAATGGAAAACATTGGAAGCCACAACCCTATCCGAAGTAATAGCCCGGGTTAACAGCAACCCAAAATTTGAAGAAAGGATAGCCTTCTTACAAAACAAATCCCCATAATATCTGAAGATCCGGTCTGCTTGAGGGTCTGGCAATATAAAACTTTATACTCAAAGGTGAAAGACTTTGAAATGTCATTTATGCAAACAATGTCAAAATACAACTAATCTATGCTAGAGTTTCAAGGCTAAATGTTAAATGTAAATGCTTATGTTTCTGGTTCTGTTCCTTATATTCTTAACATCTCCCCCACCCACCTACCTTTTCCTCTCTGACTACCCTCCTCCCTCTCTTACCACATATGCACCACGTATGCCCCCCTTCTAAACCCAACCTTTACCTACTTTTTCTTTCCTCACCAAATTCTCATATTTAACAGAGCCTCAAGAAATGCTTAACTGCTTGATTTCTCACTATGATATATGTCTATTAATGTAAATCTATGCCAATCTCTTCCTGTATGGCTCATGAATATGTACCATTTTTCTCTTTATATTCACTAAATTAAAAAAATATAAGAATATTTCTCTTTATTACACTGTATCTCTCCAGTATTTATAAAGTACCCACATTTTGCTGTATAGTAATTAAAAAGATGAATATCCAGTATAGAGTTTAAAGATGTACATATATAAATTTAGGTGGAAACAAACGATAGTTGGAGCTTTGCAGATGAGAACATATATGGGTAGGTTGGATGCAACTGACAAACAACAGTTAAACAAGAGGAATCTGGGTTACGTTCTCTACAAATGTCAATTTTATTACCATATTTTAATGACATGACACTTGATTAAGTTTTTATGATGCAGCTCTAGAGACCCTATACATGTGCATTACACAATGTCACACTTATTGTTTCATGAATGAAGAAAGGACTTTAACAGATGGTATAGGCGGGACTCGTATTCAGCATAGTTAAAGTTTCCGTACATTCTGTATCTTAAATAAATGCATACATATACTGTATATGATTAACAAGACACACAATTTAGGAGTGATAAGGGGCTGCTAATTAGAAAGCCACTAAATTTTCTCTGGGATCTATTCTGAGTGGGTTTTTGACCATTGCACCAAAAATTAAAGGGATATAAAGATACTGTTTCAGATCCATTAAACAACATCAAATCAGAGCCCCAACATTATATGAACAGGCAAGGCTCAGAAATACATTGTCATTCCTGCCAACATAATGAAATAAAATTGCCAAAAGTTACCAGTCTCGTTTTAAAGAGGATCAGGCTCTGGTCCCTTCTTTCTATGGACTACCACTTTCATTACCCATATATGTGGTTAGAATTAGGAAGGAGTAAAACATCAGGAAATGGTTTCTCATGCATTGGAGTAACACTGTTATGTAATTTCCTACTGCACTGGACACATGTAACATAAAACAAGCCAGAATATTGAAAAATGTGTTCAAGGCTTTAGACTTAGAATTATATGACATTAAAATATTATTTGTTTGACCAATTTATTCAATTGGATAGGCCCATCCATACAGGTCATAATCACCCCAGCAAAGGCAAGAGGTCCTCAAGAAAATTGACAGTGTGTGCATTAAGTACTTAAAAATACCCTCCCCTTTAAACATAACAGGGATTATTTATCCACATATTGCAATATATTTAAGCTAGCCATCAAACACTAAAAAAAAGGGTTGTGGGTGCACTCCTAAGGCCATATAAAAACATAATAAGTACAATAATCCCCTGTCTAAATATTCCAATGAATTTGCAAGTGCATATGATAAAAGCTGCATAAGCAGGTGGCTGGGGAGGATCTAGCCCACAGATTGAAACCAAGTTTCAGGAGATTTATACTCCAAAGCAGACCGGTATTTGACCGTTTATAATTCAACCACAGGTAAACAAGTTAGGGACCGCCATGTGGGGTTTACCTTGACGTGGTATGGTGGCTTATCAACTTTATGATCATAACTTTGTAACAAAAAACCCTGTTTTTCCTTTTTAAATATATGCACTTGCAAATTCATTGGAATATTTAGACAGGGGATTATTGTACTTAATTATATTTTTATATGGCCTTAGGAGTGCACCCACAACCCTTTTTTTTTGTATTAGCCATCAAACACTCCCTGTTTTATCCAAACGGGGTGTCATTTTTTTAGTAGCATCGTCCAATTAAAAAATAGAAAGCAATTTTTAGCTGGAACGGAAATATATATTAAAATGGCAATATACTTACTATATAAAAGATGAAACTACCATAGAGACCAGTGTAACAATGGTAGAGCATTGCTGAGTTTATTTAGATTTTATCTCCTATAGAGAGAAAGTAAAATACCTTAAAGGCAAACCAGTACCACTTCCAACTGATATGCACACATACATTAATCAAAATATAGCTTATATGACAGGTAATGTTGTGCATCTATGTTCAGGTCCATCTATGTTGTGCATCTATGTTTGTTAATCCAAATGATTGCTTTTCACTTGTAATATTATGAGTTTGTCACCTCCCCATCTTAGGGATGCAATTCAGTCAATTAACATGAAATGTAGTGGATTTCCATCATGTTGTAAATTACACAAGGATGAGCTGGAAATAGTCAAAATAGCCATTCTTTTTTAAGGAGGGTGCATGCTGAGTGTTTTCTTTAACTCTGCAGAGTAGAATGCTGGTACCACCTGCAGCCCTTTTATCTCCATGCACTGCCAAGCGATGCAATAATTAGCTCCATTGTTAAAATAGAACTAAACCCTAAAAGTGAATATGGCTAGAAATGTTCTATTTTATATACTGAATTTATTGACTCAGCCTAAAGGTTCAGCATCTCTATAGTAGTAATTATCCATGCCTTTAAAGCTGTGACAGGAGTTTCCTATTGGATTTTGTTAGGAGTGCCTGTGACACGCACATGCTCAGTGTGCTTTGAGCAGCTGCGGAGAAGCTAAACTTAGGGGACATTGCAAATCATCCAGCAGAAAATTACTTTTGTCTTTCATAAAAGATGAATCTCCGGGCTGATGATTAAATTCTGATGCTAATTGTACTGGTTTCTGAGCTGCCATGTACCAGTAATCTGAATTATTTACTAATCAGCCTTATATTGTGATATTTCTATTCTATGTGTACTGTATATTGTGAATTGGTCCCTAAGTTCAGTAAGTGACAACAGCACAGAGCATGTGAATCAGCAGAAAAGAAGATGGGGAGCTACTGGGACATCTTTGGAGACACAGATCTTTACTGCTAAAGGGCTGTGGTTGCCTTGGGCTGGTAGAGAAGCCCAAAATATGTACAACATTTCTAGCGTACTTTATTAGTTACACATTAGTTCTCCTTTAACATGTCCTAAGAAAGATGTATAAAATGATCAGGAATGCATTTATCATCTGCATGTTCTCTGCTGGCAACAGTCACAGTATTATGAATCATGCCATACATGTGCTTGGCTGCTACCTGTAGCTACTGCTCAGTACAGAGTAAACTTTAAAATTATACTGGCAGATAGCACTAGCCACATGGACTCTGTGCTCAGCATTTAAATCTTTGAGCAGGCAAAATAAAATTAGTATACACTTGGTTGCTAGATGGCAGCTAACCATATGGTGGCCATGGATAGGAAACCTAAAAGCTTTTGGCATGGGGGTAGCCCATAACCTGTAACCTATATACACAGGTGAAAAGAAAGGATGAACATTTTTGACCTGTCAAGTGAGAGATGAGATGTTACCCCTGTGCTGGGAAATATTGTACTATGTTTTACCACCATGAAGGACTGCCACAATACTTTTTAATTGTTTGATTCACCATATTCACCATTTGTTCCATTTCAAGTAAAGGCCAGCAGAATAACTGGACACAAGTAAAGTAATCTCACGAAAGGCAGAAATAAAACACAAAACATGCTTTTTTTTTATATGTATTATTTAATTGCCTGTAGAATTCCAAAGCAACTCACAAAAAGAAAGAGACCTTTTTATATTACTAGTAGGTAACATTAAGAAAATGCATTTATTTGATTTGCTTTCTAGTTTTAGATGAAATATAGAAAAGATGGGAAAATGAAACACATTTCCGTTTAAAAATCTCAGTATAAAACTGCAATTAATTGCTTAAAGCCTGGCCCATAAACATTACCATTCCATGTCTTTGTAAAATAAATTGAATCATCCTTTTAAATGTAACCATGCTTTGTGCTTCACAGCAGTCCAAAAAGATCTCAAATAACAGCAAGACTCTCAAAATCCCTACTGAGTTATAAATTACCAGTCTGCAAATTTAAGGGAAAAAAAATCTTTTGCTTGGGAAAGATGAGTTATGGCTTCATATGCACGAGGGCCTCGCATACAGGTACAGGAGGCGGCCATTCTCTGGTTCTTCCTGCTGCTCAACCACATAGTATTTCTCTGCATGCCTTAAAATACATTTCTCTAACCAATTTCTAATTCTAAATACACAAAAACAAAATACACAAAATATATCTATGCTATGGGGCACATTTACTAAGGATTGAATTCGAGGGTTAATCAACCCTCAAATTCGACCATCGAATTTGAAGGGTTATAATGAGTTTCGATCGGATATAAAAAATTTGATCGAATGATCAAATCATTCAAATCGAACTATTCAAACGATTTTAACCATTTGATCAAATTTTTTTTTATCTCTATACAAAAATAGGGACTTATCCACCACTGCAGTATTCAGTGCACAATATATGTTAGGCACTATAGTCAACACCAATATTCTTAATTAAAAGGGCAATATTTATTACACACCATGCCACCCAAAAGTTTAAAAACATTTAAAATAAAGCAGCGCTGCAATAGGGCTAGGAGGTCCTCTGATGCGTCCTATATATCTATTATATCAGAATATATATATATATATTCAAGTGGCCCCTGCAGATGGCCTTAAACAAATTTGTCCATAACAGCCTGTATATATGCGCAAGTTGGAGCTCGAAATGATTTGGTTTGAACGTTCAAAGATTCAAAATGATGTATCGCAGGAATAAAGAACAACAATTGGATTTGTAAATGGAGGTAGTCATTTGCCAATCCAATATTCTGGAGCACGGATCATATTAATTGGATATATAAGGTTCTAGATCAGGGGTCCCCAACCTTTTTTGCTCGTGAGCCACATTTAAATTTAAAAAAGGGTTGGAGAGCAACACAAGCATGAAAAAGTCCATGGGGATGTCAAATAAGAGCTCTGATTGGCTTTTTGGTAGCCCCTATATGGACTAGCAGCCTACAGGAGAGAATGTTTGGCAGGACATCTGTTTTTTATGCAACCAAAACTTGCCTCTAAGCCAGTAATTCAAAAATAAGCACCTGCTTTGAGGCCACTGGGAGCAACATCCAAGGGGTTGGAGAGCAACATGTTGCTCGCGAGCTACTGGTTGGGGATCACTGGTCTAGATGGTATTTTCATTTCGCTTGGTCTCTGAGGTACCGCCAATCAAAAGTAGTAAAGAGAGACTGAAGTTTATAAGAGCACAGGTCATTTGACTAAGGGCACCTGGGAAACTAAGAACATGTCTAGCACCACATCAAAGGTCAAAATTAAATAAAAAACAATGTTTTGAAAACACGATTTCAATGCAGGATGCTGTTTGAGGAGCTGCTATTAAAGGACCAGTAACATAAAAAAATATATTTTTAAATGTGTTACTATACATCAAAAAATAACCACCAAGACAAATAAAACTTTAAAAAAATGTTTTAAAAAAATGCTTTTATTAAGAAATTACTTACCAAAACTCCACTTCCGCTCCTGTTCAGAAAAGGCAACAGGGCAACCATCCATTGTGCGGCACTGGATTTCTCCTCCCTGGTTATCTCTCATGTTGCACTGACAGCATGTGAAGAGGCTGCACCTCGATGTGAAACCGTTGTAGGTGCTTTGTTGAAAAAAGGTGATCACATCAAACTCTATGGAGCAGTTGGAGTTCTTCTGGCACAGTTGTTCCCAGTCGATCTTGGCCCCAATACTGATCTCACCGTTATCCTCCTGCACGGTGAACAGAGGGGAGCTGCCTCGCTGCATGGCTTGGAACCGAACAGAATCTGGTTTGGGTAACTGATTGTCTGCTCCTTGTGGATCTTGTATTTTAAATTATTAAAGGTTCCGCTACAAATCTGCACTTGAACAAACTCCTATTGTAACTCCTGTGTGTGCGCTCTGAGCAAATTGGATTTACTGGGCTGCTCTGGGTCCTTTGATTCTGGCTCCATTTTTTCTTGTTTCCCTGTTAGACTTAGACTTGCTTATGAGTAGTAGTGCCAAGTCCTAAAATGTGACGCTGCTGTTCATGAGAGAATCTAAATCTGACATATGAGGAAAACTGGGAATGCAAGGTAACTTTGCACCGCAAAGCTGAGATTCAAACCTAGAAATTCTATTCACTGGGGGGGTGCGTAACATTTTAGTATCCACCCCCAAGTATATGGGGCTTTCCTTGTCCTTTAAGTTCTTTATTTTAAGCATCACTTTGATCTGTACAGTACAGGTATGGGGCCTATTATACATAATGATTGACACCTGGCATTTTCCTGATAACATATATTTCTGTAATTTGGATCATCTTCATGCTAATCTACTAGAAAACCATGTAACCATTAAATAGACTGGCTTTGCTTTCAATAAGGATTAATTATAACCTAATTTGGATCAAGTACAAGCAATTGCTTTATTATTAAAAAATTGGATTATATGGATAAAATGGAGTCTACAGGCCCGGATTTATGGAGAGGCCACCTAGGCCGGGCCTAGGGCAACAGGATTTTAGGGGGCGGCATGCTGTCCAACAACACCCACATTGGTTGAGAAATTTAAATTTCCTGTGTGCCAATTCCTGTTGCTCCATCCCAATGATGAAAATTTGAGCAAATAAAAGGGAGGGGACAGGGGCGACAAACGACAGCAGGCCTAGGGGCGCCAGTTATCTAAATCCGGCCCTGGGAGTCCATTCTGTAATTCAGAACTTTGTGGATAAAGAGTTTCCAGATAATGGATCCCATACCTGTATCTTCATCTGGGTGACAGTACTCCAACTACACATACAACATAAAGTAATTCCAGCCTTTAGCTGTTGATGTCTGGTAGGTTGATCAAGATCAAAATATCAATGGGTCAATATATCCCTGCAAAACATATTTTACATAATTACTGCAGCATTTAATGTTCCTATCAATTCGCTCTGGCAGGACAACTGTAAAATTGCAATGTTTTAAATGCATAAAATAATACATAATGCATGATACCCATTATATTTTATGTAAGGTAGAGATAACATTTTCTCAGATTTAGCAATTTATTGGAGAATGAAGATGTAATTTGCAGTGCCTTTAGGAGAATTAAGACAGAGGAGTCATTGTTGCTTTTGCCCAGCATCTTCTATTATCTAAAATGAGAGGATGGCTGTGGCGGACAAGAGTTCTAGTTCAGCAAAAGCTGAATATTATCAAATGGGATTCATTACTTTTGCATGCGGTAGAGCCCTGGCATTTATATTCACACTTACTCCTTAGCACTCTACTCTACAATTGAAATTTAGTCAGGGAAATGTGTGAATTTAATGTCACTCTAAGGTATTTTATATTCTATATTTTTTACTGAAGGAGAACTCATGATTTACACATAACCCTGTCTTCATTTCTATAAGCCCACCTAATAGAAGCCATTTCTTCTATACAATGATACATTATACATAAAAAAACACTTGAAATCCTGACTCAGAGGAAATGAGATGCCTTGGGCAGACAAAGTAATAATAAATTACAATTCAAATCTTTTTCACATAAGGGTAGAAAATGATGACCAATGCTATCTAGAACATTCAGCCGACCATTAAACCATTCTCTCTCATATCTAAACCTTAGGAATAAGGTTGTTCTTTTCCATATACACAAAGAGACATTATCAAGGGCTATCTCAATTAATTTTTAATGATTTCCAAACTCTGAATAAAAATCAGCCTTTTCTGACCCCTGCTGGGGGAAAATTAGCTTAAAGCCAAAGGCGCCTGGAGGAATAAAAACATTCATTTTTCATACATCACCAAACCTATTTATATTCAAAATATATCAATCAGGTACCAGGCACATTGTCTCATTTAAGGGGCAACATTCTGTCCAGTTATGGATTTTTAAAAGCATAAAAAGAACTCATTAAATGGGGCATAGTGAAAAAACAGGAGCACATACTATACAACACTGATAACTGGAAATTATGCCTGCCACTACATTACTCCAATGAACTGCATGGCCAGCAGCTTAGAGGTGGACTTGCAACTGGGGTTACCACTCTCTAGGTCCGGTAGCACCCCAGGCCCCAGACCTCAGAGCACCCCTACTTCAAGGGGAAGCACAAAAATGCACCCCTTATCCCTCAACCACCAACCTAGCCACTGAATTTACCCACAAGCATTCAGCAGCATTTGGGGAAATTTTTAATTTCAATCGGAATTTGAGATTGCAAAATATATGCATTATAACAATACAGTGCTTTTTTTTGTAAATATCTTTTTATTGAATTCCAACAAACAAAAAAAAAGATCAAGGGTACAGAAAAAAGAAAGGGGAGAAGGGGGCACAAAAGTCAGTACGCACTTACATAAATGTGTTATGTAGTTCTGAGAAATAAATACAACAAGTATTATATCTCAAATGTGAACCTAAGTAGGTATAGAAAGGGAAAGTGCACCACCATCTAGGAGGGTGTATTCAGTTATATAACAGTCTGCTTATAGTAGTCAGATTCCTTAAAAGATAAACATCTGAACCAACTAGTACTGTAAGTTTTAGAGTCTTCTCTCGGAAAAAAAGGGAGAGCTCCTCAAATTTGTGTATTTCCTCTACCTTCAAATACCATTCCCTTAGGGTTGGGGCTACATGTTTTCACTTCAGCAGGATCAAAAGCTTGTACAATGCAGTGCTTTTAAAACATTTCCAAGTGGGAGTGGGAAATAAGCAGAACAAACAAATATCAAGTTAATTGATTAATAGCTTTTATATTAAGAGAGCCGCCATATTAACTGTCAACAGGAAGCAAAACTGACCAGATCATAATTAACACAGTACTACGCAGTGGTGTAACTACTCCCTGGTGGTCCCTGGTACAGGATGGGCACCTGGGCCTCTCATAGAGACGGATGGTGCACAATGCTGGTTGCTAGGGAAGGTTGTACTTAGCAATGCATCAGCTACAACAGGACAACAACAGGACCATATTTATATTAAGGCACCCGTGGGCCTGTGCCTAGGGAAGCAGGTTTTGGGAGGTGGCCCTTGGGTGCCTATATTTGTGTTTTTATACGCTGGGGGGGGTTAGGGGCAGGGGGTTGGCTTTTTGCGGAAGTGACATCACTTCCGCGCGGCATGTGACGTCACTTCTGGAGCGCTGACAGGGCATATTTAGGTCTGATGCCTAGGGCAGCATCGGACCTAAATACAGTAAAAAATAAACAGAAAATAAACATAGGCATGGCGGACAATAAAATTGGATATATAGAGGACAAAGCTAAAATAAAATAAAACAATCAAAAACAATTGAAAGAACTTTTCCTATATATATGCAAGACAGCCAGATCCATGAATTGCATGTTACTCTTCAAACAAGCAAAGTCCAATGCACCGTTTGGTTGGAAACTGACAAAATAAAATCTGTAAATCTTAAGTAGAAAACTATATATTTGCACAAAAAAAAAGAAATAAGAGCAACATCTATAAAGAAATACATTTCATTCAGAGAATATATATATATTCTCATGATCTGCCCCCAGAAAAAAAAAGTATGTTTTTTTTGTAGCCCAATCTGTGAAGTTTTATATTGCTGTTTAGGTGTCTGAAAACAGAATGAAGTGCTGAGCTCTAGGGCTTTTGTTTAGTTTTCACTTTGTTCAATACCTGGAAATAGATTAGTTCTCAGGAATACTACAACTTTGATAGACAAACATACATTTACTGTGTATACACCTCCAGGATTACAAAAAACATTAAGTTACACAAATAGAGTTTTATTATAGAGGAATATAGTTTCAAAAAATTAATTAGAAATCCTTGGAATTTATATATGTTACATGGCTATTAAAACAGTGTGGGGAGACAACACAAATCCCTTTAATGTGCCAATTGTTTAAAGGGAAAACATTTTTTTCCCAGAAAACATCAGTTAATAGTGCTGCTTCAGCAGAATTCAGCACTAAAATCCATTTTTCAAAAGAGCAAACAGATTTTATTTATATTCAATTTTAAAATATGACATGGGGGAATAAATATTGTCAGTTTCCCAGCTGTCAAGTCAAGTCATGTGACTTGTGCTCTGATACACTTCAGTCACTATCTACTGCTGTACTGCAAGTTGGAGTAATATCACCCCATCATCCCCACCCC
>CM044438.1:56167778-56217391 GCA_024363595.1 Xenopus borealis
CGAGGCAAATTGGAGATTCTTCAAATGGGGTTTTTGCCTTCCTCTGGATCAACTAGCAGTTAAGCAGGTTACATGTAGACTGAAAAGGATGAACTTGTGTATATTTTTTCAACCTAACTTATTATGTTACTTAAAGTAACTCTTCACTGTTGCTAATATAACCGGTTCAATCACAATGCTAGATTTTCATCCCTGTGGCACATATCTGTAATGGCTATTGGTGCAACCTACTGTGAATTACTGGAATATCCTGAAGGGTGATAACTCCAAGGTTACCTAGTATCAATAGGTGTGCTTTTGCATTCTTCATTAGAGCAGACTGGCCAGCAGCATTGGTTCTTAGCTCAAGAACAGGGAAGTACAAGGACTGTGTTTGGCCAAAAGTGCTTTTCACAAATATAAATTAAGAGCAATAATAATAAGTTGTATTAAATTTCTGAAAAAAATTCAGTTTTCATTCAAGTCATCTTCTACATGCCACATAAGAAATTGTGGTCCTGCGTCAGACCTATAATTGACCACAATTTCTTATGTTAGATATTATGCTTCATTGGACGGAAGAGGTAGTTATACTGAATCTACTCTCATTTTGTTGTTTAAATCTCCTACATGCCCTTAGGTACAGATGAAGCCACTTTGGATTGTGTGTTTGAAACAGAATAATTTAACTCACACTTCATGTCTCATTTAACACAGAATGTTGTGTCACAGCATCTCATCCAATTAAAGAGTTCACCATTGAAAACAATGGTGCTTTGGTATGCTAATGAAAAGGTTAAATGCATTAAATGAGTTAAGATGACTTTAGATAACACAATTTCTTCAATTAACCCTGAGTCACGACACATTTAACTTACAAATCCAAGTGGCTGCATCTGTACAAAGGTAAAACATCAGGGGTCTGATGCCCATAGAATTACAATGCATGTGGCATACAGAGAACCCAAAATAAAAAGCACATACACATTTTCATGGTTGACACTTTGGCCACACCATGGGGTAGATTCATCAAAGAGTGAAGTTCCGCCACTAGAGGGAAATTCCGCAGCTCTCAATTAATTTCTATTGGATTTTGCAAGGCGTATTCATCAATGGGTGAAGTGAAAGTTCACCCTTTGATGAATACGCCTTTAAAAATCCCATAGAAATGAACTGAGAGCTGTGGAATTTCCCTCTAGTGGCAGAACTTCACTCTTCACTTCACTCTTTGATGAATCTACCCCCATATGTGTGGTAAAAGCCCAAAAGATAGGTTGATAGTACACAAAAGCATTCAACATTCTGGGAAAGCAAAAATGGGCAAATATGTCTCTCTAACTAATTCTAGGGTTGTTTCTAAATGTCTTTAATATGTCTCAAAGCATCTCCCATATTTACTTGAGTAAAAAGATAAACATAATATATTTGAATTTCATAGACATTCTGAACAGTAAAATAATCAGTATAGATAGGTTTACAAAACTATAGGGCATGTAGAGACCCCAATACAAAAATTGTACAATCAAAATCAACAAATAAAAGCACAATAACCTCACTCAATAACAATAACTAATTATCCACCATTGAAATCAATGATCCTAATTCCACTAGTCTGGTTATGTAATGGACACAAACAAGCTCAACTCAAGGGGACTGTACAAATGGAAGTGAAAAAAAGCTAAATCAAAGCAAGACCTTGTGGCACAACATGGAGGGGATTTTGCTGGGAAACTTCAGATACAAGAACAGGAGCACAGGTCTTCTGTTGTCCAAGACCCCTCATGGGATTATACCCCAGAGTACTTGCATATGTACATCTCCCAGCACCCTCCATTCAGTAGGTTGTCTCTCTCTGCTATTTGTAAGTAATATGTATGAAACAATTCATTTAGGAAACCCCCCAAAAAGTTGTGGTGTTATAGAATTCTCGGCAGATAAGGGATTCTCAAAAGGATACATATTGCTTGCAATAGTGTTATATTGTCCCCAAATGATGCCAATCCCATCCATTTCATATTTTCTTTAACTCATTTATCAAAGCAAGAAATATTTGCACCGTGATTCTCATTTGCACTACATTTCTATTTCCATGTGTTAAAATGCTACACTGATACCATCAAGGAACATCATAAAAATCCATCATGGCAATGAATATCAGATTGTTTTTCACATGAACCAAAACAAATTTGACATTTTTAAATTATCAGTAATGTCACAGTTGAAGCAGATTACCGCTATCAATTTTATGTGCAAGGCTTCAGCAAAGGAAAGAAAACTAGGGATTGAATATACAAAAAAAAGATCTCAAATATCATTCAATGTTATGCATATGTGCTTGAATATAATAACAAGGTGTTTTCACTGCCTAATATATGTGCCTGTTTCATATTTTGATAATGAAGAAAGCATTTTATTAGAGATATCTGCTTAAGCAGTGGTACAGGATTAATGTTACCCGCTACATCAATTCTGTTGTTTAGTCAATAAATCAACAACTGAATTCTGGCTATTACACATGGAAAGGCAATTTTTGGACTAGGGCAAAGCTTGAAGCCAGGAATCTAATGCAGGCAAAGAACAGCCAGGAAAATGGTCTTGCTTATAGAACAAAGAAACTCATTTTATCACTTGACTTCAGAAAATGGTTCTTGGTGCACCTGATGACAAATGAGTACCCTGTAGTTTTTTATTGCCGCTGTAAATCACCAGACTGGCAGCCGCTAATAAGAAAGCTTTTGAGTGTTTTTAAAGTTTTTTTCGCAAACATAGAAAATATCATGTAGGTTAATATATAGCCATTGTGGAATCAAACTGTAGAAAATGTTACCAACTGACAAATGAATACTGCTTTATATTTTATTTCTACTCATTATGGGTGTGCCTCTATAATTATTTTATTTTCAAAAATACCAAAAGTCACTCCTTTCATTATTCAGTCATATAACATACATGTATGAGATCCATTATCTGGAAACTCATTATCCAGAAAGCTCTGAATTACGGAAAGGCCGTCTCCCATAGACTTAGGGGCCGATTTACTATATTCACGTGAAGGATTCGAAGTTCGAACGAATTCGATCAAATTTCGAATTAAGGATTTATTCGTTTTGGTCGAATATGTGAATTTTGGCATATTCGATCTTCGAATAGGGATCATTCAACCAGCGAAGGATTTTAATTTTAAAGTTTATTCGATTGCCTACTTCGGCATATTGGACCTACTGAATTGCAATAGAAGCCTATGGAAGCACTCCCATAGGCTTCTGAGACTAAGTCGATCGAATAGGATTCGTATGATCGAAATCTTCGATGATCGAAATCTTCGATCGTTCGAATCGTACGAATCATTCGAACGATCGAATGATTTATTCGTTCAGTCGAATGATTTATTCGACTGATCGAATAGATTTGTATTCGATCGTTGAATAATCGAATATCGAATAAAAGGTAGTCAGAACTATTCGATTAACATTCGAAAATCGAATGCTAATCGAATATCGAATAGAAACTAATTATTTTTGGGGAATAATAGTAAATCTGCCCCTTAATTTCATCTAAATAATCCAAATTTAAAAAAAAAAAATTCTCTGTAATAATAAAACAGTATCTTGTACTTGATCCAAACTAAGATATAATAATAATCCTTATTGGAAGCAAAACCAGCCTATTGGATTTCTTTTCTTTTCTAGTGGAATCAAGGTATGAAGATCTAAATTACAGAATCCGCTATCTGAAAAACCCAAGGTTTGAAGCATTCTGGAAAACAGGTCCCACACCTGTATTATACTGCTGCATAAGTTTCAACAAAACCCTGAATGTGATATATTTTCCATACATTTTTATTTTTAGAGTTTTGTAGATTTAGGCCCGGATTTGTGGAGATGCCACCTAGGCCCGGGCCTAGGGCAGCAGGATTTTAGGGGGCGACATGTTGCCCAACCACACCCACATTGGTTCAGAAATTTAAATTTCCCATGCGCCAATTCCTATTGCTCCATCCCGTCCCCGATGATGAAAATTTGAGCGAATAAAAGGGACCGGACAGGGGCGACAAACGACAGTGGGCCTAGGGGCGCAAGCTATCTAAACCCGGCCCTGTGTAGAGTTGTTTGTTGCTTCGAGTTTTGCCCTTGTTGTGTAGTACCAGATAAATAATATATAGAGGCTGATTTTAGTTAGGACTACAAATGACATAGATTTTCTTGTTTTTACAAAAGAGAAGCAAGCATGTACTAATGCTGATTACCCAAAACACATTAGCTTAACAACTCTACCCTCTCAGAGGACATGATAAACTGCAGCCCCCAGCAAGGTGGCTCAGCAACCAGGGTATCAAATGAGATAGGAGTCTGGTGGTTGCCAAGCTTTTGAGAAAATGTACACTGAAGCAGTACAAAAGGTAGCTTCATGATATGCAGTAATGCTTTATCTTATATGACACATCTGGCATAATTCAATGTTATAGTTGTCTTAAAGTCAGAAGCAATCCTTAGTATTTGTATGTGAACAATGGCCCTGGTAAAGTAGGGCACTTTTGTGGTGTTTATACAAATGGCCTGCAGGTGGCACTGTGCATACACAGGACTTTCTGTACAGATTGAAAGTGAAAGTAAGACTTACTTCTGTTATGTAATGGCTGCATGAACCTGCTAATAAAGCACTGTTATACTCTCCTCATCCTCGGCTACCAAACACAACAACTTTCTACCCAATATTTGCAAATTTCAGTGGGTTTAAATGTGTAATAATATGGTCCATAAACAAGCTTAATTACTTACTATAAAGATGTTGAATATAAATTCTGTATTGTGTGATAATCATGTTAATCTTGTTTTATGCCTTATCTGTAACTGTGGAGTCATCTACTACAGGGATCCCCCAACCTTTATTTCTTTGGGGACCGGTGTCGAGGCAAAAACTTTTTCAAGGGGTGGGGGCTCCAGGTGGTCGGGAGGGGGGTCAGCGTCCAATTCAGCATGCCTGCGTCCAATCCTGGTGCGCTGGCTTCCAATTTGTCATGCCGGTGTCCATTTTGTCGCACCTTGTAAAAGCTCTGAAAAAGCTCAGAACTGGGCCTGCGGCCTGGTGGTTGGGGACCCCTGGTCTATTACATTTATTCATTACAGGGTATTGAACTGTACATTTATTTTAAGTTGTTATTAATACCTTTGTTGGGAAATCCATGATGTACAGGGGAAGATGAATGACCAGTGATGGGCGTGTTTTCAAATTCAAGAATTTCCCAGGCAATTTGCGAAATGGCAAAAATTTGCCGTCGCCAAAATAGACACTGGCATCCAGGTTTGAATTTGACTGCAATTCAATTTTTTGACAAACTGGAACATTCAGGAAAAACTGACCAAGATTGTGGCCTTTCAGAGGACGCACATTTTTATGCAATGATTTTTATGCAATGATGGAAATCCACTTGAGATCTACATTGTTACACAGAAGTAATTTCTCAGGCTCGATTTGCCTATAACAAATAGGGGTCATTTTGCAGATGCAAGCAGAATAGAGCTTAATATATGGGAGCATACCTCCCAACTGTCCCGTTTTCTGTGGGACAGTCCCATTTTTAACAGCTCAGTCTGCAGTCCTGGGTTTCTTACTGAAATCTTTCTTTGATTTCCTGCACTGAATCCAGAAAAAGTTTCTAAAACTTAATTTGCTTTTGGCAGATAACCCAGAATACTTTTGTAACAAATAGAGATAAGCAAAGAAATTCTAACTATTGAAGATAAGCAAGTCTCTTGGGAGAGACTAGCAGATTAAAGGACAATTCACTTTCATTAGCAAAAGGGGCAGATTTACTAAGGGTCGAATTTCGAAATAGAAGGATTTTACCACAATTCGATTGGTCGAATGATCGAATAGGAAATATTCAAACGATTTGAGCAATCAAATATTTTTTATTCGATCTAAAATAATGAAACCCAATTCGGTAGCTTTGATCTGGCGAACTAGGCAGTCGAATAAAAATTTAAAGGGGAAGTACTTCGACAGTCGAATAGTCAAATATTTGAATTAAATTTTATTAGAATCATTTGATTCGATCGAATTTTCAAAATTCACTGGACGAAGTGGTCTTCAAAAACAGTCGAAAATTCGAATTTGAATCTGTTTGAAAATTAGGGATGCACCGAATCCACTATTTTGGATTCGGCCAAACCCCCAAATCCATTGCGATGATCTTTTGGATTCTGTTCGGCCAGGCACAAGGATTCACCGGAATCCTGCTGAAAATGGCCGAATACCGAACCGAATCCTGGATTCGGTGCATCCCTATTGAAAATTCGACCACAACCCCTATATGTAATATAAGGCATTGAATAAAAATCAATTTTTAATTGATTACTTTAATTCTTATTTGTCTTCACCAACCTTCCTGGAATGCTGTAATTTCATATTCCATTGAATGTATGTTTATAGTCAAAGGGCAATGGAAGAGTGACCGGCACATGCACAGCCTGTAAGTCAAAGTTCAGCTCAGTTTACTGGTATACGCGAACAATACTCCAAATATTAAACCTTTAAGTACAACAGTTAGCGCCTCACATGATTTAACAACACTAATTCTTTGCTTAACGATGTCAAAGGTTTTCGGGGAATTGACTGTATTTCACTAACAATATATTTCTCCTTGATTATCAAGTGGTTAAAATGATTTTAAACCAAGACAGCAAAATAAAGCAGCAATAAAATCAATAATAGGTGCTTAAAGCATTCCTCCTATTAGGTAATGGCATTTAAAGTATCCGTAGCTTGTAATGGCACTTAGAATATGCCCAAAAAATCAATGTACTAAATTACTTATTGAACTAGTTAATTTGAACATTGAGTTTTATATGTATATTGATAAAACAGACAAAAGAAATCGGCACAGCAACACAATCTCATCGTAAGAGCAATATTGCCCTCTAGAGGACACTAGTAATTCTGTGATTAGACAACCAAAGTGTAGAATTTGTGAAAAGAAATCATTGTACCAATGTCAGAATGGGACCCCCCAGGGCCAACCAGAGAACCTCAAATCGAGGGCCCACTCTCTAAACCAGGGGTCCCCAACCTTATTTGGATCAGGGACCGGTGTCGAGGCAAACAATTTTTCAAGAACCCCCCCTTGGGGGCTCCGGGGGGGTCGGGAGGGGTATTGGCGGGGGTTGGGGGGGGGTCAGCATCCAATACTGGTGCACCAGCGTCCAATTTAGCACACCAGCATCCATTTAGGTGCACCTTGTTAATTGTGGGCTAGGCTCCGCGGCCCACTCCAGGGCTGCCCAAGGCCCAGTTCTGGTAAATGCATATGATTGTGGTGGATATCAGAAAGGACTAATGGCCATTTCCTACATTGGGGATCCCCCTGAGTGTTCCTCTGACCAGTCTGACCCTACCTTGTGCTGTTTTCTGTATATTGTGCCTCCTAGTGGACAAAACTTTTTCAATTGCCCTTGTTCACACTGGATGGGATCATCTGAAATTGGCAGTGGTGTACTGCCACTAACAACTGTATTTCAAAAATATACCTACCTGCACATGGTAAATACAGGGCTCTACAAACTAGGGTGCCACACAGAGGACATATATGTCCCACCTAACTCCAGGTCATACTTCAAAGCTCCAGTCCTCTTTCCTCTTACCAAGTACAGAGCGTTGCTGGACCAATTATCATACTTTTTTAATTCTTCACATATGCATCCAAATCTAAAATAAGTGAAGTAGCAGAGTGTGACTAACGCAGCAGCAAGAAAAAAAAACCTGTGTTTATATGAGATGCTACACTGCCATGTTGTGGACCTTAAAATCACAACCTTGCATAGGATCAATGCTTTCTCGGCTAGCTTCAATAAAACAACTATTTACACAGGGCTTAAAAGCAAACTTGCGTGCAAGTTACCAGCAGCCGGCAAGTTACCTCTTCTTCCCTTCAGCTATTTACGAAGCTTTCCAGCACATATGCAGTAGGCGAAAATACCGAACTGGCTTCAACTGTACTTGCACAAAAGCTCAATGTCGGTTGTCCTTTAGCAAAGGTATCTGAAGATACCAAAGATGACATCCACTAGCTTTTTTTAAATAGTTGACTATGTGGGGAGGATGCACGGAGGGAGGATTAGTTCTCCTTTAAATTTGTTTAAAATTTAATTTTTGCTCTGCTAGTGCAGTTAACGCAACTGTATTCTCTGCACTAGTGTTGAAGCCCCTCCTCCCCCCACTCAGCATCCATAAGGCCACCTCATGGTGGCAACATGGTCAGAAATGCCCCTGGGTTGAAGAAAACCACCCAACCCCAAGGTCTATTATTTTCAGTGGAGCTTTAGCCATTTAGTTGCCACTAATACAGTTGTGCTCATTAGTTTACATACTGTACCCTGGCAGAGTTTATGATTTCTTAACTTTGTGTCAAGTTATGTGCATGTTTTCAGGCCAAATCACCCAGGTATATAAACTTTTGATCAGGGTCATTTGGGTAGTTTGTGTAGTGATTATTATTTAAAAAGAGTAAACACAGTTGTTTGACAATAAATGGCTTCAGCCAACCACTAACCCTGAGTGAAAGAAAAGTATTTGTGTTATCATTCACTGAAATCATAAATTCTGCCAAGGTATGTAAACTTATGAGCACAAATATATCGATCAATTTTGTCAACACTTTTTGTTGCCCCAAGTTTTAATAAATAGCCCCCTTAGAGTTGCATATTCTGTGGTAAAGTATTAGTTCTTGGAGCATCTATACCGATCAGCTTAAGCTGGCCATAGATGCAAAGATCTGCTCGACATCGTCAAACAAGCTGATCTTTCCCCGATATGCCACTAGCTAGCAGGGCTATATCGGGGTAATCCTGATGTTCGGCCCTATGGCCAAACAATCGGATTACGAGGAGCGCAATGGACTTCTGATGGGTCGGTCGGAATAAAATCCAACCTTCCCGATCAATATCGTGTCCAGATATCGGTCGGGAAGACCCGTCGGAAGACCCAATACAGATAAGCTGCCAAATCAGTCTAAACTACCGATATCGGCAGCTTTATCTGCCTGTGTATGGCCAGCATTACATTTACATTTAAAGTATTAACTTGCCAACAAATGTCCTATTTTAAACAAGAAACAATCTCAGTCCCTTGTCCTATAGAGAGCCATGAATAGCATTTGTCTTCTGTAGTAATTTCAAAGCATTAGAGCTGTCAGTAAATTGACATTTATAATGTTCACAACTGTACTTGCACCATACGTGCTCCAAGTAAACTGCAACCAATGCGCATGTCCCACCTGCTCTGATGAGGTAAATGATGCAACAAGAATAAAAAACATTCTATCTGTAATTTATTCCAACCAGTCAGTTTAACCTGTACCTTGAGGCTGTTGGGTGATTTATTGCAAGCAGGGACTGTGCCTGAAGATTGGAGAGATATGCTGACTAATGAATAATCCTCAAAGGAATTCATGAACAGACTGTGGCTTTTTATTAATTGTTTTTTCTTCAGGTGTAACAAGGGATGTGTGATTGTCCATCCATCCTCGCCAGCTGCACTTTGGCTACACAAATATTACAGATGAACGTAAAGCTTACGGCACATAACTTTGATGCTGGGCAGGCAGAAGATAAAAAAAAGAACAATGGGAAGCACACAACAATTGGCTGCGCTGTCAGGTATTTAGTGACCATCAATGAGAGGATTATTTGGACCCAAAACAAATTTTTTTTTTGCCCCTCGCCATGTGCAACTCACATGATGTAAGCTGATATTAGGGATGCACCGAATCCAGGATTCGGTTTGGGATTCGGCCTTTTTCAGCAGGATTCGGATTCGCCCGAGTCCTCCTGCCTGGCCGAACCGAATCCATATATGCAAATTAGGGCAAGGGAGGGAAATCAAATGACTTTTTGGCAAAAAACAAGGTAAAAAATGTTTTCCCCTTCCCACCAATAATTTGCATATGCAAATAAGGGTTCGGATTCGGTATTCGGCCTAATCTTTCAGGAAATAGTGGATTATGTGCATCCCTAGCTGATATAACAGCTATTTGGTCTTTCAACAATTCAATATAATTGTTAAACAAAATCTTACCAAACAACACAACAGACATAAGACATGTCCTGCAAGCCACCAGTTGAAAATCATTGCATGGGCTTTCCATAAATTATTTGGCTGATGCAAAGCCTCAATAATGCCCTACAACAGTGATCCCCAACCAGTAGCTCGCGAGCAACATGTTGTTCTCCAACCCCTTGAATGTTGCTCCCAGTGGCCTCGAAGCAGGTGCTTATTTTTTAATTAATGGCTTAGAGGCAAAATTTTGTTGCATAAAAAACAGATGTCCTGCCAAACATTCTCTCCTGTAGGCTGCCAGTCCATATAGGGGTTACCAAAAAGCCAACCAGAGCTCTTATTTGACATCCCCATGGACTTTTTCATGCTTGTGTTGCTCTCCAACTCTTTTTTAAATTTAAATGTGGCTCACGATTAAAAAAGGTTGGGGACCCCTGCCCTACAATATCCATAAGCATACAATGCATAGAAAGAAGCTAAGCCATAAAGCAGGCCAGGACTGCTGCTTACAATGGGATAAGATCAGTACCACTGTGACACAATTCTGTTTATAAAGATAGCTAGAGTCCCAGCCATAAATCAGCGTAGGATTGCTGCCTAGGCTAATGTCACATTTGGCATTTTTCAATTTCCAGTAATTCTTACCCAAATAATCCATGCTATTGCTAGTGACTCCTGGCATGTGCCTGGTACTGCAAATGGGATGGAAATGAGGTACTGTCTGCATTGTGTTTGACCAACTATATGTGCTGGTTGTCTCAGTGTGATCTGTAAATGGTGCAAGTGGGGGGCATGAGTCAGAGTAAAAGGTATCACGTTGGTACCTGACCAACTGTGGCCCATAGCCTGTCTGGGCCCTCCCACCACTAGCAGGTAGATAGCAAGACAAATGACAGGCAAGCGCAAATGAACAAGAGTGCAACAACACAACTATAACTCATCAGGTCCTCAACAGACCTCCCCCCCCACAGCTGCAGGGTCTGCCTTCCCCATAGTTAAGCTACTAATTTGACCCCTCTATATGCATGGGCCTCCCAGCAGTTCCTCCTCCTCTGCTTTCCAGTTTATTACACCACTGCCGATATATTGAGGTTACTAGATCATATAAACAATTTTAAACTTTTTGAGAGTTCCGATTCTATCACACTTTTCTATTTCTCTTCTTTCTTCTGCCTCCCTCCTGTTATTCATCTACTTTTCCCACTATGCCTTTATCTTTCTGTTCACTCGCCTATTACCCATTTCTTTCCACTTCCAAATTGCCAAGTCTCCATCTTCCATTTTACATTATGTTGCTTTGTTCTTGTTCCTGCCATTTCTAACTAGTGTATTCCATCAGGTCTCCCTTGTCTTTTAATCTGATGGAATGTACTGGGAAATAAACAGTCTATAGCCTTTTCATACCACTTATAACTTTGTCAAAACCTCCCTACCTTGAGATTGATTTAATAAAAAAGAATGGAGAGCACACCAAGTTTTATAGTTAAAGGAGGCAAATGCATGGTGCAACTGGAATAAAAAAATGTCCTTAATACAACCCTAAATTGATTAAAAAAAGATAGGTTTAATTTGTCAATGCACACCCCCAAAAAGCTAGATGATATGCTAAAAATATGTTTGCTTCAGTCATATCACTTCTACTCAAGGTGTTGGACAGCAAATGGGCTCATTTGTTTCTGCTAATGCAAGGCTGGTCTTGGCAGAATTGTTATTTTCTGCCCTTCCGACAAAGGAGTGTGAGTGCTTGTGTTTGGGTTAAATTAATTTCAGGCAAAAAACTTCCTTCAGAGCAACATTTTTACAGTCAGCTGGTCAACATACATTCGTTTAGTTATTATTTAGATGCATGTCATGCATATAATTGAGGCAAACTGAGATTTTTATTTTTTGTAAAATATGTTTAATTAGATTAGTGCTGTGTTTGGTACCCGAGGATGAGGAGGGTATAACAATGCTTTATTAGCAGGTTCATGCAGCCATTACATAACAGCGGTAAGTCTTACTTTCACTTTCAAGCAGTACAGAAAGTCCTGTGTATGCACAGTGCCACCTGCAGGTCATTTGTATAAACACCACAATTAGATTAAATGTGATTAAAGAATATGAATGTATTATAGGTAGGGTTGCCACCTTTTTAGGAAAAAAATACCGGCCTTCCTATATATTTACCTTTTTTTCCTATTCTTAATATTGGGATCAACCATCAAAAATACTGGCCAGGCCGGTAAAATACCGGCCAGGTGGCAACCCTAATTATAGGTCCATGGTATATTATTTAAGCAGTACTGCTAACTTGCACTTTAACAAACTAACAAATCCCTTTATTTATTACCCTGCAGGTGCATTTTATATAAACTTATAGTGTTCTTTCCACAAAAGCTTGAAATGGTTAAGATGGGTACTGATTAGGGTATTGTTTCATCAGGGGCAAAGGCAATTGGCAGTTTTGACCCTGGTAGTCCTTACAAAAAACTAGAAGGTAAAACCCATAGTGATGGCATTGGCAACCCTAACCAGTCTTTATACCACCCGTTCTCTTTGCTGCCTGGGCAGTGTTCCTGCTTGCAGCACTGTAGCTGCATTGATGGTATCACAACCAGCAGCGCCCAGTGTAGAAGAATTTTGTGCACACAACAGCATTTTTTAATTAGGAATTGAATTGTGAATAAAGCACATTGAATTTCTCTAAGAAAAAGAAGTGCGGGTACATTCGCTATGGTGTATATGTTTTTGACAGATGCACTCGGTTGAATAACTGGAAGTCCCCTTCCCATAAGAGTGCGTTTCACTACACACAATATATATATTTGCTTTGCCTGCTCAAAATGAAAGTTAAGTCGCTTACATGAGGTCACTTCCGGCGCGCTGTGAAAAAAGCTTCTATTCCGCCGGAAGTTGTACAACTGCGTGAAGTGAGTGTGTTTCTGCCGGTATTTGATTGTGTTTGACACTGAAGCCGGGAGCGATGCCTGAGCTGGCGGTAGATAGAGTTGTGGTTCACCCGTTGGTGCTGCTCAGCGTGGTAGATCATTTTAACAGGTAAGAGTGACTGGCGTTCTTGTACAATCTTTATTGTATTAGCTGCTGCTGCTGACTCATGGGCGGAAGAGGCCCAGTTGACAGCCAAGGGAATCATTTGCAGGCATTCATGTTGTTATGATTTATGAGCGATGGGATGCTAATATAAGTGCAGACTTTGTGCGACAGTGTAACCAATGTGATTAGCTGTGGAATAAGGACTGGTGATGGTGAGTATATAATGCCCCTCCCTGCATCTCCCCTCTGAGGATATGCTAGTGTTTCTCTTCAAATATAGAAACCCATTATCAATAATGGTACATTTAACTCCATATTGCCACATCTGGAAACAGTTTGGAACTGTGTATACAGAAACCAGTTCAAGATAAGTAGGCTTCTATGCATACCTCCCAACTGTCCCTTTTTCGGAGGTACAGTCCCTCTTTTGACAGATCGGCCTGTGAGTCCCTCATATGTACTGGAATGTCCCTCTTTTCTCTGCACTGAACAGCCAGAAAAAGAAACAAAAAACTTAAAACTGGTGTTCACAGAGAGCCCAGAACAGCTAACAGGTGCAAATAAGATACTTTGTAACAATTATGAGATAAGTAAATAAGTAATTGTAACAGTTTCTATAAAGAGTTCCCTTGGGAAAAGTTAGACTCACAGCTTAAAGAACAAGTAAACGTTTTTTTTTTCTATCTCTAAATTTGCTCTAAACAGCCCCTCAAATTAATGTACCTTAGTCCCTGCTGCAAGTCTGCTCTGGTTTCTGTGTTATCAGCAGCTTGTTTCCCCTTCTTCCTGGTGCAGAGTGAAGCCCCGCCCCTTAGCTTTCTGAGCTGACCTTATCTCTCAGACTAGTCTTGGAGATCATTTGCATAATGTGACATAGCAGAGAGCAGTGTGTGTAGCAGCTTTTGCTTGGGGAAACTAGCTTACTAATGCACACACTGGCTCCCTCTTCCTCTCTATTGTGGAACAGCAGCAAATGGACTGCTCAGTAAACTAAGGGGCTGGGCTTCACTCTGCACCAGGAAGAAGGGAAAGAAGCCTCTGATAACACAGAAACCAGAGCAGACTTGCAGCAGGGACTAAGGTACATTAATCTGGGGGGCTGTTTAGAGCAAATTTACAGAAAGAAAAAGAAAAACATTTACTTTTCCTTGAAAGGGCAATTTGCCTTCATTAGTAAAACTGTAATAACTGGGGGAAAAAACAAAGAAATATTTACAAACTTTAATAACCTGCCAAATTTTGTAAAACAAACATGATAATTAGGAGGTGTGGCCACAAAAAATGGGCTTTGTCTAAATATTTTGCCACACTACATGCTGAAAATTTTTTGTCCCTCTTTTTATTTCCAAAATGTTGGGAGGTATGTTCTATGTATCACCATAGTGCTGCTGTATTGAGTTGTTGCCCTGTCATTCAGACAGATGTTGATCTATTAACAGGGTGGCAGGATGGTCAGTCAAAACAAACACTGACTTGGTAAATGGCTGGGCAATATGGTCAGATATAACCTTTTTTTTCCATTACGGCCATTGCTACACAGCAGCTTGTTTATATGCACTATAGTAGTGTTTCTGAAGCAAACAGATCAGTATTGCCAGTGCAGCACAACAATACATTATATTTTCATTACGTTAAAACACTTTCATTTTTTGTTGTTGTTACTGTTCCTTTAAATTGGTTGTGGCTGCCGTGTCTAGAATATAATGTGTGACGGTTATTCCCCCATTTAGGGGATTTATGGTCCTAGGCCATTATGTTAAGCCCTGATCAATAACCTCTGTGTATCTGCATAAACAATAAACCGGTGCATTATCTGTAAACCATTAAGATGTTGTTTGTTTAACTTCAGAATTGGAAAGATTGGGAACCAAAAGAGAGTCGTCGGTGTCTTGCTGGGCTCCTGGCACAAGAAAATCTTAGATGTCTCCAACAGTTTTGCAGGTGAGAAGCATTTGTCCTTTCATTTCTATTCACATCCCTTTATGCATAATATTAGATGTACAATGGATGAGTATATGTAATATGATTTTACAAGTTAAAGTTACACTTACATCTTTCTTTGAATTATAGGAATGGTGTCCGTATAACAAACATAAAACCGTTACAATTTCTTTTGTTTGTTTACACAGCATAGCCCTGACACTGGTATTTAAACATACATTGCAGTTGGTCTTTACATTTTATTCATTGTAGTTTTTTTTTTTTTTAATTTAACATCCTGTTCTACAGCTCTTTGGTTTGGATTTTTTTATTGGTTTGCTTATCCTAGCAAGCAGACAGTAGCTTCAGTGAGAGACTGGAAAACCAATGTCAATTGGGGTGAATACAAGAAGTAAAATATATTTTAAAGGAGATGTTCTCCTTCCGACAACAGTCCTTAAATATTAAACTGATGATCTGTGTCTGTGAACAGCAAGATAAAGAAATGAAGTTCAGTTTGTATTCACCCGATCCTGCACATACACGAAAAGGTGTATGAAAGTAAGGATATGATGATTTTTATATTGCTGTTTAAAATATATCTAAGCAGAATATTGTATATTTTCTTATGTTCTGTATAAATCCCAATTCATCTAAAACAAACAAATATAACCTGAAGCTCCCAAGTATCATTCATATATTCCACCAGCATCTCAGCCATGTCAGAATCTCGCCTACTGATGTGTTCTATCTCCTACATACACTAGATTCCATCCTAACAAATAGGTTAACTCTGAATTAACCATTGCAGCTAATAAATAACTGCAGTTTTACTGTGATACGAGTCTCGGGGGTTTATACGGCAGCATAATTATACAGATGCTTTCTGCTTGCAGTTCCATTTGATGAAGATGATAAAGATGACTCGGTCTGGTTTCTGGACCACGATTATCTGGAGAACATGTATGGGATGTTCAAAAAGGTCAATGGTTAGTTCTTCTGTTGTTAATAATTTCCTTCTGTACCAGTTTGTTGTCACATGGGTAGATTTAAAGGGATTCTGTCATGATTTTTATTATGTAGTTTTTATTTCTAAATGACACTGTTTACACTGCAAATAATTCGCTCAACAATATAAAGTTGTATTTCTGAACCAGCAAGTGTAATTTTTTTTTAATTTGTAATATTGGTCTGTTGGCAGCCATCTCAGGTCATTTTGCCTGGTCATGTGCTTTCAGAAAGAGGCAGCACTTTAGGAGGGAACTGCTTTCTGGCAGGCTGTTGTTTTTCCTTCTCATTGTTACTGATGGAGTCACCATGGGACTTGGGTTTTTGCTACTGAGTGCTGTTCTTAGATCTACCAGGCAGCTGTTATCTTGTGTTAGGGAGCTGTTATCTGTTTACCTTCCCATTGTTCTGTTGTTAGGCTGCTGGGGGGGGGGTGATATCACTCCAACTTGCAGTGCAGCTGTAAAGAGCGACTGACGTTTATCAGAGCACAAGTCACATGACTTAGGGCAGCTGGGAAATTGACAATATGTCTAGCCCCATATCCGATTTCAAAATGAAAAATAAAAAAATCTGTTTGCTGAAATGGATTTCAGTGCAGAAGTCTGCTGGAGCAGCACTATTAACTAATGTGTTTTGAAAAAATCATGTTTTCCCATGACAGTATCCATCCAAGGAAAAACTACTACAGCAGAGAACATTACAGACTACTCAAATAAGTTCGTGCATTTCCTATATAAGAACAGTGTGAATAAAAATGTAAAAATATTTTTCGTGCACAAGCCATTATAGTTTTTGGGTCTGATATAGAATCCTCGAGTGTCGTTCATTGGTTCATTATTAAGAAAATGCTGTGTAACTTATTTCTGTTCTTGCTTTTTGCGCTGTCTAGCTCGTGAACGGATCGTGGGCTGGTACCATACTGGGCCAAAGCTTCATAAAAATGACATTGCTATCAATGAACTCATGAAAAGATATTGCCCAAATTCAGTAAGTTTGATCTGATTCATTATCTCATTATATATTTTATAATACTTTATAATAGCAAGGTGTAATGAATGTATATTGTACCGTTGCTTAGAATTATGTTTTCTTTTATTAGTCAAAAAAATCTTTTTTTGGGCTTTAAGTATGACAGGAACACTTGGGGGGAGACTTGCATAATTTGGCTGTTTGCAATCATTCTCAATCACATTAATATCTTTTGAAACAAAGTGCCTGATTTGCTGTTACATTTACTCCTGTTTTTAGGTGTTGGTTATAATTGATGTGAAGCCTAAAGATCTGGGCCTTCCCACTGAGGCATACATTTCTGTGGAAGAAGTTCATGATGTGAGTGTGGCTAGTGTAAACCTCTTGCTCATAAACAAGCAGGGCCCATGTGTAGTAGATACTGATATTACAATGATTTAATCTGGATAAATATCCCCATTAAGTTATCACTATCTGTCAGACAATCACGCCTATTGTTGCGTGTCTATTAAAATTGTGGGGGTAACCGCTGTAACTAGGTGTTCCTAGACTTTGGCTGTAAAATGAATTTACAGTTGGTCTGTGTTTGTGTACCTATTAGTGCAATACCCTATTTTTACTAACTATTGTGGTGTGATCATTCCTTTCACCATAAACCTGCAGTATCTCAATTTTCACCCCCTATTTTCACTGTGATACATTACTGTTTGCAACCTGAGCAGAAGCTAGGCTATACTCCATTTATGTAACTATGAAGATTCTCATTCATCCAGGTCATGGTATATATATATATATATATATAAAAAGTAACTCAAAGCAACTGGACTCCCCTACACCAGTCAGTTGAACTGAAGAAGCTGCTTGGATGAGCAGTGAAACGTCTTCATTAAAATATCTCAGCAAGTCCAGTTGCTTTGAGTTACTTTTTATATATATATACTCCATTTATGTGTTCTACAAATACACATGAATTAACATATTTCACTCATTTATTACTAGGGAGTGAATCCTTGTGCCTGGTCGAACCGAATCCAAATCTTAATTTACATATGTAAATTAGGGATAGGAAGGAAAAGCACACAACTTCATCCTTTCCCCACCCTCATTTGCATATGTAAATTCAGATTCAGTATTCGGCCAAATCTTTCACAAAGCATATGGAGGTTCAGCCAAATCCCAAATAGTGGATTCAGTGCATCCCAAATTATTACACCTATGCATTCCTCATCCCAGTCCTTTTAAGTCAATAAAGCTTTCAGGCTTGGTAGACTATGGCCCTCCTAATATAATATAAACCTTTAGAGGAAAACCTTCATTAGGTGACACAAGATGTACAACCTGCAGTGCATTTTGCATTTTAGTATAACAATACAGTTTGCCTGTATGCAGTTTGCCTTCTTAATGTAATATTTTAATGTAGTAACACTGTGGGGCAGATTTACTAAATTCATGTGAAGGATTCGAATATTCGCTTGAATAGTCTCTACTCGATGCGACTATTTGATATGAAATTAAGTATTTTTGACTATAGAATATTCGGTCGCATTGAATAGATCGAATAGATTGAATAAATATATATTCGATCATTCAACTATTTGCCAGTCGAACGTGCCCTTTAAATTTTTATTCGACTGCCTACTTTGCCAGATTGAACCCACCGAATTGCAATAGAAGCCTATGGGAATCCCCATGTCTTTTGCCGAATTTCAGTCGTACGATTCGAACGTTTGATTCGTACGATTTTGGCGAATATTCGATTGTTTTTTCTATGACTTTTCAGATCAATGTTCCATCGTACGATTCTGGAGAATAGTCGAAAACGTGCTCAAAACCGGCGAATATTTTATTCGATTTTGCGAATATTTATTCGCCAAGTATTCGCCAGTCGAATTTGAGGGCTGAAAGCCCTGGATAATTCGACCAATAGTAAATCTGCCCCTGTATGTATACATTAATTCTTACAGTCTGTGCACCTATATGGACAGGGGATTGACCAAATGCGTACTGGAATTCCATGTCACTTTGCTTAGGTTGTATTCAGTATAGTAAGGTAACATTCTATTATTCTAATAGTTTCTCATTGGCCTCCCTATTCACCCTGCAGGATGGCACACCAACTTCAAAGACTTTTGAACATGTCACCAGTGAGATTGGTGCTGAAGAGGCAGAAGAAGTTGGGGTGGAACATTTGTTAAGGTAAATGCAACTAAAAACATGTTGTACTGTATGGTTTTTTCTATCACCGCTGAGTTTATTAGGGCCCCAATCACCATTTAGCATATAATAGAATAGTATAGCTGATTGGGTGCCGTGTTCCTGATTCAGTGAAAATATCTTGCACTTTTGCATGTGAATTTAGGCATGCAGACTCCTAAAACTTTTTTTTTTCAAATCTATAGAGACATCAAAGACACTACAGTGGGGACCTTGTCACAGCGTATCACAAACCAGGTGCATGGATTAAAGGGACTGAACTCCAAACTGCTTGACATCAGGAGCTACCTGGAGAAAGTATCCTCGGGCAAACTACCCATCAATCACCAGATAATCTATCAGCTGCAGGATGTCTTCAACTTACTGCCAGACGTCAACCTTCAAGAGTTTGTCAAGGCCTTCTACCTAAAGACTAATGATCAGATGCTTGTGGTCTATCTAGCCTCTTTAATCCGCTCGGTGGTAGCCCTTCATAATCTTATCAATAATAAGATCGCCAATAGGGACGCGGAAAAGAAGGAAGGTCAGGAGAAAGAAGAGAGCAAGAAGGAGAGAAAAGATGAAAAGGAAAAAGAGAAGAGTGAAGCAAAGAAAGAAGAAAAGAAGGAGAAGAAATGAGTCATTTTAATAGTATTTTTTGTTCAGGGAATGGGTAGGCCTATTAAAGCAAATCTTGTAAGGAGAAACTGCTCTGGCTTCTTTTCCAATAGCCGAAGGGATTGAGCTGCAACCATTCAACAACTCTTGAGGCATGAATAGCAGACTTATCCAATGAGCTGCATCACAGTGAAAACAACTATAAGATTGTGTTCTGTACTACATCAACCTGTCCAATGTATTCTTTGTGATATCTACATTCATACCACATTTGTAGTTTATTAGATAGATTTTTTCTTTTCTGGAGAACCCTGCATGTGGTGGAAGAGCAGCATCTTCGTTTTGCCTAAAGGCACTTTGATATTTCGCTGTAATTTCACTTCGAAAGAATCATTAAACGATGTGATTTGTAACGTGTTCATTTCATTAGAATTTGCTTCTAGAATATCCTATTTTGTATTTTCATATTCTTACTCTGAGTGCCAGTGGCTTACAAAAAAGAAAATCTATCCTGCGCAGGGAGCTGTCTGCAATAGCGAAGGATAATTTGCAAACTCAAGAAAAGTGCCCCAAAAAGAACTTTTTAACTACAATTCTAAATTAAGATTTAAAGGGATAGTTCACCATTCAATTTACCCTAGCAACCAGGCAGAGGTTTGAATGATTTGAGAGACTGGAAATGAAAAGTAAAGGACCAGAATAGAATGATTAGTTACATTATAATTCTAGCATAATAGAGCAATTTTTTTTTCACCCCCCAAAAGCTGTAAAACTGTGCATAAAAATGTAGGCCAATTAAACTTTAACTTCAAGGTGAACGACCCCTTTAATGATAAATTCTCTGGAACAGAATGATGTGAATGATATTCCATAGTCTGACCAGGCATCCTGACAGTCAAGTTTTTTTCAGAGTTTGCGGTCAATCCCATTCACCCGAGTTTAAAAAAATCAAATTGCTTGATGCATTTCGATTGGCCGATTTTAACTCAAATTATGAGTTTATGGGAGTTTTTACAATCTCCCGTGAACTCTAAATCTGCCCCCTCGTAGATATTATTTTTTAGAATTAGAACTTTTTATGTTCCCCCTGGTTTCTCTTATTTCCATAAATGAGTCTACATTTCAGACATTTAAACAATAGGGGAACTCCACAAAAACACAACTTATGCTATTTGAAAAGTAAAAATAATTTCAAGCAACTTTGCAATATACATCAATTAAAAAATATGCAGAATTTTCATGGTTTTTAATGGGTTCTGAGACCGTTTCCTAAGCCTAGCCCCTGCTCTCCTGCTGATCTGCCTGACTACTTTGCTGAGCTGGTTGACTACTGTTACTTTGTATCAGAAGCCAGCTGTCCTCAGCCTGCATCCTCCAAACCCCACAATTCCCTGTACACGTGATTTGACTTACATACATTGTGGGTTATGTAGGTCCTGCATGCTGTCTGTAAGCTGTAAGTTGTAACATCAGTGTTTAGTCCCTCCTTCCCTGCCAGGATTTCAAATGATGCAGAAAGAGAAGAACTGTTAAACTCCTGGAGTTCAGCATAGAAAATAGCATTTATTAATGCTTTTTGAAGAAACAGGTAATTGTGATTGGTATATTTGGGGTTTCTGTGTCTTTATCGAATTATGGTTTGGAAGCCGGAGTTCCCCTTTAATGATACTGTGCCGTACATTACCAATATTCTAGGAAAAGTCAAGTTCTGAAACAATATACAATGTAGCAGAAGCAAATGCTCATTTAGGTAAGACTCCAATGCTTGCAGTGCTTACCCTGGCTTCTGCTACATTGAATCAAGAGTTGCAACCAGCAGAGCAGCTAATATAAACAGACAGACACTGTTTTCAGTAGCAATTAAACAAACCTGAAAACCATTTGATTAAAATTTATATTGGCAAGGTATGCTTTACAATCAATGCAGGGTAAATTGAAAATAACACAATAAAGCCTGTAGTAGCGATAACGTGATTTTATTAAGTTCACCTAAAATTATCACAGTAGTGGGTCCCCTTGTGCCAAGGAAGAAGTAAATGATACCATTTTTTATAGACTGAATCAAAGTAACTTGGTTTATTGGAGAATTTTTTTCAAAAGTTATGAATCTGTCTGGGTCCCCTGTGAAAAATTGAATTTTGCCCTCATATTTTACATCCATTATCACTTCAAGGAGTACTAACTTTGGAGATGAACTATGTATGTGTATATATAATAAAGTCATGCTTGAAAGTTTGTGAAGCCTTCAAAATGTTCTATATTTTTATATAAATGTGACCTAGAACAGGGGTCCCCAACCACCGGGCAAGTCCTGGCGTGGGCTGCGTTGCCTTTACAAGGTGCGACAAAATGAATCCAGTCGCTCTAGGATTGGACGCTGGCGAGACGCATTGGATGCCGACCCCCCTGCCAACCCCCTCCCGATATAATATTTATTTATAATGATATATAATTTGAAGGTGAAATCAGTCAGCAAATGAATGTTTTCAGTCAATGGGATGTAGGGAATTCAAGACCGATGTTATCAACCATCAAAGATAACTCCAACTGCAACCGCAACCGTGTCTAATGGTCAGAGAGCTTACAAATAGGGATTCACCGAATCCTGGTTTTCTGTTTGGGATTTGGCCTTTTTCAGCAGGATTCGGCAGAATTCTTGTGTCTGGCCAATCCAAATCCTAATATGTAAATTAGGGGCAGAGAGGGAAGTCACGTGACTTTTCATCACAAAACAAGGAAGTGGGAAAAAAAAGTAAAATGTTTTCCTTTCCCATCCCTAATTTGCATATGCAAATTAGGATCTGGTTCAGTATTCGGCCGAATCTTTCACAAAGGATTCCGGGGTTCGGCCGAATCCCAAATAGTGGATTTGGTGCATCTCTAGTTACAAAGGAATCCAGGGTAACTTCTAATCAAAAGCCCTAAGGCAGTTTCTCTAAACTAAAGGCCTTTCTCACATTGGGGAATGTTGATGTTCATGAGTCCGTTATTGCTGCACAAGGGGTCACATCAAGTACTGAGAACTGACAAAAATGTACATGACCAAAAAAATATATTTTTTAAATTTGTTTAACTAGGTTTTCTTCATCTTCTTTTAGAACTTGTTTGAAGTGATGTTTTAGGTCACATTCATATAAAAATATAGAACATTTTATAGAGGCAACCGGGGTCCATGTCACCTAAAGCTGCCACTATAGGCCCAATGGGCCCTCAGGTGCCTCTATATAGATAAATAAATAATTTTATATGTATAAGTGCAAGGGAATATGTTACCCTTATATTTCACTAAATGAAAGCAAAACACTACTTCTGTATAATTGGGATATTTCCTGTTTAATCATCCAGCACAAACTTAATATCCTCTATTTTATTACCAGGGCATTTCATCTACTAGCAACTAATTATGCAAGGAGTCTTGATTACTTGGAGAAATAGCAACACACCTATCGCTGCAAAGTGAGCCTTTAGCTAGCAAAGTAAGCTTAATGAGTGGCAGATTTCCATTTACTAGCGTAAGCCAGTTTGTACTGTAGGGGTAGCACTTATTTTCCTGGCATAATATAACAAGGTTCTATATGTAGTTCTGGCATGATTGGTGGTTATGATGTTGTCTAGTATTCCTAGTATACACACATGGGATGTACCCTTGGGAAGTCTAATTTGTCATCTAGGAGTTTGAGAACCTCTGTCCAGAATTTGGCAACAGGGGACAGTTCCAGGCCATGTGTATAGTCCACCCCCTCTGTGGAAAATGCAAGAGGTCCTCTGCACTCAACCCATTATCAATATATTTAAGACATTGAGACATTTTGTGCATACAGCTACTAAAAATGCCTTACCCTTTAAACAACACGGATTGTTTGTCCATATATTGTATATAATATATCATTTGGGTTATATGCTTGCCTACGGCAAATTCACAGTGAATTCCCGCGATTCGCCGCAGGTGAATAAATTCGCAAAACGCAGGCGAAATTTTGCCCTGGCGAAAATTCGCCGGCATCTTGTTTTGGACGCCAGCACCCATAGCAGGCGTCTGTTTTTTTTTTTTAAGCCGGAAATGGGCACCGGCATCCAAAAACGAATGCCGCTTCCAAAACGAGATGCAGCGGCGTTTCACGAATTTTTCACCGTTTTGCGAATTTCTCTAGAAATTCACTGAAGGAAATGCCGCGATTCACCCATCACTAATCACTTTCATCTGTTTTTCCAGGATATTACCTGGAATGAACTTCTGAACAAGAAAGTCTAGAGCCTCCATTTGTGCCATGTGGTAAAGGCTTTAAACAGAACACGGAGCTACAGGAATATCAGCAGAACAGCAAATGGCATTCCGGGGATCTGGTTATTTGGCCAAGTGAGATAATGACAAAAGGCAAATATGTGACTGGAAAAGGCAGGGGGAGGGCCAATCTATATACACAGAAAAAAAACTCCAATGGGATGAAGTCAATTTCATATGCTCCATCTCAGCAAATCCTAAATCCAAGATTTGCAGTATTTGTACTTTACTACATTATAGTGCAGTGTCACAGTATGGTACCAGTAGGCCTAGCACAAAGATTTTACTGGTGGGCCCCACTTATAAAGACAGAACAACGCACAAGCACCTGATATATAGGTGCCTGAACTTACTGAAGTAGACATGATGCCCAGGTGTGTCACCCTGAACCAACAGCTGTAAGAGAAAAAACATGACAAAATGGGGGTGCCACAAGAAAAACCGCAAATTAACCATGCTATAGAGTTCTTCCAGATGATTGAAATCTCTGCTTATAACAGAGTCTGCTGATGGGCCCCAGTCCTGGTGTGCCCTGGTGCAAATTCCCTTTTTGCCCAATTATGAAAATGACCCTGCAAAAGAGAATAATAAGTACCAAGGTAAGGAATCATATTAATTTGAATCAATGCTTTAGTGGCCATTCAGGTGTAAAAATGAATGTAATCAAGGCGCCAGGGCCTGATGGCATACACCCCGGGGCTCTAAGAGAGCTTGGTTCAGTTTTAGACCAGCCCCTATTTCTGATTTTCTCAGATTCGCTTTCATCTGGTATGGTGCCTATGGATTGGAGGAAAGCTGATGTCATTCCAATATTTAAAAAGGGATGACGATTATAGGCAATTATAGGCCAGTAAGTTTGACTTGTGGTGGGCAAATTATTTGAAGGCTTGTTAAAGGATCACATTCAAAAGTTTATCCTAGAGAATGGCATTATGAGCAGCAATCAGCATGGCTTTATGAAGGATAGGTCATGTCTAGCGATGGGCGAATTTATTCGCCTGGGGCGAACGAGGCGACTTCGCGAAACGCCTGCAAAAATTTGCCAGCAAAAATTCGGCAAAAAAAAAACAGTCACGCGTTTTCGACGCTTCGAAAACGACGCAATGCGCGCCGAAAACGACGCGACGTGTCGTGATTGACGCGACGCACGTCAAAAACCATGCGCGCCTCGTTCCGCTAATTTTTTCGCCAATTCGCGAATTTCGCAGGAAATTCACAAATTTTTCGGTGAAGCAAAACGGGTGAGATTCGCCCATCACTAGTCATGGCAGACAAATTTGATTGCTTTTTATGATGAGGTAAGTAAGATGCTGGACTGTGGGGGGACAGTAGATGTGATATATTTGGATTTTGCCAAAGCCTTTGATACCGTGCCCCACAGGCACAAACGACTGCTTTCTAAACTAAGGGCTGTTGGGCTTAATGAAGTCGTTTGCACATAGATAGGAAACTGGCTACAGGATCGGGTATAGAGGGTGGTTGTTAATGGTACATTCTCTACTTGGAGTAAGGTTCTTAGTGGGGTCCCTCAGAGCTCGGTGCTGGGTCCACTTTTATTAAAATTGTTCATTAATGACGTAGGGGAGGGTGTTGTAAGTAATGTATCAGTGTTTGCAGATGACACAAAACTATCCAGCCCAATTAATTCCATCCAGGGTGTGGTATCCTAGCAACAGGATCTGGACAAACTGGCAATCTGGGCAGCTAAGTGGCAAATGAGATTCAATATTAATAAATGTAAAGTCATGCACCTGGGATGTAAAAATATTCAAGCCACTTATACCCTTAATGGGACTGCACTAGGAAACCCATTATGGAAAAGGACCTTGGAGTCCTTGTAGATGATAAACTTGGCTGTAGCAAGCAATGCCAGTCAGCAGCATCAAGGGTCAATAAGGTCTTGAGCTGTATTAAAAGGGCATAGAGTCACGGGAGGAGGGGGTCATTCTTCCACTTTATAGAGCACTTGTAAGGCCACATCTAGAATATGCCGTACAGTTTTGGTCTCCCTCACTCAAACAGGACATTATTGAATTAGTGAGTAGTGATGGGCGAATCTCACCCGTTTCGCTTCGGCAAAAAATTTGCGAATTTCCATAGAAATTCGCGAATTGGCGGAAAAATTCACGAAACGAATCGCGTCAACAACGACGCGCGACTTGATTTCTTTGCCGAATTTTTGCTGGCGAATTTTCGCTGGCGTTTCGCGAATCGCGGGAATTTGCCGCGAATTTGCCCATCACTATTAGTGAGGGTACAGAGAAGGGCAACTAAGCTGGTAAAAGGTATGGAAAATCTTATCTTAAAGACAAATTGGGGATGTTCACTCTGGAGAAGAGGCGCTTAAGGTGTGATATGATAACTATGTATAAATATATAAGGGGATCATATAAGAATAATATAATCTCTCTAATGCTTTATTCACCAGTAGATCTTTCCAGCTGACACAAGGTCACCCATTCCAATTAGAAGGAAAGAGGTTCCACCTAAATATTCGAAAGGGTTTTTTTTACAGTGAGAGCTGTGAAGATGTGGAATTCTCTCCCTGAATCATTTGTACAGGCTGATACTTAAGAAGGGGTTGGATGGCTTTGAAACAAGTGAGTCTATACAGGGTTATGGAAGATAGCTCATAGTACAAGTTGACCCAGGGACTAATTTAACTTGATGGACGTGTGTCTTTTTTCAACCTAATTTACTATGTGTAGTTTCCATATGTGAGACGGAGTGGCCGCAGCTAGAAGAAATCATGTTTGGGTGGGAATATTACTGTTTGCTGCATAGGAAGAGGAAGGCATGGATCTAAGCAATACTTCAATATCATATTTCCAGCTCAATCTGGAGAGGTCATGGGTAGTGATAAGCAAATTTATTCGCCTAGCTCGAATTCGCGGCAAATTCCCGCGATTTGCCGCCGGCTAATAAATTCGCAAAGTGGCCGAGAAAATTTGCCTGAAAAAATTCACTGGCATCAATTTCCGGTTTTCACAAATTTTTCTTAAAATTGTTCGAAATTCACAAATTTTTTCGTGAAAACGTTCGAAATTCACAAATTTATAGTGGAAACATTCGTAATTCACAAATTTATAGTGAAAATGTTCAAAAATCACGAATTTATAGTGAAAACGTTCAAAAGTCACAAATTTATAGTGAAAACATTTGAATTTCACGAATTTGGTGAAATAGTTCAAAATTCAGGAATTCATGGTGAAATTGCTTGAAATTCACAAATTTATAGTGAAGTAGTTCGAATTTCACAATTTTTTCGTGAAAAACGGTTAAATTTCACGAAGCTTAAGATTTCGATATTTTCGTGAATTGTTCGCGAATTGGGCGAATCTGGGGCATTTCGTTTTGCCGAAAATTCGGCAGAGCAAAATGCCCCAGATTCGCCAATCACTAGTCATGGGAAGAAGAACTAACAAGGGACTGGACACAAGGGAGGCTCAATGAGAGACTACGTTGGCAATAAGCAGTGAATATGATTCTGCCCTGTAAATAGCCCATATGGCTGTGCAATAGGAAATCTAAATGGGAATTCACTATTAACCTTCTTCATTCTCAAAGGAGCATCAGGGATCCCAATACTGAATTGCTGCTACTAATCACACAAACCAACAGCCAGCCAGCATTAACCACATACTACTAACTAACATGCTCTAGGTTCTAGATACTGGAGGTGTCAGGAGAACAGTCCTGCTGGGGTGAGAACACGCTACTCTATACTCTACTCTACAGCTGCTTCCATGTAAACAAGGAAGTAACTGTCATTGCTTCCACCACAAAACATCTGAGCTACCAACTGACAGTACAAGTCAACTCTCAGACCATGATTTGTTCATCATTTCAATGTATTAATTTAATAAAAAAATGAATGTGTAAAAAGTCTGATGTGTGTAGGTATGAGAAATGGCAGGTGGAGTTAGAAGGTGCCCATATATACTGTACATTAGTGTAGCAGGGAAACACAGCACATACACACAGATGGCAGCACATTATTACCCAGTGATACAGAGGGAAGGAGCTCTAATTCTATGCTGCATTAATAGTAACTATTTTTATTATTTCCACTCTCAAAGCTAAATACAGGGCAGTTTCTCAGGAATTCACTATTACGGATCATAAGGACGAAGTCGCATTAAAGCAGAATATGAAAAAGTGAATTTAACGTTCTGTAACACTGCTCTAAATACACAGCGGGGGCTTTATCAGCCATTTAAACAATCCGATTCAATCCTAAAAGGCCTTATTATTTCTAAACTGACTCTAGTTCCTACCGACACTCATGACAAATGGCAAAAAAAAGTCCATAAACTGCCACTCCCTGGCTTCTCTGTGTTTAATTTTATGAAGTTGAATTATAGTATTTAAATATATGGGGGGGTCACATTGTCTATTTTAGGAGAATAACTTTAGTCATACCTCTACCAGCTGATTTAAAGATTCCATGATATCCTTCCCAATAATTACAATTTCATGCATAGACAGCTCACTGGCCATTGCTCTGGATTTGTGCACAACTACAACGCTTTCCTGCAAAGAAAACTGATTCATAACATAAATACTGGGGTACAATTACAGGGTCAAACAGGTCTGAACAATACATGTGTGAATAATGCAAGGCTTTTACAAACTGAATCTAAGGTGTGAATAATACAGGGGCCAGTTGATCTGATACAGTTTGAATCTTACACAAATGTAAGCAATCAAAGCAGCCAGACTTTAAAGGGCAAGGAAAGTGTAAAATAGAATAAGGGTAGAAATGCTGTATTTTGTATACTAAACATAAACATGAACTTACTGCACCACAAGCCTAATCAAACAAATGCTTTCAAAGTTTGCATCACCCTGACCCTGCACATGCTCAGTGTGATCTGGGCTGCTTAGGGATCTAATGTGGATTTTATAGTTTTTGTATTGTTTAATATAAACTTTCGCCAACTTTCCAGAACCAGTGGCTGCAGCAAAATAATCCTCCAAATAGAATCCCAGTTTATCTGTTTAAATCTGGCTCCATCATATTTGTCCCTGCAGCTGGAAACATTAAAGGGGATGTTAAGGCAGAAATAAAATCCAACACAAACCTCTACACAGTAGCCAACTGCAAGCTGCTTGAGTTTGGCATGGCTGGGAAGTAAGGCCGGGCTCCCCCTGCTGTTCATAAGTATGATTGTTTCCCTGCCCAGCATTTAGGGACAACTCATTTTCACAGCAATAAATGAAGGGAGAATGTCGCTGCATACTTAATCAAAGTAAGTTTCTTTTTAATCAAAGAAAGTAAAAATGGAATTTAATTTTTTTGCCTTTCCTTGTCCTTTAATTGAAGACCACACAAAGTGGGGCTGCTTGTTGGCAGGGCTGCTCCTGTCATGAGGCAAATTGAGAACCTTGAATCAGACAGCAGCAAACGGGCAGTTACAAAGAGCGGCAAAAAAGCACCTCTTAAGAGACAAATTTCCGGGTTTTAACTTGAAAAATGTGGCTCAGCTAGTGAAGAGAGAGCTCCAATGCTGATGTTTTAAGCGTGGAGTGGAAGAGGGGGAGGGCATTGAGGCTGCTGCCCAGCAGGGCTGGTCGTACCAAGTGCGGGGCCCAATTGGAACCATTTTGGCAGGGCCCCCTAGAAGGAACTTTGCTGTCTGTCGCAGGGTCACAGAGCTGGAAGGGCAAATAGTGGCTGCTTTCCCCTCTGTCCAAGTGACAAAATGTTCCCTCACTTTGTAAAATCTGTGCACAAAAAAAAGTGCAAATTATATACAACATTAAAGGAATTGTTCAGTATAAAAGTAAAAACTGGGTAAACAGATAGGCTGTGCAAAATAAAACATGTTTTCAATATAGTTAGTTAGGCAAAAATGTAATGTATAAAGACTGGAGTGACCGCAAGTCTAACCTAACAGAACAGAACCACTACTTCTTTCTTTCAGCTCTCTTTTGTTTACACTGACTGGTTACCCTGGTTACCAGGCAGTAACCAATCAGTGACTTGAGGGAGGGCCAGATGGGTCATAACTGTTGCTTTTGAATCTGAGCTGAATGCTGAGGATCAATTGCAAACTCACTGAACAGTTATGTCCCATGTGGCCCCCCCTCAAGTCGCTGACTTACTCAGATTTAGAGAGCTGAAAAGCAGGATGTTGTGTTGTATTCTGTTATGTGAGACATCCACTCATTCCAGCTTTTATATATTACATTTTTGGCTAACTAACTATATTAGAAACATTTTTTATTTTGCACAGCCTATCTATTTACCCAGTTTTTATTTTTATACTGAACTGTTCCTTTAATGTATTTCACTTGTTATTTGGGCCATTTGGGTTTGGGGTGGGCTGGTTGAATTGGGTTTGGGGGTGGGCTGGGCCAGTCAGGTTCAGCTGTGGCCTGGGCCAATCGGGTCTGAGCGGGCTGGGCCAATCTGGATTAGGGGTAGGCTGGGCTACTGGGGGATTAAGGGAATTGGAATCAGAGCTTGCACTGGAGTGCAGGGCCCAATTGGTCCAATGTGCTTAAGACCGGCACTGCTGCCCAGGATTGCCCCTGCATGGTGGACAACACTGTGCTGTTGCTTTTGAAGGAAGCATGCCTCAGAAATGGCAAATCCTTTATTTTAATGGGCTCAGAGAAAAGTGTAAAACTCTGTACTTGAAGAAGAATTGAAGGATCTGCTACTAATGGCAACACTTGCTCACAATAGCGGTCTATTACAGGTACAGGATCTGCCCAATTCCTAGGCATAGAATTTGAAGGTACTGCACTGACATGAACTCAAGGGAGGATTTTCATTTCTTTTCCGTTTTTTTCCTTGTTTTTGTGGTGAGTTGTTTTCCTGTCAATTCTATTTTTATAGGATACAGAATAAATTGTGTCATTGTGTCACAAGGTCTGTTTTGCTTTTTTTGTCCTACTAATGTTCCAAAAACAGCCAGCCCAAAACCACAGCGTCTAGGCTTGTTCTCTGAAACCAAAGACTCTCTGCAGGTTTTCTACACCAGAAGATTAGCTCTGTATTATATGAACAGATAAAGGTTTCAGACAGTACAGCTAAAAGAAATGCTCGAGGAAGGATTTTGTTGTATAAATAAGTTAAAGGGAAACTGTCATGGGAAAACATGTTTTTTTTTTTTAATGCATCAGTTAATAGTGCTGCTCCAATAGACTTCTGCACTGAAATCCATTTCTCAAAAGAGCAAACAGATTTTTTTATATTCAGTTTTGAAATCTGACATGGGGCTAGCCATTTTGTCAATTTCCCAGCTGCCCCAGTCATGTGACTTGTGCCAGCACTTCAGGAGGGAACTGCTTTCTGGCAGGCTATTGTTTTTCCTTCTCAATGTAACTGAATAGTACGCAGTGGGACATGGGTTTTACTACTGAGTGCTGTTCTTAGATGTACCAGGCAGCTGTTATCTTGTGTTAGGGAGCTGTTATCTGGTTACCTTCTCATTGTTCTGTTGTTAGGCTGCTGGGTGGGGGAAAGGGAGGGGGTGATATCACTCCAACTTGCAGTACAGCAGTAAAGAGTGATTGAAGTTTATCAGAGCACAAGTCACATGACCAGGGGCAGCTGGGAAATTGACAATATGTCTAGCCCCATGTCAGATTTCAAAATGAAATATAAAAAAATCTGTTTGCTCTTTTGAAATTATGGTCTCACTGGCTTTTTTTTTTATAGGAAATCAGTTAAATGTAGTGGTATTATTTTAAAGCGACATTGTTTTATGGTATAAAAGTTTAAAGGAAAATGAAACCCAGTGGCTAGTCAATAGTTAATTAAGCACACATCTCTTCTTGCATTGCAGTGACCGACAACCCAAGGAGAAGACCTCTCAAAAACCACACACTGATTCTAGTGAGCATGATTGGGTCACTGCAGCAATCAAAACAGCCAAACAGTATGGTGGACTCTGCCCTATTTTAATATGTATTTTATAATATGTAATACGTATATATTTTTATTGTTTTATATCTAACATTAGCCCTGTTTAGCTCAAGAAATAACTAAAACCTGCACATTTCCTAATTTAAAAAAATCAAACACCAAATTATATTCAGCACCGACTCTATTTATTGAGGTAATATTGAAAAAAAGGGGGTATACTGTCCCCTTGAGTAGTCAATTTGGCCTACTCTTTCAGGTTTTGCATTAAGCAATTCAGGTTAATTAGATAATGCTTTTGCACCTCCCTTTCAAATAACGGTGCATTCCGTTTTGCTGCGTTCAGCTGCAGGGGAGTGCAGGAATAAACACACTCAATTCTTTTCAATGGGCCTGTACTCACACAACCGCATGTAGACGCAGGAAAAATGCAGCATGTTGTGTCTGAACCTGAGTTCGGCGCCTACATGCGTTTGTGTGAGTATAGGCCCATTGAAAATAATTCAGTGCGTCTATTCCTGCGCTCCCCTGCGGCTGAACGCAGCAAAACGGAACACAGGGGAGCGCAGGGAACGACACCCGTGTGTAAGGGCCCTAAAGGTTCTTACTGGATTCAGATTAGGATTTTAATTGGGCTGTTATACAAGATGTCCATCCTGTGTTACTTTTGTATTGTGTCTGAATCCCTGTCTTGCTGAAAGGTAAAATAAAATCACATTTCACTTCATTTTCACAATTAGAAGACGGAAAGGCTTTGCATATACAAATGGTAATAACAAATACAAAAAAGAAAATACAATCAGAAATTGTAGACATTGAAGAAATAATGGTAGTATTATGAACATGGCTAGCTACTATAAGTAGCATCTCACTAGCTGTGTAAGCTAGCCAAAACTAGCAGATCTTTCCCGGATATGCCCACATCAGCAGGGCTACATCAGGGTAATCCAAACAATCGGATTATAACGAGGAGCAATGGGCTCCAGCGGGTCCATCTCCGGAAAATTTCAACTTTCCCGATCAATATTGTGGTCAGACCCGTAGGAAGCCCTCATACATGGGCAGATAAGCTGCCGAATTGGTCTAAAGGACCAATATCGGCGGCATTATCTGCCAGTTTATGGTCACCTTTAAATGGTGTAAGATAGGAAGCCTCAAGACTGTAATGGTGTTAAGGGGATACTGTCATGGAAATTTTTTTTTTTTCAAAATGCATGTTAATAACGCTGCTCCAGCAGAATTCTATGCTGAAATCTGCTGACAGATTTTTTGAATTTAATTTTAAAATCTGAGATGGGACTAGACATGTTGTCAGTTTCACAGGTGACCTAACTTATGGGACTTGTGCTCTGATAAACTTCAGTTGCATTTATCTGCTGTACTCCAAATCCCTTTAACTGCCAATACTGGCTTCACTTCTTATACTTGCCATTCCTGTTACATTGATTTCCTGTCACATGCAGCAGCTGAGCTAGCTATTACAGGTTGAGAAAACAAAACAGGTAAACTATAAATGACTGGGTCAGAACATTACTCACCATCCATTCTAACAAGATGTCCAGTCTCTGCCACTATAATGCAGTCACAGTATGGCCCCATATATGCCATTTATTGGGTGTTTGTGCGCTGGTTATTTTTTTTTTTTATTACCGTAACAACATTTCTTACATTGCAGCTGTGTCACTTTCCCAGCCCCAGACCTTGCAATTTTAAAGAGAAAGTGACTAATTCAGTCCAAATCCATTTCTCAAAAAAAGCATTCACATTTATTCTTCCAAATTAAAAACAGCAGAAATTTGTACAGTATACATAGAAGGTAAAGTGCACACTCTAAGCACCTTTAAAAGAGAACCAAGGCTGCTCCTGCCATGAGGCAAGGTTAGAACATTTCCTCAGGCAGCAACTCAGCCAGTTACCAGAGGCAAAATGGCACCTCTGGTAACTTTAAGATCCGAATTTGCTTTTTTCAAAACGGAAATATGTCTCTGCTAGTGCAGCGAGCATAATAGCACTAGTGATGTGGCCCTCCTGGACCCGCTCCAACGCTTAAAGTTGTAGCTAGAAATGTTGTACATTATGTTTTGTGCTTCTGTACCAGCCCATGCCAACCACAGCCCTTTAAGCAGTAAATATCTGTCTCCAAAGATGCCCCAGTAGCTCCCCATCTTCTTTTCTGCGGATTCACTGATTCACATGCTCTGTGCTGCTGTCACTTACTGAGCTTAGGGACTCACTCACAATATACAGTACACATAGAATAGAAATGTCACAGTATAAGGCTGATTAGTTATTATTATGGATAATTACTACATGGCAGCACAGAAACCAGTGACATAACATCAGAATTTAATAATCAGCCTTGTAGCCTCAGCTTATATTACAGGTCAACCTCATTTTCTGCTTGATAATTTTGACAACCCCTAAGTTTAGCCTGTGACAAGTTTGAAGTCCTGGATCATTACTGCTATTAAGATGCTGAAACTTTAAGCTGGTGCTATAAGTTCATTATATATAAAAAAAAATGCCATTTTTAGTTTAGTTCATTAGTTCTTCTTTAAAAAAACCCCTAGGAAGTTTAAATTTCATTTTCATTGGTATTGGTATTGGTTTGGGCAGGTTTAGCTTTGTATAAATCAGTTATTAGCCATGCAAAATTAATATCTGAAAGAAGATGGTTAGAACCATGGTCCCATGTCACCTAAGCTGCTTTAACAGGTAAAAAAAAAAAAAAACGGATTAATTTTTATGGAGACAGCATGCACTATCCATATGGCTTGCCACATGCAATTTTACATGTCTGGGTTACAGACTATGTGGTGTTGCTTGGCTAGCCAAGGACTCTCCTGCCATGAGACAAGGTGAGAATTATGCCTTAGGCAACAGTAAGCAGCTAGGTACAAGGGCCGGCAAAAAGCCACCTCTGTGTAGAGAGAGTTATTGCTCTCATTGCACTAGTGATGCTGCTCCCCTTTGACCCACTGTGATGCTGATTAGTGATGGGCGAATCTACCCAGTTTTGCTTCACTGAAAAATTAGCAAAATTCGCAAATTGGCGAAAACAATTTGCGAAACGAGTTGCGGCACGTTTTTGACGTGCGTCGCGTCGTTTTCGTAGCGTCATTTTCAACGCGCATCACGTCATTTTCGTAGAGTCGCTTCAAAAACGACGCGCAACTCGTTTTTTAGCGAATTTTCGCCAGTCGAATTTTCGCGGATTTATTCGCCAGCGGCGAATCGCAGGAATTCGCTGCGAATTTGCCCCTGGCGAATAAATTCGCCCATCACTAATGCTGATTTGGGAGAGGGGGGTGGAAGCAGCTCCAAGGAAAAAAACCCGGTGGGCCCCTGCCTGGGCAGACCCTCCTTTCCCCATCTGGCTAAAAAAAAAAAATATTTGCAGTGCAGAGTGCGCATGTGCAATGCGGCTCAGTGCCGCTCCTTGTGCGAATGTGTACATCTACAGCGACCTGGTAAGGGAGCCAAGTGGTCTGTACGGGGGGCCTGGAAAGCAGTCCCGTGGGCCCCACAGTTCTACCCTGATTTCCCCTGTGGCTAGCATGCAAAGAGCTGAAACCAAATACAGTAATCCCCTGTTGGCACAACGTTGCAAAATTCTGATTGGTTACTGTAGGTTACTTCTTCAAAGTAACTCCCTGGGGGGTAAAAGGATATAGGTATGGGATCTCTTATATGGTAACAGGTTGGCAAATGTTACTCATAAAAGTGGTCCATTGAATGATACTAAAAAGTCAAAGTGTGAATTCAACAGGCTATTGCAATGCAAGGCATATTGTTGAGGGAAGAAAACAGGACTACTTACTATAAAAAGATTCAGTTGTGCTCATACGTTTACATACCCTGGCAGAATTAACCATTTTTCAGAGAATATGAATGATAGCACAAAAACTTTTCTTTCACTCATGGTTAGTGGTTGGCAGAAGTCATTTATTGTCAAACAACTGTGTTTACTCTTTTTAATCACTGCACAAACTACCCAAATGACCCTGATCAAAAGTTTACACACCCCAGTTCTTAATACCATGTATTGTCCCCTTTAACATCAATGACAGCTTGAAGTCTTTTGTGGTAGTTGTGGGTGAGGCTCTTTATCTTCTCAGACGGTAAAGCTGCCCATTCTTATTGGCAAAAAGCCTCCAGTTCCCATAAATTCTTGGGCTGTCTTGCATGAACTGCACATATGAGGTCTCCCCAGAGTGGCTCAGTGATATTGAGGTCAGGAGACTGAGATGGCCACTTCAGAATCTTAATTTTATTTTGCTGTAGCCAATGACAGGCCAACTTGGCCTTGTGTTTTGGATCATTATCATGCTGGAATGTCCAAGAATGTCCCATGCGCAGCTTCTGGGCTGATGAGTGCAAATTTTCCTCCAGTATTTTTTGATAACTTTCATTTTAGCTCACAAATTCACAAAACATCAGCGATCCACCACCATGTTTCACAGTAGGAATGGTGAACCTTTCATCATAGGCCTTGTTGACTCCTCTCCAAATGTAGCATTTATGGTTGTGGCCATAAAGTTCAATTTTAGTCTCATCATTCCAAATTACTTTGTGCCAGAAGGTTTGAGGCTTGTCTCTGTGCTGTTTGGCATATTGTAAGTGGGATACTTTGTGGCATTTGTGTAGTAATGGCTATCTTCTGGCAACTCGACCATGCAGCCCATATATATGCCTTTCCAGTTTTATAGAGTTCAACTACCTTTTCCCGCAGATCCTTTGACAATTCTTTTGCTTTCCCCATGACTTAGAATCCAAAAAAACATCAGTGCAGCACTGGATGAAAGATGCAAGGGTCTGTCAGGAGTCTAGAAAGTCATTGACCTTTTATACACACCCACTAATTACAAGCAAACAGATCACAGGTGAAGATGGTTACCTTTAATTCTAACCATTCATTGTGTCAAGTTGTGTGCATGTTATCAGGCCAAATCACCAAGGTATGTAAACTTTTGATCAGGGTCATTTGGGAAGTTTGTGTAGTGATTATGATTTAAAAAGAGTAAACACAGTTGTTTGACAATAAATGGCTTCAGCCAACCACTAACAAAAGAAAAGTTATTGTGTTATCATTCATATTCTCTGAAAAATGGTTAAGAAATCATAAATTCTGCCAGGGAATGTAAACTTATGAGCACAACTGTAACTAAGGAAAATGATCATAAACCAAAGACCAAATCAAAGAGTTTCTTATACTCTAGTTCCAGGACAGCTGTGTCGTTATGTAATGCAACATGTATGTACAAGAAAACGCTTATACAAGAACTCATTGTTGTATACTTTTAATACATTATTGATATTCATGTATGCCTGTATCTGAAAAACTCCAATAACTCATTGATCTGTTTTAATTCAATTTTGCTTTGGTTCACCTTAATATGTACCCCCGATGACCTAAGAAAATTTGTTGTTTTCATTTTAGGCACATGTAGAGCTGGAGATTTAAAGCAGACACATACTCATACCTTCCCTGTTTTTAAATTACAAAATAAGTGTGTGTAGATGTTTTCAAGCGTTAAATTACTTATTGCTGGTATTAGAGATAGATACAGTTGTGCTCATAAGTTTACATACCCTGGCAGAATTTATTTATATCAGGCCAAATCACCAGGGTATGTAAACTTTTGATCAGGGTCATTTATAGCGCTGCTACAAAATAAATTGGCTCTATACAAATAAATGTTAATAATTAGGGTAGTTTGTGTAGTGATTATGATTTGTGCAGTGATTAAAAAGAGTAAACACAGTTGTTTGACAATAAATGGCTTCAGCCAACCACTAACCATGAGTGAAAGAAAAGTTTTTGAGTTATCATTCATATTTACATAGTTACATAGTTAAATTGGGTTGAAAAAAGACAGAGTCCATCAAGTTCAACCCCTCCAAATTAAAAACCCAGCATACATATACACACACATCTCCACTCTTTCAAACATAAACCATATATGCCCATAGCTATACTAACTGTAGAGTTTAGTATAAAAATAGCCTTTGATATTATGTCTGTCCAAGAAATCATCCAAGCCCCTCTTAAAGGAAAACTATACCCCAAAATGAATACTTGAGCAACAGATAGTTTATATTAAATTAAGTGACATATTAAAGAATCTTACCAAACTGGTATATATATTTAAGAAAATATTGCCCTTTTACATCTCTTGCCTTGAACCACCATTTCTTGATGGTCTGTGTGTTGCCTCAGAGATCACCTGACCAGAAATTTTTCAACTCTAACTGTAACAGGAAGAAGTGTGGAAGTAAAAGACACAACTCTGTCTGTTAATTGGCTCATGTGACCTAACTTTATAGCTTGTTTGGTATGTTTGTGTTGAATCATATGATCCCAGGAGGCTGTCCTTATTTTTTAAAATGGCAATTTTCTATTTATGATTACCCAATGGCACATGTATTATTATGAAAATGGTTTATTTACATGAAGCAGGGTTTTACATATTAGTTGCTTTATGCCAGTGGTTCTCAACCTGGGGGTCGTGACCCCTTTGGGGGTCGAACAACCCTTTCACAGGGGTCACTTCAGGGGTTCCAGGAGCAGGTTCATCTCTCTCCCCACTAGCCCTGGGCCAAAGTTGTAGCTCTCCGGGTGTTGGTGCTGGGAGTTGTAGTTCAGTAACCTGTGTAGGGAAGCCACTTGCACTACAACTTTCTATATGCCCTTAGTGGGGACTGCCATACAGCTCTCCCTGCCCATTTAAAGTGGGCAGTCATATTTGTAAAATTAACATGGTAATTGGGGGTGTGGCCAAAATATTTTACCGCACTATGCACGGAAAACAAAACTTTATGCAGCCACTCTGTCTCCTGTAGTTTCCTAACAATCCGCTCTGGGCTAGCAACAAAAATATCTTTATAATATTTTATAGTTGGGGGGGGGTCACCACAACATGAGGAACTGTATTAAAGGGTCACAGCATTAGGAGAACCATTGCTTTATGCAATATCTTTTTATAGAGACCTACATTGTCCGGAGGTATAGTTTTCCTTTAAAAGCATCAACAGTATCAGCCATCACAACATCACCCGGCAGTGCATTCCACAACCTCACCGTCCCGGACTGTGAAGAACCACCTACGCTGCTTCAAATGAAAGTCCTTTTCTTCTAGTCTGAAGGGGTGGCCTCTGGTGCGGTGATCCTCTTTATGGGTAAAAATGTCCCCTGATATTTGTCTATAATGTCCTCAAATATATTTGTAAAATATTCTCTGAAAAATGGTTAAGAAATCATAAATTCTGCCAGGGTATGTAAACTTATGAGCACAACTGTAGAGACACAGATTGACTCAAACTAAGTGCAGCAGAACCAATAAGCTAGCCACCTAGTTGCCCTGTATTTACATTCTGCAGTCTCAAGCCTTAGCTTAAATTCCATTTTGCAAAAACCCGGAGTATGTTTAACAATGAGTATTACTAATTGCTTTCTTTGTAGGGGTTAAAGCTAAAAATAAATTAGATACAAATCATATTTTCAAGGGTAAGGCAGTATAAGAAAAGGGCATGTGTGATTTTTAAGTGGCCTTTTAATAGGCAAACACTGTGGGCGGTTTTTACAGAGGAGATGACCGTGCGGTTGTCTCCTTTAACACAAACGTGCTTTTATAAAAGGTGAGACTGGCTGTCAATGCCATCCTTGTAAGGCAGCTGGCTGTGTATTTGCACAGGAGCTCCTCGCATACTCCACATTTCTGCCGAACATGAAAGAATTTCCTGCTTCTCTTACTTGGCACCAGACATAGCAAACCTAAAATGAAGGGAAAGAGCAGGAGGGAAGGGCAATCCTGGGGATAAAGAAAAGAAAAGGACCAAAAAAGAAATGGACATGTATATAAAAAATAATAAACTAAGGGTATATGATAAACCATGTTTGATTACTACCTCACTGCCAGTTTACATAGTGTCATTTCCACCAGTAAAGAGGATCTAAACCCCCAAAATGACTTGATGTTAATTTGCTTCTCTGATCACTTCTATTTTTTGTGGTTTTTAAGGTATTTGCATGTTTAAATAATAGCAGGCTGGGAGTCAGCACCTCAAGGGTTAACTGTAGACAGGAAGTGCACAGACAATTAGGGTTAGTGCCCATGTGACCTTAAAGGGAGTTGTTTGAGGAGAAAGCCTGACCTCAGCAATCCAAAACTATATTTATTCTGGGTTTAGAGCTCCTTTAAAGGACCAGTTACATTAAAATTTGTTTTAAAAAAAGTTGTTGGTATACCGATTACGGATGTACCGAATCCACTATTTTGGATTCGGCTGAACCCCTGAAAAGATTTGGCCGAATACCAAACCAAATCCTAATTTGCATAAGCAGACATAAGCAAATTAGGCATGGGAAGTGGAAAACATTTTTTACTTCCTTGTTTTGTAACAAAAAGTCATGTGATTTTCCCTCCCCGCGCCTAATTTGCATATGCAAATTAGGATCCAGATTCAGTTTGAGCGGGAAGAAGGATTCGGACGAATCCAAATCCTGCTTAAAAAGGCCGAATCCTGGATTTGGTGCATCCCTAATACCGATTAATATACCGTAACGATTCTTTGAAATGCCTTGACCAGACAAGTATTTGCAAGTAGAGCTGGAAGCACAGATACATCATTGCTTAAAGGACCAGTAATCAGAAAAGGGGACAGTGCAGCAATGCATCATGAGGGACTCGATTACTCCTCCCTGGCTCTCTCCTATAAGGAAGGCAGGGAGGAGAAATCAAGCAGCCCATGATGGATCGCCTTTTCTGAAGAGAAGCGCAAGTGGAGTTTCATTAAGTTATAACAAATGATTTAAAAGTTTCATATGTGTTGGTGTGTTTTTTTTTTTTCGTAGTGCATGAAACAAATTTTTTTTTAGGTTACTGGGCCTCTAAGCAGTGATGGATGTGTGCTTCCAGCTCTACTTGCAAATACTTGTCTGGTCAAGGCATTTCAAAGATTCAAAAAAGAAAATATCTAGAAAACATTTGCATAGACGCTTTGAAAATGCCTACTCGCCTTTCAAGCACACGCTCATATTCTTGACACTCCGTGAACTAAGCACCAACGCATTAAACAAATCTCAGCATGTTTATTGCACAGGAAATTTAGCATCATGGACGCAGATCAGTGCTGAAAAAAAAAAAACTTTGGTGATTCATCCAAAGCTCTTGCAAGTGTCTTTTTTTTCTCAATTTTTATATATAATATAGATCTTCTATATACATACTAGGTACATTTGCTGTTATCCAACACAGTTACAAATATTAACAGATGGCTGTGATTAAAACATACAAAACAGCATTCTGCCATTGAACAGAAAAAGCAGGACTATTTTAGGAAAGACAGCTACAGTACGTTATCATGGAGGATTAATAGACAGTCATTTTTTTCCCCAATACTTCCATACTAACCAACATCCTAGCCAATATAAAAAAGGCTATTATGGTGTTATGAAATGGCATAGATCAGTTACTTTAAAGGGATACTTTCATGGGAATTTTTTTTTCTCCAAATGCATCAGTTAATAGTGCTGCTCCAGCAGAATTCTGCACTGAAATCCATTTCTCAAAAAAGCAAACAGATTTTTCAATATTTCATTTTGAAATCTGACATGGGGCTAGACATATTGTCAGTTTCCCAGCTGCCCCAAGTCATGTGACTTGTGCTCTGATAAACTTCAATCACTCTTTACTGCTGTACTGCAAGTTGGAGTGATATCACCACCTCCCTTTTTCTGCCCCAGCAGTCTAACAACAGAACAATGGGAAGGTAACCAGATAACAGCTCCATAACACAATATAACAGCTGCCTGGTAGATCTAAGGTTCAGGCCAGACGGGAAGATTTGTGGAGATTCGTCGCCTGGCGACTAATCTCCCCAATCCCCCTGCCTTCCAGCGGCTTAAATGAATAATTGCCTGCACATATTCACACGTGCCGCTGCGTTTTCCCAGCACTGCGTATGAATAGACACAGGTGATTAGTCATTAATTAGCTGGAAGGCAGGGTAAGCGGTTCGGGGAGATTTGTCGCCCCAAAGAAGAAGCGATTAGGTGCCAGGGGACAAATCTCCCCGAATCTTCCCGTCTGGCCTAACCCTAAGAACGCATGTCCCATTGAGACACAGTTACATTGAGAAGGAAAAACAACAGCCTGCCAGAAAGCAGTTCCCGCCTAAAGTGCTGGCACAAGTCACACGACCAGGGGCATCTGGGAAATTGACAAAATGTCTAGCCCCATATCAGATTTCAATGCTCTCTTTTGAGAAATGGATTTCAGTGCAGAAGTCTACTGGAACAGTACTATGAAGTGATGCATTTTGAAAAAAAAAAGTTTTCCCATGACAGTGTCCCTTCCTTAAGGGGATACAGACCGTTCCTTAAAGGGATACAGACAGCTGGGTTATTTCTGTCACACAAGAGATCTACTTTTATATATTCAAACATTTTAAAATCTTAGTGGTGTTGGTTGTTTAGCCTTAGTTACCCTTTCTAATGTAACTCACTCTTCTACATACATTTGCTTAAAACCTTTCTAGGCTTTAGAGGCGTAAATATAAACAACAGACATCGTGAGCCTCCCAGAGAAAAGATGCTTGTTTTTGTTACAAGCCTTGTGAGACTAGTGAATGGATTCTATATATACAGAAATGGCTACACAACAAGAAAAAAACATATAGATTAATTCACTGTATGTGACTTTTTTTTTTTTTTGCTCCCAGACAATGAAAGAATAAAATGCAACAATTTTTTAAAATGCAAGTGAATCATTTTTTGACAAACCAATCTTTTACAAACACAAATAAAACTTTTAAAAATGGATTCTCGTACAGGTATTGGATCCATTATCCGGAAACCCGTTATACAAGAATGTTCCGTATTCCGGAATTCCGTAGACTCCATTTTATCCCGATAAGCCTAATTTTTAAAAATGATTTTCTTTTTCTCTGTAATAATAAAACAGTAACTTTTACTTGGAGCCAACTAAGATATAATTAATCCTTGTGGAAAGGAAAACCAGCCTATTGGGTTTATTTAATGTTTACATGATTTTCCAGTAGACCAGAGACCAATTATAATGGGCCACTAGTACCTCTAAATTGAAGCAGACTTGCTGCCTTCATGGCAGGATCATTTGAAGATTATTTTGTGGTACAGCTATGATATCCATTATCCGAAAACCCGTTATCCAGAAAGCTCTGAAAGGCCATCTCCCAGAGACTCCATGTTATCCAAATAATCTGATATTTTAAAAATGATTTCCTTTTTCTCAATAATAATACAATACCTTGTACTTGATCTAAACTAAGACATAATTAATCCTTATTGGAGGCAAATCCAGTCTATTGGGTTTATTTAATGTTTACATGATTTTCTAGCAGACTTAAGGTATGAAGATCTAAATTACGGAATGATCCTTTATCTGGAAAACCCTTGGTCCCAAATAACAGGACCCATACCTGTACAAGATCAGCTTTCTACTTATGTTTCTCCCATTAAGCTTCTCTAGATATTTTAGGCTGCCCCTGAACTGAGCTACAATACTGAATGGATATGGGTGATCCAGTATTAAAAACTCCTCACTCAGATCTAATCTAGAAAGGGATTTACAGATAAAATGTAGAACAGATAAACTGTATAGAGAGCACAAATGGAAGCATTGGGGATGAATACAACAGAAGCTAATCTGCACAATTAAAATATCAAAATATAAGTGGTCAGGAACAAGCCTAAGGAATAGCATTGCGTTAACTAGCCAAAGTCCAAACTGAATCCAACATTTTTTTGGAACTTTTGATTTTTAGAATCATTAGGATTCACACATTGTGCTTCCTAGGGAGTGCTTAAACAGACATACCACACCTATCATATACAGAAATGTCTGTCCCAAAAACTACCAATCAAGCTACACTTATGCAACCATTTAGGCAGGACTCTTTTTTTCCCTTCAGTTTCTTTCATCTTAGATGAGCCACTTGATCATTCCTGGCCAAATCCTTCTGTCTCTTCAATGGCAAAAAGCAACTTCTCTTTAAGCTGCTCGTAACTCTTGTAAGGAGGAAGATCCAAACGATTAAAGCTGAAACGGGATCAATGGCACATTGAGTACTTTCAACAGTGTGCATCATTTTTGGAAGTCATTGCAGTAAAAAGCCACAAATGATAAAGGCCATTACAGCTGAATGGATACAGCGATTGATGTTTTTAAATGAAAACTATACCCCCCTAAACAATGTAGGTCTCTATAAAAAGATAAAACGGCTCACATGTAGAACCCTGCTTCATGTAAATAAACCGTTTTCATAATAATATACTTTTTTAGTAGTATGTGCCATTGGGTAATCCTGAATAGAAAATTGCCATTTTAAAAATAAGGGCTGCCCCCTGGGATCCTACGATTCCCGGTACACACAAACATACCATACAGTTAGGTCACGTGAGCCAATTACTGGACAAAGATCTGTCTTTTGCTTCCACGCTTCTGTAGTATTTCTGGTCAGGTGATCACTGGGGCAGTACAGAGACCATCACAAAATGGTGGTTCAAAGCAAGACATGTAAAAGGACAATCTGTTGCTTAAGTATTCATTTTGGGGGTATAGTTTTCCATTAAGAGATCATTTTCATTGGCTTATAGTATTTTTACGTGGCTGCCTTGTGTGTTGCGGTGTGCACTACCAGTAATTGCTTCAACAACTGTGAGTAAGGGTAGAAGCTCTGGGAGGACTTCATTACAGAACTCTTACCATGTGTGACTCCGTGGTAGCCAAGTATCTTTACCAACTCTGTCAATGCAAAACTTCTGAGGTCCGTTGCTACCTGCAAGATATGAAAAGTAAGGTATGGGATGACACTCAATGAATGTTAGTGACAAGACAGGACTGAGCATTAACAGAAGAAATAAGAGAGAGAACAGTCACTCTAAAAGCAGGAAGCTAATGAAATGCTGAAAACCATGTACCAGTTTCAGGGGAGATATCACATATTAAGGACTTGCCTATTAATTCTACAAATCCACCCACTGGAAGGCGACATGTTCCAGTTACAAACTGCAGCAGCCGGATCCTTTTTTCATTGTCCATCTCTTTCACCACCTATGATAAGACAGAGGCGACATTAAGCTACAATATAAATCTACAAGGTAAAATTACATGAGGAATTCATCAAAAGTTCAGTTAAACTCTATATTATAGATTTATGGTCAACAAAAAACAGATGGGACATCCATAACACCACCAAGTGACTTTGCTACTATCTTCCTCAATTCCTGCTTATTGTTTTGCTTTAATTATGTAGGCAAGTAATAATGTATTACTTACTTGCCAAAACCACTGAACCTGCTTGCTGTTTTTGGTGTAGTGACGATATATTGTATTCTTCTGCCAATCTGCAATATCAATCTCTTGCATGCCGCAGAGCATTAGCTGCAAATAAAAGGAGAAACACTGTTTAACTACAACAGGCATACATGTTTGATGCCCTTGTCCCAAGCACACAGAGATTTAAGCGATGATTAATACTGACCTTAGAATCCTAAAAGCTAAGTGGCCATACACTATAAGACCCCCTCATTTGGAGAGGTTTCCAAGCGAGTGGCCAATATCAGGCTTAATCCGATCGTTGGTCATGGGTCATCGATCTAACAGGGAAATCAAACCTGACCCGAATCGGCAGCTTCTGATAGTGTACAGCCACTTGTAAAGAAGTATATCGCCTCCAATAATAGTAACATGTAGTAAATGTTCTGTAGGATTACCTCAAGTTCCTTCTCATCAAAATACCGGAGCCACTCCAGTGGAACAACTTCTTTGAAGCCATCTAGGAAAGCACTGGTCTGCTCTTCAACTCCTCGAGTGAAACGCCAGTCTGTAAGCAGCCTAGAAAGGCCAGAAATATGACCAGACAGCAAATCAGGTATATTTGTTAAGCCTTCTCCAAAAGTTATAGTGATGAGTAAAATGTTTGGCAAAACTTGAATAAATGCAGCCACTTAGGTGTGTCTCTCAAATAAACAGATGATTTTTGGGTGTGGTTTGTGTTATGTAAATTAAGCAAAGGGATGCCCATTAAGGGAGATAACAGGTGACACTTTTATGTTGTCTGCACACTTACCTTATAAACTCCTCTTTGTTTTCTTCAGTCACACGGATGTTTTCACCTCCTTCCTTCAGCATATGAGATGTCACTTCACCCAGAATTTCCATGTCCTGCACAAAGTACAGCTCCAGTTCACATTCCTCAAGGTTGTTATCCCTGTAATAAAAAATGGTGACAAGAAAATATCACCAAATGTTATTTCACAACAAAGATGTGATGAATATGTTATGAATATGAAGAACAAAGAGTAAAGTGCATAGGAAAATATCGAAGAGAAGAGTGAGCACTTAAAAAGAAAGAAGCACATTGGGGCAAATTGCCAGCGTTACGTCATTTCGTAAATTCACGAACACCGACTCTGGCGAATTTTCACTAGCGAAGTAGATAGACTAGCGCAACTTCTCACCCTTACGCCAGGCGAAGTTGCGCACTGACGAAGGATCGTAATTACACAAAATCACTAAGATTACCATTTTACTGAACGTTACCACTTACTGTAGACGTTACTTCGTAAGGTCAGACCTGGCGAAGTTCAATAAAATAGATAGGAATTTTTTTAAAAAATGGAAGTCCCAAAAAAAACTCTTGCGTGTTTTACCTTTTTAGGGTGATAGTGAAGAGTGAAATTTTTTGGGGGTTACTCTCCTTCCCCCCTACATTTTCCTAACATATAGCAACTCAACTATACAGTGGTCACATGTTTAGGGCAATAGGACCGCTTTATTTAATTTATTAAAGGTTTCCTGGGCTTGTGTAGTGTAATGTAGTGGTAGTATGCAAATTAGGCATCGCTAGCATAAATGCGCTTTGCCTGGCGAAGTAACACTAGCGCAACTACGCTACCGTTCACCAACCAGAGCGTAACTTCGCACTTTAGTGAATTTGCGTAGGGCAGGCGAGCGCATTTTCACCGCTTAGTGAATTTGCCCCATTGTGTTTACATCAGGAGACAGAAAAGAATGCTGAATGTATTGAATGTAAGGAGGTCCAGAACCTACTACATAAAACATAGGAATTTGCTGTGTTAGCTACCTTAAACCAGGTATTAGATAAGTTAAAGATAGAGAGAAGTGGCTACTATATGCTTGCACTGGAAGAGAAGCAAACACTAGGCAAGTATACAAGACCAGAAACAGACCGTAGGTAAGTACAGAGGAAATTAACCATGAATACATGCATACAGGCAGAATACAGAAAAATAATAAAATCACTAAGTAAGAATGCTTGCAGATAAGGAAACTATAGGGAAATACAGGGAAAAGTAGTGCTTACAAGGTTAATACATGGGAATAGGCATAGAAAATAAGTGAACATAATGGAAGAGAACAGATGTTTAGGTTACACAAAAAAAAAACTGATGAGGGCATAGGAACAGAATCAAGCAGTAGGTTCATGTGTAGGAATCAGGCAATAGAGAAGCACACGAAGAGAGAAGTAAGTTCTAGTACATTGAAATGAAAAAAGTACTCTTAGCACATAGGGGCATACAGGGCTGGATTTACATAGCCAGCGCCCCTAGGCCCACTGCCGTTCATCGCCCCCTCTGCTCTTTATTCGCAAATTTTCATCATTTTCATCCATTCATTTTTCATAATCATGTAAATCAAATGTTTTCTATAAGAAATACATTGAGTGTATGGTAACTTGTGTGCAAATATCAAAGATAGCATTCAATGTGGAAAATTGCAGAGTGTTGAACAAATGATCTCAAAGTAGTATCATTTAGTATGGCAAAGTAGCTAGTCTCCCCTCTTGTCTTCATTTAGGTTGAACTTACTTAATCCACATAATGGAGTTGTAAAATTCCGGATCAATGGATTCGAGGTCCCGCAAGGATGGTTTCTTGTTTAACATCCTCTTATAAAATGGTAAGGTAAAACCTGTGTCAATAAACTTCCCGTGGTAAAGAGCCTAAAAGAAAAGACAAAAATCATTCAGAGAAGGGGCAATGACTAAGATACACCACATCCCCATTGAGTTCCTACCTACCATGGCAATAAATCGACCAATGAACCTGAAGTAAGTAAGGTGATCTGGGTTAATGGATGAAGCAGGGTTGATCTGTAAACAGTAGTTGTTCTTGCCGGCATATTCAAACAGACAGTACATGGGGTTTAGTACCTCGTGTGACAACAGAAAGAACCATTCCCTGTAATGAGAACATGAGGAAAAGAAAAGGATAGACAAAGAAAGTACAGAAACGACAGTGACATAAAGTATTGAGAAACAGTAGAGGGAAAAAGAATAAGGTAGGAGTAAAGCACAAACATAAGGAAAAAAAAAAACAAATGACAGTCAGTGGATTTGTGCAGAGTTATATTGACTTACAGCAACTAAATTATATATTATGTACAGTAACGGACAGTATTATGTAGCTCCATGGTGGGATATTTGCCTTGTTAACAACAAGCTACAGAGGCAAATCCTATTTGCTGTTAAGCTGCACACTGTGTTTAGAGGTGAACTGTTCCATGTTGAGAGCTCCCTGTATCCTGTCCGTGGTTCTACCCTGTGGTAGAACAGCCTTACGTAACCTACCATAGGGTAAAACCACTGGGAGGACACAAAGAGAGAGAGATAGCAGCCAGGAGCACAGATACCATACAGGAGGCAAGACACAGGAGAAACCAAAAGACCATCAAACCAAAAAAGAATATGCTAACAAGAATATATGAAAAAGGAAATGAAAAGCTATATAGAAACATATATAGAATCTGCATGAATACATACAAATACTCAATAAAATAAAAATGAAGATTGGAAGAAAACAAAAACAAGTTGTACGAAGTGGAGATAGAATGGTGGTTGTGCCTTTAGCTGATGTGGCAGACTAATGCCTCCTAAAGTCAGGGAAGTCTCTTGCATCCTACCATTTTGTATAAACCCACTAGTACAATTTCAGAGGTAACCTAGGTACAAAAGCCCACCTACCTGGCAATTCCACCATAGTCCAGACCTTCCTCTCCACGCATTATTATGTAGAGACGTCTTCGGAGATCATATGGCTTCATATTCATTATCTGGTGATACAGTAGGAAAGAAATAAGGCAAAATTTAGAGATAGGATGAAGCGTGGAACATTTAACTAAACAACAAAGGGGTTTATTGGTTTTGTGTGTTTCATTTGATGTTCGTCGGTAACAGGTAAATTAAGAAATAGCTCTGTGTAATATATAACTGGTCATTTAGCTGAAAGGGAGACTAAATCGTCATGCATTGGGTTGCCATCTAAGCCAATGAATTATGCTGCGCATTACTGAGCATTCTGTAGCAGTGTTAGGTTTGTGTGTAACATAAGTGAGCCTTAATGCATGGTCAATATATAAATCTAGTGAGACTTGGTCAAACGCTTAAAAGAAGGTGAATCCAGAATATATATATATATATATATATATATATACAACTACGATATATATATATAATATTGAAAGGATCAGCACTCACTTGATCCTTGAGAAAGGTTCCCAGGTGGAACCGAAATGTCGGACTTCAATATGTGTGTCAAATAAATACACCTTCTTCATCTGATCAAGTGAGTGCTGATCCTTTCAATATTATCTACAATTCTTCTTGATCGTG
>CM044438.1:56248021-56259549 GCA_024363595.1 Xenopus borealis
AAGCCATCTCATGGCAGTTTGTACAGACAGCAAGCCATCTCATGGCAGTTTGTACAGACACCAATGTTCTTGCAGAAAGAAAGCTTCAATCAACAAGATATTAGACATTCCATATTCCAAACATAGCCAACTCTGCCCAAATAGTTTTCCTCTTCCTTATCTTTGACCTACTATTTTATTACCAGATCTATTTGCCAAATAATCATCTCATTGTATCTGAATATCTCACTAACAAATAGTAACCCTAATTTTTTTTTTACTTTACTGTACTCTATAGTCTCTGTTCACAACAAAATTAAAGGGCAAGTAAGAGCAAAAGTAAAAACAATAAAATATAGGTAACACTTTGGGCAACAAATCTATAGTCTCTTCTAAATATGGAATCAATGAACAAGGGCAAAATAAAAACCAATAAAAATAGAGGTATAGAAATAACACTTTGTGGAACGTATACAAGTTTAGAAATAAGGCTATCCTATAACACAAATGGAGAATAGACCAATAAAAGCTAGACTAGTATTAACTGGTGCATACACGTTGTGGATTGACACCAGTACAAAAGGGTCATAAAGTATGGGACCTGTTTTCCAGAACGCTCAGGATCTTTCCATAATATGGATCTTCATACCTTAAGTCCACATGTAAACCCAATAGGCTGGTTTTGCTTCCACTAAGGATTAATTATACAGGTGTGGGACCTGTTATCCAGAATGCTCTGGACCTGAGGTTTTCTGGCTGGATAATGGATCTTTCCATAATTTGGATCTTCAAACCTTAAGTCTTCTAGAAAATCATATAAACATGAAATTAACCCAATAGGCTGGGTGTGCATCCAATAAGGATTCATTAGATCCTAGTTTGTATCAAGTACAAGGTACTGTTTTATTATTACTGAGAAAAAGGAAATTATTTTTAAAAACTTGGATTATTTGGATAAAATGGTGTCTATGGCAGACAGCCTTTGGAGCTTTCCGGGTAATGGTTTCAGGATAACAAATCCCATACCTGTATCTCAGTTTGGTTCAAATTGATATTTGGATAAAATGGAGTCTATGGGAGATGGCCATTCCGTAATTTGAAGCATTCTGGATAACGGATCGCATACCTGTATTAAAAGCTGCCAAAAATAGGGGAGGGACCGCCCAAAAACTAATGTCATTGGTGTCTTTAGCAGCCCTAACCAATACCAAAAGAATTATGCATTAGATGGAAAAAGGCCAACCTTAAACGCACCCAAACCCACCTGTGAAGCCAGGTCACATGTCAATCTGCCTATCATCACTTTGCACTGACGAAGGGACGTAACTTCACTAATTCACTAAGATGACCATTTTACTGAACGTTACCTCTTACACTAGACTTTACGTCGCCAGGTCAGACATGGTGAAGTTCAATACAATAGATAGGAGTTAGAAAAAATTTCAAGGTTTTTTTTTTTTTTTTTTCAAAGTCCCAAAAAAACGCTGGCATCTTAATTTTTTTAGGGTGATAGTCTGAAAAATAACGTAATTTTTTGGGGGGTTACCTTGCTTCCCCCCTACATTTCCTTACATATGGCAACTCAACTATACAGCGGGCACATGTTTAGGGCAATAGGACAACTTTATTTGATTTATTAAAGGTTTCCTGGGCTTGTGTGGTGTAATGTAGTGGCTGTAACATATACTTCTATTATACTTTTAACTTTGCGTCGCATGCAAATTAGGCATTGCTAGTGTAAATGTGCTTTGCCTGGAAATGTAACGGTAGCGCAACTTTGCTACCGTTCACTTCCCTGAGCGCAACTTTGCATTTTAGTGAATTTGCGTAGCGCTGGCGAAGTGCGTTTTCGGCGCTTAGTGAATTTGCCCCTATATCTATAAACACTTTTTTTTATGCTTCACACAACTGGTCTTTACCACATTATAATAGAATTGTTTTCCTTTCATTCTCCTGCAGCCTACAGTGCTGATTCCTTGTATTTCACAGACAATGTTTAGTGTTGCATTCTGCAAGTTTTATAGAGACATTAAAAAAAAAATGTTTGATTGAGCACTGAATGTATGCAAATAGTGGCTGGACACTTTCCCCTTGAAATGATTCTCATTTTCATTAATAATGAAATTATTAATTAATGTACTGCTTCAGAGCACATAAATTGCAAAACTGGCAGATCTTCACTCCAGAATAAACATTTGAGGCCTGTTCCAAAAACCTTTTTCTTATAAATTGTTTTTGCATCCATCATGAATAGAACTGAGCAAAGCAGTTGTGTAAAAAAAAAAAACATCTTTTAGTATAATGTTGCTTAATAACAGTTGATATTCATTCTTTATTTTTTTGTTTTGCTTCTTTATTTTTAGAAGTTCTCCTGCCTGGCCATGCCTTTGCATTGTGGTTTGTCATGGGAAAACATGTTTTCTTCAAAACACATCAGTTAATAGTGCTGCTCCAGTAGACTTTTGTACTGAGATCCATTTCTCAAAAGAGCAAACAGATTTTTTTGTATTCAATTTTGAAATCTGATATGGGGCTAGCCATTTTGTCAATTTCCCAGCTGCCCCTGGTCATGTGACTTGTGCCAGCACTTTAGGAGGGAACTGCTTTCTGGCAGGCTGTTGTTTTTCCTTCTCAATGTAACTGAAGGAGTCACAGTGGGACATGGGTTTTTACTATTGAGTGCTGTTCTTAGATCTACCAGGCAGCTGTTATCTGGTGTTAGGGAGCTGTTATCTGGTTACCTTCCCATTGTTCTGTTGTTAGGCTGCTGGGGGAAAAGGGAGGGGGTTGATGTCACTCCAACTTGCAGTACAGAAGTAATGAGTGATTGAAGTTTATCAGAGCACAAGTGACTTGGGGCAGCTGGGAAATTGACTTAGGCTAGGGACAGACAGGGAGAGATTCAGTCGCCTGGCGTATAATAGCAGGCGACTGAATCTCCCCGAATCTCCCTGTCTGTCCCCAGCCTAAATGTCTAGCCCCATGTCAGATTTCAATATGAAATATTAAAAAAACTGTTTGCTCTTTTGAGAAATGGATTTCAGTGCAGAATTCTACTGGAGCAGCACTATTAACTGATGCATTTTGAAAAAAAAAATAATACATTTTTCCCATGACAGTATCCCTTTAAGAAACTAGAAACTGCTTTATGGGGGGAGTTATAATAGAACCAGTGGCATAACTACCAGGGGTGCAATTGCACCAAGCCCCCCACCCCCTTGGGGCCCATCGGAGCCATGAAAATGGTTATGGCAAGCAGTTATCTAGGGGGAGGTTTTACAGCACACATGCCATCAACACTCCAGCATGTGATTTATAGAGGTAAGGGCCTGACAGGGGGGTCCAGGTGCCCATCCTGTACCGGGGCCAACCAGGGAATAGTTATGCCACTGAATAGAACTGCACAAACCAAAGGCCATTTGCAATGCTACTCTATACCAAAAAAAAAGTTAACTTTAAAGCAGTGTTTCTTAACATTTTTTTCAAATGAGACCAAGATAACATTAAGAAGATAACTTCACAATCCACAAATGAATTTCAGATTTATTATGCAACTTATTTCTACTACAGGTATGGGACCAGTTATCTGGAAACCGGTTATCCAGAAAGTTCCGAATTACAGAAAGGCCATCTCCAATAGACTCCATTATAATGATATAATCCAAAATTTTAAAGATGATTTCCTTTTTCTCTGTAAAAATAAAATATTAACTTCTACTTGATCCATTCCTTATTGGAAGTTAAACCAGCCTATTGGGCTTATTTAATGTTTACATGATTTTCTAGTAGTCTTAAGGTGAGAAGATCCAAATTACGAAAAGACTTGTTATCCAGCAAGCCCCAGGTCCTGATGATTCTGGATAATAGGTCCCATACCATTACAATATTTCTAAGTGACACTGAACTAAAGGAAAACGAAATCTGAAAAAAAAAATATGGCTAGAGAAGTTGTATTTGATATACTGAACTTACTGGACCAGCCTAATTTTAAGAATCTTAATTAATGAATCTTAATGAATCTTAATTAATGATGGATTCCCCTTAGAAGAAGTCAGCAACTTCATGAAATGTTTATTGATACCTACCACCAACTTGGTTGTCATTCTAATACAAGCCATTAGGACTGAAATAACATCTTTATATCATGGGTCTGAATGCAAGCTTATGTTCAATCAGCTTTAGTCTATTGGCCCAACTTAGTGGTCTGATAATTGTGTTAAAGTCATGATGATGTGAGTTTGCACTTAATGGCTTGATTGTTCCAATCATCTTCTTGTTGGCGTTGTATTTAGCCTTAAATGTATATTATGGATGCTGAATCTCAAAAAATACAACAATTTCCACAAACAATGCACCATCCTCAGAATAATAGCCTTCATATGAACTTCTGTATTAGTTACAAGCAGATACTGGGAAAGCTTTAAAGAGCCAGAGCATTGTTTTCCATTTCTAAATTTTATAATGTTTATTATATCAAAGTGAAAATGTATACATAGGCAATGATACACAGACCTTTGTATACCTAAGTGTATTTTATGGGTGAAAAAAGGTTTTAATTGAAACAGCACGCCTCCAATAAGAACTTCTGTACTAAACATACACTGCCTCTCTTATCTAGTAGTGCAGTTCTATGTGGAACAGACTGCATCTTTCCCCGATACAAAGGGTTACACTGCCACTACCTGCTTGTATTCAGTACTGCCCTGCTAAACTCTCACTGCTTCAAGTAGTGTAGCTTTACACTGGCAATGTATGCTGCTATCAGCCAGTGTACAGTTACAATGATGCTTTCTGATTCAATCCAGCAGTGCAGGTTTATATTGCTGTTTCAGGTCATTGGATCTCAAACTGTGCTGTTGGCTCCCCTAGAGGGGACACGAGCAGTTACTGGCAGTGATCTAACTAGAGTTGCATAGGCTCAGGATTTGCCCCCACCCACTGGATGAATCCTGCATGCCCAACCTCATGCAGGTTGGGCATGCAGTTTACCTTCTATCTTCCATGCTTGCTCCACTGTACCCCCAGTACCCCATTAGGGAAGCTACCAGTGGCTAGGAGCAGCAGGAAGGCACCATAAAGGCCAATAAGGGTGACTGAACAATGATGCAAAATACAGTTCCTGTTTTTTTTAAAGGAAAACTATACCCCGAAAATGAATTTTTGAGCAACAGAGTTTATATCAAATCAAGTGACATATTAATGAATCTTATCAAACTGGAATATATATTTAAGTAAATATTGCCCTTTTACATCTCTTGCCTTGAACCACCATTTCATGATGGTCTGTGTGCTGCCTCAGAGATCACCTGATCATAAATATTTCAACTCTAACTGTAACAGGAAGAAGTGTGGAAGCAAAAGACACAACACTGTCTGTTAATTGGCTCATGTGACCTAACTTTATAGTTTGTTTGGTATGTTTGTGTGCACCGTTGGATCCTAGGATCCCAGGAGGCTGTCCTTATTTTTTAAAATGCCAATTTTCTATTTATGATTACCCAATGGAACATGCTACTAAAAAAGTGTATTATTATGAAAATGGTTTATTTACATGAAGCAGGGTTTTATATAGGAGTTGTTTTATGCAATATCTTTTTATAGAGACCTACATAGTTCAGGGGGTATAGTTTTCCTTTAAGCCCATTTGAAGTGCTATGAAGAAGCAGACATTCTATAAGGAGTTAGTAGCATAAATGGCACGACTGGCCTCACCATGTATACATAACATAAGAGTATGGCATACTGGATATTTCTGATTTGATCCAGCCCTGGAAATCACTTCCCAATAGGGCAAAAAGAAACACAACATCCTGAAATAATTCTCTCAATCAATCTTTTCCTGAAATAACTTTTGACAGTAAATCCACTGCACCTTAAATGCAAAGTATTTACTTCCAAAGGGATAATATAGTAACCCTTACATTGGCCTCAGAATTCAGATTTTTAGATTATTCTAATCTGGAGATTACACTGTGAGAACTATATGACAAAGCAGAAAAATAAGAAAACCACTACAGAGCAATAGAAGAGCCATCCCTTAATAGAAAAAAATGAAGATCAGTACTCTGTATCTACTCAATAAACATATTGGATCAATGTATATGTATGCTATATCCGATTATTAAAAGCAGAATTGAGTACCACCAATATGGAATTGGCTCAATGGCGGAGAGATCCTACCCTACACATTCTAAACAAGACTCGAGTGCTGTCCACTCCCATTTAGCTGTGCAGTGATATACTGATACCACCAGCTTCTACCAATTATTGCAGTGTAAAATCAGCTTCTATCTAGAAGTACAATGCTGTACTGACATGATGAAAAACTCTGCCCAGTGAAACCACCTTCACAATCAACTCTGAAGTCCTGTGGATGATGATCATGGGACCATTTCCAATGCAACAAGCAGAAGCCCTCCCCTTGAGACATCTGCTGGTGCAGTGACAAAGGCTTTTTTTATTCCTTACCTTTCACGCTCAGCTGTAATTTTTCTTGGGTAAATTCATCACTAGTTTGATTAGAACTTGATGATGCCATTATATAAAACCTGCAAAAAAAAGTAAATCTGTATGATCAATCATGTTTGCACCAACATGATTCACTCCACAAAACATATTTAAAACGGACAAGAATGTTTTACTTTCTATTGCCGTCCACTTACTATAACCATTATCACCCAGTAAGTAAAAACAGTAAAACTAAAACAGCAAAACTAAAACAGCACATCTTTTCTATTAAAACAAGCCCAGATTAGGAGTACTTGGCTAGGGGAGCACAACACTGTCATCTTGTTCCAGCTGCCAAGTATACCTTACTGCAGTAGTAAGTCTGAGTGTTCTTCCTTTGCGTTTAGTCCAAGCTATGCCATAAAAAACAATAATTGACAGCAGGACAATCTCCAAGTAAAAAAAGCCAGCCTCTGAGGCATAAGTCTTTTTTTACTCTGCTTAAAAAAAGTGAACAAGGCCAGGGGCCTTACATCTTTATTTGCTCTGCTTAAAAAGGTAAACATGTCCAGGCCCTGCACTTCCACCCTAAGTCATGGGCCCAAAACATGCAAGGCCCTGGCCTTTATGTTACCATTTAAGGTGACCATTCAAAAGCCAATTTATATGCTCTCCAACAGATCAGCTCACATGGTATGGCAACCTTTCGGTTGTTCCAATTAATCGTGCAAAGAGCACAAACTACTGGAACAAAGAGTGATTCGCCATGTACCTGCCGAATAGCACATCGGCAAATTTCATTTTTAAACCTGTCAAATTCACAAACTGCCAACTACACCTAACAATTATTATTGGTATGTTCAGCTATAAGGACATGGTTACAAGACCGCCTCAGTGAACACTAAAATACATCATTCTTTTTATTATGAGCAGATTACATGATTTTTATAATACAGTGGGGATGCACCAAATCCAGGATTTGATGTAAGATTGAGCCAAGACATGGTTTTTAGTTCTTTTTTGTTTCACAGATGACAGATTTTTTAAAATTTAAATATGAAAATTAAGGTTTGAATTCAGTTCTGTATTGGGCCAAATTTTTATGGAGGATTAGGTATAGAAATCCAAATATGACTGTTTGGTGCATCCCAAAAACAAAGCAAAAGTACAAACAGGCAAGACTGTGGGAATGTGAACCCAAAAAATATGTTTTTACTAGTAAAAGAAAACAAACAGCTTTGCAATACATATCCATTACACTTTTTTTGTGCAATTGAAAACAGTGTCTGTCTGCCCTTTTCTTTTCTCTTGCCCTGGTGTCTCAGACTATTGATACAAAGTAAGACAAGGCAGCAAGACTTTTGCAACATTGTTTAAAAAGTAACAACCAGGAGTTAAGCAAATGCTGCCTTCAAACGCAATTGTTTTTACAAATAACTTTAAAAGTACATAAAAAATCTAACAAATGGAGATTGGAAAGTTGCTTAGAAATATGCTTTAGGTCTAACGGCTACAGTCTGGGACAGCATTTTGTTCTTTCTTGATTCAATTCTTTGGAGCGCCCTCCATTAATATATATTGTTAGAAATATGCTTTCTTGTATTAGGAAAATTGGGGTTGACTTGCCCTTTAATAAGCATTTCAGGGATGGATATCATGATGTAGGAAGAAGGATAATAAGGTTTAAAATAAGATATGGCAGTAAGTTAGAGTTTTATGAAAAGACAGCGGCCCTGAAAGGAATGAAGGAGACAGCCAGATACCAGAATGCAACAAGCAGTAAAGGAATTTAAAAGGATCTTCTGCAGTTGTTTCAGTCGTGCTGGGGGCAGCACAATACTTTCCAAGTATGAATTAAAACAGTACTCCAGCCTATGGAAGGATCGCAATGCCACCCTCCCAGCCCAGTGTGACTGAAACAACAGTGCCACATTCATTAGCTGTGTCAGAGGGTCGCCATTACTAAGATTTGGTAGGCTCAGGGCAGTTCTGGGGTGCTTTAGGCTGCAAATATTTTGCATGCCACATCTCTTCACTGATACGGACATGTTCCTATGATTTTTACAGGAAAGTGTCAGTATCTATTTAATACAATTTGGGACAGATAAAAAAATTACAGCTAAGCATCAGGCAGTGTGCTGAATCAACATGTTAATGCGCATGGCATGCCATAAGCAGTAATACTAAAAAGATGAGACAAGCTAGATATGGATAGATAGACTACAGTAACTGTTCTTGTTTTGGTTTGACATTGCACAGATTCACCGGGGGGGAGGTTACCTAAGGGTTGCCACCTTTTCTTGAAAAAAATACCGGCCTTCCTATACTTTTATGCATTTTCCATATTATTGTGATCAAGCTTAATTTTTAATACTGGGCAACCCTAGATACCTAGGAGTTTAGGCGATTAGGGCCTGCCTGTTGGTGGTTAGTGAAGGGGTTTCTAAATATATCTGAGTATCTAAATGTATATGGGTGACACCTGTATGCAAGTGATTTTTAAAGTCACATCAATTCATGATGTCTCCTAAAGAGAGGGAGGGTAATTTGGGACAGATAAAAATATTTACAGGTAAGCATCAGGCAGTGTGCTGAGTCCTCAATGTTAATGAGCATGCCATAAGCAGTAATAGTAAAAAGATGAGACAGGCTAGATATGGATAGACTACAGTAACTGTTCTTGTTCTGGTTTGATGTGGCACAGATTCACATGGCCGGATTTACATAGCGGGCGCCCCTAGGCCCACAACCATTCATCACGCCCATACTCTACCTTTTATTTCGCACATTTTCATCATCAAGACCAGAGCAATGGGGACTGGCACATGGGAAATGTAAAAAACTATTGTTTCTCCTGTGTATCCCCAGTGTCTCTGAACCAATGTGGATGTGGCTAGGCAGCATGCCGCCCCCTAAAATTCTGCCACCCTAGGCCCAGGCCTAGGTGGCCTTTCCACAAATCCGGGCCTGCAGATTAACACGGGGGGGGTACCTATACGGGTTGCCACATTTTCTTGAAAAAAATAAAAAATACAGGCCGTCCTATACTTTTATGCATTCTTCTCCCTATTATTAACATTAATATCAAGCTTCATTTCTACAAGCCAGGCCAGTAAAATACTGGGCAACCCTTGATACCTAGGAGTTTAGGGCCTGTCTGTTGGTGGTTAGGGAAGGGATTTCTAAATATATCAGAGTATCTACATTATTATGGGTGTCACTTGTATGCAAGTGATTTTTAAAGTCACATAAATTCATGATGTCTCGTAAAGAGAGTGAGGGTAATTTGTAAACATTGGACAAATTTGCAACCAACTAATTTCTGATTGGTTACTATGGGTTCAGCCCAGGTGCAAATTTGCCAGTGTTTATTAACGAGTCCCAGTGTGTATTAACATGCGTTTTATGGCAGAGTAGTTAAAGATATATTACGCATATACGCAGTAGTTAAAGATATATTACGCATACTCTCTAACTTAACTCGGGACCTTACCAAACTGTCCTCTTTCCTGTACAACACTGCACACCATTATTGACTTATTCCCTTTCCACCAAAACCCCGGACAGTTCCCTCCTCAATCATGTGCCAGCATAATATCATTTTATCATTTATACTCATACACCACCCCCAGAGTCCCCCTCCCCCCAAAAATACAAAACAAACGTTATCTGTATTTTAATATATATTTCCCACCCCCATTCACTGCAAATGTAATGTAGCGCAAACTGTATAATATCTCCCCACTTCCTTCTACTACACTCTCTCGAATTAAATCCCTTCTACTGTCGCCAGCCCTACGCTGTCGCACCGAATTGCTATATTGGTATTTACCTGCTACACCACTCTCTTCCACTTCCGCCTTCAGCACTTTCGGTCACGTGATCATTGGCTTTTTCACGTGACCCGGAAGAAAGTTCAGGTAGTTCCGGACGCAGGCGTTCTGCCATCTTGGACGGGTTTCTTGTGGTTCTTACGGCCGAATTATTAGTCATTTTACTCTCTTTGTTGTTTTTATGTCTTGGTACATTAAAACGCGCGAGTGACGTTTCTATACCGGCGTGTGCATGCATTGTGACCGCCGCGTTCCGTGTTGCTGTCGTACTGTTGTATTTCACTTTCGTAAAAACGAAAAGCAATACATTTAAAAGAAATACATTGAGTGTATTGGTATAATAAATGTTATTTACTACAATGATATTTTGTAAGACTTCTTTACATGGTCTGTAACCGACTTCAGGGTTGCTATGCAAACAATTTGTTATTCCGAAAATAGTGGTAGTTTCCTATAGATAGCAAAGTCTCCTGAGTTATCGTTTTAAAACCGATGCCGTCCATCTTGCAGCCTCGCTCATAATTCACTTTAAATAGGGGGGTCTATATTGAGCTCGAATCTGCCACTGACCCACTCATCTGGGACCCTCCACTGGCACATACATATATTCATTTATTTATAATACACACAAAAGCAGTGAATATCTTGTAAATTATATCCTTATAAACGTTGAGTTCTGATATCAGTACTTTTCTGTCACATGACTAGGGTTGCCATCTTTTTCTGGAAAAAAACTAGTTTACCTTTTTTCCCTTTTAATAACAATGGGCTCCTCAGTAACTTCTAATATCCTTATAACTTACAAGAAGGGGCACTTTATTCACTATATAATACAGAAAAGCCATGAATATTCTGTAAATTATATCCATATAACATCTTAGTGATGTTATCAGTTGTAAATATGGTTGCCGCCCAGCTGGTGTTTTTCCAGCCTAGCTGTAAAATACCTGCCAAGGCTTTGGTTGCCACCTTTTCTTGAAAAAAATACCGGCCTTCCTATATATTTATCTTTTTTTCCTATTAATAACATTGGGCTCAACCATCAAAAATACTGGCCAGGTGGCAACCCTAGTCAAGGCCCGGGGCTGGTATTAATCTGTAATACCCCTATCAAAAGCCCTTGGCCCACAGCCAATCTGCTCAAAACTTACTCTTACATCACTGAGGAAGGGCCATGCGCTCCCGAAACGTTTGAACACTGAAGTGTTATGAGCACCATGGAATAAAGTTTGGGATTCACCCATTTGTAGCAGACAAGGTATTGGCTTT
>CM044438.1:56279521-56353167 GCA_024363595.1 Xenopus borealis
CCCCCCCCCCCCCGGCGCTAAGTCAAATGCATGGCAGCTAGACAATGTTTAGTAAAAGGTCATGTTTTATTTAAAAATGATTATGGTCACAGGGATTTGAAAGTGTAGTATGTTCAAAAAATGCCATTTAATGTTAATACTGTTGGTATGTCCTGAGTGTTGGTGTTTGTTTCCGTAGGACTACATCTGATATGTGCAAGACCTTCTGTCCTAACTGTGGGAATCCAACTCTAAAAAAGGTGGCCGTGTCTGTCACTGAAGATGGCAGTTTTCACATGCACTTATCCAGAAACCCCAAAGTGCTCAATTCTCGTGGAATGAGGGTAAGTACACACCTGCAGGTGCAATAAGGTAGCCTATTCTTGTGATGATTATGGTTGTTAATACTTTAATATGGTGCTACACCAATGCTAGCAAAAACAGCTACTTAAAAGGGTGGTTCACCTTTAAACAACTAGTTTTGAGATAGATCACCAGAAATAACGACTTTTTCCAATTACTGTCTATTTTCTATTTGTAACCGTTTTTCTAATATTGAAGTGAAAAGTGTCATTTTTCACCTTCTAAAGCAGCTCTGATATATTAATGGATACATTTCTTATCTTTGTCCCTGCTGAGCAGAATCTCTGGGTTTCATTACAGGCAGCTGTTAGAATTGATACAATAGTTGCTAATACTCCAGAGATGTTGCTGAGAAATGTATCAATTATATGTTGCAAAATTGTATCAGTTTAGGGTCTGCAGAGACACTAACATTCAACTTTAAACTTAGATTTTGGAAAAACAGTAAAAGATAAATAATGGAAAGTAATTGAAAAAAAGTCTTTATTTCTGGGGAACAATTTGAAAACAACTGAACAGAAAAAAGTGTGTGAAAGGTGAACAACCTCTTTAAATCTGATCATAATTCTTGCATATTTGCATTTGCATAGTGATAAGGAAATGGATGTCTCAGAACTCTAAAGCAGTGATTTTCAACCTTGTGCCTCCAGCTGTTAAGGAACTACAAGTCCCACAATGCAATGAAGGAGTCTGACAGCCACAGTCAGGCAAATGCATTGTGGGACTTGTAGTTTCTTAACAGCTGGAGGCACAAGGTTGAAAATCACTGCTCTAAAGCAAAAGATTGTATGATCATCAAAAGGCTTTGGGTATAAAAATACATTTATTGGAGTATGCAGCATGCTCTGACCAGTAAGTGCATCTGTGGGTCCAACAATTATCACTGAAATAAATTCTTCCAGACTTTTTGTTGCATGGACCCATTAACTGCTGAAACACATCAAGCCTCTGATTAAGCCCCCCTAGTGGCACAAAAGCTTTTTTCAGGACCATGTAAGGATCTGTATACTTTAATATAATACGAATAGAATTTCTTCTATTGTGTTCCAGTCTGTGCTAGCCGGTCTTTAATTCAAACTTTTAATGGACAGGGCAAAATAATGCTGTGAGCTATTGCAACTCTGTGACTGACCATCCACAGACACCGAAACCATGGGGCTTTGCCCCACCACTACCCCCACATCCAATATTTCACTGCACAAGGGCAGGTGCCATACCAAAATGTGTACCTGACCCCCCCCCCCAAAAATATGTTCCTTATAAAAGCACTGTTAATGTCCTATTCTATGTACAATACAGCAGTAACTAACTGGAAAATAACCCAGTTTTAATAACAGAAGCCAGCTAAATCTTTATACTGGTTCCCATCTGTTTTGCATGTTCTGTTTAGCTATTGAATGACTGCACCCATATTATGTAGAAAATAAACTACTTGTTTGTGTAGTTTTATAAAATGACAATAGTACAGTGAGCGATTAACAATCATATACATATGCCCAAACTTGTATCCTGAATACATGGCTAGTCATAAAAAGATACCTCTGCTACCTCTGTATGTGTAGAGGCCAAACCTTTTGATGTTGTTCTATGGCCTGAGCATAGAGCACAACCAATTTCCCCAATAAAGTATGATGGTCTAAATTTCTTGAAAGGGAAAAGTAGTTGACGTTTGATGCAGTATCCCCTCTTATCTTTATATCAGGGATGCACCCAATCCACTATTTGGGATTCGGCTTAATCCATTGTGAAAGATTTGTCCGAATACCAATCTGAATCCTAATTTGCATATGCAGATTAAGGGTGGGAAAGAGAGAAGTGTGAATTTTCTTTACTTCCTTGTTTTATGATGAAAATGTGTGTGATTTCCCGCCATGTCCCTAATTTACATATGCAGATTAGTATTCTAATTCAGTTCGGCCAGACGCAAGGATTCACCCGAATCCTGCTGAAAAAGGCTGAATCCCGAACCGAATCCAGGATACCGTGCATACCTAGTTTATCTTGGCACCGACCTTTTGGTCTGTGTTTTAAATAAAAGTGAGATCAAGGGTGTGATTGGTTGAAACTGTCCCAATTTCTTTTAAAGGCGTGGTACACTTCAAACACTTTTTTCTGTTTATTTGGTTTCAGATAGATCAACAGAAACAAAGACTTTTTCCAGTCACTTTCTATTTGCAATCGTTTTTCTAATATTGAAGTGTAGTGTTTAATTTTTCACCTTCTAAAGCAGCTCTGGGAGGGGAGTCGCTGACTCTTTAACTGTTCTAAAGTTCTTGCCCTTCATTAGAAGCATCATGCACAGTGTACTGTTCTTTTGGTAAGGGAAGCAAATTTGGCTGCTGAGTTTACGTCCTGAGTCGTTGCTATGAGTGACAGCAAGAGAAATTGCCAGTATATTTTTCAAAAGGAGGACACTCTTAGGCTGGGGACAGACAGGGAGATTCGGGGAGATTTTGTCGCCTGCTAAAAACGCCAGGCAAAAAAAACCTCCCCGAATCTCCCTGTCTGTCCCTACCCTTATGCAATAATTGAACACCTATTGTCCTCGAGTAAAGCATTATCTTGTACTGTATTAAAAAAAAAACTTTACAATAGAATGTATCCTACATACAAATTACTGGCAAATACTGATCAACACGGGAGATAACAAGGGTCCTGATCATTCTAGATTAGTCTCATTGCTTGAATGTTCTATTTTATGTTTTTTCTAGCTCATCTTCCATACTTCTTCATTTTTCCCAGCATTCTCTGCCAGCCCCACAGGGTGGAAAGCATGCTAAAAATCCATATCTAGTGGCGGACCAACATTTTCCACAGGAGCGTCTGTCTAAGAAGGCTAAAGCCAAGACCGATGTTTTTAACCCAGATTACATAGCAGGGTTATCGCCCTTTGTTGAGAATGACATTTACAGCCGTGCTGCTAATCTTCAAATCCGTGATGGAGCCCTGGGAGCTGGTCGCAGGCGTCTCAATCCCAACACTTCTAGAAAAAAGGGTGTGAAGAAAAGATGAGCCACCCACACATTACACAGGCAAAAAGAAACGTATTTATTGGACAAGCTCCTTGTTTTCACTGTTGAAGCTGTTCGGCGCTGCCTGTGAGTCCAACATCAGGAGTGCCAGTAATGCAGTTGGTAACCGTAATAGCAAGAGCTTGTTTAGATGTGTGTAAGATTTATTGCAGCAGTTGAGTTCACATCTTGGCTGTTTTTTTATTGAATATTAAATCTTCAGACTGTATTCCAGCGTCACTATATCTTCATCTTGGGCTTGGTTCTTTACGTCTAATTGCAATATTTAGAGGTGAAAGTAATAAACATATTTGCTTCTTCTGTAGCTCCGGTGAGCGTTACTGCCTTTCCTTGCAATTCTTACCATCGTCACTATATCCTCCTCTTTGGTTCTCTACATCTAATGGCAATGTTTAGAGGTGGATAGTGATGGGCGAATTTATTCGCCAGGGCCGAATTCCCGCGATTTGCCGCTGGCAAATAAATTCGCGAAACGCCAATGAAAATTCACCAGCGAAAATTCATCAAAAAAAGTCGCACGTCGTTTTGTGACGCGCATCAAAAACGCGCGCGACTCGTTTTGCAAATTTTTCCACCAATTTGGCGAATTTCTCGGCAAAGCGGGTGAGATTCGCCCATCACTAGAGGTGAAAGTAAAAAAATTTGCCTCTTCTGTAGGTCCGGTAAGCGTTACTGCCTTGCCGTTTTTAGTTTTACCTGCCTGGCACAAGTTTATTATTACCTCCTATATCCCTTCATTTATGTTATTATACTTTATAAGTGACTAGCAGAGTTTGCTGTCCTGACACCCTGCTTCAACAAACACCAGCTGGTATAAATCCCCAAATTTCTGATTTTGGAGTTTTGGAAGCCCAGGTTAAAAGTCCGTTAAGGTGAAATCAGAGTGTTCCATATAACAGGTTTCTTGATCACAGATCCAACATGTACATGTATAATGACAGACAACTTCTATTTACATTTTTTTTTTTTTTGCATTGACTTTTTTTTTTTAAGGTAAGAAAAATAAACAGGTCTACTCTATAAACAAACTATACAATATTCATAATTGAAATTCAGTATTTTCAGTATATTATACAGACCATAAAAATCCTGTATTTATATACAGCCATTAAATTGATAGATTTATAAAATTTATTTTAAACAGAATAAGAAGACCTTTTCACATTGGGTGCGATTTATGTAAAAAAGGTGCATAAAAACCATCTGAAATAAATATAATTGTATTGACATAACTGCTTCCTGGCATTACTCCCCATCCCCCTCATACACAAAGTACCTCTACTTTCCTTAGTGGGTAGTCGTTTGAAAATAAAACATGGGTTTCTGTATATCTGTATTATGCAGAGTTAATGCTTTGTATTATACTGTGTTAACTGCCAAGATCTCAAAAGATTGGGTTTCTTCTCCCTGGATTGCAGAACATTTCATGGGGACTATCATTTGCTTTACATGAATATACAGTCCAGGTTTAATCAGCGCCACATGATATTAGATCAGGGCTGCAGAATGACTCCAGAATCCAAACAAAGTGCTGCTCTCTGATCACAACCATTCACTGGTCCATCAAGCTGAATGATAGCGGGGGTCAAGGGACTGTAAACTAGAGTCAACAGGCAACATACAGCCCCACTGACTTCTATTCTAGATGTTCTTTACTTTAGACTTAATGGATAATTCACCCTCCACAAAATAATAATAATAATTAACAGAGACATTAGAAGACAAAATATTCCTCCTAGACTACCAAAGATCAGTGCACCCTTGGGAAATTGAACTTTCATTGGAATCAGTGAAGGCGATTGTTCACAGTGAGGTTTTGGCAGAAATTTGTCATGCTGCTATCTATGTGCATAGAAGTTTTGCACAATTGAGTGGACTCACATTACATATTTCAGGGAGACATGCACTTGGAATCTATGATGAAGGGAGTGCAAGTTTTATTGTCTTGTAGTTTGGGGGTTCTCAAGCCAGGGACTCCATATCTTGTATTTGTCTGGGCACATGGCCACCATCAGAAATCAAGGGGCTCCATATGACGAATTCTGTGGCCACAGTCCACTGCCCAAAACACACCCAACACCACAGTAAAAGAAAAAACAAAAAAAAACCACTCAAACATGGGTGCAAAAAACCCACTGGTGGCCAGGGGGCCCGCAGAAATTTTTCTAAAAACATTGGTGGCTAGGGTTTTATAGAGTTAAAATACATTGTTTGCCAGGGGATTAATTACATAAAAAAAAAAAAACAAAAACACGTGTTCAGTGGCACTTACCTTAGCTTCTTCTTCCTTGTCCTCAGTGATGACCGCTTCTTTGGTTTCATTATGTTTCTTTTATGGCTTTGGGTCTTTTTGAGGCTTTGGGTATTCAGGAATTCCGGGTTTTGGGACATCAGGTTCAGCTTGAATGCTGTCAACAGAGGGCCAGCAAACTCGGAAAGAGCAGCACAGCCAGGCCCCCCTTTTAAGCCCAGGACGGTACAACTGTGCCCCCCTGATGGAGGACCTGTCTGGGCATCCCCTGTTCTTATAAGTAATTCCCCTATAAAGTAGTGCTTGGTAATCCAGCCGTTCAGAGTTTGGTATTTGTTTCTTTGCCCAGTAGAGCAATTCCGCTATCACTGTTTGAAAATACTTGTTGGGGTATAGATCTTCTATAGAGTAGAGTGGGAGTGGCAAGCTCATCACATCATGTGTGAATTTGATCGCTTGTTCCCAGTACCTAACAAGGTGCTAAACATGAAGGGCAGTCAGAGTAGCATAGAGGGCAGAATAGATATGCATTTCTGCAGGTATGTTTAAAGGAGAACTAAACCCCCCTCTTCACCAACTCAAAGCCTGTGGGAGCATGTGCAATTCGGTGCGGAGACCCATAGACAATATGAAGAGCCAGAAGATGGTGACCTGGAGCTTTGCTGCACTTCTCTGCATATAAGGGTCATTTAAGGGTTTTTAAGGTTTTTTATCCAACTAATGCACACATTAGTTTTTATCTATCGCAAGGAAAGATAGGGAAGGGCAAGAAAGTTTAGGGGTTGCAAAAAGTTTAGGGGGGAGGTATTGGTAGGGGTGGCTTTAGTACTATAACTCTTGTATAGTTCTGGGCTCAGAATACAGGATGGAGAGAGGAGCAAACTGAGCATGCTCAAGCCCTAGCCCCAGACATTTATGCTGAAAACAGGAAGTCTGCTTTTCTATTAGTGTACACATTGGCTTCTGGATCAGAGTTTCTTTTGACAGAGGACTCAGAGCAACATTACTTTGAGGGTTTACTTGTGTATTTATATAGACCTTTGACAAAACTCACTTAATGTTAGCCTTTTGTCCTTTAAACACTAGCATCCAAATAGCTGCTGCAATTCCAAACTGAAGAGCTGCTGAACAATTAAGATACAACAATAGCATATTGTCTCATATCACTGCATCAACCTAAGAGTTCATTTGTTCAGTATAAAAATAAGTGGGTAAATAATAAATGTAATAATACTAGTAAAATAAAAAATGTTTCTAATATAGTTAGTTAGCCAAAAATGTAATGTATAAAGGCTGGTGTGACTGGATGTCTAACATAATAGCCTGAATACAACTTCCTTCTTTACAGCTCCTTTGGTTTCCACCGATTGGTTACCAGGCAGTAACAATCAGTGACTTTATGGGGCCACGTGGGTCATTACTGTTGCTTTTATATCTGAGCTTAATGTGGAGGATCAATTGCAAACTCACTGAACAGTTATGTCCCATGTGACCCCTTAAAGGGGATATATTGCTAAAATGAAATTATAATATAAATGTCATCTCACTGAAATAAGACACAAACAATCAAGTAAAAATTCTGTACCTTATCAAGTTATTCTTCAGTATCTCACTCTCCACAACCGGTCACTCTTCAGGCTTAGGTCTGGGTCAGATTTTGACAGGTAGGTCTAATATGTCTTTTAGGGGGCTCCCTTTCTTAGCAGAATAACTCAAATAACCAACACCAGCACAAACAAAAGGTAAAAAAAACTAACAGACTCTGGCAAACACCCTGCACGCAGAGAAACAGGATTTGCATCAGAGCCGGTTATTTTTAAAGACTGAGCACCTAGGTTAAAGTGATACTGACACTAAAAATGAATTTTAACATATGAATGTAAATTAAATGTTACCTATAGGTCATGTTGATCATTTTTTGCTGAGAGGTTTGTTTTTGTATATAATTGTTAGTTGAAGTTCCTAAGCCTGACTCTCTGACACTCTGACTTTGCCAACCTGACTGTCCCATCTCAGTCTGTTAGTTACAGTTCCTAATACTAATGGACTCCTGCTGCACAAATATGGCAGCCCCCTCATACAGGAACATGGGGGATCAGACAGGTGATGTAAAAACATCATGCAAATACTTTATGGCAAAAGTTAGAAGTAGCTTTCAAAGCCAATATTATAATAGATGTAAAAAAAGTTTCATTTCAGGTGTCTCTATCTTTTTTAGGGTGCACCCCTCCCCCCAAAGGTCCTAATTGTCAATCAAAAACGGACTCCACTTACTGCATGAAGACAGAATGAAGAGAGACAGGTTGCTCAGAGGGGGAGAGTGAAGAGTAACTGGATTATTTCATAACTGGTACAGACATTTTAACGGATTGTATTTATAAAGTTTCTTATTTCTGCAAGATGAAAATTCTATAAAATTTTTATTCTAACTTAGAGCTGAAAACAGGAAGTAGTATTCTGTTCTATTATGTTAGACATCCAGTCACTCCAGCCTTTATAGATGACAGTTTTGGCTAACTAGATTAGAAACATTTTTTTATTTTGCACATACCATTTATTTACCCAGTTTTTATTTTGACACTGAACTGTTCCTTTAAGGGTCCCACAGCCCTCAAAGGGTGACAGTCTCTTTTCTGTATAAACGTATCTAATAAATACACTTTTAGGAATGTTCACAGTACACGCTATTTTTCTAGGGATGAGTAGTACATTTGAGACCAGGACACACTCAATTTGTTTGTCCTCTCTAGTGGATGAAGTTCTGAATGACTCCACAGACCAATAAAGGCAGCGGATGACTCAAACAGAAAGGGAAGAGAGGGCTGTTAAATAAACAGAAGCGACAGCATGTCAAAACTTTGAAAGTTTTATTATCCATTTCAGCTCTATACAGAAATATAATTGCAAAGAGTGTACAAATGTCCCAATAGAAGCAAAATATCTTTTGTTTAATATTTAACACATTATTACAAGATTGCTAAAAACAATAAAAACATTTCTGCCCTAACGGAACGCACTCGGAGTAGCTCATATAAAAGTCATCGGGGCCTCTGTAACAAAGCCGTGCACTGCACAACTCACACACGAAACAGGGACGGAAAAAGGCTGGGATACTGGTATTGTACTGGTATTGTACTGGTATTGTACTGGTATTGTACTGGTATTGTACTGGTATTGTACTGGTATTGTACTGGTATTGTACTGGTATTGTACAGTGCTGCTGGGGATTCCTTCATACAAAGTCTGTACTCCCACATATGTGCAGTATGTTTCTGGCTGTGGATAAATATGAAGCATTACTATGGTGATGGAGCAAGCAAATGCCAGTCAGGTAGTCTAGGCTCAAGGGCAACAGCTGGGGGGATCACTTTCTGTCTATTTAGCAGCTTCTGAGATATGTAGATGTTTGGCTGTTATTTGCCTGGCAAGGTTATGTACTGCAAAAAAAAAAAAAAGCACTTAATATTATACAAATGCTATTTCCAAAAAAAAAAAAAAAGAGCTTGCTGGTTTAACCATTTGAGTGCTGGAGGCTCCCTGCTCTTGCGATGGGTGCTGGAACGTGGATACAGAGTGTTCGCTGAATTAACTACCTCTAATGCAATTCTAATTTTCAAATCCCTCAACGCACATTTAGTGGATTAAGACCAAGGTATTCTTGGTTATAGTGATCAGTATCCAAGCCTCCTTTCCATTCCTCCTTCATGCCAGACAACTGGGAGGTGGAAACTGGTCTTTTTCTATGAAACACTTTGGATCATCCATAGAATACAGAAATATGTGTGTCGTTTAATACTGAAGTGATAGAATTCGAACTTGGTCCCACACTAGTTGCCCTTGTTGTGATGCTGTGGGATAAGAGAGGAAGTTTTCTGAAACAAGAGATGCCGTGTTCATTTTCCACTACCCAGGGAACTGTACTATGCAAGTAGAAGAAGCCAGTCAATCCCAGGCTATTTATAGGAGCCAGCTGACGGTACATGAGATGCAGATGACTAAGGCAAATTCTTTAAGCCTGAGAACTTGACAAAAACTGAACATTCGCCCTATTAACGGACTTCTTGATCTTGAGACACAACATAAAGGTTAACCTTTGGAAACATCTCATCACCTAAAATAAAACAGTTCTCTCCCTATGAACTTATGTGTGTACCTTGAGTAGAACTAACAGAGACAGACAGCTGACAATCCAGACATAGATTAGGCCTCAAACAGGACTGGACTGAGAATCAAAATAGGCCCTGGCATTTCAGGTACACAGAGGCCTAATCAGCCCACATAGAGGCCCAAACAGTCCCCACCAGCCCACTAAATACTGACTTTCTATGGGACCTTATAGCAGCCCCTCTGGCATTTGCCCTAACCCACAGATTGCCAGTCCGGGCCTGGCCTCAAACCATCCCCCTTTTCCTTTCAACACAGTCTGCTAAAGTCTACAGCTCCTGGTCATTTGCCCACTGGATTTTTCTTGGCCTCAATGTGTAATGGTATAAAAACTTTTTTTTTGCATGTATATAAAAAGATACAAACCTATATACTAAGGATGCACCGAATCCACTATTTTGGATTTGTCCGAATCCTTTGGAAGATTCGTCTGAATACCGCACCAAATTTTTTTTTGTGAAAAGGTCACATGAAATCCCGCTCTGCCCACAATTTGCATATGCAAATTAGGATTCGGATTCTGTTTGGCCAGGCTGAAGGATTTGGCCAAATCCTGCTGAAAAAGGCTGAATCGTAAACTGACTCGGTGCATCCCTACTTTATAAATGTCATTTTTTCACATTAGTGCATTTTAGGTTATGTAGTGTGATCATACAGAAAGCTGGACATCATCATTATGTTTGTGGGTTTTAAAAGCTTTGATTAAAATAACTAAAGAAAATCATTATTTAAGATATGGAAAAAAAAAACAGAAAAAAAACAAACACCACACCCAATGTGTTGCTTTCTTAGAATAGCATATAAAGTACAGAAAGTACATGGTAATGTTCCCGAGAGATATCTGGGCTTCCTTCCCAATAGGGAAGCCCCAAATCTAGGAATCCTTCTGCCTGGCAGAACCGAATCCTAATTTGCATGTGCAAGGAAAATTGCGTGACTTTTTATCTTTTTATGCTTTATATGCATATGCAAATTAGGATTCAGTTCAGTATTTGGCCGAATCTTCGGCTGAACGCAAAATAGTGGATTCGGTGCATCCCTACTTCCTATGGGGAGTAACTATAGGAAGAGCTGCAGTTTCTGGGGCACAGGACAGAGAGCCCAGTAGGGTTCTGACTGATGCAATTTAATAATTGTTAAAACAGATCTTCTTTGCCAAGGTTCAAACCCTAAAAAAATATACTTGTGGGGCAAAATAACCTTTACACCACTACTTTGTAGTTCCATGACTGCAAATTAGTCTTAGTTAAACAAAGAAGAGCAATGTTATTTGTATGCAAGGGTTATTACGCTTATAATAGTAATACAGCAGCATAGAAACCACTTAGAACCAAAACATGTGCCCAACCATGAAAGCAGCGCACATAACAAATGGTTCCCACTAAACAGCAAAAAAAAAAGTTAAACCAGTTCCACGAATTCCTGTTGGGGAGGCCAATTTATCAAAGCCCGAATTTTTCTCAATATTTTCTGAAAACTACTCCAAATCTGCATGGGTTTTTTTCCCTTTATTTATGAATATACTTTCCCGACAATTTTATGTGCGGGTAAAAAAAAACCCAAAAAACTAATGTTGCATTATTGCATGAAACCCAGTGCAGATAACTCTGAGACTTCTCCAATTGTTTTATAAGCAATCTCGGCAGGTCTGAGATGCCGGATTTCCGGATTCTAACTTTTGCCATCCTCTGGGTATAATAAATCTTGAAAATTTTGGGGGTTTTTTTTCTACAAAAATTTTGGGTTTTTTTTTGTTCAGGTTTTTGGCATTCGGACTTTAATAAATAAACCCCCTAGTGTTAGTGTAGACCAGAACTTTATTCAGCTTACTGTTTGTGTTGGGATTTGGCATCGCTCTCCCAAAAGGTAGGAAAACGGCTTCATAGGACTAACTGGATTGGGAAGGCTGAGAAGGCACACAACTGCCTGGTTACACTAGAAAGTGTGTGTTGTGTGATCTGATAGGGAGCTTAGATTGTATGCTCATGTGGTGCAGTGTCCGGTGTCAGTAGTGTAGAATTTCTGTACAGCTCTATAAATAAATAAAGGATAATAAATAGTAGCACAGCATAATCCAAGAGAATCCACGAAACATGAGATTATACAAAGAAATACCTACAAACTTGTAATCCTCGGCCCAATTAACAACCATTTAAACTGGGACAAATGAAACCTCTTTAATATTGTCAACCTAGAGCTAACCAGAGAACCTGACATCCAGGATCCACCCTAACAAAAACGAGATGGAGACAATGCCATACAGTATATAGCACACTGGGACCCACTAGAGCCTGGGTCTAATGGAAGCAGAACCTCTGGTACTCTGGCAGGCCAATAAAATATGCAACATCTTGGGAAATAGAGGACACCTGACATTGCAGATCTTTGCTGCAATTAGTACTTATTGGTATGTTACTACACATTTCAGGCAAATCCCTTTCTCAAGGGCAATACGGTTCAGCTATATTGTAATACTGGAGTTTTAGAGAGTTTGGTAACAATAAAATATGTATTTAGATTAATCATCTTCCTTTCTATGATTCTGGCACCAGATTGAACAGTGTTGCACCTACAATTCAGTAATGAATGATATGCAGGTAATCAGCTGACCCAGCAACCAGTTGTGCTTGCACAACACTCAAGTACCAAAAGACAGAACACAATAGACTGACTGGTATAAAAAAATAATTGTTTCTGATCTGCAAACACAGATATACAAAACCCAGCAGGGACCACCACAAAGCCACCGCGCTCTACCAAAGTCTGCCCCAATGTTGCAGCACATTTCCAGTTCTCACCTTAAATCAAATACAGGGGAGCCACAGACACAAAGACTTACAAAATCTGCCACATTGTGCAAAATAATATAGAATATAATATAGTATTTATAGAAACCTTTAATATGCATATTTATATAGAATTCTGCTAATGCACTTTATCAGTACATCTAGCAATTGCCAGTTGCTAAATACAAAATATAGCTTTCCATAAAATGAAACGCATTAGATTAAAAACCATCCAAAAGTTTAGAACGACTTAAAACTGTATTTAAAATTAAATTACGTGGAACAGATCTCTCTGAGACAGTTCCCTTCATGTCGGCAAAAACCCGCACTACTGAAACCATTAAAAGTCTCCTTTGAGGAGCGAATAAAGAACAGACAGACGGAAAAAAAGGAAAGGTAACAATAAAACCTATCTACATGGCTCAGGAACAAAATACTCAGAATTCTTATAATCTAAAGTGCAGTATTACTTGTCTGACACAAAGGAGCTTACAATCACCCTCCCATCCCACGTAACAAGAAGGGGGATAAACAGGGAAATCATTTATATAAAAGACATGACTAGGAAAAAGAATAGTTTCTAGCTGGAGCAGCCTGCAGCACCTTGCTTAGACTAAAGGTGCATATTCAAGACAAACACAAGATTAAAAGAAACAGAGGAGACTTCCAGAGCCAGACCTGGGCTTGGGGTCAGCTGCCTTGGATCCAGACCTGCTTTACTTCACAAACACTTCACTGACCCATGTGCAATGCTAACTCAGCAGCAGTGACAACTGCATGAGTGCTGTATATGTATAACACTGAGTGCTACATGTGACAGACATAGTGTGACATGCTTTCACAATCTTGAATGGGAAAATAGATTTCTCCTTGAGGAAAAGTTCATCGACAAAAATATATTTTAGAATTTTATGTACATACATATTTACACACAAACCTACTTTACACACGGATATATGTGAACAATGAGCAAACAAAATGGTAAACATGAGAAACAGGTGCAGATGTAGAAAGCAATGACTGCAGAATATCCAGGATTGAAAACCACAAACCAGGCTTCTGACGGTTATTGCTTTCTGAAGTATGACAATCTGTTGGCTTTATAGCCTTGGTCAGAATATACTACAGGACACAAACAGGCTGGCATGACACTACAAACCAATTCTGTTTGGACCATAGTAGCTGTACAGAACAATCCAGTTTTCCTTAGCGAGTCTGGCAACCGTGTCATAGTTTCTGCTTTACCTGAAAGAAAACAAGAACAAAATAAAACATCTTCAGAAACAAATATACCTATAGCATGCAAGGATAAGACTAATATAAGAATTCTAGGTCCTGCCAGATAAAGTGCATGTCATACACCGTCTCACAAATGCATTAAAAAGGTATTCACGCCTTAAACTACCTCTAATGTTACCAAATAATCCCTACACTGAAAAGCTGCTCTGAAATGTTTGTATGTGACATTTATTTGCTTAAAGGAATTTTTCAGTATAAAAGTAAAAACTGGGTAAATAAATAGGCTGTGCAAAATAAAAATTATTTTCAATATAGTTAGGCAAAAATTTCATGTATAAAGGCTGGAGTGACTGTAAGTGTAACCTAACAGAACAGAATACTACTTCCTGCTTTTCAGCTCTCTTGGTTTACACTGACTTGAGGGAGGGCCACATTGATCATAACTGTTGCTTTTGAATCTGAGCTGAATGCTGAGGATCAATGGCAAACTCACTGAACAGATATGTCCCATGTGGCCCCCCCTTCAAGTCACTGACAAACTCAGGTTTAGGGAGCTGAAAAGCAGGAAGTAGTGTTCTGTTATGTTAGACATCCAGCCACTCCAGCCTTTATACATTTATTATTTTGCACAACCTATCTGTTTACCAAGCTTTTAATTTTACCCTCAACTGTTCCTTTAAGTATGCAGTCCCTATGATTAAGCACCTCAATTTTCAAACATCAGAATCAGATATTCACATATGAAAGGATTTTTTTTTCTGTGTTTCTGTAGAAGATTCAACATTTTCTCTTGGACCACGGAGTTATTACCTTCACCTTGTATTTGAGATCACTGTGTTGCTGCTCGACAAACCTTCCCAAGCTTCTGTTTGTTAGACAAAAAAATGTCTCTGACAGCATGGGTTTATATTCTATACCATCCATTCTTTCTACAATTTTTAAATAAAATACTACCACACATCATGAGACAACCACCATCATACTTCAATGTAGGTATGGATATTTGTCGAGCTGTGAGCTGCACACAAATATCTGCTTTGAGTTTTGGCCAATAGCTCTGTTTGGCCTCAATTGACCAAAAGCGGCCATATAGACCAGTGTTATGCAGTCCTCTTGATGTGGTTGAGACTTAACTTATATACCTACTCTGTGTGGCCCCCCAATATCTGTGCAATCACCACCCAAGACATTTTGCTTGGTTATTAAATTAGTTGGCCTCAGCCTTTGTCCTTGTGTATGAAATAACCTGCTCCTATTATTCTGCACACTTATTTAGTCTGTCTCCTGCTGTAAATCTTCAATTGCTTACAGCAAAACAAATACAGTTTGCAGGCTCAGAGGCAACATGAATATGTACACAGAATAGCAGGAGAAGGCCATATCATACGCAGGAAGAGGGTTAAGGAGCAGCAGGGTCCAAAGGCCAAGCACAGTAAGGAACATGATCAGAACAAAACATGATCAGGAAACACCGGATACCAGGATAGGGGGGCTGAGGCCAACTCATTTAATATCGAAGCAAAACAGCTAAGGCAAGGCCCGTTCAGATAGAAGCAGGCACTGGACTGGCCTGCACCAAATAATTTCATCTGATAACTAAAGTACCTAAGATAAAACACAACCCAGACACATACATAGCATTGTTAAAAATGCTACAAGGGTTTATCCGCACCAGAGAAATATATAATCACACATATATTAATTGGGGAATAGAATATAGTACCATTATGCAAGAAAAATTTTGTCTCCCAATAAAAACAGTTAAACAGAAAACATGGGAAAATGAGGAAGATATACTATAATAAGAATAAACTCTACTATGTAGAACAAAAGAGAGAGAGAAAAAAGACCAACTAACTGGTTAGAAAGAGCCAGGCAAACTGGTCCCCTGGTTCTGCAGAGATTCCAACAAATCACTGATCTTCTCCATGCTCTGATCAGAGGACATTGATTGATTATCTGTCATTTGTTGCGATAGAATTGTTGTTACTGATTGGGCATCTCCTTGGGATTGACCCGATTGTGCCATAGCCAGTATCTGCTCAGGTATGGAACCGCAATCTGAATGGGGTAAAAAATTTAAAAAAATGTTTTAAAGTTAAGTATTTTTTTTTATAGGTTGCATCTCCCTTTCTCCATTACTGCATGTACACAACCATCTGCTGTTGCTTAACATGAGTGTCCAACAGCTAGTCACACATTTATTGGATAGCAGATGTAGCAGGTATTTCTTGCGTGGTCCCCTCCCATCCCACAAGGGGAATTATATCTTCATTTTTAATTTACCAGTAGTCTCAATATAATAAAACCTTTAGAAGGTGAATGTTCTTTATAATTCCCTATAAGCAGTGTCACTCATGATCCAGTCCAAAACTGGGCTACAGTATTATTATATTGGTATGGCTGCAGCAGGAGCATCCCTCTTACTTTGCTTATTACCTGCACAGACAGATACCTTTTGACAAGTTTTTGTCTTAAACAATTATTTTTCAAAATAAACACAACTACCATCACTAAAAATAACATTACTTACTGCTCTGAATCCCAAACAAAAACATTCCTGATGCCTGCGGGGATGACGTTGGTGGACCCTGAATTTGACCCATTGCTCCACCTGTGGAGCTGTGATATATATTAGACTGCTGAGGAGGAGGCGGTGTATTGCCCTGGATAGACTGTGAGTATATATTGGCTTGCTGCAGGTCTTGCTGGTTCATGCCGCTCTGCATGGCTGACATTGAAATAGGGGAGATAAACAATGTAACCTGTTGCTCTGGAGAGGTTGGGGAGGCTTGAACAAGCTGAAGTTGTGGAGAATTATGGAACATTGGAGACTGCTGCTGCTGCTGTTCGTGCTGAGTGGAAACAGAGCTTTGAGATTGAAATTCCATGTTCTGGGAATGAAATAGAGCTTGATTCTGCTGTTCTTGGGTGGACATTGGTTCCTGTCCAGTATTAAAAAGCAGGCTTTGCTGCTCTGGAGATCCCATGTTAGACAGTGAATTTTGTGTGGTGAATAGAATGTTTTGTCTCTGCTCATGAGAAGATGGACTACTCTGAATGCCAACCATTGTGTGAGTTGCCTGAAAAATTGATGTTTGTTGGTTCTGTGGCTGGTATATATTCTGTGAAGCTTGCTGCTGTTGTTCTTGGGAGATGATTGAGTTTTGGATGTGAGACAGTTGGGCTTGCTGTTGAAAGGCAGCTTGCTGTTCTGAGGTTGGAGCAGGTTGGAGATGAGGAAGTGAATTTTGACTTGTGAAAAAGGAGAGCTGTTTCTCTTGAGACACTGGATTGCTCTGCAGTGAGCTCATAGTGCTTTGGGATAGGAATAAGTTAGAAGAATTCTGCTCTGCTGTGACAGAGGAATTCTGCAGAACAGACAGTGGGTTCTGTGAATGGAAAAGTGGAGATTGAATTTGATCTTGAGATGCAGTGTTCGGATGCTGCACCATAGTGCTTGTAGAATGGAACAGAGAACCCTGAGTTTCCTGGTTTATACTCTGACTCTCCCCGATTGTGTTCTGTGAGTGATAAATTGTAGTGTGTGAGTGAGGGGGTTGTTGCATGAAGTTACTTGACTGAAGATTCATTAACTCTTCAGGGGGGAAAAGCCCACTGCCCTGTTGTTGGCTTCCACTTGTCTGAACTCCAAGCATGTCTTCTTCTGGTGAAAACAGACTGACTTGATTCTGGGCTTCTCCACTGTGTTGCATCTGGACCATAGACTGAAACACATTTCTTTGCATGTGTTCTGCTTGTGCTGAAGCATTATCATTATCTGTAGAGCTAGAAGGCTGGTACATAGTTGAACCAGATGAAGATACCTGATGCTGGCTTGCACTGCTTTCACTTCCAGAAATCGTTGCAGTAGCAAACATATCACACTGCATTGGTATCTCTTCGTTAGTGGATAGTCCAGGCAGTAAGTGAGCACCTTGCTGGTGCTGATAGATGGGTGACTGAATGTTTGTTGTTCCAGAATTTTGTGTCTGGAAAAGGTCAGACTGAATTGTACCAGCAGAAGAAAGCATACTTTGCTGCATCTCTAGGACTAGGGCTGCTGTGGTCTCCATGGGTTGCTGCTGATTAGACAAAGAATGTTCAGCCTGCTGGAGAAGGCTGTTGGTTCTTCCCAAAAGCATATTTTCTGATCTGGAATGCACAGATTCAGGGGAGGAAAACAGACCAGAATTTACACTGCTTTGTATTGAAACAACTGGTTGGAATATGCCAGCACTGATCCGCTCCTGATTTGGTCCAACTGAGGCCTGCTTGCTTTCATTTGCACCTTGTCCAGAAAAAAGTACACAAGATAACTGCTGTGAGTCCAGAACCTGCTGGACCAAATCTACATTTGTATTACCACCACTCACACTGGACTGAAAATTACCAGACTGTAGCTGGTGCATTGTACTTTGTAACTGGTTTACACTACTTGTAGAGGTAAATAAGCCTGTAGTGATCTGTTGTTCTAATGTCTGTGCTTGCTCTTGCATTGTGGATTGCTGAGCTTGTGGAGTGACTTCAGCCATTTGTGAAAGTGTGACAATGGCACTGTCTGACTGCATTGTGTCCCTGGGTTGGCTATCCATTGTTTGAAATTGTCCAGTCGCCTGCATTATGGAATCATTAGTCTGGCACTGGCTCTGAGAGGTTTCAGATTGAAAACTACCAGGTTGTGCAAGGTCTTGGGTCTGGGTGGTGGACAGAGGTTCGGTGTTGAATGTCTGCACTTGAATTGATGCTTGTTGGTCCCGATCAGCAGGAAGATGGGATATAGTGGGTGAAAAAGGTCTAGCATTTGATGAACTTTCTAGATTCTGCTGAGCAGATACAATAGTTGTTGTCTGAAAATAAAAGATAAAAATGTGTAACAATGGCTTTTGCTATGCAAAATACATGTTAAGAAATGTATAAAAAGCATTTGAGATAAGACTAAAGTTGCCAGAAGACAATCAGGAAAGCATCAAGAAAACTTCACTAAGGGGGCACCAGCCCAATTAATTAATTGTACTTCAAGTTCAGTTATGTACTTGATAGTTTATACTAAAATCTTTATCCAATTCAAAGTCAGAGTCAGTTTAATAGCTAACAATATACATTTTAATGGATTTAAAGTTATGTGTATCTAGAACAGCTATTGAAACCAGTATTTACCTGCACAGAGTCTACAAAAATTGATTAGCAAATGCCTCAGTTTGTCATCAATCTTAAAAGGAAACTATCGCAAAAATTAAAATGTAATAAAAGCTTCCTCATACTGAAGTAAGAAACTTCATAAATAGAATCAATTAAAAATGCTGCATTGTTTCTGAAATAATCAAGTTTATATTCACTATTCCTCTCTCAGCATTTGTTTCTCTTCATTCTGTCTTCATGCAGCAGTTGGGTGTCAGATGAATGATCCAATATATCTTATAGGGGGCTTCATTTCCTAGCAGATGTATTAGCGCTCACTCAAATAACGCATTCCAGTACAAAGAAAACCGAACGAAATTTACTGCTTTTTGCACAAATTCTGCATGTAGAGAGACTTGATGTCTGGTGATTTTAGAGTGAGCTATAATATTTCTTCTAAGCAAAGGTTTCTTATTTCAGTATGCTGAAGCCAATATTGCATTTTTGCGATAGTGGAAACATTATGTGCATTACTCCCTTCCCTTTTGGTGGTGAGAATTTACTTGTTTGAAAATGCTTACCAGCATTTGTTTTTTGAGTGGTACTCCCTTTGCACACCCCAGTGGCCTGACCTTTCTTTGTACAGAAATGTAAACTGATCATTGGGACCCATCTACTGCCTAGACAATTCACTTCAATATGAAAGTATCTGTGGTCAATATGAAAGTATCTGTGGGGTATAAAAACACCACAGCCCTCACAGCCAAGCATTGCCTAAAAAGTTGGGAAGCAGCTCCTCCATCTTGAGTCTGCACAAAAAAAATGACTGAAATCATAGCCCAGACTACAACTGCACTGAAATTATGATATTTTAATTAAGCAATATTATACAGATTTTATGAAAATAGTCTATAAATATTTTTATACTAGTAAACTGGTATTTTTTTCAGAAAATGCTGAATCCACATAAAGTGAGTTTAAATGACAAAGAAAGTCTTATTGACTGACCAGGTTTACTTTCCACCTCAGGATAGCAGGCCAGTGTTTCATACACAAAAGGAATGCTGGTCACTCTAAAAATATTGGCACTCCTCAGTGAATTTGGCTTTCCTTTTCCTTTAGTGACTTCTAGCCTTGCCTAATGCATCTAAGAATTGCAAAGTGTGAATGGCACAGTGTGAATGTGCTTAAAATAAATTTTTAATATTCGTCACCATATTGTAACATGTACAATTAGAGCCCTGTGACCTACCAAGTTGTTATGTTAACCATCTTTGGTAAAAAGGGTGATGATTTAAAAACTTACATTTGTTATAACAGAATATATTTTAATATATTTTATTTTCTAGTATGTGGTAAGCAAAACTCCAAAAGTTATCTATTATAAGACGCTTGTTAACTGTAATATGATGATAGGGCCTTTGACATGGTTGAGGGACACAAAAATCTCTTGGCCACAAACAGGCATTTTACTTTATGTAATATGTATGTGACTACAATTAAAACATACTTCCACCAGAGGTCACTAAAGACTAAGAACAAGAACCCAAAATCCTTTCATTCTATACAAAAGAAATATACTCATAACACTGAGTAGATATATACTTCCTGGAGATATGCAGGATAGTGTGAGAAGCATGATTTATTAAGAGCTAAACGCACTTTGTACAGAGGGGAGGATCTCTGATCAGCAGCCATCTCCATAGGAGCACTATCTTCATTTTTCATTAAACCACTTGATTTAAGAGGGGAACCCAGAGTACTTGAGAGCAAACTCACTTGATCAGTGTTGCAGGCAGATGGTGCTGTTGCTGCAAGAAAAATAAAAACACATTAGAAAAAAAATAATTAAGGACTAAAGATATTTTCAAAAATATCAAACTGTATTTCCAAATCTGTTATGACTGTCTGATTTTTTCTTTTAAATCTCCATTATATTGATACTGACACTAAAAAAATACTTTTTAAAATATGAATGTATATTAAAAGTCATCTATAGGTCATGCTGATAGTTTTTTGCAGAGAGGTTTATTTTTGTAAGTAATTGTTAGTTGAAGTTTCTAAACTGGAATATTTTGCCAACCTGAATGTCCTATCTCAGCCTGTCAGAGTCTAATACGAACGGGTTCCTGCTGTACAAATATGGCAGCCCCCTCATACAGGAGCATGGGGCATCAGACAGGTAACGTAAAAGCACTGGACAAATACTTTACAGCAAAGTTATAAGTAGCTTTCAAAGGCAATATCATGACAGATGTAAAAAAAGTGTTTTTTGGTGCGCCCTGCAAACGAAGACACAGGTGCACAAACGGGCATGCGTCAGCACTTGCACTGCTGCCCAGAGGAACAGCAAATGACCATCAATGTGCGTACTTATCTGGATGGTAGTTGTGCCTGTGCACTGTGGTTTTTATAACATTTGTTCTATATTTACAACAAACTGTACATAAAGAAATGTATTAAAGATGCCTGGCTGGATTGCGTTACAGTTTATACATTTCAGGGCTTTGCATGCCAGTTTCTAGGAGAGGAAGAGTCACATATTTTAGAAAGGTTAATATATATATATATATATATATATATATATATATATATATATATAAAATACACCAACATTGTATGCGTATTGTAGATAAAATTTGTTTACAGCACCCGGGCGGTTGTCACGATTTTCGATTGCACCTCCTAGAATCCGGATTTTAGGCACTTTACAAATATGGAGAGTTCTTGTTGTACCTACAAATATATTGGTAGCTTCCATTGGCCCAGATTTGTGAAAAGGCCACAATGGCCTAGGGCGGCCATCCAGCTGAATTACAATGTGAATGCACTGGGGACAAGATTTGCAAGCTCTATAAATCTCCCATGTACCAATCCCTATTTTTCAAACCCAATGAGATAAGATTAGCGCATGCGTGCACACGCACATGAAGGGGTGGAGAGGGGGGCCTATGTATAAATCCAGCCCTGGCACTCACAAATCTGTGTAAGCACTACTATTGATGCTCTCATGTGTCTATAGTGACACAGGTGAAATACGGGCTGCAAACAAAGGAGAATGCAAAATAAGCAGCAAGATCTTCAAATCACTGGTTAATGGTGCTCAAATGAACTTCCTTGCTTGCAATATACAAGCTCTCCTGAGTTAAAAGAACATCACATTGAGGCACAGAGAACAGATCTTAGAGCTGCTCTTCTCTAAGAAATTAAAGGACTGCAGTTCAAGCATTTAAATAGACATACACTTGTAAACAGATGAATCCAGCCCTGAGAGTCTTTTCATTCAGGACATATATTGCTATACATTGTCCACTTTATTTTAAATTAACCTTTAATGTGACTTTCTGTTTTTTTAGTCAAACTTGGCTGGACTGGAAGAGAGAGACAGGGGTTTTCTGTGTGCATCTCTGCTTTCTCTATGTAAATGAAAAGAATTACAAATAGCATAGCAAATATTTCATGTCTGCCTCTATAATCTGAGACTATCCCAGGTTATAACTGGCAGCGTGTGGTTTCACTGCTGCCTGCAGTCAGTAATACCTCATCAAGCAAACAGAGCTGGCTTACATAGAAGTATCTGTCTAGCAAGGAAGATTTCCATCAGTGGAGCAATGCATTTTTATGGGCTTCTCTTTAGTTATGGAAATTCCCATCGGTATTTGTAGTTTTAAGCAATTAGTGGAAGCTGTTGGCCTATTTTGCTCCCAGTCCTTTCTTTATTCAAAGTCACAAGTCAACTCCATTACCTCTATCATTCACAAACACACATTCCATAGCTTCATACTGTGAGAATAAGGCATGCAAATCACCCTACCAAAACAAGTCACATGAGAAGCCTAAAGGGGAATGCAGTAAACAGCTATTTTATTATCTACAGTACAAGCTTTGCAATGAGTTCTAATGCATGTACTTGGATAACCCCAGAAGTGTCTGCATTGTATATTGTTTTTGCCAAATGAAAGCGGTCAGAATTACTAAATATGTTTTACTAATACCGACCTGCATAAAGGGACTTACAGGGCATTTCCACCGTCAATGTAAATGAAGTTACTTCTATATGAAGTATATGGTATTTACAGTTCTCGTGCTTTGTATTTCAGTGATCTAGAGTACCTTTGAAAAATATGCTTACTTTTAAAGTTCCTGGTGTGAACCGTTTTGTTATAAGCCAGATAGATTCTCTGTGCAGTCATTTGAAGAAGGTTGCATACTGTGCCAAAAAAAATTGATGCATCTTGAGCACTTGCTCCCTCACCTATTTAGCAGCTGACCCTCCGGAGTACACTCAATCCCCTCTAGTGAGTTATTGTAGAGCACAAATGATCTACTGTCCTCAGTAAGGTTACAAACTATGTAATACCACACATTACATCACATCGATCTCCCTTAGTCATGACTGGCCTTACCAAATAATAGGGGGCAGGGATTATGGGTTATAAATATTCAACTGGCCTTACCCTTTACTAAAGTTATGTTGTTGCACCACTCTCCCCCATCTTGTGAGCAATGTTACAGCATGGATTGATCGCCAGACCATACATAATGTTATAGCACAGGTTATTCCCCTTCTCCTAAGTAGTGTTCTCCTTAGTAATGATACAATGATATAAAAAAATTGCTTTCTTAGAGGACTGATGACTACAAATTGTGTACTGCTCCATACAGTATTAATGCCACTGTAATCAGCAAAAAGTTAGCAGGAGATTACTCCTGTATGATACTGTAAGCAAATGAGTTAGAATATATTTAGTGCATGAACAAAATAGTGAGAACTTTTGAATCATTATGAAGGTTAAACATGAAAGAAAACTAATACCTTTCATAGTGTCTTCAAAAGTGCAGGACTGTGTTGGGCTGGGGATCTCTTTCTTTATAAGAACGTTTACTGGAATGGCTGCAAATAGAAGAAGAGAATTTCAACTAAACATGCAAGTCAAACAGATTATGTTATAGAGCTAGACGTCACTACATGGAATAACTATAGGGTGATATTTAGTGTAAGATTACAGGGGCTGTATCACAGGTATGAACTGTACAAGCCTGCACATTTTCTAAAATGTTACCCAAAATATTTATATTTGTGTACGCACACACAAAACAATACATTTTACTGAATAAAGTTTAGATTAGGCTTTGCAATCTAAACATTGGTCCATGAGGAATATATGGGAATTGCAACTGAAAAAGCACAGGGTACTTACATTGATCTGGAGTGTATGTGAAAGGCTGAACATCATGAGATCGACCTGCATTTGTCACAACAAACATAACTACTGAAACAGGGGAAGTAATGTGCTGATCGTGGAAAGGAGGAACCTTCACTATAAGGTGATTCTGTGTTGAATTAAGCAGACATCATAATTTCAGCATTTCATATCATTTAGTAGAAACATTTAGTAAAAAGCACAAACACTGCAGAATATTTAACTTCATTTTGATTTAGCAATACACTTAGATTTAATGGTTGGAGCATAACTGAAATTACACTTTCACTCAGAAATATTGCTTGTTTTGGCCTGAAAATAATATATATAGTTTGGTGGATGAATAGAGCATAAAAATGGAGTTAGCATAATTTAAAGGTTATGTAAATTGTAATATTACAGGCAATGTTCTGCTTTCATTTTCTCTGGCATTTACCCCAATAGCTTTCATTGAAGCAGTTTTATGAAACCCAGTGGCGTAACTAGGTATTAAGGAGCCCCACAGCAAATTATTTTTAAGGCCCACAAAAATGTCTGTTGACCTGTTTTACCAATATTTATTGAAATTCTATATGAATGGGGCCCGTATACCACCTGGTCCCCCCAGGGTCTGCTTCCTCTATAGTTACGCCCACATCTCATTCATAAATGGTCTCTAAATTTTTAGTGACCCCAACACCATAAAACTCAGGTGCAGCCTGCTGATGCACACATATATTTAGAAGAGGAAATAAAGTAACATTTAGGTTCTCCAGATGTTGAACATCTGCTATAGGTCCAAGCTCCTCCTGGCTGCTCAACTGTGCTGTAAACGGAGTGCTCTATTCCAGGAATAATATTGCTGATATTACAAACATCATTTATTACTCATAAATCCTATTTGCAGAGTTTTCTTGTGTGAAATAAAAAAACACACAGAAAACATATATAATGCAATGACAACAAACAGACTGGATAAATAGCCTAGGCATAAATAATGTGCTCTAAGTCTTAAGCATTTATTATACGGAATTCACAGAGATAAACATTATTTACCAGGTGGAATAACTCCATGTCAATTTCAGCTTCAGCTTTCCATGAATTGTCATCTAAAACCACAACAAAAATAATCAAAATAGAAAAATAAATCTGCTTACAGATAATAGTGTGTATAAAACTCCCTTTTGCTGTATATTTTGCAGGAAAATTATGTTTTCATGGCTATATACAAGTAGGACTAAGGGTATGGATACAAACCTGCAATATTCTCTTGGAATACAACTTTTGCCCCTTTCAGAAAGTTTTTGCCAATCAGAAAAACCTCCTCCTCCCCTTTCACTGAGCAACTATGTAAACTCTTCTTTAGGATTTCAGGGACGCCAGCAGGCTGGGCTGAAGAGTATAGAAATGAAAAACATTTTTAAACATATTTTAAGTGAACATTTACAAACGGGCGAGGATCTTGACAATACTAGCCTTTTCATCTGGTATTCCAGTACACAAGGATGTCCTTGCCATCATTTATTTAAATAACTCAAAGGAATCTGATCTCATAAGAACTTGCCCTTGCTAAGAAGCAAAGATGAGTTTATACTTGTACATTCTGTTCATTATCTGCTGAAAAGTTTTATGTTAAACCTAAGGAATGTAGCGATCACACAAAATGTAGCGACAGTCACACAAAATGTTTAATACATGCATTATATTAACTGTATACCCTAAAGTCAAGTCTAGTGCTTGCTTGCTAGAAAGTAGGAAAGAAGGAAACAAGGAGTGAAAGATAACCACATGCGCAGCTAAAGGTGGCCATACACTGGCTGATAAAAGCTGCTGACAGACCGAGCCGGCAGATCATTGGCTCGGTTCTCCCCGATCAACAGCTGGCTGAAAGTAGACCAGATGTTGATCGGAAGGGACAAAAAATCCATCCAATCCGACCGTTTACCAATAGTTTTGATCTGATATTTGGGACCTAGGGCCCATGATCGGATCAGCCCAATATCACCAACCTCAAGGTTGGCATATCAGAGAGAAATCCGCTCGTATGGTGACATTGCCAAACTAGCAGATCTCTTTGTGTATGGTCACCTTGAGACTTTTTTACCTCCTTGTTGTGTGACAAAAAGTCGCATGATTTTTAAGATTCGGATTCAGTTTAGCCAGGCACTTGGATTCTGCCAAATCCATATCCAGCAGAAGGCCAAATCCTGACTGAATCCCAAACCCAATCCAGGATTCAGTACATCACTACTTGAAAGCTTGTTAAAACACGTATTTCTGCCTCCCTATAGCTACATATCTTGCAATATCTCGGTTCAGATGTGTGACTTTTAGTCATTGTAGCACGAGAATGTGAAACTAGGTCATTTGTCAGCTGACTACTCTGGGATCAATTTCACATCAAGAGAGAGCAACCTCTGACAAATCCATATTAGGCTTCCTCTAACAAATGAGTAGGTATGTTCACACATGGAAGCTGTGCTTTCTAAAAGTCTAAGATTTCAGTTATCCATAATATACTATATCACAGGAATACTCTCCTGCAGCTGCAAGGAATGCCTGCGACCACGGACAACATCCTGAATATATTCACTGGCCATATACTGTATTTACCAAGTCCTGGACACTAAAATGTATTTAATAAGGTTTATTCTATACCAGACTCTGGGAATGAGAGAATAATAATCCCCTATGTGGATGAGCAAGAACTAACTTTCAAATTGGATAAAATGTGCAGTGTATACCATCTAGGACCTGCCAAGAAAACTTAATTGCTGAAAATCTACAGCCCAACATTTGAACACTGAAGAAAAAACAGTTTTGCCATTGTGCAGCTAAACTACTCGAGAATTTTTTTTAATGACCTCTCTAGCACATCAAGGACTCTTGAAAAAAAGTACAGATGTGTTGCTAGAAAAAATAAATCAATAACAAAACCTGAGAAAGAGAACTGTTTTCTGTTGAAAACCTGTGTGCAGTTAGACTTAAAGACCTGAAAAATGTAATAGTAAAAATAGAATCATAGAAACATAGAATGTATTAGGACTGTGCCTTAAAACTAGGGTCATTAGGCAACTCTGCCTATATGAGATATTTATAAAAATAAAAACCCTTAAACTACTTCCTGTTTAGCTTGAAGTGCTACAAACTTTAGGCAACAAACAAATTCAGTTGTATAAAATAGCTTAAAAACATGGAATTTCTGTTATATTTGAATGATTTTAAGGAAAAAGAAATTGGGCCTATGCAGCCCCTTTAGAAGAGAACTGAACCAACATAATGATGGGGTCCTTGCCAGATAAGATTTTCAAACCTGCCTAGTAGATAAACATTTTGGACAAGTTTTGTATCGTGGAGGAAGTTGGGGGGCGCCCATATACAGGCAATTAAGCAGCCAACTTAGTCTGAAGGCCCCACATCAAATAGAAAAAATGTTTCTAGAGGTAGAAGACCAGGGAGAAAGTTGTACTCTCATTTAACCTCTTTTATTCTTCTTCTGAGAACTGCCATTTGCGGTTACCTTGTAAATAGCTATTTGTTCCTCCTGCAGGATTAATTAGACTTGGTACATTTGTGAATCACATCTGTTTTTGTTATAATATATAAAGCTTATCTTTGGCTCTGATGATACTTATAAACGGAAACAAGTAATATCTGATGTTATATTTAATTTGCCCCATGGTGTTTCATTAAGGCAATTTTTTCCTCCGTAAATATATTTCTTATGGGGCTATTGACATGAAATTTACACATGATGGTGATAAATTATGTTATGTGTAACTAAGAGGAATGACAGAGAATAAGTACTGAACGCATGAAGAAGAGTTGGTGGCAAGCCAAGAAACCTGCTGAAATCAGTCAAAGCAATCCTGTGCAAATGAATCAGCTGGTTTAGTTCTAATTAATGGTCTACAAAAAGGTTTTTCATTACTAAGGAATCACACAAGAAGCAAAAAAAGAAGTGTAAAAGCAAAGAGCTTTCAAAACGTTCACAACCTTATTGTCGCAGAAATACATTTACCGAAAAAACCGTCTTCAATAGTTATTTTCCTCACTGTAAGTGAACTAGAATGTTCTAGGCAAGGTTTGGCAAAGAAAAGAGCTACCTATTGTAATCCAATATTCCCTATTCTATCAGTCTAGTATTAAGGAGAACTTAACTCCCCTCCAAAGAAAAAGACCCCATGCTCTACCCCCTTCACCCCCTCCCTGCTTCTTCCCCACATAGTCCATTATTTTTAAAAGGTGTCTCTGAATGTCACACTGACCTTTCCACGCAGAGCAGCACAGCTGGGTAACATCTTTGGATCCTCTTCTTCCCTTCGGCTATTTACAGAGCTTTCCCGCACATGTGCAATAGGTGCCAATACCAAACTGGCTCCAACTGTATATGTGCATAAAAAGCAGTCCTTTAGCAAAAGTACCCAAAGACACCCGTGAGCTCTGCTGCACTACTCTGCATGAAGAGGTTGGTGTGACATTTAGGGACACTTTTTAAGTAGTTTACTAATCAGAGAGGAAGCGGGGGGGGGGGTGAAGGGGAATAGTGGATGGAGACTTTCTCTTTAGGGGTGGGGGGGTTTAGTTCACCTTTAAAAAGAAGGCCCTGGCAACATAAGCATCCTTCTGTTTAAATAGACTTTAATTCTATTTAAATAGACCTGGCAAGGCTTAAAATCAAAATGTATGACTTACTACAAAGAATAGGTGAAGAGGGTGTTTGAAGTGTTAAAACAGAGCCATCTGATCGAGTGATGTTTACTCGAAACACAAGTCTGGCACGAGTGCTCTTTTTCTTAGAACCTGCAACCCCTATCCGTGCTTCTACATCAGCATTCCGAAGCTTCAGGATTCCAACACAATCAACCCTGTAACAATATAATATAAGGTTACCAGATAAGGTACCAAACAGTGCATGGTTACAGGGTCTTCAAAGGCCAGCACCAATTTACAAACGGACAGTTTTGGGTCAAGGCACATGTGGCATTTTACTTTATAATAAAATGCTAGTACTTAAAAAAAGGAACCTACATTAATGAAATAAGCAGTGAAAATAATATTGCAGGCCGAACAAACCTCTTCTAAATCAGGCAAGAGATAAGCATTTATAGTTTGTATACTATAAAAGATGAAATTATCTGGTTAACATCCCTTGAAAATATTTAGCCTCATGTGACTTGTGAACTAGCTTGCTCTATAATGTATAGCATGCAAAAAAATGAACTCAACAGGGTCACTCAGTTACAATACAGCAGAAAAGCCCATTCTCTAAGCAACAGAGGCCTGTCAGGGGAATTTTTCCACTTACATAGTGGTTCTTGAATATCTGCATTCTTTATATGGAACAGTGACGCTAGAATCTTGTACTTCAACATTTTAGATTAAAAAAACAGATAAATCAAATTCCTGGATGGTTTAACCACACAAACCTGTAGCAATAAGAACTGCTCCTTTACTTACGCTAGTGTCATCATATTGCTCGGATCAAGCACAACCTCAATAACTGTTGTACTCTCTATGTCCAATTCTTTGCAGGGTGTGGTGTTCCTCCCAGTAACCCTACAAGCTTGATAGAATCCATGCGGCTTAACTCTTCCAGAATCATTACCGACAAACACTTGAAGCACCACAGGCTCATTATGCCCTTCCAGCTGGAATAGGAAAATGGAAATTGACAATTCATTTATAGTGAAAGAGAGGGACTATACATTTAATTTATATATGAATTTACCTTTCATTTTATTGGGAGACCTCTTTATATTAAATGGTGGTAAACGAACATGTAGAGAGGCATACATAGGTTTTAACATAAATAATACAGCATTGTAATGCAGCTTTTTTCACAATCGTTTCAGTAATATTCATTTTCAGATACAGGGGCCCTTTTTTGACACTCGACTTTTAATCAAGGCAGCTTGTTAGGTCAGACTCCCACACAACTCTTCAAAGTACACAAAATATCAATACGGAAATGGAAATAAGGACAAAAGGCCTCCACTAGTGTAGTAACATCAATTATTCATCAAATTCCCCACTTTTTAATAGACCTACAATCCTTACACCTACATCTGCAGGTGATATTGGTATCAGCATACATGAGTATTCACAGTGCTTAGGCTTTAGCAAGCAACTCCCAGTGATCCCCCCCCCCCTCCATGTTCCTAAATGCTTATTTGAGAACTCATTGAAGTAGTACACTCAAGAAGAGTTTTATATACTACTCTTATTCAAAACAGATTTATTTGCATCTCCACTGGCTACAATACTCACAAAGGGAATGTCATAGTACATATTTCCCACTACATGGAGTCATCTATGGCCAGGAGAAATATTGAGCTGCCAATCTTGAATGTTGGTCAAAGATTAGAAGTGATGGTGTCTATCATTTTGCATTCTATTATAAAGAAGGCACATTATGGCTCATTATCAACGGAACGGAAAGTTACAAAGTGCAAGCAATACAAGATACTGGCAGGCACAACTCATTTCAACCTTCATAAAGGAGCCACGTGCACATATCCGACGGGGAAGCCTATGGAAGGGATGGAACATGAGCAAACAATGTATATCCCCATACATGTCCTTTCCTTGTGCATCAATCAAGTTCAAGGCAGATAATATGGGCCCCTCTTGAGTAGGTGAGTGCTGTGCTTTGCAAATTTTATGAAATGCACCACAAAACAATCAGCAACAATGTACCAGCCCTGACATAACTAGTATGTATGTGACCAAAATTAATATGTGATTCCTATTACATGATTGCTACTGTTACAGACAGAAATACAGACAACAAAAATATAGAATAGTTTTGGATTTTAAGCAAGTACATAATGTATTGTTTGAAATTATAGTAGACAAATGATTAATGGTTTTAGAAAAATACCAACCTTTACAGTAGGAAAGCCCTGTTGTGTCCGATCTTTCACAGAGCCCCGACTTCCCTCTGTTAGATATCTGGCCCGATGCTGGGTTTCTGGCTGTACAACTATTTTCAGTTCTTTTCCCTCAGCTTTAGCTGGATACTGCTCACACAACACTGGGTTCTTTTTTCCTCCCTTTGGAACCTCTGTGGCTCTGAGATCAATGCACAGCAGAAACTTAAGTTTATTTGAAAAATATAAAAAGTGAAAAGCAAGCTAGAGTATGCAGGAAGAGAACATAGTGGTTAATGTTATTTTTATAAATGTAAAATCTATTTTTCCTTGTGAAGCTGCAGTTGCCTTGCACACTGCAAGGTAAAGGACCTGGGCCTTCTATGTACATATTCATAAAAAAAAATTTTTAAGTGAATATATTGTCAGGCAAAATATTATCAGTTTCTGAAACCAACTAGTGGAATCTAAAACACTTTTTGCAAGACCAAGGGACCTAACTTCACATACAGGTATAGGGTATATTATACAGAATGCCAGGGATCTGGGGTTTTTGGATAAGGGGTTGCAGTAAATTGGATCTACATACCTTAAGCTATAAAATAATTTAAGGGGCAACATATAAGATAAATGTAAAAAAAATCTAATTTTGTAGGCAATCATGAATAATATATATGGTGTTGGTTTCACATTGTACTAAAAATTTATATCATCTTTAAAAATGGCACCTTTATTGAAGCACCCCATAGATGTTCTCTGGTCCCTGCCTGTGTTTCAAATGAGGGGTGGGCGTGTCCTAACGGTCCCTGCCAGAAGCACAGTAGGAAGGGGGCAGCCAATCACAGCCCTGCAGTCACACAAGCAAAGACAGGCTTCAGTTCCCTATCAGGTCAGCCTTTCCTACAGTGCAGTGTGCTGAGTATTGACGACTCCCCTGCACAGCCTGGGAAAGGAGGCAGCAGAAAGTGGAAGAGATGGATGGGTCTAGTAGGGATTTTGAAGGAATTTACAGTAAAGTAATCTGAAACAACACTTTTTAAAGTACATTCCTTCCATATCTAAAAGAATTGAATGCACTGGTCCATTCTTGTTTAACATAAACCCAGTATGGTTGTCTTGCCTCCATTATGGATTCATTATATCTTAGTTGGGATCATGTAAAAGGTCCTGTTTTATTAATACAAAAGAAATATATTTTAAAAGTGAGAAATATTTGATTAAAATAAAAATGGGATATGACCTTCCATTAATTCATAGTTTTCTCGATAAGGAAGGATACCGTACCTCACAACATTGTGTGGTGGTGGTCATAGTTTGTGGCAAAGTCCTGCACCAAACAACCACAATTATTTTTGTTTTTGAGATAGCAAAATATTAATATGCAGTTTCTTTCATTGCTCCTCTACTTATGTTTTCATTTTCTGCATCATATCAGGGTAAAAACACTTGATACAGGCAAGTCTTACAATTACGGTTACTAAGTAAAAATGGGTGACCGTAAAACCCAAATTTTATATACCCTGATGTTTTTCTACACATTACAAATTGATTTGTGGGCCAATCACTTTATAATGCATTATAATGGTTGTTTTTTCCCCAGATTTATACAATGTTTTCCCAGATTTTAAATCAGATAAATCTTGTATATGCTGTCCCAAAATGTTACATTAATGCTGAACTACTTACACTTTAATAACATAGTAAATTTTATATTTCAAGGTAAACATGGGTCTTATGTGTATATTCTTTGAGTACTTGAAGCATCAGCAGCTCAAACCCATTTCCCTGATTTTACACAATTTTTTTATGGTTTTCTGAAAAACTTAAATGGTGGTTCTTCTGTATGTATTAGTGGCAAAGGCTAATGGCTAATGCATATTCATTCAATTAAAGAGCAATAAGGTCACAAGAGGCTGAAGAAAACTTTAGTTCTTTGCCCAACCTCGAAAACACATTCCTGTGCTACATGAGTTTAGTCAAAACACAAAGCATTTAGGGATAGCTGTTCTATGTTTTACCATAAACAATGGCAATGCATCATAATGAATAACAGGAGGTGAGTATGATGCTTGCCCTCAATAAATTGAGACAATACTATAAGGTTTGCATGTTTAAAAAATACAGTGAAAAAAAGCCAGTGAAACGCAGCTCACGGTATCCTCAGTCAGTGAGTGTGCCATTTCTGGGACAGATAATTAGCGACAGAACAACACTGTTAGTTCAGATTTTGCAGGAAAGTGTGACGTTAAAGAAAGAATAACCTGAATATAAATCAGTCTCAAAAGTGTCTGAACTTTTTTTCTGAATTGGTTGAAAGAACTCATCATTATGGGGCAGATTTACAAAATTCACGTGAATAATTCGAAGTTCGCTTGAATTCGATCGAAATCCGATCGTACGATTTTATCGGACATTCGAATATGCAAATTTGGCTTCGATCTATTCGAGCGCATCGAATAGATCGAATAATCGAATAATTCGACCATTCGATGATCTAATTACTTCAATTTTAAAATTTTATTTGATTGCCTACGTCGCCAGATTGAACCTACCGAATTGCAAAAGAAGCCCATGGGAATCCCCCCCATGGCTTTATTTTCTATCACCTGCTCGAATACCATTCGTACGATCGAATGCCTCGATCGTTCGAATCGTACAAATTTTTCGAACGATCAAAGGAAATTTCACGATTTTTTTGTGAAATGGAACGATCGGTATTCGATTGTACTATTTTTGAGAAATCGAATAGCGAAGAAAAAATAGCCTAAAACTATTCGATAAGCATTCGATAGTCAAATTACTATCGCATTTCGGCCGAATTTAAGGGCTAAAAGCCCTCTAATAAGGGAATAATGATAAATTTGCCCCTAAATGTTTATTTTAATTATGGAAGCATTGGCTATGCTGGGAAAACTGTAGATAACCGCAACTAACCAAAAGTCGTATTCTGTTTACTCTAGGATACTTAAGGTTACAATTATCTTACTTCGGTATATAAAATTACAAATGACAAATGGGTGACCAGGGGGGTTTATATGGACCTTTCCAAGGAAATAAGCAGTTGATAGGGTTATAAAGTAACTAAGGCATTTATACTTGTAATTATAGAAGATTAATCATGAAACAAAAAAGTTACAGTAGAGATTACACAAGCCTGGTGGTATGAAATAAAGTTTGTACACAGAATCATATAACATTATATAGAATAGGACAGAGGTAAACTATGTGTAAGCAACACTTATACCAACCCATTTCCAGTATGGCCTTTGCTGTCTGAGTTGAGCTGGGAAAGCACATAATGGGGAGCTTTGGCGCTATCAGCATCAAAAACATCCATGTTGGAACCCTGCCGTTTGGCTCCAGGCCTTTGCTTCGGATTTCGCTTCCTTGACTTACGAGGCACCTCGGTGTTATCATTGTAAGAATGGTTACTCGTGTTGCTAAAATTGGAGGTGGAATCTTCCATCCACATATTGCAACTCTGCTCCGACTCCAGTCCACCCCCTTCATCTTGGCAGGACATCTGACTGTTATCGAGCAAATCTTCGGGTGGAGGCGAAATGTTTAGAACTGTCCATCTTAGTGGCCCAGACTGCAGCCGGCCTGCATTACTGGCTAAGAGCTGTTCACTTACCCCTGGTTTACTTACCCCAAGAGCAGAGGAGCAACTCTCCGTTTGCATAGTTTTGGTATCGGTGAGTGAGGTAGAGTAAATAGAAGGGCTGGAAGTGGTGGTAAAGGAGCTGCAAGCACCGCCCATTGAAGAGGAGGCAAATGAGGCATCTGTAGTGTACAATCCAAAAGTAAATATACACATTTTCACCTGTACAGGCCAGCAGTCCCAATGGAATTAGGCAATTTTGCACATGATTGAGTTTTGTTCCCACAACAATTCCTAAGTCTGGAACGTTTTGAATTTTTAAATACTTTGATTAAAATAACTGGCTGAGCACAGATGAGTTAAAAATGCCCAAATGCAGCTGCAATGTTATGAAGCTCAATTTCAGCTTCTTGCTCTATATTTTTGCAGGCCACAAACACGTATTTGAGCATCATTGCTTTTGTATTTTTAAGATTTTTTTCGCTAAAATGAGATTCAACAAACATCAACCCCATTAATTGTCTGTGCCAATTACAACAGCCAGGTCATTTTTTTCCTCCTTTTGTTTTGTAAGCGGGACTGTAGCCACAAAATATTAAAATAAGTTTCTAACCTATGAAGCAGAGAACTACAGGTCATTTTTAATGCAGACACTCCCTGCTTCAGAGGCAAATCCTGGAATAAAAATATGAGAAAATAAATGAGAAAACAGCTGCTAATCATTCCAGATATCAAAAAAAATGCAAGAATTACGAGTATAAAAACAAACTCATTGGTAAGCAAAATGGAACTGATAAGCAAATCATGGGGACAAATCTGGGAGAAGAGAACGGAGTATTGGTTATTTTATGGTGGGTTCTTGCCGACCACCTTGTGATGACTCTATATCAGTGATCCCCAACCAGTAGCTCGTCAGCAACATGTTGCTCTCCAACCCCTTGGATGTTGCTCCCAGAGGCCTCAAAGCAGGTGTTTATTTTTAAATTCCAGGCTTGGAGGAAAGTTTTAGTTGTATAAAAAACAGGTGTACTGCCATACAGAGCCTCCATGTAGAGTGACAATCCACATAGGGGCTACCAAATGGGCAATCACAGCACTTATTTGGCTCCCCAAGAACATTTTTCATGCTAGTGTTGCTCCCCAACTCCTTTTACTTCTGAATGTTGCTCACGGGTTCAAAAGGTTGGGGATCCCTGCTCTATATTGTATTTCCAGTTTGTATATATGTTTGCAGAAGCTAGCTTGTTCCACTTATATTGCAGATTGTATATTAGATTTTGTCTAGAGCTGATGCACGGAGTATGATCAGTTAAATAGTAAATAAATATAATAAAAATATTATTAAGGAGACCATCTAAAGGAAGCCTGTGCTTGTACTACAAGGCACATTCTATAGCCACGACATGCATAGGACTACAATCTTCCCTACGCAATGAAATCCTTGCAATCACTCCACAGAAAGCTCATTGATAATAGAAACACTTCTGGGACAGGCAACAATATTGCCCAAGACATTCCCTGATTTCTTCATAAACCTCTGCCATCACTGCCTTTTACCATGACCAGTTGTAGGGGAAATCCTGGAGTTAAAATGCCTTATGATTTCTTTCAAGGTCATTTAAAAGAAAAACTGGCAGAAAATGAAAACATATAACAGGATCTCTTCTCCAGACTGTGATGGTTAGTCTACCGGATAGACAGCCTTACTACATGATTTTCCTGGTTTGTTAGATTGGAGAATGCAATAAGATGAAATATCATGTATGGCACCACTACGGAAATGTGAGGGGCTAGGCTTAAACATGCCATTAGCATATAGATTAAGAAGGTAAATCTTAGACATTAAAGTAGTAAAAGGCAGAGCTACTAGCACTAGTTACCAGCACTTACAACTGCTCTTTTTTATCACAGAAAAACCTAATTAGATTCTTACAATTTACATGAGATATAAAATCTATATGCTGTGTGGATTGAATGACACTGCGAGTGCGGAGTCTCAGAAAGTGTTTTTTTTTTCATGTGCTGAGAGGTGACAAGTGGAAACACCATAACTGCTGCAAATGAACACCCCAAACCTATCAGTTCCATTTTACACATGGCTGTGCATTCTGCAAAATGTAGCAGCTGAAATCAAAGTATTTAGTGACTTTTGAAAGCATTCACATGTAAAGAAAATGATATATTCTGTATAGTTTGTTTTGTTTTTTAATCATGCATTAATAAAATGCTTTACTGTATATTGCCTCAATCATATAGAAATATATATCTATTATCTTGCAGCAGATTTGCAGCCACTTATTTTTTTTTTATTCCTTTTATCACATCAGTGTGCCACAGACTGTTGTCACTTCAACATTGTAAATAATAATGTGCAAACTACACAAAATACGCTCAATGTATGAATAGGACTGTGTGAAAAGACTAGGCTTTGGCAAAACTGGATTATATTCATAACGAACAGTATCCCACGTAATCTAGCATGCATCATTGGTGCTCTCTAAAGCAGCCTAATAATATAAAGATGGCACAAATAAGTAATGATGCGTAACATATTCCTGTGTTTTATATATCAAAGTGATTTTAAAGTCACTCATATACAGTGCCTTGCAAAAGTATTCACCCCCCATGGCATCATTTACAGAACATGCCTAGAACTTTTTTCTTTTGTGAAGCAAAAAAACAAATAGGACAAAATAACAGAATTCTTCAGCATGCCTAACTGTTCACTCCCCCCCTAAAGTCAGTACTTTGTAGAGCCACCTTTTTCAGTATTTACAGCTGCAAGTCACTATGGATAAGTCTCTACGAGCTTGCTACATCTTGCCACTGGGACTTTTTCCCATTCCTCAAGGCAAAACTGCTCAAGCTCCTTCATATTGGATGGTTTTTGCTTGTGAATAGCAATCTTCAAGTCTGGCCACCGATTGTCAATTGGATTAAGGTCTGGACTTCGACTAGGCCATTCCAACACATTTAAATGTTTCCCCTGTTTACCCACTCAAGTGTTGCTTTAGCAGTATGCTTCTGGTCATTGTCCTGCTGGAAGGTGAACCTCCTTCGCAGTCTCAAATCACAGACAGACTGACACAGGTTTTCCTTAACAATATCCCTGTATTTAGCACCATCTTCCCCTCAACTCGGACCAATTTTCCAGTCCCTGCTGTGGAAAAACATCCACACAGTATGATGGACTATGATTTTCTTGGGGTGTTAGGATGTGTTGGGTTTGTGCCAGACATAGCATTTTCCTTGGTGGATGAAAAGTAAAATTTTAGTCTCATCTGACCAAAGCACCTTCCTCCATACATTTGGTGAGTTGCCCACATGCCTTTTGACAAACTCAAAACGTGCCTTTTTATTTTTAACTTTTAAGTACTGGCTTTTTTCTGGCCACTCTTCCATAGAAGAGTCCAGCTCTATGGAATGTACGGCTTATTGTGGTCCTATGGACAAATATTCCAGTCTCTGCTGTGGAACTCTGCAACTCCTTCAGGGTTACCTCTGGTCTCTGTGCTGCCTCTCTGATTAACGCCTTCCTTGCCCGGTCTGTGAGTTTTGATGGGCGGCCTGCTCTTGGCATGTTTGTTGTTGTACCATGTTCTTTCCATTTGGAGATGATGGATTTGATGTGCTCCGGGGATCATCAAAGACTTGGATATTTTTTTTTTAACCCAACTCTGACTTGTACTTCTCAACAACTTTGTCCCTGACTTGTGTGGAGAGCTCCTTGGCCTTCATGGTGTGATGCCTCTTGCTTAGCGGTGTTGCAGCCTCTGGGGCCTTTCAGAAAAGGTGTGTTCATACAGACAGATCATGTGACACTTAGATTGCACACAGGTGGATTTCATTTGACAAATTGTGACTAATTGTGAGTAATTGGTTGCACCAGGATTTTTTAGGGGCTTCATGGCAAAGGGGGTGAATACATAAGCATATGCCAATTTTCAGGTTTTTTTTATATTCTTTTTTATATATATTTTTCTCATTTCAATTCAACAACCTAGACTATTTTGTGCAGATCCATCACATAAAATAAGATTAAGAATGTAACAAAAATGTAACAAAACGTGAAAAATGCCAAGGAGGGTGAATACTTTTGCAAGGCACGGTTTATATGATCCTCATTGGCCTTTAAATAAACAGATGTCTTTTTTATATGTATATTTGTGTAATTTGTGAATGCAAATTATATTATTTATTTATGATTTGTGTAATCCAGATTCAGTGCATTTTGGGCACATGGTATAATGTTAGAAAGCATTAAAAAAAATTGCCTTTTTGAATGGAACAATAGCCAACTAAAGGATCCTTTCTATTACATCTGACCAACAGGATGCAAAAAATAAAAGCTTAGATGCAGGGCTTGCGACTCCATAGTATTCAACCAACAATATTTCTTCATTTTAAACCTGTACCGTTCATGATTAAAATTTTTGTGCTGCTGCGTGAGCGTACAGATTAAATTAATCTCGATGTGTCGTTTAAGTGGCTGCAAATCTGAGCTCCAAGCTTCAGGTTACTATGTCTTTAAGCGTCTCTTTATCAGTGTAGTTAATTATAAAATATTGTCAATTCACTATTTACATCTCAAAAAGGAAAAAAAAAATACATGAAAGAAAACAAATAAAAGAGAAAAAAAAAGGCTTAGGAAGAAGTCTGAAAACAAGACCGACCTAGACCCTGGGTGAGTTTGGATGGGTTTAGTGTCTCTGGCACTATTTGTCTTCACTATTGATAGACAGACACTGTCACACAACCCACCACACGATGCCTGCCTCTGAGTGGCGGAGCTAGAATGCAAGTTAACTGTATTAATAGAGAAAACAGCTAGCATCCCAGCAATTATTAAAAAAGCAATCCAATTATCACATGGAACATCTTTTGTCAATTTAATGTTAGTCAACATAAATTTAGAAAAAATATTTTCACATACATAGCACAAGCCAAAAAAAAATCAGTTAACCTGCTAAAAAAGCTATACTTTTTTTTGACATTTGTGAATTCATTATTACAGCACAAACATTTATGTTAGGCAGATTACTAAATAAGCCTTTAAGGAATCTTTTATGCAGGGGGAGACTGTTGCCTCAGGTTTAACCATGTACACACCTGAATAAACCTTAACTTTGTTGAAAGCGCAACATTATTGTCCCACGGTACAGCACATTCATAGGACACAGTTAGGCTTACAAAGCATGATGGATAAAGGAATGTCCTTATCCAGTATTGCTGTAATCATTTCACCACAGTATACCTATTTCCAGCCAATCAGTTACTTAGTATGAAACATCTTACTACAAGAGAATTTACTGTAAATGATAGAAGACTAAAATAAGTAATCACAAATCTGAGGGGTGCCCAACTGTGAGAACCACTGAACATATTTCAGCATGGTTATTATATTATCATGTGACTGCTGGATATATTTATAGATCACACACCCTTGTCAGGTAAAACAGGTTATTAAATATAACTGTCAAGAGAGTGATGCAAAAATGAAGCCACAGCAGCAAGATATTTACAAACAGATCATAGCTGCCTCCAAGGAGCCAGTAGGCTTAAAACACATAAAACGATTTAGATTCACTCTAGTTTTTTTACATCATGTCCGAGAAATAAATAATTTTTTGAATGTGTTCCAGAGGCCTATGGAAATTGTTCTTGCATAAGACTACTTCTTTGACAAACATGACATTTAAATGTCGGACTTAGGGTCCCGAGAGAGGGCCAAAAGGAAACGAAGGTGGAAATTCATTGTTTAACAAATGTACTTTACAAAGTACTGGGCTGAGCAGTCAAGTAGTGATCCAGTTCTAAAAGCTGCTATAGTTGGTACATTAAATTCCTGAACATGATGTACTCTTATTTATGGGGGGTTTTGACAATTACACTCATGAGTCTGGGCCTATATAAAAAAAGCAATCCTATTTATCGTAAAGTCTTCTGGGTTGCATTAAAAATGAGGCAACAGATATTTTATTCCATGTAATCAATTAGACTAATTGTATTAAAGTTAGCAAGCATCTTAATCATACTGTGAAATCATTCAGAATGAATCTATCTAATTGTACAATATATGTTTTAGGAAAAAAGCCAATGTTTGTAGTGCTATGTATAGCCATTCAGGAATAACACAAAATGCCCACAGACCTAAAAAGAATTACTTGCGGCAACAGTAAAATGAGCAGTGCTGCAAAGTATTTCATTATAAACATTCCCCAAATTAGCAAAGAGGGTATTGGGCAGGGTTCACAAAGTAGCAGCTCAGTGGCCAATTAATATAATTCAATGTTTTCTTTGCCACCATTTCTGACTTCTGGTAAGTGAATTTAAATAGAGTTGCCAAAGCTGAGCAGAAGCATCTACAGAATACAGCTGTTTTTGGCCAAACCACACAGGAGCAACAAGTAGACATTCTTATTGTATAATAGCAGCATGCATACTGCAGCAGTAATAAGAATGCCACATCTGTTAACTCTGGAACACATGAAGCAATTTACTGGCTGTGCTCTGGAAATGAAACCCCCAATAAATAAATATGCAGAAGTAACAATGAACACAAAGCTGCAACGGGCCTTACAGCTGTGACTAGATTTTAAATAGGTCACAGGAACAATTAGTATACTTTAATCTTTTCTATGTGCAGAGTACCAAGTGTGAGCATGAACCTATTTTCTTTGCTGCAAACGTGGATTAGCATTTGCAGATTATTAAAGCATAAACACACAAATGATGAATACAGAGTTACCAGTACAGAGCAATTCCTTGCGGATTAAAAGCAGTTTATTGAATAAATATGGTAGAATTTTATGGTAGTGGGAAAGATTCACATTATGTTCCCTATAATATTGACTCATTTTTTAAAGTATGCACATGATCTTTGACAGCACTGTTCATTTAACCAGTAGCAAGAATAAAAGAACAACGTGTATAAGCAAAAGTAATGGCAGTAATATGCTTACCAGCAGCAATAACAGCTGGAGGAGGTGAGCCTGCCTCACCTCCGCTTGTCTGACTCATTGGGGCAACAGATGTTTCTCGTGAGGAGGGCAACTGCAGCTCCTTTGGGAGAAGGTCATATACAAAGTCTAAAAAAACAAAAAACAAACTCATGTTAGAAAAAAAAATCAGTTATCCAATTCAATTCATATTCTTCTGTGAAAATTTCACAGATTAACAGTATCTATGTGCACATATTAATCTCATCTTCTATGAGAACTGGACATACTGGACCCTCCTAGTGTAGGGATATGGACAGAGTTCTTAATTTCGCAATGGGTAAAGGAAAAAGGAACAGCTATTTTAGATACAGACCATTCTTATAATGCCTTAGACTGGCCATAGACGTAAAGATTTTTGAAAGATCCAATAGTTATCGTGAGACCACGATTGTCTCAAAACGATCGTTTAAATGCCTGATGTGTCCATCAACTAAAAAGACCATTTCAGGCGATATTGCAGCAAAACTGAAGGATCGCAGCCTGCTTGGCCCTGCAAACATAGGTAGATTGCATGGGGACAGATAAAGATTTTCTAACCTGGCCGATCAATCATCAGACCAATGTCGGTCGAAAAATCGTAAGACGAACGATCGTTTGTATCCCACTAACCGCACGATAATTTGACAGATTGGTTGGACTTCCCTAAGATCGGTCGTTCGGCAAATGTGCATTAGAAGTACACTTCAAGAAAGGGACACAGCTGTTCTAAAAGATCAGAATAAAGAGAACATTTTAACAAGCTCTAGCTCCAGGAGAATCATGTTGCCGTTTACAGTTTACTTCCAGAGAGCACAGGTGATGCTGAAGTGAATACACAAGTGCAGGGAAAAACTTTACATTTTTTAAATAAGATCAGTGACAGCTATTAAAATGCACCCATAATGTGATCATTCTTACATCAAAGCTATATGCATACACGTCCATCACTAGACAGTATGAGATGAGATTTTGGCAACTCCTATTTGCTTTCGAGTATTAGTCGAATTTGTTTTGTCCCATCTCTCCAATCACTAGAAGAAAACTCTCCAAATTTCCCCTTGTACCATTGAATGAAGGTCCCCTGCCTGCTTAGCAGTCTCTGTTCCCTTTGGAAAAGATTTCTTATTTTTCTTTGTTGGAACGTGACCATAAAGTTCAATCTCTTCATCTGACGTGTAGGTTCTCCTGCAAATAATCCACTGTAACCGAACCATAAAAGTCTCTAGGAAACTGCTCTGTGAAACACCAGATATGTATTGTCTCAAACAATCACTACTACATAACACACATTACAGGGATGGACAGATATATGTACTGTTTCAAAAAGTATGCTTGCCATAATACCAATTGAGAGTGAAGTGAAATATTTTCAATATATGTACAGCTCACTTTGCATAATTAACCATCCATAAATACTCACGGTTAATGGCATGGTTTTCATGCATTGAAGTAATATTATTTAAGAGCTGTATTTCATAGTATATGATATTATATATATATAGTATAGTACAGGTATGGGACCTGTTATCCAGAATGCTTGGGACCTGGGATTTTCTGGATAATGGATCTTTTTATAATTTGGATCTTCATACCTTAAGTCTCCTAGAAAAGAATATAAACAGTAAATAAACCCAATAGGCTGGTTTTGTCTCCAATAAGTATTAATTATATTGTAGTTGGGATCAAGTACAAGCTACTGTTTTATTATTATAGAGAAGAAAAAATTTTTTTTTTTAAATTTGGATTATCTGGAGTCCATGAAAGACGCCCATTCTGTTTCCGGATAATGGATCCTATACCTGTATATTATAAAATACAAATTCTATTTGTGATCCCCAACCAGTGGCTTGTGAGCAACATACAGCCTTTATTTAGGACCCAAGAAACTTAAATTTTTTCTTTGTTTTTCCCCAAACACTTTTTAGAATTTAATGTGGCTCGGGTTAAAACAAGGTTGGATACCCCTGTATTAGAGCATGGCACATTCTTGATTTGGATAGACTTCTTAACAGACAGAAAAAGTAATTTTATGCAACTTTCCAACTACATGTAGTTATTTTAGAAAAAATGCTACTAAAAGCAATTTCTGGAAATCCCTTTTTATTGTCGGATCTATGCAAAACATGTAGCAGAAGTCTTGGCTGGAGGTGCGTTAAATTCAAAGCAGGTGGACTAGAATGTCAGATTCAAAGGATTGTCCAGCAAATCATTTTTTGCAAAATGAAAGAAAATGCAATTTGCTATGCTTTGCTATCCACTTCACTGCTTGTCGGACTACAAAGCAATGTTGCAGAAATTAGCTTTGCAACAGTAAAGACTCCAGTTCCAACAATGCCCCCCACTTCTGAGGATCATTCATCACAGAACATACAAAATGTGGGAAATGACATCTTGCATAGAGAAGCACTGACTACCAGCACTATATTTCAATGGTGTGTGTACTCCAAAGCACATTTCTATATTTTGGGTGGATAGTCCCACCCAGAAGTGCAGCTTCTCACAAGGAGTGAAAAAGAGGTGCTACTCATTATGGATGTAGCAATTGTGCTTTCTGTAGAAATGCATAAAGGGGTCGCTAGAGTTAGACAGAAGGTTTTGTTACTAAAATGAAATGATTGGTCATAAGTCTTAACAGGGTCGGACTGGGGGGCTCGGGGGCCAACCGGGACTACTGTCCAGGGCCCCTTCCGACCCCCCCTACCTTGATGCACCAAGTGAGTGCGCCTGCAAGAAAACTTTTTTTAATGATTTTTTTGGGAGAGGGGTCTGGCCTGGCAGGGACCCATTAAGGGCCCACCGTTTTTATCCCAGTATCCCGTCGGGCCAGTTAATGCTTTAGCAAGGCACTGTAGTATTGCAAAGCCCTATGAAGCTCTGTGGACACATAGCAATGTAGGTTTTACAAGAACAAATTTGTTTTTAAATGACACTTAAACAGGTTGTTCACCGTTCCTGTCTCTAATGTTTCAGTCTGATAGTTCTGTGATCCAGAAGCATCTGAACAGCTACAATTTGCTACATTTAGGGGATACATTTCAGCAGCATGTGTGGAATATAAGTCTTTAATGAAACTCAGGAATTCTGCTAAGCAGGGACAAATATAACAAATGTATCAAGTCAGTGATTCTCACCCCCCCCCCCCGAACTGCTTTACAAAGTAAAAATTTAACTTTACACTTCAATATTAGATAACTGGTCACAAATAGAAAAAAGAAAGTAACTGGGAAAAGTTAATTCCTGGTGAATAATCTGAAACCAACTGAACTGAACACTAAACGTGAATTTACTGCACCAGAAGCCTAATAAAACAAATGATTTGTGCTTTCAAAGTTGATCACAGAGGGAAGTCATCTTGTAATTTCTTTATACATCTTTGCAAGACCAAGACTGTGCACATGCTCAGTGTGGCCTGGGCTGCTTAGGGATCGTCATAAATGATCAAAACAGCACAAGTCAAATAATATCTGCCAGAAGCCGATACAGCAAGACTGAATAATAATCAGAATATACAGACTCACTGGGTCCTGTGTTGTCATGTAATCTAATGTGGATTTTATAGTTTTTGTTTTTGTTTTCTCCAACTCTCCAGAACCAGTGGCTGCAGGAAAATAATCCTCCAAATAGAATATATAGGGGGAATTCACAAAAGTGTCGGTAAAATAAGTAACCCAGAAGTGGCGGTCGTCAAATTTGTAAAATCTCGTACAAACGGCAAATTCACAAAGGCAGATGTTACCATCTCTGAATGTCTCGTAAGTCCGACAATTTTCTAAAATGTCGTATATCTTTTCATCATACAGACGACATTTTAAAGACACTATAAAAGACAAAATGAGCTTACGAGTAATTCATAAAAATGTTGGGGAAAGTGGCGCCGAAAAAAAAACACGCCCACTTTTCACTACACTATTTCAAAAGTGTCGTATATGTTGGAAAATTGGCGGGGAAATGCTCTGTGAATTTGTCGTCTGTTGCTACGACATTTTAAAGACATTTTTTCCTTCCCGACACTTTTGTGAATTCCCCCCATTGAGTTTATCTGTTTAAATCTGGCTACATGATCTTTGTCCCTGCAACTAGAGGGGGCTCCCCTTGCTGTTCATAAGTATGATTGTTTCCCTGCACAGCAGTTAGGGACCATCTGACAATTCCTATCCACAGCAGTAAATGAAGAGAGAATTGCACTGCATACAGTCAGGTTTATTATAAAAACGGTACATAATTTTTAATTTAAGTATATTGGAGAAAGATTTCATTTTCATTCTTTTTCACATGCCCTTTAATAACAGTGTCAATGAAATCAAGTCACAATTAAGATTTTAATTATTAAGATAAGCAGCTCCCTAACATGTTACATGGTCAACCAATTCCACTGCTGGAAACTGAGGAGTGATTTACTACACACACAACTGCGACATTGATACTTTGCTCCATTCAGAAGGTGGTTACTTATTTTGACAGATGGCCAATATAGGAAAGACTACATCAGCGTCTTACATTCAACCTTGGCATCCTACAAGTTTACTTCCTTTAAAGGAACAGTTCAGGGTAAAAATTAAAAACTGGGTAAATAAATAGGCTGTGCAAAAGAAAAAATGTTTCTAACATAGTTAGTTAGCCAAAAATTTAATGTATAAAGGCTGGAGTGACTGGATGTCTAACATGACAGAATACAACCCAACACCCTGCTTTTCAGCTCTCTAAACCTGAGTAAAGCTCCCCATAGACGCAACGATCGTTCCCTGCCGAACGACCGATCTAAGGGAAGTCCGACCAATCTGTCAAATTATCGTGTGGTTAGTGGGATACAAACGATCGTTCGTCTCACATTGGTCTGATGATTGATCGGCCAGTTTAGAAAATCTTTATCGGTCCCCATGCAATCTATTTATGTTTGCAGCGCAAGCAGGCTGCGATCCTTCAGTTTTTGCTGGCAATATCGCCTGAAATGGTCTTTTTAGTTGATGGACACATCAGGCATTTAAACGATCGTTTTGAGACAATCGTGGTCTCACGATAACCATTGGATCTTTCAAATATCTTTACGTCTATGGCCAGCTTTAGTCAGCGACTAGGGATGGCGCGAACCGCGGAAAAAAAGTTCGCAAACATATTCGCGAACTTGCGACAAAATATGCGAACGGTTCGCGAACGTCGCGAACCCCATAGACTTCAATGGGAAGGCGAACTTTAAAAGCTAAAAAAGACATTTCTGGCCAGAAAAATTATTTAAAAGTTGTTTAAAGGGTGCAACGACCTGGACAGTGGCATGCCAGAGGGGGATCAAGGGCAAAAATGTATCTGAAAAATCCATTGTTGACACAGCGCTGCGTTTTGTGCTGTAAAGGGAAAAAAGTCACTCAGGTGGTGGTTGTGGACACTGTAATATTATTGATATTTAGACAGAATGTGAACAAGCTCACACAGCTAGATGGCAGTTGTTTGAAGAACAGTAGATTACTAGCCAGTAAACTTACTTTCAACTGTCCCTGAAATCACTAACAGCTCTCTCCCTACACTAGCTCTTCCAAGCACACACAGACAGAATGAAAAAACGCTGCAGGGCTTCGGTTTTTATAGGGAAGATGAGTGGTCCAGGCAGGGGTGTGGGGGTGGTCCAGGAGGGAGATCTTCCTGATTGGCTGCCATGTATCTGCTGGTCTGTGGTGAGAGGGCAAAAAAAAGCGCCAACTATACGCGAACCCAAAATGGCGAACGTCGCGCGACGTTCGCGAATATTCTGCGAGCGCGAACAGCGGATGTTCGCGCGAACAAGTTCGCCGGCGAACAGTTTGCGCCATCCCTATCAGCGACTTGAAGGGGGGGCCACATGGGACATAACTGTTCAGTGAGTTTGCAATTGATCCTCAGCATTCAGCTCAGATTCAAAAGCAACAGTTATGACCAATGTGGCCCTCCCTCAAGTCAATGATTGGTTACTGCCTGGTAACCAGGGTAACCAGTCAGTGTAAACAAAAGAGAGCTGAAAAGCAAGAAGTAGTGTCCAGTTCTTTTAGGTTAGACTTACAGTCATGCCAGCCTTAATACATTACCTTTTTTTCTAACTATATTGAAAACATTTTTTATTTTGCACAGCCTACATATTTATACAGTTTTTACTTTTACTGAACAATTCCTTTAAAGCAAGCTGAAAAGGGTTTGATAAAACTTACCTTCCTCGTAGGTGTGAACTCCAATCCCCCAAAACCTCACAGTCTATAGCAATGTATAAATTAAATGACCTCTAATATTAATATACACCATGTACTATTTTGTATTGTTTTTTCTACTGTGTGCATTTCCCGACCCGCACCTAACTTCCGGGTTCCTTTTATAGACACGTGCCGCCCCGCCCATGACTTCACAAAAGGGGCAGGGCAAGCAGGTGCATGTCTATAAAAGTTGAACCCAGAAGTCGGAAGCCAGCATTTGTTCAACACGGACCCGCCCCGTGACCCAGAATGAGGGGTGCGAGGTCGGCCCGGACCCACCTGACCCGCGGGTCCCACACATCACTGGTGCACATGCCTATATCAACAGCAAATACAAAAGAAGTGAGTGGCAAGCACAGTAAGGCAAAAGGGACAAAAGCAGACAAATCTTCAGTTTCTGAGGCCTGTTGTGTATGTCCGTTAATATGTAAAGAAGTGAGCTATCCAGAACAGATGATGTTCCTATTATGAGAACAACTCTATCCATGATCAGCTTCCATACAGTTCCCCAGTTTACTGGTTAGATTGAAACCTGTCTCACCCTCTCTGGCACTAGGGTTGCCACCTTTTGAAATAATTATTACCGGCCAGCGGGGGCGTGGCCAAAAAGGGGACGGGCCGTGACATCAAAGAAGGTGGGGCGTGACTGCAAGGGGGCGGTACGTGACGTCAAAGGGGGCGGAGCCACAGACGCGATCGGATGAAGACGCGAGAAAGTTAAGTTATTATTGGACTTAAGGCAAGGCAAGGGCCATTTTTAAGTGGTATTACAAATTTACCAGCAGCTACATTGCCGGTAAATTTGTAATACCGGCCCCGGCCTTGGCTGGTGTTTTACCGGCTAGGCCGGTAAAATACCGGCCGGGTGGCAACCCTATCTGGCACTGCTCCTTCACCCGTGCCCATGGCACAGCCACTCTGGAATTTTAAAAGAAAACTATACCCCTAAAAAATATTTAGTGCCAATCCCCACCATGCTCTGGTTTGCATAAAGAATTGGACAAATGGAAAAGGTTGTTGTCACATGTTTCCAAATAAATCACTACTGGAAATTAATGTCTGTAACACTATTGGCAGTGTAATCTATAGAACAGACATACACTTGAATATATAAATTTATGAAAATGTGAAACAGACCAGGAGCTGGCAGTGCTTAGTCTGCTATCACCCTTTATTGGTGTATATTCACTCACAACATGTTTCAGGAGCTAGTGCCTTTTTCACTTGAAAAAGGGACTAGCTCCCAAAACATGTCATGAGTGAATATACACCAATAAAGGGTGATAGCAGACTAAGCACTGCCAGCTCCTGGTCTGTTTCACATTTTCATAAATTTAGTGTCTATCACATTTTGGGTGGTGTGTGTTGAAACGGCAGGCTCACAAGTATTTGATTTCATTCACTCATCCTTCATTGATTAAAATACACTTGAGTATCTAGGGGAACCTGATGAGAGAATCTAGCCTGTGTGTTTAAAAGCAGTGGTTCTCAACCTGGGGGTCGGGACCCCTTTGGGAGTCGAACGACCCTTTCACAGGGGTCCCTTAAGGGGTTCCAGGAGCAGGTTCATCTCTCTCCCCACTAGCCCTGGGGCAAGGTTGTAGCTCTCTGGGTGTTGGTGCTGGGAGTTGTAGTTCAGTAACCTGTGTAGGGAAGCCAGTTGCACTACAACTTTCTATATCCCCTTGGTAGGGACTGCCATACAGCTCTCCCTGCGCATTTAAAATGTGTAAAATTAACATGGTAATTGGGGTGTGGCAAAAAATGTTTGCTACACTACACACGGAAAACAAACCTTTATGCAGTCACACTATCCTAACAATCCGCTCTGGGCTGGCAATTTTAATATTTTATGGTTGGGGGTCACCACAACATGAGGAACTGTATTAAAGGGTCACAGCATTAGTTAGGTTGAGAACCACTGGTTTAAAGGGATAATGTCATGGGAAAAAAAAAAAATTTCAAAATGCATCAGTTAATAGTGCTGCTCCAGCAAAATTCTGCACTGAAATCCATTTCTCAAAAGAGCAAACAGATTTTTTTATATTTTGAAATCGGACATGGGGCTAGACATATTGTCGATTTCCCAGCTGCCCCATGTGACTTGTGCTCTGATAAACTTCCATCATTCTTTATTGCTGTACTGCAAGTTGGAGTGATATCACCCCCTCCCTTTCCCCCCAGCAGCCTAACAACAGAACAATGGGAAGGTAAACAGATAACAGCTCCCTAACACAAGATAACAGTTGTCTGGTAGATCTAAGAACAGCACTCAATAGTAAAAACCCATGTCCCACTGCGTTCTATTCAGTTCTATTCAGTTAAATTGAGAAGGAAAAACAACAGCCTGCCAGAAAGCAGTTCCCTCCTAAAGTGCTGGCACAAGTCACATGACCAGGGGCAGCTGGGAAATTGACAAAATGTCTAGCCCCATGTCAGATTTCAAAACTGAATATTAAAAAATCTGTTTTCTCTTTTGAGAAATGGATTTCATTGCAGAAGTCTACTAAAGCAGCACTATTAACTGATGCATTTTGAAAAAAACATGTTTTCCCATTACAGGATCCCTTTAAGAAGGCCAGTATATTCACATTACTACGAGGAAGCACAATGCTTTTACAATCTGTAAAAAGAAAAGAGCTATTTAATCAGCTCTAGAGAACACCACACAAAATGTAAATATTTATATTGGGGAAAGCCCGGTGCAACATCTATGTTAATATAAAAAGCATACTCAAGTTTTCTTTTATACAACTAGCTTGGGAGCCACATAAAAGCACAGGTCAACTAAACCATGCTTAGTTACTATTGTTACTATGAGGGGTGTGCTCTTAATACTAATATAAGATACAGAAGTGAATTGTGAGCAATTAAATTATTTATTCCTTCCACAAGAAGGAATAATCTTACTGTGCTTGCAATCCTTCTTTCCTCTGCTATGCATTCAAAGCAAATCCCAAACTGTTCCACTGCCCTCATACTTTCAATAAATTAGAAAATTTAACTTACAATCGTTTTAAGAAACCTGAATGCTGTCTACAGATAATATAGTTAATTTGGTTATAGTTGCCCCTTAAAAATACAAGACCAGCCTTGTAAGAGTACCAGTATTAGATTTTATCCCAGACAATATACCTGATAAGGTTCACCATCAATTATTTAACAAGGTAATTTGAATAATATACGTAGATAAATATATGCTTAGAAACAGTTGTGAGGTTTACAATACAGAGGAATTATTCTCATGTAAAGACTGCCATTGCTTTTCTTCTTGTTGTTACCCCTCATTATAGACTTCCCTTGCTGACAAAAGCAACTTAAATGCTAATTCAGTGGTTTCTAGACTTTTTTGCTTCAACCCCTAATATGCACTCCAAAGTACAGAACCAAAGTTTAATCTTATCCTAGATATTTTTGTAATCTGAAACACCAAGGGGCAGATTTACTAAATTCACATGAATGATTTGAAATTCGATCAAATTTTCAAAAAGATTAGACGTTTTGAATATTTTTGAAGGTCACTTCGATCATCGAATTTTGAAAATAAAATTCTATTCGAATATTCGGCAGTCGAATTACTTGCCCTTTAAATTTTTATTTGACTGCCTAGTTCGCCAGATTAAACCTACCGAATTGCTATTAAACCCTATGGGAAGCTCCCATAGGGTTTTATTGTAGCATTTTTAGATCGATTAAAAAATATTCGATCAAATGGTTAAAATCATTTAATCAAATATTTTTTAATTTGATCGTTCGATCGAATTGCGGAACAAACTGTCGAATTCGAATTGAAGGTTTCAAATTTGACTACAATTCGATTGGTCGATTGGTGGAGCACTTAAAGACTTCTAAGGGGCAAATTCACTAAAGCGCGAAGCGTCTAACGCAAGCGCTAATTCGCCAGCGTGACGTCATTTTGCAAATTCACAAATTCACTAACGGACTCTGGCAAATTTTCACTAGCGAAGTAGATAGACTTGCGCAACTTCGCACCCTTACGCCAGGTGAAGTTGCGCACTGACGAAGGATCGTAAATTCGCAAATTCACTGAGATGAACATTTTCCTTAACGTTAGCACTTACACTAGACGTTACGCTAGACGTTACTTCGCCTGGTCAGACCAGGCGAAGTTCAATACAATAGACAGGAGGTTGAAAAAGTCCCAAAAAAAACGCTGGCGTATTTTAGCATAGGAGGGTGATAGTCTGAAAAAGATTGATATTTTTTTGGGGGGGTTACCCTCCTTCCCCCCTACATTTCCTAACATATGGCAACACAACTATACAGGGGGCACATGTAGGGCAATAGGACAACTTTATTTTATTTATTAAAGGTTTCCTGGGCTTGTGTAGTGGAATGTAGTAGCTATTAGAAGTTAAAGTTCCTGCCGTATGCAAATTAGGCTTCGCTAGCGTAACAGCGCTCTGCCTAGCGAAGTAACACTAGCGCAACTACGCTACAGTTCGCTGACGTAAATTGCATTTTAGTGAATTTGCATAGTGCTGGCGAAAATCCGCCTGGTGAAGTGCGACAAACTGCTAGCGAAGCCAACGCTAGCGAATTTGCGCATCTTAGTGAATTTGCCCCTAAATCTTACATACATATAAGTATAAAACATTTCTTTGTTTTCTTTCATTTCTTTTTAAAGCAAAGGAAAGTCACTTTTCAGCTCTAATACCTTTTACTGCTGCGGTGGTCAGTACTGGGTAACTTTTGAACACCAAATAAACAACTAAATGTAAAATGTTTACACTGTCCACAACAAATATAATCCGACTTTACGAAGCATTCAGTCCATCTCCAATGTAGCTGCCTGGAGACCTTGGAACTAGACAACCGATTTCCATAGAACTGAAATCAAATAACTTAGTCACTACAAAGAAAAGGTTTGAGTGCAACCCCTCTGCAAGCAGCATTTGTGTCCAATGTGACGTTTAAAGATCCAAGACAAATGAAATGTGGTTAGTCTATAGTTACTAAAGGCATAAAGATCTACTGCAAAGCTTCAGTTTTATTTTTATTATTTTCCAAATTAGGTCTTCTCCTATTAATTTCATGCTGCACTTCAAACCACTTTCTGGTTTCTAGTTTTATTATAAAATAGCAACCAGATAACAGTTTCAGTTCTCAGGAGGCGAGCTGAAAACAATGTAAATTAATGTAAAAATAATATTAAAGTTTAGTATTGTGTGCTGTAGTTTTCATTCTAAGTAAACTACCCCTTTAATTCAGATTTAGATTTGTAGTAAATCCTAACAACTTGTCTTTCAACCAATCAAAGCCTAGAATGTTGAAAGTTTCAGCTAATTCCTTTATAATTTGTTGCTGTGAAATGGCTACATTTTACCCAAAGAGGCCAAGCCAATTCCAAAGCCAACAAAGCATCTGTGGAATGCTGCGGATGGTTTGATGCCAACAAAATGCTAAACATTAACAAAACAACACCCACCTCACTTACAGCTACTTTTCATGCATATACTAGGACTCCTATGAGCCCAAGGTATTTCTACAACTACCCACTCAACAATGTAGGATTGTGTAAGTGCAAAGACATAAAAACTTATAGTAACAAAGGAAATACCCACATTTCAGATGATTTAATTTGCTATGAATGTTTAACAAAAGATCAGACTAATTAGGTTATAGTAGATATGATTCTGGAGCAATACACATGCATAAGTGCATTAGTGGTGTGCAGGTCAAGAAAATCTCAACTGGCACCCAACCCGACCCCTCCAAACCCTCAACTGGCCCAGCCCTCCGTTCCACCTCTATTTATGGACCTGCCCTGCAGTGACATTACAGAAGGGGTGCAGGCAGGCCCAAGTCTATAAATGTAGGTGCCAGAAGCTGGACCCACCCGCAACCTGAAGATTTTGTGCAGGAGCCTGACCCAAAGGTTGTGATGTTGTGCACAAGCATGGCAATACTACTTTGCAAAGTATAACAGAATCAGCGCAACATAAATTTTGTCCATGTTTTCATTAAAGAAAAATATTTTATGAATGTATTCTGAGTAACTATTATACAAGTAATAGTAATACTTCTTTTTTTCTTTACTTTCGTTGGTCAGTGACCATGAACTCTAGAAAGCATTTTGATTGATAACAAGCAGGATAGGAAGACAAATCCTAACCCATATGCAGGTATTCGACAATAAATAATGAAGCAAGGTCCATCTATGACATAATAAATTTAAGATAAAAGGTGAAAAAAATCCCCTTTAAAGGGGTGGTTCACCTTTAAGTTAACTTTTAGTATATTGTAGAAGGACCAATTCTAAGAAACTTTTCAATCGGTCTTCGTTATTTATTTTTCATAGTTTTTTAATAATTTGCAATTTTCTTCTGTTTCTTTGCAGCTTTCAAATGGGGGTCACTGACACCATCTAAAAACAAATGCTCTGTAAGGCTACAAATGTATTGTTACTGCCACTTACTTACTTATCATTCTATTCAGTCCATCCCCTATTCATATTCCAGTCTCTTATTCACATCAATGCAGGGTTGCTAGGGTAATTTGTACCCTAGAAACAAAATTGCTGACACTGCAAAATAGAGAGCTGCTGAATAAAAAGCTAAATAACTATAAAACCACAAACAATAAAAAATGAAAACCCAATTGCAAATTGTCTCAGAATATGACTCTCTACATTATACTAAAAGTGAACAACCCCTTTAATGAAGACTGCAAAGTTTATTAGAATTACAACATATTTCATCATGTAAGAAATATATACTGAGGTGTGCATGCTGTTTAAAGGAACATTAGTAAAGAAAATATCATGTAGTGTTGCCCTGTGCTGTTAAAACTGATCTGTTTACTTCAGAAACACTACTATAGTTCATATAAACAAGCTGCTGAGTAGCAATGGTGGAAATTGAAAAAAAGCTATATGGCACAGGATAAATAATGGATAACAGATAACATTATGTTCTACAGAGCTTATCTGCTATCTGCTGTGTAACTTGAGCCTTTTCTCCTTTGACTGGCTGCCTCCATAGCTACACAACAGCTTATTCATATAAACAATATAAGTGCTTCTGAAGCAAACATTGCAGTTTTACCAGTGCAGGGCAACACTGCGTTATATTTTTATTACTTTAAAACAATTTCATTGTTTGATGTTACTGGTCCTTTAAGTTTCCCTTTTGAACAAAGTCTCTGCATATATTTATAGTGTGTGCTAAAGATTCGACATTCTAGTTGCAATCATACTTTCAAAGACAATCCATCACTTCTTGTCAGCTTGTCATATGACTGATTCCATAAAGATGTTAGAATAGTACAGAATTCAGATTAATCTTCTGGATTCCACTGAAAGGGGTTAGTTGAGTTTATGCTATAATGTGTTCTCATACATGAGGGGCGGACCTCAAAACAATACATAGACATTATCAGTCTTGTCTTAAAATGTAAATATATATTTTTTTTCCCCCACAAAAACACACACAGGCAATAACTTAATACCGCAGATGTTAACAACGAGGCCTTACATGCCTAACTGTGTCATGTGAACTGGTATGAAACGGTTTTACATGCCTGCACACACTGCTTACCAAAGAACAGCATTTTCTGAGCTGAAACCTAAGCAAACTAAGCTTGTGGAACTTGGCTAGCACTTTGTTTGTAGGAAAGCTTTGCATAAAAAAGCGTGAACAGGTTCCTTCATAACCAGAATAGAATAAAGCAATGTTAAAATGGTGAAAAAATGTAATTCCTAGGATTCTATATTTCAGATAAATGTATTCATTTACCAACTGCTCCTAATTATTTGGGAGTTTTTTTGTATACTTAAGTTTTTTGTTCAGTAGCTCTCAAGTTTGGAATTTCATCAGATATGAGGTTGCTAAGGTCCAATTTACCCCAAGAACAAGGCAGTTTAAAAGAGACACTGGATAAACGAAGAAGATGAAAAGGAGTATGTTCGAACAGAAACATAAGTAATAAAATGTAACAATAACCATAAAATTGTAGCCCCACACAGCATTTTCTTTTGCTGATAGAAATAGGCAGAACAAGGAAAAAAAGGGAAGTAAAATCCTTTGAATTAGAAGGATTTTATCGCTATTCGACTGGTCAAACGATGGAGAAGTAAAAATTCGATCGATTAAATCGTTCGAATCGATCGATTCGAACGATTTTAACCCTTCGATCGAATTTCACTATTCGATCAAAATTCGACCAAACAACTTGGGCAGATTGAAACTGGCGAACTAGGCAGTCAATTTCTTAATTACATTGTTTATATTAGAAACAATTCACTCTACCATATAAAATGTTATACTTCTACCAACAAATGTCTTTTTTCAGCTGTATTATTGGTCTGTAGGCAGTCATTGCAGGTCATTGTGCCTGATCCTGAGTTTTGAGAAAGAACCAGTACTTCAGAACAGAACTGCTTTCAGATAAGCTATGTTTCTCCTACTCAATGTAACGAACTCTGATCTTGAGCGAGAGCATCATTATCCAATATTGTCTACATCACAATTTCTGAGAGAGGAGCATGGAGTAAACACATGAAAACAAGACCTCAGCCAGATCTGAACTAAAATCTCCCCTTTTGAACCCAATACAGTTCACTAGCAGCTGCGTCTGAATCAATGCTCATACCAATTTACATGCTGTCGATGGTCCTGATTTTGAACTTACTTAATAAATCGTATCTAATATTGGCCAATATTCCTTTCTGTATAAAATATCAAATATATATAATAACACTGAAAACATGATAAACATTATAACAAAAAAGTCAATAATGTCTCTAACTCTAAAAAATCTAATAACTGAAGGGATTTACACTGAAAATCAGCAAAAAAAAAAAAAGCTTTGGAGACATATTGTGATAACAAAGGGCTAAGAGTCCTGTGCTGGCAGCTGAAGAATACCTAAGAATAGCCAAGACATAAATCTAGCAAGTTTCCTCTTGCTCTCTGATGTAGGCCCGTCCACGCAAGCGCATCCTCATTTGCGCATGGGGACAGGGCACCTGGCCGGCGTTGCCCGGCCCTGAAGTCAAGACTTCAGATCTTCCAGATGGAACTTAAAAATACACAGAAAAGTGCAAAAAATTATATTTTCCTATGCAATACCACTACGACGGTGCAAATCCTAAAAATGTATTAAAAGACTATACTGCCCCTCGGCACATGGGATCAGGACCACCATCAGTAGGGCAAAGGGGGAACAAATGTGCTGGCCTGGCCTGAAGGAGGGCAAGGCTGTGGTCAAGTTTACAAATTTGTCGGGCCCCCCTTAAGTGATGTGCTTCAGAACTGCCGAAAGTCCAGAAAACAGCCGAAGGGCCAAAGAACCGAAGTTGAACTCCTGAAGCCGCAAAAGGAGCCGAAGCTGAAGACTTGAAGCCCCAAAAAGACCCGAAGCTGAAGACCTGAAGCCGTGTAAAGACCCAAAGCAGCAAAAAGACCCGAAGCCACTAAAGAAGCCGAAGCTTTAGACCTGAAGCCAGGACTGGACTGAGAATCAAAATAGGCCCTGGCATTTCAGGTACACAGAGGCCCAATCAGGCCACATAGAGGCCCAAACAGTCCCCACCAGCCCACTAAATACTGACTTTCTATGGGACCTTATAGCAGCCCATCTGGCATTTGCCCTAACCCACAGATTGCCAGTCCGGGCCTGCCTGAAGCCGAGAAAAGACCTGAAGCCATAAAAGGAGCATAAGAAGCTGAAGTAGAACCTAAGGTAAGTTCCACTGAACACCATTTGTTTTTGTTTTTTTGTAATTTATTCTATTATACCCCTGCTTCCAATGCTGTTTTTAAAATGTTCTATGGGGCCCCTGATCAACAATGTTTTTTTGTTTTTTTTTTTACTTATAAGGGGGCCCTGACCACCTCTGATGTCTGTATGGACGGATTACTGTGTTATGGGATCAGGGTCTGGGGTGGGGCTTGAGGGCCATGCTGGGGGTGGGTGGGGACCCAGAAAAGTTTGTTGTACAGGGCCTTGAAAATTTCTAATGACGGCCCTGCCTAGGATTCTTGCGTAAACAGGGCATTCAATAAAACTCCTGTGTAGTCTGCATTTTGCCTGCCAAGATACTTTAGAGTTTAAAGCTACTTCAGACTAGCTTATAAAAGAGTTTGTGAGGCAGGATTTATATCATGCAACTACTATTACAGTTTACACTGAGCTCCATGACATTCAAATGACAGCTTAACACTGCATAGTGAAAAAGAAAGAAGCCGTCTTAGACGTCGATAGGAGAAGCAATGGTGCCCAAAAATAACTGACCCTTCTTTTGGCAAACAAGGGAAATGACCTGCCAAAGAAGCTGGCACTACTTCTGCAATCAAGTTTTCACACTGCCAAAAGAAACCGCTACTCAATGAACCTTCACTGACCTTAGTTTTCAGAGTCACGTTTGACAAATACAGCATGGCCTGAGATCAAGCCCTGAAGAAATCATTCTGGTTCCGTTTAAAGTTTACAATTGCAACAAATAAACAAAATGTACAACTACCCTACAAACATAAAGATACAGTATGATTTTCAAATCCGAGTATTTTCAGAATGCTTTAGTAGACAGATCTGTCCTTCAAAGAATCAAGGGCAAGTCAGCAACATAAATGACCTTGAAATCTTAGGACAGGTCCCATAGCAACAGATCTGCCCATACACAGAATCAGCCCTCACCTGAAGCTCCTGTTATGCACATTAACGTCATTGTGCCCAGCAAAATAGCTCTCAAGCAAAACAAATATATATATATATATATTTATGAGCATGTGAACACAAATTTAATAAACAAAACCCAGCATACAGTATTAAGTAAGAGAATATGTATGCGATCTTAATTAGAAAGAACAAAATCCCTCCAGTAAATTGTTTCCTAAGTTGACCTTGTCCCCACATGCAAAACTAGTCTGACTAGAAACTTTGTATATGGAATAACAGAAAAGAATGTTCAAAGCAAAAGTATGAATACATAGATTCAGGCTTGGAGGAGAGAAAAACAACACCGCTATCATTAGAAAGTGTAAATCAATAAAGCGAGCATGTGACACTAAAAGAGTAATGGAGCCAGTATCAAATTACACAATTGTTGTCTTACAGTCACTGGAAACAGTATATGAACAGTTAAACACTTAAAGGGGTGGTTCACCTTCAAGTTAACTTTTAGTATATTGTAGAAGGGCCAATTCTAAGACACTTTTCAATTGGTCTTCATTATTTATTTTTCATAGTTTTTTAATGATTTGCAATCTTCTTCTGTTTCTTTGCAGCTTTCAAATGGGGGTCACTGACACCATCTAAATACAAATGCTCTGTAAGGCTACAAATGTATTGTTATTGCCACTTTTTATTACTTATCATTCTATTCAGTCCCTCTCCTATTCATATTCCAGTCTCTTATTCAAATCAGTGCAGGGTTGCTAGGGTAATTTGTACCCTAGAAACCAAATTGCTGACACTGCAAACTAGAGAGCTGCTGAATAAAAAGCTAAATAACTCAAAAACCACAACCAATAAAAAATGAAAACCAATTGCAAATTGTCTCAGAATATCCCTCTCTACATTATACTAAAAGTTAACTCAAAGGTGAACAACCCCTTTAAGCAACTGTAGTGGGCTATTGTAGTATTACATAGCACTGACCTTACTGAAGCATTCCTGACCACAACTGGACATACTATTGGTCAGTAAAGGGTTAAAAAAAAAAGTGCATCATTGCTGTAGTATTCATCGTATGCTTTCTATGAATATTCTTTTTTTTCCAAACAATACTTGATAGAGCTTCACACATCACTTGCCACTAAAGCCAATTACATTGGCAGGGAGAAGTGCAGTCAGATAAGCTCCAGTGACAAATCTACTGATAGGAAATGGTTCTGAATGATCTAGGGCTATTTAATATTTCTAAGATAAAATAGAATAAGTTACAGCCACTTCATATAAATAGACAACAATATTTTGGCCCAATTCTAGTTTTCCTCCTGCCGCTTGACCTTTCCTAGGAAATGCACGACTGTTAAAGATACATGATAAATTCACCTTACCTACAAATATATCTATAGTGGATAATGTACCCCTACTGTAATTTAGAACGATGTTATAAGTCACAGAGGAGTTATGTGCTTTTATACAGGTCACATAACTCCTAGGTGACCTGATATCTTTATAAATTTCAGCAGGGGGTTCATTATGCATTATAATCTACAGTGAAATGTCAGGAGGGGGTCGGAGTCCATTCTGGTCGCCGGCATCCGATTCTGGGCGCGCCAGTGTCCAATTCGGACGTGCTGCTTCCAATTCAGTGGCCGGGGACCCGTTATAAACAGCGTGTTCTGAAGTCAGAACGCGCAGTTTATATAGTGAATAAAGTACCCCCCTCTTGTAAAATATAAGGATAAGATACCGAGGAGTTTCATGACCATATAAAAACACGAGGCCGAAGGCCGAGTGTTTTTATACAGGTGATGGAACTCCAAGGTAACTTCTAATATCCTCATATTTTGCAACTGGGGGTACTTTATTTATTATAATACACAAGTTTGAGTGAGTCATATGACAGAAATGACATCAGAACTCACCGTTTATATAGTGAATAATGTACCCCTGACTGTAAAATATAAGGATATTAAAAGTCACTGGGGAGTTCCAGGACCATCTCCGATGAAGTAGTTTAAGGAGAGCACTTCAAAGCAAAAACTGCTGTGATTAGATTTTTATTTGTAGACTACTATGCACACAACATGTTTCGGGCCTTTTGTGCAAACATCTCATGTGAATAGGGTTGTCACCTTTTCTTGAAAAAAATACCGGCCTTCCTATATATTTTTTTTTTTTCTATTGATAACATTGGGATCAACCATCAAAAATACCGGCCAGGTGGCAACCCTACGTGTGAATAGCAGTTTACAAATAAAAATCTAATCACAGCAGTTTTTGCTCTGAAGTGCTCTCCTTAAACTACTTGATTGGAGATTTACCTATTGGCAGGGCCGGACTGGGAGGAAAAAGCAGCCGTGTCAAAGTAGCCCACGTATTCACGTGCATGCAAAGCAGGATATATATTTCCAACCACAAGGTTAACTAGAACTAGTGTTAATTAATAGATATTTTAAGAGTCTTTTACCATTTAATCCCCAGCAATATTATATACCCTCTGTGCTGGATCAACAAATAGTTCACCCCAGTTTCTATCACAACTATTCTATCAGTTTGATTAGTGGCCCTATACTTACATTTGTGTGCCCCCAGCTAGACCATGTACCCTGGCAGATAAGAGAACTTTAATTGCCATGTGTATCACAGGGTCAAAGTGTGTCATACTTGAAGAGACTAGTGACCAGGGATCTGCAACCTTGGCTCTCCAGCTGTTAAGGAACTACAAGTCCCACAATGCAATGAAGGAGTCTGTCATGATTCATAAAGGCAAATGCATTGTGGGACTTGTAGTTCCTTAACAGCTGGAGAGCCAAGGTTGCAGATCCCTGGACTAGTCTGTCTCATGCAATTAATGCTACATCTCACAGTGTTCCATATACAGGCTGAAGTGATTGTTCTGAGCATGGATCCTCCTGTTGCCAACATACCTATCATAAGCATGAAGGACTGGGTATATAACAAGCAACTTTAATATTACTAACTGAAGTTAGTCAGCATTCCTGGTTCCTCCCATATGCCAGTACAGGTATGAGTACTAACAAATGCAGGCATCAGTTTAGCTGTGGCTGGCTACTATGTACAGCTAATTTACATTTCTAAAGTGAGTGGCTCATTTACATATTAAAGACAGACCTAATTTTCATATTTTAGGTGAGCAGCCCAATTACATTTTAATGCAAACGGCCCATCGGGCATTTGCCAGAACCCACAGATTGCCAGTCCGGGCCTGCCTAAGAGTGGTACCCTGGATAATGATTGAGGCACTTTTGCTTGGAACTGTCATGGGAAAACATGTTTTTTTATAAACACATCAGTTAATAGTGCTGATCCAGCAGAGTTCTGCACTGAAATCCATTTCTCAAAAGAGCAAAAATTTTTTTTATATTTAGTTTTGAAATCTGACATGGGGCTAGACATTTTGTCAATTTCCCAGCTGCCTCAGTCATGTGACTTTTGCCAGCACTTTAGGAGGGAACTGCTTTCTGGCAGGCTGTTTTTCCTTCTCAGTAGTAAAAACCCAAGTCCCATGGTGACTCCATCAGTTACATTGAGTGCTGTTCTTAGATCTACCAGGCAGCTGTTATGTTGTGTTAGGGAGCTGTTATCTGGTTACCTTCCCATTGTTCTGTTGTTAGGCTGCTGGGGAGGGTGATATCACTGCAACTTGCAGTGCAGCAGTAAAGACGTTAACTGACGTTTATCAGAGCACAAGTCACATGACTTAGGGCAGCTGGGAAATTGACAATATGTCTAGCCCCATATCAGATTTCAAAATGAAATATAAAAAAATCTGCTGAAATGGATTTCAGTGCAGGAGTCTGCTGGAGCAGCACTATTAACTAATGTGTTTTGAAAAAAGCATGTTTGTTGTAACTGAATAGTACGCAGTAGGACATGGGTTTTACTACTGAGTGCTGTTCTTAAATCTACCAGGCAGCCGTTATCTTGTGTTAGGGAGCTGTTATCTGGTTACCTTCCCATTGTTCTGTTGTTAGGCTGCTGGGGGGAAAGGGAGGGGTGATATCACTCCAACTTGCAGTACAGCAGTAAAGAGTGATTGAAGTTTATCAGAGCACATGTCACATGATTTGGGGCAGCTGGGAAATCGACAATATATCTAGCCCCATGTCAGATTTCAAAATGAGATATAAAAAAATCTGTTTGCTCTTTTGATAAATGGATTTCAATCCAGAATTCTTCTGGAACAGCACTATTAACTAAAATTTTCCCATTACAGGATCCCTTTAAAGGCAGAGTGTAAGAACATCCCCTTGAGAGTTCCAGGACTGTATAAAAACACCAGGCTGAAGGCCAAGTGCTTTTATACAGGCAATGGAACTCCAATGTTACTTCTGATATCCTCAGATTTTCCAACAAGGGGTACTTTATTTATTATAATACACAAGTTTTAGTTAGTCATGTGACAAAACTTACATCACTACTTACCATCACCATAACTGATGACATCATTAGTCACCATTTATAAGGATATCATTTACAAGATATTCATGGCTTCTGTTTGTGTATTATATATATATATATATATATATATATACACATACATATATATATATATATATATATATATATATATATACATACATACATAAACACACAGACGTATTACAAGTGACACCACAGTGGTAGGACAAGGATTTACAATCTGTTCGCAGCTATTTTTGAACTACAACTCCCATTACACAAAATGGTCCCAGCAGCAGCCAGAGCATTGTGAGAGTTGCATTTTAACACAAAGAGGCGGCAGGACTGACTAATGTCATAGCTCTGTTTGTTAATGGAATAAAAGGACAGAGAAGGCCATTGCTGTGGAATTACCTAGCAACCTGAAACCAGCGTTATCAACTTATCGTGTGCACCCATGGAACTACGACTTCTTCTCAGAGAATGTCATTGAATTCCGGTAAAGCCTCATGGGGATTGGACAAGCGTGTGTGGAGGGGGGTAGTCATACACTTCCCTAGCTATCCAATCACTATACAGTTCTACAACTGCTGTGACAATATAAGTAGTACGGAAAGCTATGTAGGGTAGAGAACATACAGACACCCTAGTTCATACCCTCCCTTCACTGTGCGTATCACTGACAGCAGCAATCCAAGAAAGTGCATACGACCCAACACTCCCGCTTTCCCAACCCAGCCCGCAGTGTCGGATCTCTACTTACACCTCACGCAAAGCTGTCAACTGTCTGCAGGCTCCTTGCCTCCTGTCTTACAGAAAATCCTAACACCACAAGTCATCACGCGAGACTGGCGTCACGACCACAAGAAAGCGCGGTGACGCATCACGTAGCCACCTTGTGGGAGTGGCAAGTCTCACAGTCAAAAGCTTCTTGTGATCGCTGTTGCATTGAAGTTATTCTTTCGTCTGTGCTTAGTGGCAGTGCTTATCTACTTATGTTAGAGAATAAAAAGAGTTTTCTTTCGTGTTGGTTCTTTGCTATGCTTTTGGCCACCTCAGCTCCAAATATTCACTTAGAACAATTTCTGCTCGGAGCTCCAGGATATATATACCAAGGAACACAAACATACATTTATCCTTATTGTCATGTACCTGCCGGCCACAGAGCCTTCTCTCCCAATCCGAACATAGATGAGAGATTCTGTGCAAATTATGGCAAACTGAAATATCTTTATTTGTTTTGCTTTTTTTTTATTATTAATTAAAGTCAAGTCAGGGGAATTGGGCAGAGGCTCTGGCCTAGCCAAGTTGCAAGTGAAATAGTCAAAAATAAATGGAAAGCCAATACCTTGTCTGCTACAAACTGGTGAATCCCAAACTTTATTTCATGGTGCTCAAAACACTTCAATTTTCAAACGTTTCCATTTATTTTTGCTTTTTTTTATGCCATGTTAATTGACTATTGTCATTTACAGTATCAATTTTAAAAAGAAAGAACCTGCAATTCCTGTGCCCTGATGGTTAGATTTTTTTTTTTAAATTGATACTTAGTCCTTTTAATGAATAAAGTGTTTAATTATACTATAGATATATTTTAGCCTTTAGATCCAAGTGGGGGTTATTACTTATTCTGTCCTTTCTTTTTCTTGATTAAACGTATCAGTAATTTTACCTCACACGAGGATTTTAAACTAATTAAACCCTCCTTTGCATAGTAAAGAAGTTATAGCCAGTAATTAGGAGAAAATGCCAAGTGTGCCATGAGCCTGAAGGTTTTGGGGCTCATTGTCCTCTTATCAATCAGAGATGTGTCTTTTAGGGTAGGGACAGACAGGGAGAAGGAAATTTGGGGAGATTGTCGCCTGCTAAAAACGCCAGGTGACAGAATCTCCCTGAATCTCCCTGTCTGTCCCTACCCTTAGCAGACATAGTGACATGGGATAATGTCTTTGTTCATCATCAAACTCTTATCTTTGCATATTTCTGTTTTGGGAGATCTGTGCAAATGTTCACAATTTCTGATCATGGTTTTCACAGTGGTATCTCTGGTCATATGATTTCATTGGACATTACTGGATTATATTTAGTCTAAATTATATTTATTCCACCTTCTATTGACTCCCACGAAAAACTAGTGAATATGTTGAGGGGCCAGGGAATGATGTGATAATGTATACAATCGCAAAGGAATATGTTTATGTTGTATAAATAAAATATAATAATGAAAAACAATTTCTGTTTGTTTATTGTTCCTTTACAGTGAGTAAAGTCATTCTGACCTGAAAATTTCTCTAAAGCAGTGATCCCCAACCAGTAGCTCGTGAGCAACATGTTGCTCTCCAACACCTTGGATGTTGCTCTCAGTGGCCTCAAAGCAGGTTCTGATTTTTCAATTCCAGGCTAGCAAACACGTTTTAGTTGCATAAAAACTAAGTATAGTGCCAGACCACATCGGGGCTATCAAATAGCCAGTCACAGCCCTTATTTGGCACCCCAAGAGACTTTTTCATGCTTGTGTTGCTCCCCAACTCTTTTTACATTTGAATGTGGCTCACGGTTAAAAAAGGTTGGGGATCCCTGCTCTAAAGCAACCCCAGCCCAACAGTACTTACTGCATTCAACACTCTGACATGGCTTTAGGGGCATGGGCTGGCCTGGACTTGTGGGCAAAGAGCCAGGGGTGACATGATTTCTGCTGGCTGCAACTGAACCCATCTACTGCATCTGAACCCATTGCCCAGTGTAAGAAATCAGGGGGAATTGTGAGCAATGGGTTTTTGTGATGGAGGGGGATCAGGGTTAGGGGTTGTAAGCAGCCTAGGAAGCACCTTTTAGAAATCCAACCCCGGGCATGGAAGGGGAGAGCCTGCTATGTCAATACCCCCATCCCGTTGCACCCTAGGAATGTGTGCCTGCCCCTAGTTCTTTCCCTGAACTGGAGTACAGTTTTGATTTTCCCAATCACAGAAGGAACAGTGCTGCTCCTGCATCACTCTCTCTATTATAGGCAGGTCCGGACTGAGAATTAAAATAGGCCCTGTCATTTCAGGTACACGGAGGCCCAATCAGCCCACTCAGATGCCCAAACAGCCTGGCATTTGCCAGAACCAACAGATTGTCAGTCTGGGCCTGATTATAGGTACCACTAAGCTATGAACAGCTTAGGAAGCACATTTCTATAGCAAGAGGCTTGTATCCTTGCTTTGTCATTATTACTGATTTTCATAGATAACTGTTGATGTCACTTCAATACCGTGGTTCTCTCCAATCACCATTTATGTTTAATTAAGTAGTGGCAACTTCTGACACAAGCTAGTAACTAATTAAATCTATTTTTTTAGACATAAAGCTATGAAGGTGGTATATTTATTTGCTAATTGTTAGGGATAAGCAACATCTATTAACATAACCTGTTTATCAGCCTTTCAGATATCTAGCAAGTATGAACTTGATATCTCTGTATGCAAATGCACAGGTTGACTTCCACCTGACACCACTGGCACAGGAGGCTTTTACCTAAAAATGTGCAGTAGAGCATTTACAGGTCAAAATGCACCTGTACTGACTGTTTTAGGTGCTTCTACTGAAGTCAGACATTGATTTAAGTGTATTTCATTTGGCAGCTGAAAGTCCCTATGTACCATTAGCTTAATATACATATCTGCCTTTATATTCAAACTTTATAAATTATTTTACCATTACGTTTATTTTCTTTTACAAGAATTAAGCATTCATGTCTCATTTAAAATTAAAATATATTAAGAATCAAGTGCTAGAACTTCAGACCCTATTAAAAATCATCCCTTACAGCTTCTGAAATGACCAACAAGCATTCAACCCTAGAAATCAATTAAATATTCTTTCTCTTTTGGCCATTTTTCCTATTAAAATATAATTTCATCCCAACTTTATATGTAGATTCATTGAAAATGTAAAAATAATATATGTATGTACAATGTATATAGGATGTTGTTGTTGTCCAATGTGTACTCACAAATCTGCTGAAACGGCATCCATATTGGCTTCTAAAGCATACACAGATGCTGGGCTTCTGCTGGCTTACATTTACACTACTATATCAGTTCCAATTCCATTCTAGATAAAAGTATATATTTAACCCTGAGACTGGTGAGTTTAATTTTTATACTATAAACATAAATACATCTAAGAAAAAAATGATAATTAAAGTCATCTTGTAGTTCCATGGCCTGTTGCTCTGTGCTCACAGAAGTTTTTTCAGACTATAGATATATTCTGTAAAGGCAGATAATCCACCATAACTGAAGAAATATTTGTCAAAACTGCCCTCAATTTTTTATTCATGCCCACATATACATATAGCAAGGAAAGCTTGTCCATGGCCCTCCTTCTCACACTCAACTTGTTGAACTAGCAGTGACATAACTTCAGGGGCCTGGGCCCCTGCACAAAATCATGGGTGTTCACACAAGCAAAATCATAGGTGACCTGCGATGAAAGGAAAATTGTAGGTGACCAGCAATGCAAGCAAAATCACAGTTTTTTTTTCAGATGGACCAAGACATAAGAAACATTCAATTAAAAAAAATATTTTTCCTTGCAGTGGAGTGAGTCACACATTTGCTTTTTGAAATGCATATGTGAGATTTGCTTTTTCTACATATTTCTAATACAGTATATTTAATTGCTGTTGTAGTTTCACAGTGATACACTGGTCCCAGCTAGGGAGAAGAATATACATAAGTCCTCTGGATGTACATAGACACCCAACACTTCTGTGAGACCCTCAGTCTGGGTTACAGGATTGCAGAAATGTTTTTTTACGTTGCTATTCCTTCTGTACAGTCACTTACCTCTTTGCCTGGCTCCTGTTATAAGATTCCGTTGTTGGCACCGATCTGCAAGCCTTGGAGCAGAGAAGACGTCTTCAGAGAGAGAGCGCATAGCACCTCTGGTTCTCAGGGTTACCTAGTATTTGTCAAGCATTCAAGGTTAGAGCAGTGCTTGGAAATCAATAATGCTATTTATTTTGGTTTGGATAGCAAGAACAGACGCTCCTTGACGTTCACAAGAACAGAGTACTGGCCTGTGCACAGTAGTATCCTGTTATGTCTTTCCTTTTCTCAGTATAAAATGTGTGTGCATGCAGTTAGATCGCTGTTCAAATAGGTCACACAGCAGCACTCACAAGCTCCTCTTACAGAAGATATTCTGAGACAAGAGCTGTGGGTTATTAAAGAAAATTTTTCTCTGCTCCTCTGTCTAAACCTGTCTGGCAGGTCGTGGGCTGTGTCCTTCCAAGTTAAACACATAGGTCCCTCTGCCTTTTGTCCTTGCTAAAAATTAACTCCTTGCACAACACATGTGCTAATATAACCATGCATGCAATATTCCACCAAGAGCCTCTAAAAGAGTATCTGTTGCAAAAGAGTTTGGAGTAATTCTCTGCAAGAGTATCTCAAACCATGAAGAGTGACCCATGCCTGAGCCAGCCAAAACCTGAACTTCATAGCTGTTTATGACATGATGGTTTGATGTAACATCAGATGCCAGATGATATACCTAATTAAGTGAACCCATGCTTCCAATGCCTTCATTCATTTGGCATAATGGCATGATGTTGGGTGCTGCCACAAAAAATTATTTTCAGAGGAACCTGGCATGCACAGAAACGTACCAATACACAACAGGCGAGCTAATTTTCAGGGACTAGCATGTCTATAAAGAAGCAGACTCCACAGTAGTGGGAGGTGTCCAGGAGGGTCTGCTTGTGGGCGGGGCATTCCAGTTGTTAAAGGGAAGTTAACCCATATGATGGTACACTCCACAATAAACACAAATTTTATTTTCAAAATACAGCAACTTTATTTCAGGCACACCAGGGGCTTCTGGTTATAGATGTTTAATGGAATCAGCTTAGGTAGGCACACCTTTCCTTAAGATCTTGGATCCCACCTAAGTGCTAGTATATGCTTCCACCCGTATCCCCCCACTCTCCAAAAGTGGCCTGTGGGTTAGGGCAAATGCCAGAGGGGCTGCTATAAGGTCCCATAGAAAGTCAGTATTTAGTGGGCTGGTGGGGGCTGTTTGGGCCTCTGTGTGGGCTCATTGGGCCTCTGTGTACCTGAAATGCCAGGGCCTATTTTGACTCTCAGTCCAGGCCTGTCTGGGTGATACCCCTCCACTCTTCCAAGTTAGGACCTTTTCCATCCAAGTCCTGGCCTGAAGCCTTGGTGTCCTTCCTACTTAGCCCTAAGCTGTGACTGATTTTATCACTTACGGAGTGCCCGTTGGAGTGTAACTCCACTTCCCTCCTTGATGCGGCCACAACTAGTGCACCTAGTTTTCGCTCACTTTGATCTTTCCTATTCTAACTTTTCCTATCTATTAAGTCTTCACTCACCAGCCAGATGATGTTGCTTCGGCCACGCCTCCCATCAAGACTGCTCACCTTGGGCAGGGCACCTCCTTTTATAGCCCTTCTGTGTCCCATTGTGGCCTCTGGTGGCCGGGGTAGAAATTACACTTAAACTAAACACTCTACTGCCATCTAGTGGCGATTTACACCCAACAATTTCTAACATACATTTTACAACAATTTTAAATAAACATACATTTTACATACATGCACATTTTTGTCACACAAAAAAGATTACAACATTACCACATACAACACTCCATCACTTTCCACCCCTTACATGCTTCCTCTATAGTTCATAATACACTTTAGGTTATCAATAGAATTATTCATGAACAAAGATTTTTACTTTCAGATTTAATATCTGATATCATAACACAGCTCCCTCTGAGCAGGGCATAGAGAAGTAAAGGCCACCTGCCTGAGTGAGGAACTCCCAGAGGGGCTGGGGTGCTGCTTGTCACTGCAAGGAGCAGAGGGACCCCGTGACCAAGTGAGAGAGAGTCTGTCTGACTGAGGAAAGTCAGGAGGCTGAGCAATCCTCCATAATAATTGTGAGTACAGGGGTGAACTCAGCATATGTATTTTTACTGGTAGTCCACAAGTGAGCCAGTTTAGTGAGGGATCTCATCAAATGTGTAAAGGTAGCACCCAGTGGGCAGGATTTATTTTTATTTGTGTTTTGTATCTTGAAATGGTCAACCCTGTGTGTAAATAAACTACCTTAAAAATAAGAAAGTATCTGATGTGGATCCCACATGCTTACAGTGTATATATATATATTGGGTATAAGAAGTCATCCAAAGTTGTGTTTCCTGCAAAAATGTAATACTAATATAATACCATTATAGATAACAGTAGGAGGCTATGATATTAATTTTATATTTGGTAAGATTTAAATTCCCAGAGGCCACTCTCCCACACAGTTACCAATTGGTTTGGGGTAAATTTCTCATACTAAAATAAATGCCCCTAAAGTTTGCAGATGTGATTACATGGAATTGCTCCATGAGCTCACACAATAATTCACAGGCAGCCTAGCCCATCTGAAATTTCATACCAGATAACTGAAGGTTAGTACCTTCAGAATCTGAAGGAATCAGACAAAGTCAAGTCAACATAATTCTATTTAAATAATAATAATAATTTATATTTTATTACACTAAACAGAAGGTATATGAAGAGACCCCCCCCCCATACATCAGGTTCTTGATTTTTTGATATTTTTTGATCCATAATAACCGCCTGATAAATTTGCAAAACAAAAACCAGATACGATTAGGCAATATATGCAAAAGAGAAATCAAAGTAGGGGGCTTATGGCAAATACTCTGGCCACTCCTCTTTAAAGGCTAATGGGATTTCATCAAAAAGTGTCCAGTCAGGGGCCTCCTGGCAGGGTAGCAGCAACAGACAAAATATATGATCTATGGGATTTTGTATGACACAAAGTCACATATTCCAATGAACTTTTCATTCAATTTTAATTTTTTATTTTAAATGGAATTGATTTATTAGCCTTCTGCGGTCTTCTTCAGTTCATCTTAAGGTGGCCATGAATGTTAAGATTTTTTGACCAATTTTATGTTACAACAAATTCAGTAGACTATTGTTTGGTTAGTGGGCACTGAACGATCGTGCATCTAACAATTTTCATCGGTCAGTTTAGAAAATTTTCATTGGTCACAGTGAAATGTATCCATTGTCCAATTGGTTTCCTGGTCAAGCAGATAGCTACCCACCAGCTTCTACTAGACCGTATTGCTTTAAATGGTATTTTTTGTTGATTAACAAATTATGCATTAAAATGATTGTTTCAGTTTCAACAAGAACAAAAAGACCTTTTAAAAATCTTAACAACTTGTAAGACACACCTGGAGATCTGCTCCTTCTCTTACCTCCCGGGACATCTCTCTGCATCAGCGGGTGCGCAGGCAAGCACTTCAGGGTTAATTTGCTAGGTGACACTGAGCGTCATGTTGTCAACAGGGGGCGCTGGATATGATTTTTTGGCGCCAAACCTTCCTTAAAAGGCCAGTCCACCATTTTTAGAATGCCCAAGCTCGGCTTCAGTTTATCTGTTCCTGCTCAAGCATTATTCTGTGTTATGACTTTCTGGTTTTGACTTTTGCCTGATCCTCTGACTACGACTTCTGCCGCCTGCCTTGAACTCTTCGCCTGACTCAGACCACGCCTTCTCTTGATTCCTGCCGGTACTGTACCTCATGTACGTCTTTTTGCTACGCACTTCCTTGTTGGCTTCCGCAGCAGAAAGCCCGGGGACCGAAAAAGGGTGTCAGTGAACACCGGAACCACAGTATCCAAAGGTACTGCTCACTTTAAAAGGTTCCTATTAAAGAGATCGTTACACATCTATGGCCACCTTTACTTTCTGATATAAAAATTGCTCTCTGGTTGTTAAAAACACAAAAAGACCACATTTAACCAATTAAACCAAATACATGGCGTGTAAAGTTTTATTTGAGAAAAAATACCCATTTGTAGCTTAAATTATTAGTGACGATTTTGATTTGATTCATTAACTTTCATTAAGCTTCTATTATTTCAAGGCTCTAAATGTTCCAATTATACATAATCCCACCGAAGACAACACTTCCAGTCGCCCACCACATTCCTACATAATTCCAGTCTCGCCCATGATGGGTAGTATGAACAAGGGGCACAGTGAAAGAGCCAGTGGGCGGTAAATGTGCTCTTTGTGTAGTCTGGTATAAGAGATGATGCATGTATAGATACTGGCTATCAAGTTATGATGCTACATTATATAATGTTGATACTTAACAGTTAGCTTTAGGAGTAAAACCATGAGTAGGGTTACAGTCATATGATAGAAAAGCTTTGCACAAGGTTACCTTGTCTTGTTTGTCAAAGATCCAAGTGTAAATAAATAAAAAAGTCCATAACATAGTATTATGAATAGCATATCATATGGTGCAATAAGAATTCTTATTCTGGCTGAAATGTCATACCAGTTCAGGGCAGAGGTATTCTATAGAAAATTTTAATGAAAAGAGTGGGTTTTATCAAAGCTAAGAAAGCAATTTCATAAAGAGCACCATAAATTTATGTAGTGCCGGCAGGTTGCATTATACAGAGAACGTAATGCTTTTGTGCTATATATAAAGGACATTTTGGATCTTAAAATGAAACACAACACAGTCTCCGATATGTGTTAGGTTTTGGCCTGAGACTTAAGGTTCCAATTATGTCCTGCCTAACCAAAAGCAATTAAAGGGAATCTAAACACAAAAATTTAATTGATGTCTCTTTTTTTCGGAGTATATTGGTCCCACCAATATATAATGCATAATACATATCCCAATTTTTCTCGGTGTTCTACTGTATTAATTATCTATAACTGATCCTCAGGAAGAACCATATTGCACCAAGATAAAAAAAAATGAAATGGTAATGTTTGGCTTCTTTGTAATAAACTTCCTGTAGGTTTTACCAATTTGAATACAATAGTCTCAGTATATTAAGAAACTAGAGACAAAATCTCTTAAAACAAAGAAATAAATTGCTGTAATCATCACCCATATTTAGTATAAAGTGCTACTCAATCCCAACAAGAAAAAGGAAGATCTTGGGAACAAATGTTGCAAAGTATATATAGCAATATCAATCAATCTAAGTAAATAAAACCTGGTGGTTGCTACGGCTTACTAGACCTAGTGCCCATACAAGCTGTTTGCACTTGTAATATTGATGCAGGGAATGCCAATGTGCAATCCTAGCCTCCTCTGAGTTATAGTTTGCAAGGACATGCATTGGTCGCATTTTAATTCCTTTTTTTACTACCAGCCTGGCATGGTTGTTAAACCAGTACCACCTCTTACTTGTGCCAATTGAATTTAGTGTAAATGGAGTCAACACCATGCAAATTGAGGTGCTGGTAGTTACACCTTCCCCACTATGCAAAATGTTTTTGGAAGCAGTCCATGAATATTCATTAAAAAATACTCAACTGATGCCACTGAACACAACAGACAGGGTGAAACTTTGTTTAGGCAACAGATAGAAGATGTCCAAACACAGAAAACCTGATAGCAAACAAACTGCAAAAATAGGTCATTAGTTCTCTCCCTCCCCCTTGAAATGTTTCTACATTTTGTTGTATTACATCCTGTAAATAAAACCGATTTAATTTGGCAAAATGAGGTAGATCTATTTTTCATCAACAAGGTCAATGCATCCTGTTCGAATAGCAGAAATAATGGATCTTGTAAAATACAATTAAAATATTGCATTACGGACAATCTGAAGGGGAAAACAGAACCCAAATTACTCCAGAACTCTATGCACAGCTGGTATGAATTCATGCCCAAATTCAGCCATGATGATTCTACAAAGTATCATAGGCAATTCTTTTTTTTTTTTTTTTTAAT
>CM044438.1:56367849-56414222 GCA_024363595.1 Xenopus borealis
GAGAATCCACTTCTCCTGATGCTTCAACACCATGATGTTTCAGGCAGGACTAATATATATTGACAGAAGGTGCCTCCAAGGGACTCTAATGCCAGTTTGCTATGCATGTCGTTTTCTTTCCTCATTACAGGTCCCTGGAGTACAGGAATTTCCATATTTAAGGACTTGCATGCTTTATTTATATATTTTGTTTATGATGAAATCTAAAGATTTCAGACGGGGAGTGTTATGTTACACACAACTTGTCTTTATATATTGTTTTCGTTGTGTTAAGCATATTGTCATATTCATTCTTCACCTCCCCCTGTAGTCCAGGAAGATGCTGTGACCCTTAATGCCCCTCCCCTCTTAGGGCAAGGCCAGATGGGGAGATTCGGGGGAGATCTGTCGCCTGGCGACTTCTCGCCTCGAGAACAATATTATTTGACCTACTGGTTTGATCTATGTATGGGAGATTTTACAACAGGTTTGGAATAAACTTAATCAAGATCTGCATACTTGTGTCAGTCCAGTTGAGTTCAGCTGTATGTGGAGATCTGCTATTAACAGTGAGTAGTGTCCTGTAAAGGTCCCAGCCCAGATCTAAGGGAACTATCACTAAGGACAGCGGGTTGAAACACAACAATACCTCTATTTTAATATTTCCCTTTCTGCACTTTAAATATTAAGAGGTGAATGGCTCAGCTTGCAGACTTAGCCTTATCAGCAGTGGTATAACTTTGTGGGCCAAGCACCACCACATCAAAAAAAATTCTGGCCCCTGCAGGTGACCTGAAATATTGCATCATCCGTGATGTGAAAAACTGTGGGTCACACATGATTTTGTGTGCATCCTAGGTCATCGGCCCTCTGTATAGAGGAAGAAGCCCTGGGCCCCTCTCTAAAGTTACTCCACTGCTTGTCAAGCAATAGCTGCCAAAAGTTTCTTCTCAATTATTCTGTACAGCCCTCCTTATAGTCCCTCAGCAAGAATACGCAAATGAGGATGGTCTAATAATTCAAGGGTAGGTAGCATGATTTTATTGGGATCAGACAAACATGATACGGCAGGGACAATTTTTATCTTGTACAGAGATACTATAAAACTATGGTAGAATACATATTCACTTATAAAGCTATAAACTATATTGCATTTCTATGGAAAAATTTGTTAATTTAGCACCACAGGAAATAAATTTGTGTGTGGAATTGGTGCCACTTACAATTTATCTCCAGAAATATTAACACCTCAAACCTTTGCTTAATGGAAGGTTGATGCTAATGATGCAATTGATGGCCTGACATACGCAAAGAGCGTCATACTGCACCAATTGTTGTCTAGAGGCCACAGGTCTGCATCATATTATTTTTCAGTTATTGAATGTTTCTGATTAGAAATAACAACCTTAACACAACCAACACGTTAACATTAACACAACCAAAACAGGCCCATCTGGATTGCTCTAGAAGATTCATGCATCTGCTGAAACACAAGAGTAATAAACAGTTCAGTATACTGCTTAAATGCAACCTCATTTTGAGCTTATGGTTATGCTTGTCTGTCGACTGAACCTTAGTCTCTGACTTTTCACCATGATGTGGTTGGTTCCAAGATTCAAAGAAGCTTATGTGTACTACCCCACAGGAGAAGAGGAAAACTTTTCTTCTTTTCGTCAGTTGTTGAAAAGTCTTTAGTGTAAAAATGCAAAATCAATTTGGCACCAGTACCTCAGCAATTGTAATGTTGTAATCATATTTTTATGGCTTAAACATGTGTAGGCCACCAAATGATTTGCTTGTTGGGTAAGTAAACTATAGAAGATATACTGTAATTGCCCCTCATCATGAACAAAATGTGTTATAATTTAATTTGTATGTAATAAAATACTTAGGGGCCGATTTACAAAATTCATGTGAACCCCTCGAAGTTCGATCGAATACCGATCGTACGAATTTTTCGTGAAATCGGACATGCAAATTTGGCCTCTTTGACTATCAAATATCGAATAGATAGAATGATCGGATATTCGATAATTCGATGATCGAAGGATTTAAAATTTAAACATTATTCGACTGCCTACTTTGCCAGATTGAACCTACCGAATTGTAATAGAAGCCTATGGGAAGCTACCCATAGGCTTTTGAGGCTAAGTCCTGCTCGAATACCATTCGTACGATCGGATCTTTCCAATCGTACGAATTTTTCGGACGCTCGAATAAAATTTCACTATTTTTTCGTGAAATCGAACTATCGGTATCCAATCATACGAATTAATTGAGAAATCGAATATCGAGCAAAATGATACCCTAAAACAATTCGATAAGCATTCGATGGTCGAATACTTATCGAATTGCGAATTTGGTCGAATTTATTTTGGAGAATAATAGTAAATTTCCACCTTAATGTTATGCTAAACCCTATACCTACAGCTAAAAGTAAAAAGTATGCGTATAACAGTATTTTAGCCCTTTATTGGAATTGCCTGCCTCGATGGCACAGGAACAATAGAATGAACAGATTGCACACGTTACAGTGGCTCATTGTGGAACCAATACTGCAATAGAACAAACATTTACTGTGTAGGATGCCACAACACAGAAGGAGCACTGTCTCAGAAAGAGAGTGCTAAAGGCACTAAATAGTAAACACATGCTGAAATGAATGAGCTGGAGAGGCACAGCGAGCATGTGACTGCTGTGGGGCGGGATTGCATTATCAGGTATCCAGGGAGATGAGCAACAGGCCAGTAGACATGTAGGCACATATACCAAAGGTCCAACATGGAGTGCCCAGCCTAGATATATGTTATTTAGCCTTAACAAAATGAGCAATGGAAAACAGGAATCCACCATCAAATAATATTTGGAAACCATTTATTATTGGAATCACCAGGGGAAGAAAATCCAACATTCGGCATTTCTTATCCTTATTTTTTTTTTTAGCTATTCTATGTTGTATGTAGGTATTTGGAGTTGTTTAATGCAACAAATAAAGATCTTTCTTGGACTGGCATGTCTCCAGCTTTAGAGCCAGTTACAGCTAAAGCAGCAGTGAAGCAGATCAGTTTCTTGAGTTGGCATCCTGGAGCTGAAGTGGTAAAACAGGAATTATGGCATGTATGCCGTCTGTTTCTACCCAAAGAACCTGACTGCTATGTTGTGCTACAATCACATTGTGATTCAGCTGCTTCCTTGTCCATTGAATGAAATGCACTGTATACAACAGGCTTCATTCATGGAACGGAGATGAAAAAAAGGAAACAGTTAATGCGGGTGCCTTCAGCTCTTATACATCAATATAATGCAGTTGTCTGGGACACATTGTAGTGCTGTAAAAACTTTTACATTAAGGTCTTTTTAATGCAAACGCAGGGAAGGGATTAACTAGTTTCATTTCCCCCTTCATGTATTTGTTTAAAGGGGCCCTCTACCCAAAAACCGGGATGCTAAGCAATTTACCCAAAATTTTAAATACAGAATGTCAAGTGACCAAACATGGCAACTGCCAACTGCCATAATGTGGAGTGTGAGTGGTAAGCTTCAGGAGGTGAGCCTTGTGATAAAAGTGCATAAAACGTTGCTTAAAATTAGAACTTCTTTCACTGGCCAAAAAACTATTTTTGAAAGGATCTCTCAATATTTATTTTCATTCTGCTCTTCTGTGCTTTACCCCCTTTTTCTCACCTGTTGCCCTGTTTGCTCCCATCTCTCTTTTATTGCATTCTCTACTTTTTTCACCTCTTCCATCCTCTATTTGTATTTTTCCCATTTCTGCTATGCTTATCTTTTCCTAGCTCGTTCCCTTTTATTTTTCTTCTAGAGATCTTTGTTGGAAACTCCCAGCTTACTCTGATCTCTGACTCTTCTCTTTGGATGACCCCTAGTAGTATCCTGCGAGAAACTGGGCATTTCCTAAGCCCAGAGACTGTTTGGTTTATTGCCATTGCTCCTGGACCTACTGCTAACTTGTTGTAAAATGATCAGTGGTTTGTGGTTAAAGGGTGATGATGATATCCTCATTCATTATTTTTTAAGGTTTTTGTTCAGTGCCCTGCTACATACCAGGGGTGGCAAAATGTTGCTCCTGGTACATTTGCCAAATTTCTGGTTTTCAAACTGAAAATTTGGCTCTTTGCGCTAGCATCCTGGCCCTCTCCGCCATGGACTCACCGACCCCCTCCTGCACAAAAAGGTGAGCATACGGCAAAGGGGGGAGGGGGGCAGCAGCAACAGCAAGCTGCCTCATGGTCCTGGACTGCCCCTGGTTACATCATCACTCCTTTTTAAAAAACAGAACATAAATAAATGTAGGGACCCTGACTTTTAGGTATAACAACTCAGTCAGTTCCCCTTTATATTTGGACACCTAAGGGTCCTTTAGTATAACCAGGCAGCTATATCCCTTTTCCTGGGTCCACATTAGTTCAAGGGGATTGTCCTCTAGGTGGCAGTATTTAAAAGTATAAAAGGGTTTAGCCCATGTGCTCAGGGTCTGTCGTGGGACCTTGCCTCACTGGGAGGCATTACAGGTCCGGGCTTGCTGGTGGAAAATTAGATCAGAGCTATTTAGTGACAGTTAGGGGGGCGGGAACAAAGGGGTACGGGGAGCGACATAAAAGGGAGCGGGGTCATGGAAACGCATCACAAAAGGGGTGGGGCCGTGATGCAAAAAGGGGCGGGGCCACCGCAGCATCAGCGAGCAGATAAGTTTAAAGTGAAGGGCCGCGGGCTTTTGGTAAGGGTATTACAAATTACTGGCAACTACATTGCCGGTAAATTTGTAATACCAGCCCCGGCCCTTGCAGAGTGACTGTTGCTGCTGGGATCAGCCAGCTGGACCAAGAGCTGCAGGAAAAAGAATGTCAGCAAATCATACATGTTACAGATCCCAGGCATAGGGCAACACAAACATGATGTTATACATCTGATTTATGCTAAAATGAAACAAAGAACAAGCACTCAGTCTTACGCATGTGGGTTTATTTATCAAAAATGTAGTTTGTAAGGTTTTTTCCTACTTCAAAAAAACTCACATTTAAAGGAGAAGCAAATGTTTAAAGCTTTATCAGAAAAGTCTATATAAATAGGCCAGTAACCCTCAAAGTAATGCTGCTCTGAGTATTGCTTCTCTGAGAAACACTGCATTTCTTTCCTTCTATTGTATACACATGGTCTTCTGTTTCAGACTTCCTCTTTTCAGCATAAACCTCCAGGGATAGGGCATGAGCATGCTCAGTGCACACCTCTCCCCTTCCCTACTGTAATCTGAGCCCAGAGCTATGAGTGAACAGGGAGAGACTCAAGCAGGAAGTGATGTCACACAAAGCTAATATAGCAGCTGCTCTCCTTAAACAGTTTCTAGAGCTGTAGGTTTGGTAAAGCATTCTACATAATAACTGTAACGTTATAGCTTGCACTATTGTGTTTAATCTACTGGCTATAAACTGCCTTGGTAGCTTTCCTTCTCCTTTAAAAAAAAAAACAAACCTGAATGTTTGCTTATTTATGAAAAAAAAATCTGAAAAGACAATTGAATACAATCATGAAAAAAACCTTGAATTTTTCGAGTTTAAAGGATTAAAAAATTCAAATTTGTAAATTTACAAACTTGACAACTCAAAAATCTCAAATCTCAAAATTCTCATGTCTATCACTAGGTGGGGCTAGGAAGCACTTGCAAACAAATCCTTCAGCAGAGCTGTCAGGTAGCTGCTATCTGGTTAGCTGCCCATTGTTCTGTTGATGGTCCACTGACAACTTCAACTTGCAGCATGGCAGTAAAAAGTGATGGAAGTTAAATTAACAGTAATACAAAAAATATGACAAAATTAATGAAGAAGAAACACAAAAGAGGGCTTATGCTGAACAAATAGTTAGGTCCATTAATATTTGGACAGAGACAAATTTTTCATATTTTGGTTCTGTACATTAACATTTTAAATGAAACATCTCAGATGCAGACTTTCAGCTTTAATTCAGTGTGTTGAACAAAAAGAAATATGAGGAACTAAAGCCTTTTTTTAACACAATCACTTCCTTTCAGGGGTGCAAAACTAATTGGACAAAACTGAAAATAAAATGTTCATTTCTAATACTTGGTTGAAAATCCTTTGCTAGAAATGACAGCCTGAATTCCTGAACTCATGTACATCACCAGACTCTGGGTTTCCTCCTTTTTAATGCTCTGCCAGGCCTTTACTGCGCGACTTTCAGTTGCTGTTTGTTTGTGGGCCTTTCTGTCCAGAGTTTAGTCTTCAACAAGTGAAACACATGCTCATTTGGGTTCAGATCAGGTGCCCATTCAAGAATATTCCACTTCTTTGCTTTAATAAACTCCTGGGTTGCTTTTGCTGTATGTTTTGCGTTATTGTCCATCTGTATTATGAAACACCTCCCAATCAATTTGGCTGCATTTAGATGTATTTGAGCAGACAATATGTCACTGAACACCTCAGAATTAATTCTGTCCTGTGTCACATTGTGGAAAAACACAAGAATATCAGTGCCACTGGCAGCCATGCACGCCCAAGTCATCACACGGCCTCCCAAATGTTTTAAACATGATGTGGTATGCTTTGGATCTGTTCCACGCCTTCTCCATACTTTTTTATTGTCATCATTCTGGTAGAGGTTGATCTTGGTTTCATCTGTCCAGAGAATGTTTTTCCAGAACTCTGTTGACTTTTTTAGATGTTTTTTTTTTTTAGCATAGTCCAATCTAGCCTTTCTATTCTTGATGCTTGTGAGTGGCTTGCACCTTGCAGTGCAGCCTCTGTATTTACTCTCATGTAGTCTTCTCTTTATGGTAGACTTGTATATTGATACACCTACCTCCTGGAGAGTGTTGTTCACTTGTTTGGCTGTTGTGAACGGGGTTTCTCTTCACCATGGAAATTATTCTGCGATCATCAACCACTGTTGTCTTCTGTGGACATCCAGGTCTTATTGCGTTGCTGAGTTCAGTGCTTTCTTTCTTTCTCAGGATGGACCAAACTGTAGATTTTGCCACTCCTAATATTGTAGGGTTTTTATCTGTTTTTGCAGCTTAAGAATGGCTTGCTTCACCTGCATGGAGAGTTTCTTTGACCACATGTCTGTTCACAGCGAAATCTTTCACATACAAGCACCCCCCTCAAATCAACTCCAGGGCTTTTCTCTGCTTCATTGATAATGACATAACGAAGGCATTGCCCACACCTGCCTATGAAATAGCCTTTGAGTCAATTGTCCAATTACATTTAAACCCCTGCAATTAAGTGATTGTGTTAAAAAAGGCTTTCGTTCCTCACATGTTTATGCAATCTTTTTGTTCAATCCACTGAATTAAAGCTGAAAGTCTACAGCTGCAGCTGAGTTGTGTCATTTCAATTTCATTGTGGTAATGTACAGAACCAAAATTAGAAAAAAGTTGTCTCTGTCCAAATATTTATGGACCTAACTGTGCTTCTTGCCTATAGTTTGAAACATGAAAACTCAACTGCTATTGTTATTGTGGTGTTTATACAAGTGGCGTTATTAGTTGAACTAAACACGGCAAACAGGGAGACTGGAGATATTTTATGTTTGGTTCTTGCGAGATTATTAATTTACGAGTCACAGATAATTGCCCTGCAAAATGGACTCCTCCTAAGAAAACAGTCACAAAAAAAGGAAGGGGGTTTGTATGCTGGTAATAATGATTTACTTTGCAAGGACCAAACATGGAAAAGCTTCAGTCTTCCTGTTTTTCCTCTTACAAGAAATTTTTTAAACTTTTAACAGACAAAAATGTTTATCACAAACAGGGCCGCCATCAGGGGGGACAGGGGGGACAAGTGTCCCGGGCCCGTGGCTGAAGGGGGGCCCAGCAGTGCTGCACTTTTTGAAGAGCCGGGCCCCCCCTTACAAGCGCCTGGCGTTGCCTTAGAAACCGAAACGGAACTGAGTCCAATGGAGAGACATGAAGTGAGGGGCGGCGCTGGAGTTAAACGGGGCGTGTCTGTGTGGCTCTGTGTCAGTCACATCTTTGGGCTCAACTTAGCGGCCGCTGTTGGATTCTGTTTTAACCTGGGAACGGTGAGGGGCTGAGGGGTTTGGGGGCGCCAGCCTTCCTCCTGCACCGGGGAGTCTTTGAGTAAAGACAGCATTACTGTTCTCTAGGCTCTATCAGGAAGATACAACGTGTCAGGGAGAAAGCGGATACATTCATTATAATGCAAAGCAGTGTATTGTGATACAGGCACTGTCTCCATATGCTGCAGCAGAGTTAGAGGCAATTTACACACATGCTGGGCCCCCATCGGGGGAGACAAGTGTCCCGGGCCCGAGCCTGAGGGGGGGCTTGGCAGTGCTGCACTTTCCAAAGAGCTTGCTCCCCTTACGAGCACCACTGTGGTGTAGGCGGGATCTGGGGTGAGGCTTGGGTGGGGGTGGGTCACAGGGCCGCCATCAGGGGGGGACAAGTCCCGGGGCTGAAGGGGCAGTGTCGCATTTTTCCAAGAGCCGGGCCACCCTTACGAGAGCCAAAGACGACCCGCTCTCTCCGATGTCCTGACGCTGAATGCAGAAGTGTCGAACAGGCGTGAAGTCCTGAAGCGACGGAAAGACCCGAAGTCACGAAGGAGCCGACACTGAAGTCCTGAAGCCACGAGTTCAATTCTACTGATACCAATGTCTGTTGTTTTTTTTTTAATCTCCTGGCCACCAATGTTTTATTTTAATGCTCTATAGGCCCCTGCACCAATTTTTAAAAAATATATATTTTTTAAGTTATAAGGAGGGCCCTGCAACCAAGGTTTTTTAAAAAATAATTTTTGGGGCGTGAAATTTTTTTTTTACTTGTAAGGGGGGCCCTGTCGCTAAGGTTTTTAAAAAAAATATTTTTTGGGGCCCCCTTTTTTTTTAACTTGTATGGGGGGCCTGACCATCAATAGCTTTTGTGTGTGGGGTGTTACTTTTTTAGTACTGATGTCTGTGTGGTCTTTTAACTGTGATGTGTAGTGGATCAGGGGTGTGGCTTGGGTGATAGGGTGGGCGGGGCCCAGGGCCCCAAAAATTTTTGTTGTGCGGGGCCCCGTGATTTCTAATGGCAGCCCTGATCACAAATGCTGTTCATTGAACTCATATTGAAGGGGGGGGGGAACCAAACCTGCTGCAGAAGATTCTACTATAGAATACGTTGCATTGGTTATTTTACTGTATGTCACAACCATTAATTCTACGCAATTGAACACTGTAGCTTAAACTAGCACATATGTATTATAAAGGCATGCATGTAGCTCAGGCAACCTTCTGTACAATGTACTGTCTTAAATCAACAGGGATAAAAGCACAGCAACACAAGAGGACAGTTACTGGGGAATACAGGAATATTGTGATCGCAAAGACTGGAACATTAGGATCCTACCTCCACATAATATCTTCTAAAAGTCAAAACATAAATGGGGTGAATAAAGCTTTACTACCTGAATGTTCATTGTGTGTGACCCACAGTTATAAAGAAATAGTTACCTGAGTGAACTGGAGGATTTGGTTATCAGAACATCCTAAAGCAAGCAGACAGACATTTATTAATGAAATATCATATTCCTTCCAGACCCAGAAGTCAATATCTAATGTATCACTAAAAACCCTCATTGACCAATCTATACAAACAGCAAGAATTCCAACAATGTTTATTTTCACAAAGTTGAAAACTGCATGCATGGGATTCACACAATAACTAGCCAGCATTTAGAAGGCGATATTTACCTGGGAATGTGGCAGTCTGCTTGCTGTTAAGAACAATCACTTGCAGGTGATTCTATTGTAAGTCAATCAGGGTGATTTGGGGATTATTAAAAACACAGTGTTCAAAGTCACTCAGTGTGCTATTATCCACACAATGATTAAGGGGCAGTTTATTGTAATTACTTTTTGTATAAAGTAGACAGTAGTAGACAATTAAGTTTGCTAATATTTTTTTTTGTACTATTAAAGGGAAACTGTCATGGAAAAACATGTTTTTTTTAAATGCATCAGTTAATAGTGCTTCTCCAATAGACTTCTGCACTGAAATCCATTTCTCAAAAGAGCAAACAGATTTTTTTATATTCAGTTTTGAAATCTGACATGGGGCTAGACATTTTGTCAATTTCCCAGCTGCCCCAGTCATGTGACTTGTGCCAGCACTTCAGGAGGGAACTGCTTTCTGGCAGGCTGTTGTTTTTCTTTCTCAATGTAACTGAATAGTACGCAGTGGGACATGGGTTTTACTATTGAGTGCTGTTCTTAGATGTACCAGGCAGCTGTTATCATGTGTTAGGGAGCTGTTATCTGTTTACCTTCCCATTGTTCTTTTGTTAGACTGCTGGGTGGGGGAAAGGGAGGGGGTGATTTCACTCCAACTTGCAGTACAGCAGTAAAGACTGATTGAAGTTTATCAGAGCACAAGTCACATGACTTGGGGCAGCTGGGAAATTGACAATATGTCTCGCCCCATGTCAGATTTCAAAATGAAATATAAAAAAATCTGTTTGTTCTTTTGAGAAATGGATTTCAATGGAGAATTCTTCTGGAACAGCACTATTAACTGATACATTTTGAAAAAAAATTTTTTCCCATAAAAAGGATCCCTTTAACTATACTCAGTGTATACTGTTTACAAGCATACACATGAGTAAGTGCTTATCTAAATTCAATTGCCTGGTGAGAGGCCTTGATTTTACTTCTAATATACTTACAACAGGTATTACATTATTGTTTATAATACATGTTTCAGTAAGTCAGGCAACATAAAGTACATTACAAAGCACTGTTTATATAGGATATATTTTGCAGGATTTTCATGACTCTTGTAAATTATATATAGGGAGAAGTCTCTTTTACACTCAGCCGGACCCTTTATTGCACCAGGTTTAAACAAGGACTCCTGTCTGTCCCTGCCAATAGTGGCTCTGTCAGAAATCAACTTTACATCATACTAAGAGGCGATTTGCCCCTTACACAAAACTGGTTTGTTGAAATTTCTGTCTAAAGCTGGCCATAGACATAAAGATTTTTGAAAGATCCAATAGTTATCGTGAGACCACGATTGTCTCAAAACGATCGTTTAAATGCCTGATGCTTCCATCAACTAAAAAGACCATTTCAGGTGATATTACCAGCAAAACTGAAGGATCGCAGCCTGCTTGGCCCTGCAAACATAGGTAGATTGCATGGGGACCGATAAAGATTTTCTAACCTGGCCGATCAATCATCAGACTAATGTCGGACAAAAAATCGTAAGACGAACAATCGTTTGTATCCCACTAACCGCACGATAATTTGACAGATTGGTCGGACTTCCCTAAGATCGGTCGTTCGTCAGGGAAAGATCGTTGCGTCTATGGGGAGCTTAAGGGTAAACAACTGCAGGTTCTCACCAAGAAGGCAATGGGATTATTCACAGCATCACATATGATGGACACAGCCATCCATTTGATGGACAGATAAACACATATAACCCTGTTTGGGGGGCAGAACAACACAACATTACAAACACAGCAAAAACCATTAATAATAAAGGATTCTAATTATAAAGTTGAAAGTCATAGTTAATCTCTTCTGGGATGATAGCCAACAGGGACAACAGCAAATTAGGAAGATGGGCAGCGGGTTTCTTCATTTAGTTTCAGTAATTACTGGCAGTGCAGATGAAAGAGGAAGGGATCGTTTCTAAGGATAAGACTATAATTAGAGAGTATCATTATGCCTGGAATTACTTAAGATTGTCAGGAGCCTTGTGTCAAAGAAGAATATTGATTCATTTTGTTATATTCACATCACAGATCAAAAATTTACCTAAATAAAAAAAGGTCACTTTTACGTGTGAAAAAATTTTAAACAGTTGGAATCCTTTAGGGCAGAGACACAAGTAGAGATTCCGGGAGATTAGTCGCCTGACGACAAATCGCCTCTTCTTCAGGCGACTAATCTTCCTGAACTGCCTTCCTGCCTGCTAGAATCAAAATTGCCATCGGGTTTTCACTCAGAGCACTTCGTTTTCTGAAGTCTCCCAAAGTTACCTCGTGAGGCAACTTAGGGCCACTTCTCCACCCAAAGAGGCGATTTGTAGCTGGGCAACTAAATTCACCCGCATCTCCACGTGTGTCTCTGCCCGTATGCACAGGGAAAAAATTTAGTAGAAACAAGTAGAGATCCCCACGAGAGGGTCTCTGTTTGCACACACTACACTTTTATACACTAAGGGGCTGATTTACTAGGGGTTGAAGTGAATATTCAAATGCAAATTTTGAAGTACATTTAAAAAAAAAAAAAAAAATTCGACCATTGAATAGGTTACTTCGAACATTCGACCACCAGTTGATTTGAAAGATCGAATAGTAAAATCCTTCGACTTCAAAAATCGAAGTATTGACTCTTTAAAAAAACTTCTCCAAATACAATCTGCCGAAGTGCTATGTTAGCCTATGGGGACCTTCTAGACCATATTTCTAAGTTTTTTTTTTTTTATCGAATTAAAATCATTCGATCGTACACTAAAATAATTCAAATCGAACCATTTTATCCTTCCATCGAACGATTTTACTTTGATCGCAGGAATACTTAATTCAGTGAAAAATACTTCGACTCAAACTGTGCACTGCAGTGAGCCTGTCAGTAGGACATTTGTGCTCCAATCCAGCTATATTCAATTCAACATAGGTCCATAACCAGGCTAAGGCTATGCATTATATTGTGGCATGAACAGTCCCTGATTTCTGATAAACTATTCCTAGTTTCTATAATCTTGACCAGAATCAATTATCAGTCTCTCCTGAAGGGGTGCTTATGGTTCTTTTTCCCCATATCCTTACAGGCAGTGAGCAGACCAAGGCACAGTGGGGTGACAGTTGCGTGATTAAAAGTACTGTTGTGCACTGTACAATAAACAATTCAATTTTTCCCATACAACTTTGTCCTTTGTGGATATATAAAAATGAAGGAGATATATCTGTGGGAACACAATCACTAGGGTGCTGATTTTGCAGCCTAATGTACCCACACCCTTATTAGCATATATGTATTCAAACAGGGGATTCATATTCATACTCTAAAGAAGAGACTTAAAGAAAGTGGTAAAATGTGGGCAAGCAAACAAATACTTATGCATGCAGCACCTTTCAGTCACTGTATCAAAGAGAATCTCCATAATCATATAAAGGCATAATGCCAAAGGGAGGTGCTTTTTTTATACAGGTCATGGAACTTTGAGGTATGCTATTGTGAAAATATGTAACCAAATGTACATGACCACGAAACTGAGAGCACTTTTCATTTTCAAACAACATAATACTCTCTCTATATACTAAAGGTCAGATTGATAAAGAGTCGAATAGAAAATTCCAATTTAAATTTGTGAATTTTTTTTTTGTCATTACTCTCAAATTCAAATTGTAAATTATCTAAACTCCATTAAAATTCTACTTCGAATTTCGAGATTTATCAAACCTATATCCTCGGAATAATTTGAATACTCGCCACCCTAAACTTGTCGAGTTTATGTATAAGTCAAAGGGAGAGGTCCAGTGACCAATTTGAAGATGTTATTAGCTTTCCTGACATCCGAGTTTTTTCTCGGAGAAAAAACTTGATTCCAGTTTAGTCGAATTAGATTAGAGTCAGTAATATTCGTTCAAATGTTAGATATACGTGTTTTTTTAATTAAATAACCTCCCTGTTGAATTTCAAATATATTAGAACTCAAAATTGAACCTTTGATAAATGGGCCTCTAAGGGGCAGATTTATCATTGGTCGAATTTCGAATGAAAAAAATTCGAAATTCGACCATATGAACAAAAGGGAAGTAAAATCCTTCTAATTCGACTATCAAATTAGAAGGATTTTACCGCAATTCAATCGATCAATTGTTTGAACCGATCGATCAAATTTTTTTTTATTCAATCAAAACTAATCATTCCCAATTCGGTAGCTTGGTTCTTGTGAAGTAGGTGGTCGAATAAAAATTTAAAGGGGGAGTAATTCGACCATCGAATAGTCGAATATTCAAATAAAATTTTATTCAAATATTCGAATTATTCGAATTCGAATATTCGATGGTCGAATTTGCCTAATTTGCATATTCAAAGATTCAAATTTAATTAAAATTTGATCGAACTTCAAATTACTCATGTGAATTTAGTAAATCTGCCCCCAAGTGTCAGGAGAGTCCGACGGTGCTAACTTCTGCACCGCCTCCAAGATGGTGACACCCATGGTCACCACTTGGGTTGCAGCATCAGAGCATCTGTTGGGAAAATTTAAAAAAAAAAAAAAGTTGCCAAGGTCACAGGATCAATGCCCAATTGTAGGTCACACTTGCTAGTGTTTTTGGGTGCTCTATAATCCTTGAATTACTGGTTACTGGACTTTTGACCCTCTGCTTAGTTCCTAATGCGATCCTTGCTGCCTGCCTTCTGAACTTTTGCTTAAATTCCTGACTACACTTATTCTTAATCCCTTTGGCTACAGTAAACTGGACTTAGTTATTTAGTGCTTCCTCCTTGGTCCAGACTTCGTCATCTGAGCAATAAGGCCCTGACACTAAGGCAACCTTCTGTACTTCTTTATTTACTCTGATAGCATGTGGAAACAAATTCATGTATTTCAAATATTATAGTAATATAGAAAAGGAATGGAATGACAGCACATTCAAGGATTCTGAAAGAATGAATTATGAGCAAGCTTACCTTTTTTTCTTTAAATTTAAAGTCATCTTGGCCAGAAAAAAAATCAAAAACATTGAACATTGAATTAATGAACAACTAAATTTTAAAGCACTGTACAGCAAATGGGGTATACATGCACACATCCTACAGGTGCAGGATTACAGCTAAATTATTTTAACTGGGTGCAGGTAACACGTGCAGCTACTGGTTAAAAAAAAAACACATCAGCTTACTGTACATTGCTGATACAAAACTATACAATGCACATGCGGCAGTTGAGAGCGGTGCAAGGAATCAAGATGGCAGCTCAACAATCTAGTACTCTGGACAACTGCATTTTTTACCAAACAGCAGTGCTGTGTTTGTTATTGGTCCTTTAAGATAATTTATAATGAAGGCTACAACAAATTGTACTTCTTGCCTGGACATTTCTAATAATGCTTACTGGATGTAAATCTCCAATTTAATACTGTTTCAGCATCTCCAGGGCATCAATGGAATGGCCAACATCTTCAAAGCTGTCTGTGCCATTTGCCCCTGCCTGCTCAAACAGGTCCTCCTCCCCACATGGGTGCCGCCATAAAGAAAATTTGAATAATATTATGATAGAATAATATTAATCAGAATATTTTTCCCTCTACTTAAGATCAGGCCTAGATCATTTCAAAGCTACCAATCCCTGGATTACAGTGAAACCTCAATTTTACAAACCATGATATTATATTTTTGTCAGGATCACGCCGCCCGGATCCTTACCTGCAGCTCCGGGCGTCGCTCCCACAATGGCAGCGCCCATGGCCGCCACGTGGATAACGGCGTCGGCGTAATTACGTCACGACATCACGCGCCTGCGCCGTTTTTGCACAAAATTTAAATATTTAAAGGCGCACTGGACGCCATTATGTCGCCCAATTATAGGCATTGCTGTTATTGTTCCTGGGTGTTATTTTTGATCCTGTTACTTGTATTTTGACCTTGTCTGGACTTTGCTTTTGCCTGCCAATACACCTTTTTGCCTGGACTTTAACCTGTTTCTGCCTGATCCTTGTCTGTGCTGCGCTATTGGACCCTTTAACCCCTGGGCTTCCTCCTTGGTCCCTATTACTCCCTAGGGTGCCTACTAGGCCTACCCGACAATTTTCCCTTATTTTGCACTGTTCTTTTGTGGCCTCAACAATATATAATGCATAATGCATTTCCCTGATTTTTCACCATTTCTTCTGGTCCTCTGAAAAACTATAATGGGAGTTCAACTGTATATAGTACATAGATATTGGTCAGGATTGGTAGGCCACCATAAACATGGCAGTAAATGTATGGCCAACTTTAACCCTAGTTAAAGGCACCACATGACTCAACCGGTCCTCCAAATTACCTGTGCTCTTTGGTGACAAATACCACAGAGTCTGCCCCATCTGACATTAGAGATGAGCTCAGAGGGGGTGGGACAGGCTACAATTATTACATCCTCTCTCAACCTTGGGCCCCATTGCTATAGAAAATGGTGCATTATTCTAACTTACACTTTCTGAAGAATTAAAAGGGGTCACTATATCATTTCTGAAGACTTACTACTTATTTTGAACAAATCACAATGAATAAATATGCTGATAATTAAATCTAAACATTTATACAAAGTTAGTTGCTCTTAGAAAAAGTTCAAAAGTCTACTCAAAGCTTACACTTACCTACATCCTATCTCTTATGTGTTCTTGGGAATAAAGTAAAGATAATAAAAAATAAATGTCATGTGTCTCGTGAATACTTAAATACCACAGTTGCATATGTTTACCCACAATGTAGAGACCCAAAATATGAACAGCAAATCATTTTTTCATCCCTTCGAACAGAGCAAGCTGCTTGTGTTTTATGCAATTTAAAATCCCTGAACAGCAACAGTTTGCATAGTTTTTATATTTTATCTTCCATTTTTTTTAGTGGTTTGCCTCCCAAATGAATCAATATATTAATCAAATAAATCAAATATAATTGATATGCATGTGCTTAATATACCTTTTCAAGCAAATGAAATGTATTCTTCCGTCTCATAGTAAAGCCAAGCAAGCATTTGACCATTTAGACACAGACTAATGGATTAAGTTCTCTCATCAGAACAATCATGAGAGCACTGTGTGATATGAATAACCCCAAATGCCCAGCTCTCTGCTGAATGATATTGTTTTTCTAGTTCTAGTAAACTGCTTCAGGATAGTGGAGTTTCCGCATCTTTGACCATGATTTTGTTATTTGGCCATGACTTACAGGATGACAATTTCTGAGCCTGTGTTTTGCCACAATTCATTCTGCATTGCCTTACACGCGATACTTTGCTTCACATACATGTTGAATAAAACTAGCTCCTCAGCTGCACTCAATAAAGTAGCATAAATATATTTAAAAAAATAACAACACACTAACAAACAGGAATGCACTGTGCACCACACCCTGTTAATGAGATTCATAGAGAAACTTGAACCAGGTTAGTCCTTGGCTATAAAGGGCAAGGCTAAGGTTTGGTTAAAAATGATTATCCCTCTGATGAATAAAATCATAGGATAAATATTGCACAATTAAGATTTCCTTACTGGTATATAATCTTCTGCTAAGCATTTCCTATCACTGCAAGTAAACTGGTTTCACTTGTGTGAACTGGCTCACTCCCTGCTGAAGACAAGACTAACTAAATACCGCAATTTGATGATGCCCTAACAATATGGGCAAATGACGGATTAGTACAAACATTTCCACTTCTCATTATGACCCTACATCTCCGTGCTTGACGGAAAAAAAATGATGAATACATCAGCAATAAAGCAATAACTGTGTAACAGGGAAAAGGTTTAGCATTTAACAGGTATCCATTTAAAAAGGAAGAACTGTGCAAGGAGCTCCATGTAGTAGTCCATGTAGTTGTGATTCAATCAGCATCTCCAGGCCAATGAACGAGATGCAGTTTTTCCTGAAGGAATGAAAATGTGTCCACCTACAAAAATGACTTGTACCTAGCTTGGCCTTGCACTTATCTCACAAGGGTTATTGGGCAAGTCCAATTCAAAGGCTAGCTCCTGCTCTCCTATATTTCATATAGTTGGGCTAAGTGTAGCGTAAGGGAGATATAAGAGAAATGTGCAAAGCAACACAAATGACGTCACCATCCTGAAAGCATCAGTGAGGCAACATGATAGAATTAGAACAGTAGAAAGAGATACAGACAACGGAATATCATAATATTTACTTTGCATGCTACTTATAATTTTTCTATAAAGTACTGGCCTGATGCTTTTCCATTACCTGTCTGACTCTCTGTGTTCATCTATGAGGGGACTGCCATATTTATGCAGCAGGAGTCCGTTAGCATTACTGACAGGTTGAGATGGGACAGTCAGGTTGACAAACCATCAGGTTTAACTGACAATTACTAACAAAAACAAACCTCTCAGCAAAAAATTATCAACATGACCTATAGGTAACATTTAATGTACATTCATATTTTAAAAAGTGTCAGTATCACTAAACCCCCCTGTACCAAAAGCCTCCCTGCACTTCCTAACAATGCCCCCTCCATGAATTTTTATTTATTTAATGGTTTGCCTCCAAATTAATCTATAATTGATAAGCATGTGCTTAATATACCTTTACTTTATGAGTAAACCAAATAAATTCTTCTGTCTGAGAGTAAAGCCAAGCAAGCATTTCACCATTTAGACACTAGACAAAAATGCTAATTTGTCTATGGATTAATCAGAATTATTATGAGAGCACCTTGTGTTATGAATAACCCGAAATGCCCAGCTCTCTGTGCGGAATAACATATATAAATGTAGCATTTTACTGATCAATTACAAGAAAAGAAAATGAATATAATGTATACTGTTTTTCTAGTTGTGCACTGCTTCAGGATGACAGAGTTTCCACTTATTTGGCCATGACTTTGTTATTTGGCCATGACTTACAGAATGACAATTTCTGAGCCTGTGTTTTGCCACAATTCATTCTCCATTGCCTTATACTGGAGGGGAGGGAAGTGTGTGTGTGTGTGGGGGATCCAGGAAGTTTAGGGGGGGGGCACCAATTATTGGGACACCTGTCTTGTCTCAAGCTGGAACAAATCAGGGTAAAATAATGGAAGCAAAAAGGGAAAAAAAGAGCTTAAGATAAGTCTCTAAAGCATAACTAAAAAACAAAAGCAAAAAACTGGGTAATTCTGTGACATGTAGTGCTAAGGAGAAATAAGGCATTCCATTCAGACAGGAAGAGTTGCTGTATTGTATTGCACAGACATGTAGACTAGAGCTGTACAAAGAAACCTTATGCACATGTAAAATGTTGGTGTCCTGCCAGATAAACTATTAACTTTACCCTAAAATGGTAGCAAAGCTCTCACCCTTTGGCCACTTTACTATGAAACTGGTTAAGCAAACACACATTCAGAAAAACATTTAAGGAAAAAGATGTTCATGCAGACAGCAACCTCTTGTGGCAAAACCTTTTAACATACACACTGTGCTTGTTAATGCATAGTCTATAAAAACTATTTTCACCTAAATTAAAGCATTTGCACCAGCACTTTAAAAAAAAAATTTAACTGAAATAAAAAAACAGTAAAACTTGAAACTAGACTAGTTTTAATATTTGTAACAGATTCAGCAAGGGCAGCAATAGACCAGTTAAAAAAAAACAACTTTTTGGTTATTGGAAGACATTGTGGTTTCTTATAAAATAACTTCTGAATAAAACATCTCCCAGAAGAGACCCTTTGCTTATGTCAGCTTCAGGAGCTCTACTACATACACTGTTAGGGCTATTCCACACTGTAAGATTCAGGGAATTGCCTTGGCCTGGCAATTTGGTGTGGAAAAAAGAAGTGGCGGGATGGCATCACGCCTCATCCCGCCCCAGTTCAAGCACTGGACAACGGGATAGAGAGAGAGAAGCAGAAACTGGAACAGAGACAGTGAGAGAAATTGGGACAAAAATAGACTAGCAGAGATCAAATGAAACAAGTCATTTGTTAGGGCTCATGGACTTGTTTCATTTGATCTCTGCTAGTCTATATTTTTGTCCCAATTTCTCTCTCTGTCTCTGTTCCATTGACTTGTTTCATTTGATCTCTGCGACTTCAGAAAACGAAGCGCTCCGAGTGTCATCCCGCCAGAGGAAGAAGAAAGGGAGATTTGTCACCAGGCGAAAAATCTCCCAGAATCTGACCGTATCTCTGCCCTTAAGATAACTTCCTTATCTAAATTTAAAAATGACTAATTTGCTTATCTTAAAATTGTTACAGAGTATCTGATTTGCACCTGGTGGCTGTCCTGGGCTTTCTGCCAAAAGCCAATTAAGTTAGAAACTTTGTTTTTTTCCAGTACAAACGCGGGGCTGCGGGTTGAACTGTCAAAAGCGGGACTGTCCCGGTGAAAGCGGGGCAGTTGGGAGGTATGATGTAGAGCAGTATTTTCCTCTCTATGAGTAAGTGCTGTACATTAGTATAAAGTGTTCATCCTTGTCATTTCCGGACAGTTTACTCCAACTGCGCATGCGCCAAAACTTGTGAAGAAGACTGAAGATAGCTGCCGTGAACTCCCGTGGCCCAAATCTGCAGGATGGGTAAATAAAAATTAGGGGCGTGTGCCCGGGGGGGGGGGGGGGGTCTACCCAGGGTTTTTTTTTTATTTCAGGTTTGGTTCTCCTTTAAAGGAGAAATAAAGTCTAACTAGAGAATTAATTAGAAATACTGTACATTATGTTTTGGGCTTCTGTATCAGCCCAAGGCAACCACAGCCCTTTAGCAGTAAAGATCTGTGTCTCCAAAGATGCCCCAGTAGCTCCCCATCTTCTTTTCTGCTGATTCACTGCACATGCTCTGTGCTGCTGTCACTTACTGAGCTCCAGGACCAACTCAAACATTCCATACACATAGAATAGAAATGTCACAATATAAGGCTGATAGTAATTAATACAGATGATTACAACATGTCAGCACAGAAACCAGTGCAATCAGCATCAGAATTTAATAATCAGCCCTGTAGCATCAGCTTATATTACAGACCAACCTCATTTTCTACTGGATAATTATTGACAACCCCTAAGCTTTGCTTCTCAACAGTTGTTCAGAGCTAATTGAGCATGTGAATGTCACAGACACTTTCCAAGATGGTGACCCCCTGTGACAGGTTTGAAGTCCTGGATCATTGCTGCTACTGAGAATCTGAAACTTTAGGCTGGTGCAACAAGTTCAGTTCAGTATATAAAACATGGCATTTTTAGCCATTATATTTTATTTTTAGAGTTTACTTCTCCTTTACATTTTGCTCAACGCATTAAGCAATCCCCTTTGTACGAAGTGGAGCATAACCTAGCGTAACTCAAGGATACTTTAATCTCAGTGTGAATTCGTCATGGGCTGAAGAGTTGAACAGGCCAACAATGATGTCATTAGATGTCTAGTTACTCTACAACATCTGTCAGTTCTTTATATGGGATTGAACAGTAGAGCAGGTGAAGCCCCAGTCTGTAATGATTAGTTATATGTATATCTCTACACTGCTACACAGATTCTGTCTTGGCTATCTATCCTTAGACTTCACTTGGCCCCTTTTCCTGTATCAAACATAGTCTCCTCTTATCTCTTCCATTGCACTTTAAGCATCACTTTTCCCAACATTGTCTTCTTCATCTATTGAGGCTATCAGTCGCCGTGCCATGAAGGCCACTTCTCTATCTTGGTGACTCTCTGACATGCTTTAGCCTCTCCTTATACAGAGGCTAGAGGAAGAGACTTCAGTTACTGTGAGTGTATTGGAGGAAGGTTTGGCAGGAGACACAAAGAGCAAGCCCCAGGTGCTACCAATGCTAGAGGAACAGCCCTCTGTGAGAGAGGGAAGATTGTTGGTGACAGGATTGGCAGTAGACACTGAGATAAAGTCCCACCTGACCAGAGGAAGGGTCCTCAGTGATTGTGATAGAGGGAAGATTGTTGGTGACAGGATTGGCAGTAGACACTGAGATAAAGTCCCACCTGACCAGAGGAAGGGTCCTCAGTGATTGTGATAGAGGGAAGATTGTTGGGTAGAGGTTTGTAAGTAGATACTGAGAGAAAGTCCCAGTTGACCAGAGGAAAAGCACTCAATGACTGTGTGAAAGTGAAGGGTTTTGGGAACAGGTTTGGTAGATACTGAGAGAAAGTGACTGTGAGGTTGTATAGGCAGGTTTGGCAGAAGATAATAAGCGAAGTTCCCATGTGATGTATTGGATGAAAGGCTGAGGGAAAGTTATCAATTAGGGGCTAATGTGTTGGCAAACCCATACTCCTTACTTGGGATGTCCATGCATGGGCACCACATGCAGGCAAAACAGACATGCACCTCTTAATCAATTGTACAAATATCTGTCTGCTAAAAAGAGGATGGGGTGTTTGGATAAGGCTGAAGACTACAGAATTTATTGTTCCCCTCTCATGACACCCTTGGTCGCTGTTGCACAAATATAGACATTTCTCTGTATATCTTCTGCAAATGGTCCACTTTCCTGCTCTGGGAAGTCTCTTCTCTCAGTGGGTATGTGAGACTGAGTGTGACTTCACCTGCAGTACAGTCCCTTCTCAAAGACTTTTATCCCACTGTTACTATAGGCTCCATCTCTCCCTACTATACCTGCAATGCCACAGTCCCTTCCCAGAGTCTATTATCCCCAGTGCTACTTTAGGCACCGTCTCTCCCTATTATACCACAGCCACAGTCCCTTCTCAGAGAATATTATCCCACTTCTACTATTGGTACCGTCTATCCCTACTATAACTGCTATACCACAGCCACAGTCCTTTCCCAGGCTCTATTATCCCCAATGCTACTTTAGGTATCATATTCCCTACTATACCTGCTATCCCACAGCCACAATCCTTTCTCAGACAATTATCCCACTTCTACTATTGGCACCATTTATCCCTACTATAACTGATATCCTACAGCCACAGTCCCTTCTCAGAGAATCCCACTTCTACTATTGGCACCATCTCTCCCTGCTATAACTGATGTCCCACAGCCACTCTCCAGGGTCTATTATCCCAAATGCTACTTTAGGTAACAGCTTTCCCTACTATACGTTCTATCCCACAGCCAAAGTCCGTTCCCAGGGACAGTTATCCCCACTGCTACTATAGGCACCATTCCTGCCTACTATACCTGCTATGCCACAGTTCCTTCCCATAAACTATTATCCTCAATGCTATTATAGTAAAGCCTGACACACACTGCTCAATAATCATATATTAAATCAGCATTTATATAAAATATATAATACTTTAAGGAATGCAGGGTCTACCGAGTAGCTTAAGTGCGCTCCTGTTTATGATGCCATATTTTAGTTGGAAGTGAGGGCACCAGTATTGAAGCTGCAATAGGAGGAGGGGCACCACTGGTAGAGCTATGGTGGAAGGAGGAGGGGCACTGCCGGTGGAGCTGTGGTGGTAAGAGGAGGGGCACCACTGGTGGAATTGCTCTGGGTAGAAGAATAACCTGACGTGATACCGTTGTACAGTTTTTTATGTGGACCCAATCTTCTGTCAACGCGGGTGATGGCAATAATTTTTGCATTGCAGGTGAATCACGCAGCTCTATATTGTGGAATAATCGAAGTTCACAAAGGCATTGGTGATCTCCTTTTCCATTGCCAAGGAATTCTCAGAGGGAAGACGTAGATGTTCATCACAGGGTCCATCGTCAGAAAGTCCAACATCCTCCGGTATGAAAGGGGCTGCACTTTTCTCTGTAGCAAAGGCAGCCAGTCAATGCCTTGGTTAATAGACAATATAAAAACATTATTTATTAATTATTTTGTATTTACAAATTTATCATTTAAAATCAGTGAAATTCACTATAACATTGGGGGTCCATCTGTATCTTTAGTTCATTTTTGTAGCTAGCAAAAATTGACTGAAAGATCAACTACTTACTCAAAAGAAATAACGATGCATTAGATCACATGCACCTTCCTTGCTGGAGCCCAGCTGCGTCTGTGGGATCCGCTGTAGAAGCTACAGAAAAAGAGATAAACAGACCGATTGGCCTTAGAAACAATAGGAGATAAACTTCCTTGCAGCGCTATGTGCTAGTTAATGGCTATAAAGACTAAATACTGTTTGCACAAATAGGAAGGAAATGATTCAAGGTATAGTGCAAGGATAGTGCTACCTATTCATGAATCGCTGGTTAGACCACACCTTGCACACTTAGGGCTCTTCCAGACGAGGAGATTGCAGGGAGATTTGTTGCCTGCGTCAAATGCATTTTCGAACGATTTTCAAAAGCGCCGCGCGTGAATAGGCGCAGGCAACTTTACACTTTAGCGGGCGCAAGACCGGGGGAAGAGATTCAGGGAGATTTGTTGCCCCAAACACGCGGCGATTTGTCGCAGGCAACAAATCTCCCTGCAATCTCCTCGTCTGGAAGAGCCCTTAACTTGCTGCTTAATTTACCCCTAATATTAACATAGCTGCATCCTCCTGCCAGGAACAGTGGGCAGACTAAGCAGGTAGATGGTCTCAGCAATGGTGTCTGCAATGTGGAACATAAGAAAGTTCTCTGTTACTATAGTTTAAAGAATTAATCAGGTGTAACAGGCCAAGAAGACTACAAAACCTGTTGCTATGTATACATAAATATAGTGTTAAGCATATTGTGAAATATTTATATTCCCTACAAAAATGATCCATTCTGCAATGCAAACAACTTGTTACTCTGTGGCCATATGGAACTAAAATAGTTGATGCTTGATGTTATTTCCAACTGAATTTAAATTCACCTATTCAGTACACTTATTAAGCTTTGTACTTACCTTCCCAACTAGCATCTCGTAGATTATGATGCCCAGAGATCACCAGTCTGCAGATCTTGAATACGGGATTATGGAAAAGACTTTGGGAGCTATGTAGCCTAAGGTTCCAGTCAGGGTGTTCTGTCTTCATATCCAATTCCTGCAAAAACAGTTACTGTAAGTAAACAGAAGATTGGTAGGGCTTATTTATCAGTAGTGGTGTAGACTCAAAGTACACAAAAGGAACAGTTCAAGTTAGTTTTATTTTATTTGAGCTGCATGATCAGCAAACAAATTGAACCGTTAGGTCAAATGTGGCCCCCCTTTCTTATCACTGACTGACTAACAGGTTAGGGAGATGCAAAAAGAGAAAGTTGTTTTCTGGCTATTATATTAGACATCTGTTTATAGATTACATTCTGGGGTAACTCAGCTCTATGGTTCTCACTTAGAATTAATCAAGTCAATGATTTTATGCCTAACAATTGGCACCCTCTAGAAATTCACCTTTCCTTATCCTTTAATTTGATCTGCTGCAGCATAACTCAGTAAGTATAAAGGTAACTCTCGATATATCACAATATAAAACTACAAACGTCAGCCACTTTTTGAAGGCTGTCTCGGGCGGAGAAATGGGCTGGATCGCTCCTGCTTCTTACAGTTTAAGTGCAATGGTTTTGCACTAATTCCCTACAGAGGCATGTAGCGGCCCTACTTTGCTAAGTCGGGTAGCACTTTGACATGCTGTAGCCCCAAAACCAGGCAAGACTAGCAATCTGTATGTTCTGGCAGGGCTGCTTTAAGATGCCATAGACATTTGTTTATTGGGCCTGTGGGCTGTTGTTTGGGTCTCTCAAAATACCTGGGGCTACTACTCTGAATCTCAATCTCAGACCTTCCTAAAACTAGCAGGATTTGAAATAACATACATTTGATAACAAAACAATACATGGAGGACACTCGATAGCACAAATCCATCTGACAGAATAAGATTTTTTTTGATTAAACATTATTGGGTAAATAAGGTGCTGTATTATATACCACCATTATTCGTTTTTACAGTCTAATATGAATAGGAGAGGGGCTGAATAGAAAGATGAATAGTAAAAAGTAGCAATTGCAATACATTTGTAGCCTTACAGAGCATTTTTTTTTAGATGGGGTCAGTGACCCCAATTTGAAAGCCTGAAAGGGTCAGAAAAAAAAGCAAATAAATAATAAAAACTAATTAAAAAAATTAAGGCAATTTGAAAAGTTGCTTAGAAATGACCATTCTATAGCATAGTAAAAGTAAACTTAAAGGTGAACCACCCCTTTAATAAGTAAAGGCAGAATGACAGAATATTGGGCGTACTAAGTATGTGGCCCAGTGATGTGTGTGCAGTAAAATATTAACTAAGTTACACACTTGCTGTTTTGTGAGCACAATCTTTCCTGAATTTGGTGTTCATCTGGAATATGTCTGTCTGTTCACTGGACTGGTATTTCCCTAGTTCCTATGCTACGTTGTGCTTGGCTTTGGTAAACGAGTCCCAATGTCTGTTCACAAATAACAGCAAATGGTTTATGATGTGCAGGAGAGGAGGGCAAGTTATACAGCCGGACAAAGTGCAGGAAAGAATATAGTGCAGATCCCTGCTGGCAATCAAGTGACTTTATGTCTCACAGAAGATTCCATGCGCTGGAGGTGGAGTTACAGATAGCTTCGGCACAGAACTGACTAAACATCATAAAGAGTTTATAAATTGGCCCCTCAGTTTACTGGGGCCACTATAGTTCTATACAGCAGTTTTATATAATAAGGAACAGGCAAAGCCCCAGTATCCATGAGAGGTGCCCAGTGAAGTCAATATCTGCAGTGGGATAGTGTAGTGGGGGCATAGTTAAGGGCAGTGGGATAGTGTAGTGGGGGCATAGTTAAGGGCAGTGGGTTAGTGTAGTGGGGGCATAGTTAAGGGCAGTGGGATAGTGTAGTGGGGGCATGGTAAAGGACGTGGGGGCAGCATTAAAGAAGAACCAAAATGCCCCTAATTTTTTTACTTAGCCCTCCTGCAGATTCTGGCCACGGGAGTTCACGAGTGCCATCTTCTTTCTTCGGCCTCTTTCAGAAGTAGACCAGCGGTTTTGGCACATGCGCAGTTGGAGTACCAGTCCCAAACTACCCATGTGCCGAAAGGCACGAAAATGTTCGTGACTTTCAGTGTATGCGCAGTGGTTTGGGTTCGGAAATTTACTACAACTGTGCATGCACTGAAACTTCCAATTCCCATTGCTCTGTCCTGATGATGAAAAGTTTGAGCAAATAAAAGGGAGGGGACAGGGGCGACAAACAACAGCGGACCTAGGGGAACCCACTAAGTAAATCTGGCCCTGAGTGCAGAGAAAAGAAGGACTTTCTGGTAATAATGAGGGACTGCAGGTTGAACAGTCAAAAGAGGGAATGTCCCTCCGAAAAAGGGACAGCTGGGAGATATGTGATGTAAAAAGGGCGTTCTTTCTGCTCTCAATATCTCTTTAAGTAAGGGCACACACCTTACAGAGACCAACAAGTATGTAAAAGATTTGCAGCCTCCACAGAACAGCCAGTGCAATCCTGCCCCAAGAAAAAAAACCTAACGCAAGTCAGCGCAAACCAATATTCGCTCAGCGAAGTACAGCGACAGCATTATTCTCCAAGCAATCGAATACGCGCCAAATGTCACGTGAGGGAGACGTTCGCGCGATCGTGACGTCACCCACGGCCTCTTATCCACTGGGAACTAGTAACTCCAGGTCACAGTAGCGGATGGTCATCCTCGTGTGGGGACGCAAATGAAGAGAAGACTCGCAGTGACACAGTAGTAAGGGGAACCAGCGATAAAGCAAATGCAGCGTATAGGATGATTGGATTTTGAGATCAACGCAGGAATAGGTAGCAGCCTCATGTGGTGACACATTATCACAGTCATTATATGACTATAAGCGCGTGTCCACTGTCCAAACATGTTGCTTCAGAGAGGCTGTCGTGCTGCTGTCACTCTCCTGCTGTCTCCCTACGTCCGCACGCTACTGCCTAATGTTGCCCATGTGCCTTGCCGCCTGTCCTCTTCTTGGAGTTTGGGGAAGAAGCGAAGTTACTGGCGGTACTTGAGGAGACGCGTGTTGGGAGCAGCGACCCCTCCCTACTCCCGTGTCACCCAGACTGGTGATCCGGTGCTGCGCTGCACTGCTGCCTGTGTCCCCTCTGCCCACATCTCCCACCCGGACACCCAGGCTGTCGTGAATCAGCTGGTGCGTGTCTTGGCTGCCGGCTGTTGCGTGGGGATAAGTGCCCCGCAGCTTGGGGTGCCTCTGCGGATCCTGGCAGTTGCTTTCCCAGAACAGATGTGCCAGGCAGTGCCACCTGAGGTTCGTCAAGCCAGAGAGATGAGCCCATTCCCGCTCCAAATCTTCATGAATCCAGAGATGCGAATCCTGAACTCCCAGACTCTCAGCTTCCCAGAGGGGTGCAGCAGCATTCAGGGATTCTCTGCAGTGGTGCCCCGCTACTATGCCGTGGAGATATCAGGTATTTGTATACGGCATAAAAAAATGCAAGAAATGTAAAGGTGGCCATACACAGGCCGATAAAAGCTGTGGCAGACTGAGTCGGCAGCTTATCTGGCTGTGCATGGATCCCTCTGACGGGCTTCCCTGATTGATATCTGGCCGAAAGTCAGCCAGATGTTGATCGGGTACAATTGAAAATCCTGTCGGATCGCGGCCGCATCTGTTCATTGATGCGATCCGACCGCCTGTATCTACGCCGTTCTGATCCGGCCGTCAATCGAGCGGATCTCGCTGTGTATGGCCACCTTTAGTCTCTCAGGTTTTTGGTTTCTTGCCGATCTCTTCACAGTCTCTCAACTGCCCAGGAATCGCCAGGAAGATTTGTATACATCAAACGGATACAGAAGGTCATACCAATCATTAAAGGGGTCGTTCACCTTTAAGGGTCAGTCCACACGAGGAGATTAGTTGCCCCAGCGACAAAATCACCTCTTTGGGGCAACTAATCTCCCCAAACCGCTTCCCCTTGTCTGGCACCGGCTAAAATAAGAATCCCCTGCGGCAGTTCACACACAGTGCTTCGGTTTTACGAAATCTCCCGAAGTTTCCTCGCGAGGCAACTTCGGAAAACGAAGCACGGCGTGTGTTTTAACAGGCGCAAGACAGGGGGATGCGATTCGGGGAGATTAGTTGCCCCAAAGAAGAGGCAGTTTGTCTCTGGGGCAACTAATCTTGCGTGAACTGACCCTAAATGAACTTTTAGTGTGATGTAGGGAGTGATATTCTGAGATAATTTGCAATTGGCTTTCGTTTTTTTATTCTTTGTGGTTTTTGAGTTATTTAGCTTTTTATTTAGCTGCTCTCCAGTTTGCAGTTTCATAAGTCTGGTTGCTAGGGTCCTAATTACCCTAGCAACCAGGCATTGATTTGAAGAAGAACCTGGAATATGAATAGGAGAGACCTGAATAGAGTGATGAATAGTAAAAAGTAGCTATAACAATACATCTGTAGCCTTGCAGAGCATTTGGCTTTTCCCAAACAAACCAACTGGGACAGAACTAGGGGTAGGGAGAAGAGGCTCCTGCCTAGGGTACCAGGATGTGGGGGCTCTGGTGGGTTCCTTTTCAAAGGTCTTCTGCCTACCCCTAGTCTGGGTTTACTTCTCTGCTACTCTCCCCTCCCTCTGTCACTAGTCCATACCTTCCTCTTTCCCTTTGTTGCTCTCCCTTCTATTATTGCACACACACATGGATGGTGGGGAGCAAGGGTAGCCTAGGGCACCCTGTCAGCTTGGCCCGGCCCTGCATACAAACGGCTCTAAACTGCAAAGGAAATATTGTAGGATGGTGTCAGATCGACAAAATACATCCTACGAGTGGGATGCAATTGCATGGGTCAAAATGTTAGGGAACCTATACAAAAATTTGATGTGTGAACTACATGAATATTTTTCCATCTGAGGTGATGACTGTGATGGGAACACAGCATTCTGTATCTTCATATGACAAGATAAAATCCAATGGTGTTAAACCTTCTTACCCATTGAAATGCTACATCTGACTGTCGGATGTAGATGAATGAACAAGCTACACCATCCAATTTGATCTGATCATACTTTGCATTCAAGCTATAGGGCAGGGATCCCCAACCTTTTGAACCTGTGAGTAACATTCCGATCTAAAAGGAGTTTGAGAGCAACACTAACATGAAAAATGTTCTTGGGGTGCCAAATAAATGCTGTGATAGGGCCTAAGAAATGGCCAATGTGGATTGTCAACCTACATTGAGGTTGTTTGGCAGTGCACCTGGTTTTTATGCAACCAAAACTTGCCTCCAAGCCTGGAATTCTAAAATTAACACCTGCTTTGAGGCCACTGGGAGCAACATCCAATGGATTGGAGAGGAACATTTTGCTCACTGGCTACTGGTTGGGGATCACTGCCAGGCCCGGACTGGCAATCTGTGGGTTCTGGCAAATGCCAGATGGGCTGCTATAAAGTGCAATAGAAAATCAGTATTTAGAGTAGAGGTCTGGTGGGGCTGTTTGGGCCTCTGTGTACCTAAAATGCCAGGGCTTATTTTAATACTCAGTCCGGACCTGATCACTGCTATAGGGGGACCAGACTTTATACAAATCTTGTGCTGTTACACGACAATACTCCAGGTTCCACCATAAGAACTTTTTATCTTTTATATCAGCACTGTACAGAGATTCCAACTTTCCAACAAGCATTTTGAATGAAGCCCTGGAGCTGCTGAGTGCTCACAGATGGCAACAAAACAACAGATCAGGGGAATGATTTATATGTTAGATGGGCTAGACCAGGGATCCCCACCCCAAGCCACATTCAAATGTAAAAAGTGTGGGGAGCCAAATAAGGACTGTGATTGGATATTTGGTAGCCCCTTTGTGGACTGGCAGCCTACAAGAGGCTCTGCTTGGCACTATACTTCGTTTTTATGCAATTAAAACTTGCTTCCTAGCCTGGAGTTCAAAAATAAGCACCTGCTTTAAGGCCACTGGGAGCAACCTCCAAGGGGTTGGAGAGCAACATGTTGCTCACAAGCTACTGGTTGGGGATCACTGAGCTAGACAATGAGCTAAAATGTCTAAACCTTTCTATATATAATGATTTTTACAATCCAAAGCAGTGTACTTGTGGTGTTTAAAAGTCTTCTGATGTTGCTGACTGTACTGATTATTAAAACCACCTTTGCTTTCTTAGGGCTAAATCCAAAGGGTGAACACATTACCTGGCAGGCTCAGGGTTGGGCTGCACGAATAATCCAGCATGAGATGGACCATTTGGATGGTGTTCTGTACATTGATAAAATGGATCCTCGGACATTTGTCAACATTAGCTGGATGGAGATCAATGACTAGGAAAGCAGAATGCTTGAAGGTCCAAGATTCATGAAATGTGATAAATGTATCTATTATCCAGATGTAAGGGTTCTTACACATGGACACATTTAAAACTGCATGCTGAGCACAAAAATGCATATATTGCATTTGTATGCATTTTTTAAAATACAGAATTGTGAAGAGTACAAACAGGCAGCATATAATGAAATCCGTTGATGCCTTTTGGTTTGCTCAAACCTATGTTTCAAATGCACATGAAACTCACAAAAAAAGCCCTGTGTGTAAGAGCTCTTAGCATTGTTTATTGCAGTCTTCAATACAGATGTGCAAGCTCATTTTTGTATTGCAGACTGAAAAGTCTGGTCTATTTTCTGCTGAAATGGCTATACGTTGTTAGACACCATGATTTCTCAAAAAATGCCTACATACTCCCCCAAAACTATGCAGCATGTGACTGCTGTTTGTCTTCAGTTCAAACTTTCCCGTGTCAACAGGACCAGCTCTTTTGTTCTCTATTTGGATTTTTTTTTGTGAAGGAAGACATAGTAATGTGCAGTTGGCTTGCAGCTATTTTTTCCTGTTCAAGTATAGGACCAGTTATCCAGAATGCTCAGGACCTGGGATTTTCTGGATAACAGATCTTTTTGTAATTTGGATCTTCATTCCTTATGTCTACTAGAAAATCATGTAAACATTAAAAAACCCAGTAGGTTTGTTTTGCCTCCAATAAGGATTAGTTTTATTTTGGATCAAGTATATGGTACGGTTTTATTATTACAGAGAAAAAGGATTTTTTTTTTAAATTTGATTTTCATTAATAGTGTCTATGGGAGACGACCTTTCTGCAATTTGGATTTTTCTAGATATATCTGGTTTCTGGATAACTGATCCCATACCTGTACTAGATTAGTAACAACATTCTGCAGATATGTTCATATTGACATCAAAATATTCCACCCTCGTTGGTTTTATTAAATATCAGAACTTGTGCTATTTCTACTGATCTGGAATGTGGTGCTGTTGCTATCATGATCATGTTAATTATAAATATTATACTCAAACAACACAACTGTTTGAAGTATGATTCGTAAATCTCTGATTCAAAAGTCATTTTCACTAGAAAAAAAGTTGTTTTAACTTACACCCATGATTTGATATATTTTAGGATGTTCGGATGGCAAACGATCTGCCTTGTAAAATAAATGGTAAAATGGTGTTTGGAAGATGTCACCAGACTTGAAAGTAGCTTTCATGATGTATGGACTATTATTTTATAATTTAATAGATATCAGAGGACTCTAGTTAATGTCCTGAATGGTCTGGGGGAGACGAGGCTTGTTTTTAGTATGTTATTTATCCAAATTTGAAGAGTGACTTACTAAGGGTAAGAATCCTATATCCGCAGTGAGTGACTATATAGAAAGAAGTAATTACACTTATTTGACTATGAAGATTTTAATTCATCCAGGTCATAGTACATCATTAATATCATATAAAAAAAAGAAAACTGGACTTGCTGAAAATTTTTTAATGAAGACATTTCACTGCTCATCCAAGCAGCTTTCAGTTCAACTGACTGGTGTAGGGGAGTTCTCGGCATATAGACTCTTCCAACAATCCAATCATAACGGCACATTGTAGCTCTTTAGAGAGGTGATAACTAAAAGTCACAGTGGTGTTGATTCTGTGTAGTTAGTTATGGGATTACCAATGTGCCATGCAACTCCTAGACCCAGGTGTTACTTGTGAGAGTTGCATGAATGGATGTGTGAAGTTTTCTGAAACCGCTGGGGTGCAGATGTGAGAACAGCATTGTATGTAGCAGACAGTTGCTGTCGAAGGCCCCCGCCTCTATTCAGGATGGTTTCTCCACCTTGACATGAATCACTTCTTTATTCAAGATTTGGACCTTGCCATCTTCAAAGGAGTGTCCCTTGTCTTTTAGGTGCAGAAAGACAGCATAGTTTTGCCCTATAGAGTTCCCCCTCCTATGCTGAGCCATTAGTTTGGTGAGCAGTTTAGTCTCCCCAATGTATAGATCAGTCCATTCCTTGCTACACTGGACTGCGTATACCACTTACTTTGTTTTGCTTTAGGAGTTGGATCCTTGAGATGTACCAGTTGTTTGTCTCGGTGTGTTGCTAGGTTTAAAAAATACAGGGATGTGGTGTTTGCTGACACTCCAGCCACATATGGGATATCTATTTGAAAACAGATACAGGAAACCCACTCATAGGGATGATTATCTGTTGTTCGATTGCCACCATCCGCTGGAACACAAACTGGGTGTCATTAGAACTCTGCACCACAGGGCAGAATGTGTGGCAACTTCTACAGAGTCCAAGGACCATAAACATATCAGAGGAGCTTTGAAAGTGTGTGGCTACCCAGATTGGGCCTTTGTCAAAACAACAGCAACCAAGCCCAACATAAACACCAGAAGAAATAACCGCCCAAAGACACATAGTAGGCGAAATATAGTCATCCCATGTGTGGCTGGAGTGTCTGAGAAACTCCAGAGGATTTTCAACAGGGTACACCCTAAGGGGCAAATTCACTAAGCGGCAAAAAAGAGCTAGCGTTGCCTTCGCTAACGTTCGCCGCACTTCACCAGGCGAATTACCGTCAGCGCTACGCAAATTCACTAAAGTGAAAAGTTACGCTCAGGTTGGCGAACGGTAGCGTAGTTGCGCTAGTGTTACTAAGCCAGGCAAAGCGCATTTACGCTAGCGATTTGCATACGGCGCGAATTTCAAAGTATAATAGAAGTATATGTTACAGCCGCTACATTCCACTACACAAGCCCAGGAAACCTTTAATAAATAAAATAAAGTTGTCCTGTTGCCCTAAACATGTGTCCCCTGTATAGTTGAGTTGCCATATGTTAGGAAATGTAGGGGGAAGGAGGGTAACCCCCCAAAAAAATTTTGCTCTTTTTCAGACCCTACAAAAAGTAAATCATGCCAGCGTTTTTTTGGGACTTAGAAAAAATTTCCATTTTTGTTTTGCAAACTCCTATCTATTGTATTGAACTTTGCCAGGTCTAGCGTCTACCTCGTCTAGCGTAAGTGGTAACGTTCAGTAAAATGGTCATCTTAGTGAATTTGCGTAATTACGATCCTTCGTAACTTCGCCTGGCGTTAGGGTGCAAAGTTGCGCTAATCTATCTAGTCGGTGTTAGTGAATTTGCGAAGTTATGAATTGACGTCACGCTGGCGAATTAGCTCTAGCTTGAGATGCTTCGTGCTTTAGTGAATTTGCCCCAAGGATCCAACTCCTAAAGCAAAACAAAGCAATGTGGTATATGCAGTCCAGTGTAGCGAGGAGTGGACTGATCTATACATTGGGGAGACACAACAACTGCTCACCAAGTAAATGGCTTAGCACCTAAAAGACAAGGGACACTCCTTTGAAGATGGCATGGTCCAAATCTTGAATAAAGAAGGCCGCTGGTTTGAAAGAGGCGATTAATGTCAAGGTGGAGAAACCATCCCTGAACAGAGGTGGGGGCCTTCGACACCACCTGTCTGCTACATACAATGCTGTTCTCGCATCTGTACCCCGGCGGTTTCAGAACACATCACACATCCATTCATGCAACTCTCACAAGTAACACCTGTGTCTAGGAGCTGCATGACACATTGGCAATCCTATCACAGTAACTACACAGAATCAACACCACTGTATTTCAGTTGTCACCTCTCTGAAGAGTTACAATGTGCCCCTGTGATTGGATTGTTGGAAGAGTCTATATGCCGAGAACTGCCCACACCAGTCCGTTAAACTGAAGAAGTTGCTCAGATGAGCAGTGAAACATCTTCATTAAATTTTTGAGCAAGTCTGTTTTTTTTTTAATTACTTCTATTAGATACACATATTTGTAGATTACCTCTAATGACATGAGAAAAGTGGGGGAAGAAAAATATCAATGCTACATGGGGCCAGTTACTTGAAACAATACCTCTTTCCACCCATCATGAGAAATAGGCTTTCCTTAATAGTTAGTTAGGCAAAAATTTTATGTATAAAGGCTGGAGTGACTAAGTCTAACCTAACAGAATACTACTACTTGTTTTTCAGCTCCTGGTTTACACTGATTGGTTACCATATTGGTTATAACTGTTGCTTTTGAATCTGAATGCTGAGGATCAATTGCAAACTCACTGAACAGTTATGTCCCATGTTGCCCCCCTTCAAGTTACATAGTAACATAGTAAGTTAGGCTGAAAAAAAGACACGTCCAAGTTCAACCTTAAAACTTTTTTTTTTTTTAAACTGCCTGACTGCTAGTTGATCCAGAGGAAGGTAAAACACCCTATCTGAAGCCTCTCCAATTTGCCTCAGAGGGGGAAAAAATTCCTTCCTGACTCAAAAATGGCAATCAGACTAGTCCCTGGATCAACTTATACTATGAGCTATCTTCCATAACCCTGTATTCCCTCACTTGCTAAAAAACCATCCAACCCCTTCTTAAAGCTATCTAATGTATCAGCCAGTACAACTGATTCAGGGAGAGATTTCCACATCTTCACAGCTCTCACTGTGAAGTCACTGACTAACTCTGCATTAGAAAGCTGAAAAAAGGAGTTTTCTGTTTTGTTAGACATCCACTCACTCCAGCCTTTATGCTCTACATTTTTGGCTAACTAACTATATTAGAAATATTTTTTATTTTGCACAGCCTATCTATTTATCCAGTGTTTAATTTTACCCTGAACTGTTCCTTTATGCTGAAACATTTTTTTTTTAAATGTAAAACTGCTCTACTTTATTTAAATTACATAATTTTTAGGCACAGATAATACCTTTTATTTTTTATGATAGTGTCACTAATTGTTTTGTAGGTTGAGTAATTGAGATCATAACTGGACATTTGAAGCAATGTTCTAGTTATTAATTTTTTTTAATTAATGTAAATCCTATGCCTTAGTGTCTAAAACTGTCACTTATTACATTCTTAAAGTAATGTGATAGAAATGAATGTATGAATGACTACATTTACAGGAGTTCCCCTTAAAAGTGAGAGCAGAGTATGAAGGCTAGTGCATTAAGTATAAACAGAAATGTTCCTGTTGCTGGGTGGCTGCATTCTGAGTTCCTCTACACCAGGGATTCCCAAACTTTTGAACCTGTGAGCAACATTCAGAGGTCAAAGGAGTTAGGGCGCAACACAAGCAGGAATGCTTGAGTGCTAAATAAGTACTGTGATTGGCCATTTGGTAGTCCCTATATAGATTGTCAACCTACATTGAGGCTCTGTTTGGCAGTGCACCTTGTTTTTATACAACCAAAACTTGTCTCCAAGCCTAGAATTCTAAAATAAGCACCTGCTTTGAGGCCACTGGGAGCAACATCCAAGGGATTGGAGAGCAACATGTTGCTCATTAGCTACTGGCTGGTGATCACTGCTCTACACCAGTGGTCCTTAAATTTGGCCCTCCAGCTGTTAAGGAACTACAAGTCCCACAATGCAATGATGGAGTCTGACAGCCACAGTCAGGCAAATGCATTGTGGGACTTGTAGTTCCTTAACAGCTGGAGGGCCAAGTTTGAGGACCACTGCTCTACACTCTCATAGACAAGTTGGAGATGTGTCCTCTTCAGTTTAATATCCAGAATATTATATTGGCACTTAGTATATTTGAGCTGGTAACTGCAAAAATCTATTAACATTAGATTAGCTACAGTTCTATTCTGATGAGTGTCTGCTAAAAAAACAGAATATAATATTTTTGTGCCAGTTTAATAATCTTATGGCTTACTGTCTAATTTAGTAGTATTATATGGAAGACAAACTGCTATTTATAAGTAGGATACATTTCTAATTTGGGAGCATGAGTTGAATGTGCACAATGTAAGCAACTGAAACAATTTTTATTCGGCACAGCTGGTGTGTAGTGCTAGTTTAGCATCACCACAGCAAAGACAGGACAATAAATAAAGAACTCAACACATCCTAGCCTTGCCACCCATCATCCATGGTGCTACAATGTGTCCTACACAAAGGACAGGGAGAGAATGCTTAACTGACATGGGTCAGTGACATCTCTTCCTAATATATGCCCTATTTACAAATGAGCACCAGGCAGGTCACCCACTCAGAGAGAGAATATATTTACACAGCTCAACATATATACCCAGTAATGCACAAAGCAGAAACTGGCAGGGATTGACAGAAAGGCAGTAGGTAACCACCTCCACCGTTTAATCCCAAGGGGATTGCAGGATAAGGAGTGGCAATATGTCAGATTATCAATTAGAATAAAAGTCAGTGTCATTCAACAGGCAGGCAGAGATCTCTTCTGTTTCATAGGGATTAGGGTGGGAAAAGGGAAAAAAAGAAACAGTCACAAGAGACAGGTAACTGATGGCAAGTAAATGTAAACCTCAGAAACATAACCATTTTGAAGATAAATGGATGTGTCCAGGTATTGAAGACCCTGGGGGGAAATTTAGGACTCCTGTATGTACAGGTGGGCATCTCCAGAGTCAGCAAATTCTTGTGTTGTGGGGGCACTTTGAGATGAGCAAGCAGATAAAGTGTCCAAAAGGCATGCCACCTCACACTGTGTACTGCACCTCATCCCTCCTGGCCAAAGTCCTCTGTAAACTTCTTTACTTTTAGAAGATCATCTACATTCACTGTTGGTCGAGTAGTAGCCAAAGATCTTAGCATATCAGACTATGAAAGAAAGTAAGAATTAGATTTCACAACAGGAAAATTAATTGAATCGTTAAACTATCCTTATTTGTTAAGGGGGAAGTACCACGAAAATTAAAATTTTATATAAGCCTCATGCTGAAGTGAGAAACTTTCGAAATACAATCAATGAAAAATTCTGCATTGTTTCTCTTATGTCTATCTTCATGCAGCAGTAAATTGGGTGTCAGATAAATTATCCAATATATCTAATGGGGGGGGGGGGGGCTCCCGTTCCTAGCAGATGAATTAATGCTCACTCAAATATTCCAGTACAAATAAAATCTAACAAATTCTGCATGTAGAGACAGGATTTCTGGTGATTTTAATAGTGAGCTCTAATACATCTTCTACACCCAACTCCTGAATGAAGACAGAATGAGGAGAAACAGATGGCACCCATTCCTGAGAGAATTTTGCTGCGAAAGTCGCAAGTAACTTCCAGAAGTTGGTACTAAGGGCTCCCCTTATGGATTTCCCTAAATGACATACAGGGTAAGTAAGGGATAATGAATGGTGAGGGAGGGGTTTCCGTACCTCCTCAGCCAGCCGTGTGTGCTAATTTTTTTGTAGATACACCATGTTGGCCTCTGGTGCAGCTTCAAGGGAGTGAGCCCCCCCCCCCAGAAGGAGGACAGACAGACCTCCGTAGAGCAGAAAGGCTTTAAGCACTTCATGGAAGAATTCTTAGAGGATGATTCTTGGCGGGAGAGGCTCTGGAAGAACAAACACTGACCCCTATTGTGGCATGTTACCTGATTAAACTATACCACTGCTCCTAGCCACATAGAGCCCATCCTCCTGAGAAAACTGGAGGATTGAAGTAGGCAGGGGATGAAGCCCAGAGCAGGAGGAGGAGCCACTTTAACCTTTTAGTGTCCTTTCTCCAAGCAAAAGGATCTTCATCCTCCATGGTGCCCGTGTCCCCCAATCTAGGCAAGAGAAAGTTTCTTACTTCAGGATGCTGAAGATATTACATTTTCAGTTTCATGACAGGTCCCCTTTAAATATTCAGTCAATACTTACCATACAAACAACAGGCTCTTGTAATTTATCACTGGGCACCTCCATCCAAGTCATTTCTACTGCCCCTGTGTCTCCAGGAGAGCAAGGTGTTAAGAGATCATCAACAATGATCCCTGAATTGGTGCGCAAGGGACCACGGACCTTTACACAGCAAAGAAGCAGAATGATTATTTATCCTATAAAAAAGGTACTAATCCTAATGGATTTCTCCACACTTACCTTCTTGAAGTGTGTGGCAGACTGCACCTTGCGCACAGGCTGCATTAGAGCATCACGCACAATGATACTGATGTCTGCACCAGAGTAACCGGCCGTTTTCTTGGCAAGCTCACGTACATTCTCTTCATTCAAACTGTGCGGAGTATTTCCCAAGTGCAGTCGGAACATTTGGGCACGGGCTGCCTCCTCTGGTAGAGGGATGTATATTCTCTTCTCAAATCTATATCAAAGCAGAAATCAATTCAGTTTATGGTGATGCAGAATACACAAACTGCTTTCCACACAATCAGCCTCCTCTTACATTGTACTATTATCTAGACATACATGTGCATATTAGTGCCGAAATCCATGTAAATGCAAATTTCATTTGATCAGATCACAGGTGCTTGGTTTTTTGAACATGAACAAGCTCTAGACTATGTGCAGGATTGCCGGGAACAGCCAAAAGGGGGCACATTTATCAAAGTGTGAATTTAGAACTCACTACAGAAAAACTCACTTCCTATGGGATTTTTAGATTTGTGTTTAAAATACACACACACACACACACACACACACACACACACACACACACACACACACACACACACACACACACACACACACACACACACACACACACACACACACACACACACACACACACACACACACACACACACACACACACACACACACACACACACACACACACACACACACACAGTAAATACTATAATTTGATAATTATGCTTTTAAAAATCCCATTGGAATGAATAGAAAGAATTCACACTTTGATATGTGCCCCCCAATTTATATAGAAAAATATAGGTAGGATGTAAGGGGGGCTGTGCGGTGTACTTCAATACATATTGGAATATAAGCATTTAATATCCTTTAAGGTATTATCCTGGGGTGTGGATGTCAAGCTTATCTGAACATGGGCCCCAGACAGGCAGGCAGGTCCAGAAGGCATGCATGAATGTACCTGGGCTAACCCTCATATAAAACATAGATTGTATGACTTGAGACCCATGGAATGCAGTCATGGGGGTGTAAGGTAACTTTTGTGTATTGTGCGGTGTTGTACATTATGACATTTTTATGACTTTTCAATAAGTACATATTTACCTTCTTCGGATGGCAGAATCTAGTACCCATGGTATGTTTGTAGCACCCAGAACAAGTATACCATCATTGTTATTACCAACACCTGCAAAACAAGGAGTAATTACCTGCATACCTGACAGATTGTAGAATTGATGGTACTGCCTAAAACACCTAAAAATATATTATATATATTACATACACACACACACACCGGTATGGGACCTGTTATCCAGAATACATGGGACTTAGGGCTTTTCAGATCATGGATCTTTCCATTATTTGGAAATTATGTAAACATTAAATACACATAATAGACTGGTTCTGCTTCCAATAAGGATTACTAATATCTTATAAAGGATCATGTTTTATTATTAAAGGGTAAAAGGAAATCATTTTTAAAAATCTGGATTATTTGATTATAATGGAGTCTATGGGAGATATTCATTCCGTAATTCTGAGCTTCCTGGATAACGGATCCCAAACCTATGTGTATATATATGTATGTATATATACACACACACACAGCAGCTTGTTTTTATATAGTAGTTTCTGATGCAAACACACCAAATTTACCAGTGCAGGGCAACAGTACATTATATTGTCATTCCTTTCAAACACTTTTTTGGTGTCACTGTTCCTTTAAGAGAATTAAATGTAAAATATTTGTTTAAGGTACCTAGAAGCAGCCAGAACTGGTATTTTGCCTGCCATATGACTGGTATGCAATCAATTAGGGCACCCCCAGGCTCAACTGGTCCCTTAGTACTGGCCAGCACACGTCAGGTGTGGAACTTAATTAAGCAGATATGGTTTTCTCTTTAAATTAAATCTGGTCATTGATCTCTACAGTGTTTTGCTACAAATTTTTGTGAACAAGAAGGCTTTTGTGAGCGAGGATGCTGTAAGGGAAGTAATGCTGCTATGGGAACATTTCAAGTAAGTCTATAACATGCACTATATAATGTCTGCAACAATGCTGTTGCTATGTAAATCAGCTCCATGTGTGTGTTCTTTCATGTTTACAAAAAAATGATTGGAACCTTCAAAATGGAGCAGGTCAAATTTACTCTGCATGTTAACCTTTTAACTATAAAGCAGCCAACAATAAAAAGTCAACACCACTAGGGATGGTGTTTGTACAGTTACTATACATTGGTTGTGCACAGTCGTTTTACACCTGCTACTTTCATTTACATAAAGCAGTTTTACCTTGCATCTGCACCAGAAACTCTGTCTTGATTCGACGTGCAGCTTCACTTTCATTCTCGTTTCTAGAACCACACAGAGAATCCACTTCATCAATAAAGATAATGGATGGTTTGTGTTGTCGTGCCAACTCGAAAAGGTTCTTCACCAGCCTGAAAGATAAAGGACAAATGTGAACCATTTAAAACAACCCATCCATATAAGGGTGGTGGCAGACAGGGAGATTAGTCGCCCAGCGACAAATCTCCTCTACTGTGGGCTCCTAATCTCCACGTACTGCCTTCCCACAGGCTACAACATGAATCGCAGGCGGGGGTCAATTCGGATTTCCAAAGTCGCCTGAAGAGGCAACTTCGGGCGACTTCAGAAATCCGAAGCGACCCCGCCTGCGATTCATATTCTAGCCGTGGGAAGGCAGTAGATTAGTCACCCACATGAGAGGAGATTTGTTGCTGGGCGACTTATCTCCCCAACTGCCACCACACTAAAGCTACACAGCTTCAAGCCCAGGAAATCCATCATTACATTTCCTTCAAACTCACTTTTCACTCTCCCCCAGCCACTTAGACATGAGGTCAGAAGAAGACACAGAGAAAAATGTAGAGTTATTGGCTTCTGTTGCTACAGCTTTTGCCAGATATGACTTCCCAGTTCCAGGAGGTCCGAACAGTAGTATTCCACGCCATGGCGTACGCTTACCTGAAAGGGAGAATACAGAATATTGAATATATATATTGAAAAAAAAATCCACTATTGTAAAATATAAGGCTATTGTAAGTCACCGTGGATGTTCCATGAACATAATGAAGTATAAGGTTACTTCTAATATCCTCATATTTTCAAACAAGGGTTACTTTATTTACTATAATACTAAAGTCATGAGTCATGTGACAAAATTGACATCACTGAGCTCTGTTTATAATTGATGACATCTCTATATTTTGCAGACAGCACCTATCCAGAATTTCTTTCAAAAAAATGCCTTTATCGAGACATGGGCTCTGACCCAGTACACTGGCAACATTTCAGACCGCCATTGGTCTTTTCTCAAGCCACATGTCTGGGACTTTTCAGAAGGCAAACATCCCCTCTTAAGGTACTGTGAGATATATGAATAATCATGAACAAAATTGAACCTCCCGCCACCTTTCCAATGGCGTAATATACAGTTTGCATATATACAGTTCAGACAAACAGTATTGTACACATCGAGTCAATATATTGAGCATTTTTGCACCCATGCAGAGCACAAACTAAATATACTGTACTGTATTTTTCATTTATTTTAGGAAGGTAAAACGTTAGTGCAGAAAGGAATGTGACAGTATTGTACTTCTTCAGGTTTCCATATCTGAAAACAAGTGTTATTTGGACTAATATATAATCTTGACCTGTGAATAAATGGGGGAACTTGATAGGCAAGATCACAGCCTCTTTCAAAGCTTCTTTTGCTCCTTCAAGACCAGCTACATCATTCCATCGAACGTTTGGCTTCTCCATGACAATGGCACCTGTATAGATAGAAAGATACAAAAGAAGGATATAGTACACTGCTATTGTCAAAATTTAGTCCTTTCAGCACTATAACAAATATAAAGAATGAGAGAGGATCTGTGCCTTTAAGCCAAATTTGTTTCTTAAAAAATAGAACAAATGTCTCTTTTCACAACACTTACCCATAAGCTGCTCTTGCAGTTTCTTCTTTTCTGGATTCTCCCCCTCACTATCACTGTCACTTCTGCAGAACCAAAAAGAACAGAGTCAATGCTATTGAAAAGATCACAAACACTTGCTAAAGTAAGTGATGTCTTCCACACACATATAACACACACATATATGATCTTAATGTTTAAAGGAGACGTAAACCCTGTCGGCCCCAAATGCCTCCTCCCCCCGGGGCAAATGCCCCTAACTTGTTACTTACCCCTCCTTCTAGGTACTCTCCAGTGGAATTCACAGCTGCCATCTTCTCACGAGCGGTCTTCTTCCTGTATTGAGCGGCTTCTTCTAGCGCATGCGTAGAAGGAGCATTTGCCGGTTCCTGATCTACTGCGCATGCTCCCGAAGGTCAGTTCATGATCTTCAGGCGCATGCACAGATCAGGAACCGGCAAATGCCTCCTACTGCGCAGGCGCTAGTAGACACCGATAGATCCAGGAAGAAGACCGCTCGTGAGAAGATGGCAGCCGGGAACTCCACTGGAGAGCACCTAGAAGGAGGGGTAAGTAACAAGTTAGGGGCATTTGCCCCGGGGGGGGGGGAGGAGAGAGGGGGACCTATGGGGGGAGGCATTCAGGGCCGACAGGGTTTACTTCTCCTTTTATGTTCTGTCTAATGTTAATATCGCAAATGAGTACAACCAGTCGAAATTATCATCCAACTTGTCTTCCCACATTGCAATCAGAATTATGGCCATTGTAATCTCCTCACAGAAAGCCTTAGCCTAGGGTAGTTAGGGAAAGGAAGCTGTGGGAAAGGGGGGGCAGGACAGTAGGGACTCTTCGTGCCATAGTGGTCATAGCCTTTGCCCAGTTATTGTGCCCTAATGGCTCCCATCAATCTGATCCACTTCACCTTTATGACAGGCATTCGTTCAGATGGGGTGGAGGTCATAGTCCATATGGCTGTTTGTAGGGTTTTTGCGATATGCCATATTTTATATACTGAACTTATTGCACCAGTCTCAGTAGCAACAATGATCCAGGACTTCAAGCTTGTCACAGGGGGTCACCATCTTGGATGCTCAGTGGGCTCTGAGCAGCTGTTGAGAAGCTACCCTTCTACAAATTATTAAGCAGTAAATTAGGCTGGCCTGTAATACAAGAGGATGCTACAAGGCTGATTATTACATTCTGATGCTAGTTACAGTGGTTTCTGTGCTACCATGTAGTAATTATCCATATTAATTACTAATCAGCCTTATATTGTGACATTTCTATTCTATGTGTACTCTATATTGTCAGTTGGTCCCTAAGCTCCGTAAGCGATAGCAGCACAGATCATGTGCAGTGAATCAGTAGAAAAGAATATGATGAGCTTCTGGGCATCTTTGGAGGGATAAAGGGGCTGCTAAAGAGCTGTGGTTGCCTTGGGCCGGTACAGAAGCCCAAAACATAATGTAAAACATGTCTAGCTACTTCTTTAGTTAGGCTTTAGTTCTCCTTTAAAGGCAGGACTGACTACACAGTTAAGGCTGGTAAAGTCCAACAGTGAAGCCCATTGTTTAATACAACATTCATGTATGTATGTATTTATCTATCTATGTAAATTGCCATTGGGGTTCAAAAGTATTTAGTAAAATAGGTCAGATATAAGCACAGGAGAATAACACCGTGAAGAATAGCACTGTGAACACACTTAGACAGGCTAAACAACACCTATAATAATGATTATGGCATCAGTAGGTGTTTCCTGCTTATTAGCAGGGCATGGACATCTGTATTGTGGCAGTATGGAGGCCAATGAGTTCACTTATATGCTGTTACCTGTAGTAACCTCCTGGCACAGGGTGTAATGTGCAACATTAAGAACACAAAGACAATGGCACAACAGTGAGCCTAGGCCCAGGACCCTTCTGCCAAGTTTCACAATAGCAGCAGGTGACACATATGATGCTTCAAAAGGCAAATTAGAACAAACTCGGAAGCAGGCACTGAAACAAGTTAATGAGGAGGCACATATTTATGGATAACTGGTATAACTTATAGATAATAAAATAAAAGAGAGGCTTCCACCAGCAATGGCAATTCCAGAACATACAAAAATGCAAACTGATATTAATTTGCACTGATAAGGGGCAGAAGTACTTTCTAAATACTGACAGATTTCAGCAGGTTTCTTAGCTTTCCAAGCCTTTTTGTACCTCCTTTTTGTGTTCAATTCTTATTCCCTTTGCCATTCCACTTTACTACACATAACTTAATTTATGGACTTATTTGTTTTGAGTTAGGTGAAACAATCCTTTTAGTCAACGACCAAATTAGGTAATGGATTTGATGCTTGGACAATGTTGGCACGCCTCTATGTTATCCAGTTGCTATTCATTGGCAGACAATCTAGTCCAATCTGGCCCACCACATGGATGATCAAATCAGAAAATTTACTCTGTAGAATTCACCAAACAAAAACAAAAAACCTAACCTTTCAATATTTGGCCAACTTATATTTGCAAAGCATGTATCACCACAATAAGGGCTAGTCCACACGGGAAGATTTAGGGAGATTTGTCGCCTGGTGACTAATCACCTCTTCTTTGGGCCTGCCTTCCAGCTGCTTAATGAAGAATCAACTGCGCCTATTCACACATGGCGCTCCATTTTCCAAAATCGATAAGAAAATTTCTGAAAGTCGCCAGGCGACAAATCTCCCCGAATCTTCCCATGTGGACTAGCCCTAAGGCTCACTTGAAAGCCCCTGATAATTTTTTGATCAATTTTTCTTGATAATTTCCTATTCTTGACATCCCAATGGTATCTGTCTGCTGCCCTGTATAAATAGGGCAATCATGAAAAACAAACAAATATAGAGTAGTGCCTGAACAATTTATCAACAGAAATAGGAATAAAATCTCCAGGAGAGTATAGGCTGTAGGAGAAAAGATTAGACAAGAATATCCTGGCTGTTAAACGGTTACTATATCTCCAGACATGTGTAAGAGCACTACTGCTGAGGCACTTCATTTACAGAATTTGTTGGTTATTTGGTTTTGCTCCTTATGCAGAAATACATTTGAAATGCCCATATAACATTGGAATACTGAATAAACACTACAACCTCTTACCCCTTTTCATTTTGCGACTCCTTCACTGGTTTCTTATTTTGTTTGTCCTTAGTTTTAAGGTAATCTTTTAGTTTTTCTGCACGATCAAGATACTGCATGCACTTGGCTCGTATACTCTCCTTGGCTTTGTCACTGTGAGCTTCATCTGATAATAGAAACAAGAAATATGGTTACACAACTTGTGTTTAAAGGTCAAACCCTTAAAGGCGAAGGAAAGGTTAAAACTAAGTAAGCCTTATTAGAAAGGTCCACCTAAATATACCAATAAAAATAAAATATAAAAAATATAAAATAAAGTAGTGCTCTGTCAAAAGAAACACTGCATTTCTTCTATTGTGTACATATGGGCTTCTGTATCAGACTTCCAGCCTTCAGCTCCTTGCCCCGGGCATGAGCATGCTCAGTTTGCTCCTCTCCCCCTCCCTTCTCTGCTATAATCTGAGCCCAGAGCTACAGTGGTGTGAAAAACTATTTGCCCCCTTCCTGATTTCTTATTCTTTTGCATG